>CM060110.1:32678805-33347138 GCA_030522415.1 Channallabes apus
GATCTCAGTAAGAAATTTTGCACACACTATTTTAAGAAATCTAAATTACATCAATATACAAATTGAACCTAAAACAACCCTATACATGATAAAAGCCAATGAGATTGACCCTTACAATAAGTATGAGGTAGTGGACTGGGGAGGGGGTATTTTCTACAGTATATGCTTTAGAGTATATACAGTAGGTTAGTTCAATTCTCTACCTCTCTACCACATTTTATTTCTCATTCTTCTTAACCCTTATCCGCATATAATTTCGTATGTGTCAGTATATTTCTCTCAAACCTCCAAATGCTGAACCTCACAGTACTGTTTAATGCTGGAATAAAATTTTACAAATGAAAAAAGGTGTGATTTAAGATGGGCTGATAGGGGCATAGAAACATCATTTGTTGTGCATAAGAACTAACCACGTGCTGAAAGACATGTGGAATGTTTGGTTTGGTTTGGCAGAGTTCATCCATGTTATGAATATACAGTACTGCTTGTATGCCTTGCAAAAAGGGAAGATTTATTTTCTTTCCATATGTATAGCCCTATAGATTACTGGTAAAGATCCAACAAAGTGGCCTTGGGGCTTTCAATCAGCTTATTTTCAAAACATTACAAAAGGGTGATGACATGAGATGACAATAATTAATGCCTGTACTGGAAATCTGAAACTAACCATAACAGGAAGGATGAACACATGTTCACTATTTTCATACAAAATTTTCATCCAAGCTTTATTAATTTTGTATACATAAATGGTAACAGCTTCATTTTCCCAGCATCTCTACAAGTGACAGGAAAAGCATAGAGCTGGCTCTTCCCAGTCAATAAGCATACCATCTACTGTGCTATGTATGGATATGTATGTATGTTTTGTTGGGAAGATAACCTTCTAAGCTTTTTGAATGCTGACAGGCTTCTTATGTATTATGTATGGCTCTTACACACTGAACCTCCAGTATGAATGCAAAGGTCAGAGAAAAAAGCTTATTCAAATGGCATGAAAATAGAAAGCCTACTCCAGGCCTCCTGTACTGTACTGTATGTGTCAGAGTGAGATATCACTAATAACAACCAAATTTGCTCCTTAAAGAGGTTCACATTAATGACAAAGAGTGGTGTACATGACTTTGGGAACCAGAACACACAAATGCACTAATTATAATGAATTATCTCCCCACACCCTTTCAAAAGTATGCATCTGGCTTTCCCTGATAATTTCCTCCTAAACAAAATTGAATATCCGTCATCAGTGTAACAGGCCAGAGCACTGCTTTTGTGTGGTCATTACGTCACAGCTTCATTCCCAGTGCACTCATTTAGCCTACGCGTCCATGGTACAAAGGCGCTCCTTCATTTTAACATTATTTCTCCACACTGGACCAATTAGATCCCACTGTGATCAACCTAGTGTCTGAATGCATCAAGACGCTGCATACATCACAGTAATGTCAGAGAGTCATGGTACAATCGTGGTTTTACACAGGAAATTTTTTAACTTCATTCCTTCTAGTGAACTACAGTAACTGTGTCCAGCTTAGTATATTTAAACCAATGCCAAATGTTTTTACCATGTAATTAAATCAGAGGGAACTTACTGCCTGTTAATGAGTGAAGATCTTTCTTTTCTCTGTTTGTTGACTTACTGTAAGAATTAATATGTAATGCCGCAACTCGCGACAAGAAAACCCATGGACAACTACAATATGGATTTCTGGTCAGGCAGGTCTTCAGTCGCCAGGCGATGTCATCATGATGGTTATCAGAGGAATGTACGGCACCTGGATGCACATCTGTATAGGCCCCAAGACAAAGCAATAGACATGCAGACATTAGGTATCACCAAGTATGAGAGCGAGTCGCTCTGGTAATAGGGAAAAAGAAAAGAAAAGTGAAAAGATTTTTTTTTTTTAAAGAAAAGTGAAAAAAATAAAGAAAAAAGCCCTTCAACGGGACTCTCATAAACTTCCCAGCACACTAACATCATGATCTCCCCTCCACAACACAACAGAATGAGTCTAAACAAACAATGTAGGAATTTTATGACTCTCTGAAGTCTACCACCAATAGACATCAGCAGATGCTGGGTTCCTTTTCGGCTGATGCTCCTCCAAGCATTTACTCCTGCTGTTTTCATTCATTCATTCATTCATCTTCTATACCGCTTAATCCTGTGTTCAGGGTCGCGGGGGACCTGGAGCCTATCCCAGGAGACTTCGGGCACTAGGCGGGGTACACCCTCGACAGGGTGCCAATCCATCTGCTGTTTTCAGCTCCTGATTTTTCTTAGTGGGTCGGTTAGCTTCGGGACTGATAACATTATACTCCTTTACCATAAAGAGTGTTGGGTTGTTTTCAAAAGCATGCTTAGGTTCACTGTCTGTTATGAGTAGTTTGCAAAATCAGAGCAGATAATAAACCCCTATACTAACAGAATTTATCCTCCTGCTGCTTTTTTATCAGCGGATACATCAACAGTAAATACAGAGATTCCCTGACTGACATACATGCCTACACCTTAGGATGAAGCAGATACTGTAATGCTCCATCCCTTCTCATATCATTCTGATACATGTTGACTTTTCTCTTACCTATCTACATGATGTAGTGCCAGAACTGCACAGGCTTTTAAAAATGTTTTGGCAAATCCTAATCAGGTCTTCCTGTTTTTGAAGCTCACCATTGATTTACATCTTAAAGCTTCTCCGTTTACAGGAGAAGCCTTAGCTGGATTTTTGACACAGATAGTCCTACCTCCTGGAGGGTGATCTTGATCAGTCTTTTTCTTGTGCTTTTGGTTTAGCAGGAAAAGACATTTTCTATTATCTATCACAATTGTTTTCCGGTCTTCTGGGCTTTTTGGTAGTACTGAGATTACCATTTGTCCGGGCACACCAACACTGTAGACCTAAATAAGTTTATTAGTAAGTCTATTAGTTAAGCATTAAGTCTATTAGTTAAGCATTCATTTATGACAATCGTAGGTAGGTCTGTAATGTCATTACTGTTGCACGTAGTTGCATGACTACTGTATGTCACTGTAAAAAGTCTAGATATGGAAGTTGGGGAGAACACAAGTTTTTGACCGTAAGCCAACTTAAACCAACTTAAGCTACAGATACAGCACATAGGTTGTTGTAAAAGTAAGAAACCGTAAGCTAAAAGATACAGCAAATTGGTTGTTGTATTTTTGTTGTAATGCAACAAGGTTGTTGTAATGCAGTGGATTTACTGGATTTACTCAAGACAACTGTACGAAGTGTTGAATCTTTGATGCTGAAAATAAAACAAGAGACAAAGCGACCAATGGACTTCCGTGTCGTGAGTATCCAAATACGATAAAAAGATACGCGTCAAAACCTGTGGAATAACATGCCCGTACATCCAGTTTTTAAGTAAATGGAACTAGGTATGAGTTTTTGAGTTTGTTGTACTCATTCATATTAATAAATCTTTACTTGCATTATTGAGCAGCCTAACTCATTTTAGTTGTTGCAAATCAAATAAATTGTTGTTAGTCTTTCGGCTGCTCCCGGCAATGGGTCGCTACAGCAGACAATCCGGTCCGCACACAAGCTTGGCATAGGTTTTACACCAGATGCCCTTTAAGGAGACAGTTACTGTTACTTAAGTACTTACGAATACTTAAAATATCAAATTTGTTCAGCTTGAAAAGTGAAAAGTGTCATTTCTACAAACTCATAAATACCAAAAAGTTCTAAATACTCTTCAAGGTCTATTAATTTGAACTAATTGTAATTATTTAAGTTAAAAGTACTCAATATATTTAATTACTTTGAGCATTAGGGTTTACAATGCAGGGTTTTTTGCTACCTCTTTGATGGGTTTATTTTTCATCTTTATTTGATGTCAGTGACAGCTATTTGGATATTTAGTTAGTTTAAACTTTGTTAGTTTATTTTTAAGTGAAATAATGAGAAATAAACCTGATCTGGCTGTATTATTTACCAAGAGAATTCTCACATGTGATAATAACTGCTGTGTACATTCCTCCATCCGCGAATGCCGCTGCCGCGTGTGACGTCATTCACTCTGTAACTGCCAAACTCCAGACTCGACACCCTGATGCCTTTCTCCTGATCTCCGGTGATTTCAATCACACATCACTGAACAAGACTATTCCCACTTTCACCCAGTACGTGGATTGTCACACTAGGGGGGAGAAGACACTAGACCTGCTGTATGCTAATGTCAAAGGTGCTTACAGTGCTGCAGCACTTCCCCCCCTGGGGAGGTCGGATCACAACCTAGTCCACCTCATGCCTATATACAAACCCCTGGTTCAGAGACAGCCTGCTAATGTGAGGAGTGTAAGAAGATGGTCAGAAGGTGCCACTGCTACGTTACAGGATTGTTTCGAGCATAAGCAATTTCCCTTTGGGATTAATAAAGTTCTTTGAATCTTGAATCTTGAATCAGAACACCTGAGTTGCAGAATGTCCAAATACATTTGGTCCCTTAAAAAAGTGGAGAGTGACATTTGAAAAACTTTTTAATTCCTACTGTACATTGTTTACCTGATTAGGATAACAGCAATTATCAATTATGAAAATGTTTGAATATTTGTCTAAAATAAATTAGAGATTTGATCTTGTATTTGAATGAGTTAATGCACATGCAAACACATTAAGAGGCATCGAAAGGAACAGTGTAGAATAGAGGAAAGCTTTTTGTAGGTCATATTCATCACACAAACCCAAAACCGCACTCACTGGCTAACAGTCGTGAAACTGACCCTGGTCCATTCTTCTATAAATAACCACCTGACTCAGAGTGTGCAGGGCCAGAGGGTCGAGCAGCCACATTTGGGAGGACACTGGAATGCCTGGCTGTCTTACTGGCCTGTTATTCCTGTATCCTGGCAGCCCTGCTGCACGCCAGAACATTTTATACAAAGACTCACTGGGGTGCACTGACTCGTAACTCCTAGTCCTAACAACCCCTCCCACACATACACACACACACACACACACACACACACACACCACCTAATGATCGCCACACCCATCTACATCTTCTTTAGACATCCATTGTGTCTTCGCGGGGCACTCGGAAGCTGCGCTTTGTGAACAGACGGGATGCTCGGTGTCGTCTGAGGAGGGAGGGGCTGCGGGTTGCTCTGCCTTTCCTCACGCCTGCCAACCAAATCACGTGAGATCTTCCACATCCTGTAACCATGGCAATGAGCTCTGGACCAATCTGCATCTCATGGGTGTAGGAAAGAAGGAATAGGAAACACAGAAACAGAGAAAGGATACAAGGGAGAAGAAGAGGAAGCACAGAAGAGACAGTAGCTGACACGGTACGTACAATGCTGTTGGTTTCACTCCTCTGCTTTGGGGGTAGTGCATTTATTTTGCTTCATTATCTGCAGTGGTGCTTGATGGCAAATGGAATATCTGAGCTTCTTTCCTGACTTCTGACCAGACGACATTATATATCAATTTCTATCATGAAGACATTGTCCTTTGTTTTAAGAGAGTCATGGAATTGTTTGCTCCGATTTCACTGAAACACGTTTGAAGCTGCACCCATATTGATATAAGGTGAATCCGTGTGTCTGATGTTACGTAATCAGCACTAAGCTCTCTGTGGGTTGCTTTCTTCCCTGCTCCCATTAACTTCTTTTAATAGCTCTGCACTAGCAAGGGCTTCTGTTGGAGTCACTAGCTGTTCCCTTTCCAGGTTGCCTAGCAAACCGATATGAATCAAAATACTGGCTTGAACCTTATACAGATCTCTCTCCCATCCAGCCTCGGTGTTTGACTTGTCTTTATTATAATGCTGCATGGCAGGCATGATTATTACTGAACTTGAATGCCATGTTTATAATGGCTTGAGTGTTATCGATTTGAAAGGTCAGCGGACTGTTGCATGATGGCGATAAATCATTGCGATGTGAGCATTTGCATCATCAGAGTAAGCTCATCATCGACGGCGTAAAGCATAATGAGACATTAAAGAGGAGACTCAAATAACAGGAATCTCATTATATGCATATTGCACTCAAATATTATTCTGACCTCGTAAAAGCTTTTATGTGTTGATGATACTGTATGATGTCTATTTCAGCAAAATAAATAAAGTTTGTAAAGTGATGAAATCTTTTTAATTGGTTTAACCCAAACATACCAATTTTTATTGCCAATTGCCTTTTTTTCCCACTTAAACATTTGACTTGAGTGGATATTCCACCCTTATTTTAAACATGTTGATCCATAAATAATTTGTTTCACTATGTAAAAGGCTAAGATTAAACAACAATAGCATGCTGGTTTTCATGATGTTCTATTGTTCATGCTATCAGTAGTTCTCTACATTACATACAGTAGCTGTAACAGTTACATTATCTGTAACAGAGTTATCCTGGCTTTCTCATCACATAATATCACAAGGGAAACCATATCCAAACATTTATGCTGCCATTTTCCATAAATTATGCTTGAAAGCTAATACATAACACATGCAAGCTATTGGTGTGTCGTTCTATAAACTATTTCACCATCCCTGGACCGGGTATTGAAAATTGTTTTTATGAGGTTTCCGTTCCGCTTAACATAGAACACAATAGAAACAGTACGCAGTGTCACTTTAGGTCTTTACTGTAATGATGATGGCAGGAATATTATTTTGACTCAAATCAGAAGCATATGAATTACATGTAAAAGATGCTGAAGGATGTTCCACTATTACTAAGTAGGTATCATAACTGATATGTATTATGGTGTTATAACTGCTTGAATAGGGTTTATTCTAATGTAAGTAAAATTAGGTGTTAAAATAAGGTTTGTTTATATTGGTTAGTGTGAACTGTACAGTACATTCAGTAGGAGAAACAATACCATGCAAGAGTATTCTAAAAATAAAGATAGGCCTACAGTTTTTTTTTTCCGAATAGGTGCTTATGACTGCAAATAAATAAATAAATATACTTTTCTATACAGACAGATTTTATAGTACAGCACTATTCACAGTTTATATTAATGTAGCTTGTTCTCTTTCACTCTCTCTCTATACTGCTTATACTGTACATTCTGCCAATCTAAGGGGAGTCTGGGCACGAGGCAGGGTGCCAATCGATCGCCGGGCACACAGGCACATGCTCACTCACTCAAACACTGGGGACAATTTGGAAATGCAATTTAGCCCACCCTGCATGTCTTTGAACTGTTGGAGGAAACTGGAGGACCCCAAGGAAACCCATCAAGCATGTGGAGAACATGCAAACTACGTGCACATAGACTGGAAGCAGGAGTCAACCTGAGGCCACAGTGCTAACCTCTACACCACCGTGAACACGTTACAGCTACTGTACTTCACAGGGTCATGTGAATACTTAACATAATGTAATCTAGGCAAATAATATTATTCAGCATAAATGTTATGTATTTTAAGGACAAAAGAACACGTTATGATTATTTTCCATAATCTGATAAAATTCCATAATATTTTCCATAATAATGACTCTCCATTGTCAGAGCAATGCACTTTTGCCTGAACAATCTTCATTTTTCATTCTTCATTTTTCTTGGTAACATGACAAGCTACAGTATGTTTGTTTATAACTATGCATAGAAGTTGTGATAAAAAGGACTTACTCGTTTTAAATCTAACTAAAAAAAAGTATGGTATTCTATTTTATTGTATTAGGTAATTTACAATAAGCTGTTATATGAAATTGAATGAATTATTTTAGAATGTCGTGTTTTTATTCCATAAACAACCCCTTGATTATCTTTTATACAGTACATTCATCTCAGACAGCTGATGTGGTTGTCAAACACTGTTATGTCATATATTCTATTTGTCTCTGAGACTTCATTTGTCTGTCCAGATATCCCAGCGAAGTTTCGACTAATTATCTCGTGCACTCAGGAGTGTGAGTGTGGGCGTGTTGGGCGATTATAACAGTGAAACTGTGCTGATAGTGTTGATGCAACACCTCTTGTGCGGCTTGGAGTGTACATCCACTATACATCCTTTGAACCACTAATGCATACAGATAATAGGATATTTTAAACTTTTTTATCTAACGTTTGGAACTTTTAGTCATGTTCAAGAGCACATCTGTGTATGCTCTTTAACAGACTTATGAGCAAAATAGCTGGTGCCGTAAAATTGTCCCATTCAGAGCCAACTTTATGACCTCAGCTTTTGACTTGGATTCTCTCAGGCATATTCAGGTCTTGTGTAATGGTTTGTTGTTATTTAGGGCAGTAACCCTGTTTCATAATTACCGCGTCACACCATAATCTATTTCTTTTTGCTTCTAAAGCAACATAGAAATGTTGACCTTTTTCATACAGTGTTGACTTAAGTTTATAATCGAGGTCTTTGCAGGAAATGGTGTTCACTGTGCTATTGACTTTTCTTGATTTACTGTATATTATTAAAGAGCATATTTTAGTGTAAAAAAACAAAAAAAGGACAGGGTTTGATAAAAGGTTATTGCACATCCTCCGTCACATCTCGTTTATCTCCCTATGACACTGGATGTAATCACTGAGGTCGTTCTGGTTCAGTGTCCTTCATTACTTTGTACCAGTTGCTGGGTGGAACAGTTAATATTCCCTTTCTACATTGTTCTGGAAAACATTTGGTTGACATTCAACCTCACGTAGAGTCTGGAGCATGAGTGCAACTGACAACAGACACACACGCAACAAGCTCTGCTGCAATACCATTGTTAATACGCCTCACCAGCGATATTTACAGAGTACATGACTTCTCATTTCTGTTTAGCCTAAAAGGTTCAATCTAGCTGACATGTAAAAGAGGTTTTTACAAGAAAGCCTGGTCTGGTATGTGTCTTTAATCAGTGTGGTCAGGAACCACCTAATTTCACTGAGTCACTGTTTGACTGAGATGGCACACAGCCAACTACGATAACTCATAGCTTATTGTTTAAGACGAAATGCTTTCAGTCCATTGGCTACATGTTTTTTTTTTAAAGCTCAATGTTCAAAAATTTGTGATCAGAAATGTCTAAAAAATATAGTATATCAAGACACTCCACGAGACATGGACTTTAGAGATACAGTATACTGTAAGCATGACACCTCCTACCAAAGTGACCAACATCAAGATTTTTTATATATATATATATATATATATATATATATATATATAAAAACATTCTGCATTACTGTATCAGACAGCACAAAAAAAAAGTGCTGAAATGATTATTCATTCATTCATTCATTTTCTGTACCGCTTTATCCTTATATACAGGGTTGCAGGGGCCTGGAGCCTATCCCAGGACACCTGGACAGGGTGTCAATCCATCGCAGGGCACACACACATACTCACATACACACACTCATTCACACACTACGGGCAATTTGGAATGTCAATTAGCCTAACCTGCATATCTTTGGACTGTGGGAGGAAACCGGAGCACCCGGAGGAAACCCACCAAGCACGGGGAGAACATGCAAACTCCATGCACACAGAGACGGGAATCGAGCCTGCCCCGGGAATCAAACCCGGACCCTGGCGGTGCAAGGCGACAGTGCTAACCACAACACCACCGTGCCGCCTCTAAAATTATTAAACAGATCAAAATCATTTTAGAGAAGCATTTGATAGGTTCTCTAGGGTTTAGATTTGGCAACATAGTGTTCAGTAGTGGAATTTTCAATACCAGGTTAGGGTTAGGACCTTTTAGTAAACGTGTAGTTATTTATAAAAACTGATTTGGTGAACCTTTTAATAAGGCCGTAACATTTCTGGAAGGTTGTCTGCAATGTCATGGGTTTATAAATGTCAATTGATTTTATGCCATGGGAAAATCTTCATGACAGAGGACTTTGTATTGTGCTTTCTAGTATCTCTAACATGACAAGGTGTGTTTTGTCTTAATAGGTTCAAGATAGAGGGGAAAAAGTGGCTGGTGATAAAACAGCTGATTAGGAGAGGATGTATGATGTAAGAAAGATAGAGTACTTTAAATGTGATGTTGGAAAATAACTAGGAATTGAAATATATTCATTCATTGTCTACATAGCGTAGCATATTCAATTCAATTCAATTCAATTTTATTTGTATAGCGCTTTTAACAATTGTCATTGTCGCAAAGCAGCCTTACACAACCAAAATAATTATTTAAGGTTGTATGGAATGTGAATGTGTATGAATCAAAATGGTCAGATAGTCCCTGGTGATCAAGCAGAGGGCGATAGTGGCAAGGAAAAACTCCCTGAGATGGCAGTAGGAAGAAACTTTGAGAGGAACCTGACTCAACAGGGAACCCATCCTCATCTGGGTGAAACAGATAGCATGAAATGATCTGCATTTATACAGTGTGTTAGGTGGCAGGCAGTTCAGCAATAACAGTTGATGTTAATTGATGTTAATATGGGGTCCAGGTAGTTATTGGACGCTCAGGTAGACTCGTAGGAAATTCCAGTCCTGAACTATCGAGCAACTGCAGTCAAGTCAAGTCCTCAGAGAAACAGCTTTCAACATCAGTCGAGGCCTGAACCGTCTTCATGGTAGAGTGAAACCATCCCCAGACACCGGACGCATCCCAAAGACAAACGGGGCATCCATGTGACGAGATATCCACCCAGAAGTGGGGCACCAGGATGAGTTAGACAGGTCCAGAGGGCAGAGGGAGTCTGGATCACTGGCAGCTCAGGAATGACATGTGTAGCTTGACAGAGAGAGGGAGAACAGGAGAGGGGAGAGCTGAAGAGAAGAGATATTCCCAGGAACTCAGGGCACAGGGCAGAGAACACACCCTGGATGGGGTGCCAACCAACCTCAGAGCACAAGCGCACACCTACAGTACCAGTCAAAATTTTTGGTTTATTTGATACATTTTAGAATACATTTTTTTTGGTTCAAGTATTTAAGTAACAACAACAACAGTCAGTTGTTATTTTAAGACATGACGGTCAGTTGTTCTGGAAAGGTTCTTGCAAGAACAGTATTGTCAAGTGCAGTTGCAAAACCCATTGAGCTCTATGATGAAACTGGCTCTCATGAAGACCATCCTAGGAAAGCAAGACCAAAATGTATCTGCTGCAGAGGAAAAATTAATTTAGTGTTACCAGAATCAGAAATAACCAATTAACAAACAGCACCTCCGATTAGAGCCGTTATGAAGGCTTTACGGAGCATAAATAGCCACATTTCAATTTCAACTGTTGAAAGGAGATTATTGCATATTTTGTATGCCTTGAGCATTGTTTTACAATGTAGAAAGAAATAAAAATCAGGAAAGACCATGGAATTAGAAGGCGTGTACAAACGTTTCATTGGTAGTGTACACATACACCTTGGATTTGGAAATTTGGAAATGCCAATCAGATTACAAAATGCGTCTTTTTACTTGGAGAGGGAACCGACGAAGAACAGGGAGAGCTTGCAATTTCCACAGAGAGATTCAGTTGGACACAGCTACCTTTATTCTAACATTCTATTTATAGTAGGTAATCACCCAACAGGACTCTTTGAGGAATGCCAGGAAAGTGAGACTGTGGAGCATGTATTGGTCTTGTGCGGGAAATACAGTATGCAGGAGAGGCTTGATATGGTGGCACTGCTCCAAGAACTAGAGAGAGTAGATGGTAAAGCTGGAAGTCTTTTAGAAAGGGGGGGGGGGGCGTCAATGATCAGGGAAGGAAGCACTTAATGAACTTGAATTTGACTTTAAAGGACTGCGAAGCTGAGGAGAGAGATCTATAGTATAGGTGGCGGTGATGCAACTCACAGAATTCCAACCAGATGCTGAGAGGGAAATGTGTCGAGTAGAACGAGTGTGTGGAAGTGCGGGATAAAGAGGGCGACGTATAACAAGTCAAGACAAGATCAGTAAAGGATGCATTAGACGTTTTTAAGGAAGGCTGGATGAGGGAGAGTGAGATCTACAGTTGGCGGGACGAGTTTACAACCGCTGTTAGACAACAAAGGAGAAGAAGAAGAAGAAACCCCCAAGTGTGGAAGTGTGAGGGAGCAGTGCTAACCGCTGGAACGGATCATATCCCATCATCCCAATGTTGATTAGTTTTCCATCAGGGCATGATCTCTGCCTTCAATATGGTTCATACCTTACATTCAGCCCACAGGTTTAGCTCATTTAATGAAGGTAGTTTTAACAACAAGGACTGCTTTGGATTTTAGACTTTAAAGAGACCCTTAGAAATAAAAAATGAAAAAGGACATTATTGTACAAATGAAACCGGTTAGTTGAACCAGTAACACCCTGTTCACCAAAAACTCTACACTGGACGTGCAGGCTTTTCAGTAACCGCCCGTGGTGACGTCATCGGTGAAAACCAATAGGATTAAACCCGAGGTGATGGACGATCCACTCCGAGGGGGAGAACAGGGGAATTCATTTCTTCCTGCATTCGGTTTGCGTTTGTTCAGAAATACCGAGCAGCAGCGACGACTCATTTATTCTCAGTAAATTACCCGTGTAGTTTTGCGCGTATGAACTAGTAGACTTTACGTGATAAACACAGCCGTGCAGGTTGTTCGACACCCCCATCCTTGTTTTTCGTGGAGTTTCGTCCTTCGGCGCCTCGGCGAGTCCATTAGCGCCTTCAGTATGAATGTGAACGCGTCCAAGAGGTTTTATGATCTAACGCGATCAAACCAGTTCAGGATGATCAGTGGATATTTATAAATTACGTGTCATGGATTAATTTGTTTGTTTGTTTGATTTAACGTGTCAAGGCCGAAGCGTGGGTGATTTTATTTTTTACACCAGCTGTAAAGGTAAGCGCTGGGAAACGGCTCGATCAGACAATTCAAACTCGTCACGCTGCTGTGACATCTGTGCGTGGACTTGGTTATATATAAATATATACAGGATATCATGCGATCGGGGTTATTATGTGGATCACTGATGTTAGGTGTGAAATAATCACTATTATTATTATTCTGATCCTAAAGAGCTCATGTTGTTGAGCATGCTCAGATGGTTCCCAGCAGGACATTCAGCTCTGTCAGGTTTCATAAGGAGTCTTTTTCTTTCTTTCTTTTCTTGTTCTTTTTTAAAAAAATCATGTACACGTACAATCTTGTGCGTTTTCTTGCAGAGTACACAAACAAACAAACATGTGATCCTCTGACTGTGGTATAACCTTTGTGTGTCTCGTGTTACCCTGTGTGTGTGTGTGTGTGTGTGTGTATGTGCGCGCCATGGCAGATAAGGATGATGGTGTGTGAGTTAGAGATCTCCCAGATCTGCAACTAAACTCACAAATCAAACCAAACTTTTTTTTTTTGTCATGGTTGTATTGTAGTTCCAAGCAGAAATAGGGTGCATATACTTTTGAGACAACCTTTGCATGCATATGTGCACTATAGACCGCATAGATTGGGAGTTTGTTTGTTTGTTTGTTTGTTTGTTTACAGGAGGATATAGACAGCAATGCTGAAGAAAAATGACATTGTGCTAACCACCATATATATTTCATAGTCACCTCGCACCTCCAGGGTCCGGGTTCGATTCCTGCCTGTCTGTGTGCATGGAGTTTGCATGTTCTTCCCGTGCTTGTTGGGTTTCCTCCGGGAACTCTTGTTGCCTTCCTTAGTCCTAAAAGACATGCAGTAGGCTTTCCCAAATTAGCCCGTAGTGCATGAATGAGTGCCCTGCAATGTACACTTCCTTGTGCCCTAAGTCTCCTGGTATAGACTTCAGGTCCCCCGCGACACTGTATACAGGATAAAGCGATATAGTAAGTAAGAGTGATGTATAATTTATATGCATCATTGGATTTTAGTGCTAATTTGTTGTCGGATGCTGCATTACTGTATGTGAGACATCACAGGAGGACATTACACTTGTGTTAAAATGTCATTATGCAACGCTGGAAGGACATGCTGCTGCATCACTTGCTTTTCATCACATGTAGAGACGAAGCAAGGAATTAAATCCTACTGTACTGTAGGTGGTCTCATTGCGGATATTAGATGATATTTATGAAAGAAGTTATACTATATTCATCTTGGAATTTCGGTGCAGTATTATTAGCCTTAGATGCTTATATATTAATTAGAATAATAAAACAAGCGATATGCAAGTCAGTCAGTGTGGACTTTTCTTTTAAGTTTTAGTATTTTGTTCACCAGAGCACTAGGTTTATGTTTAGACACGTTTTAAAGATTTGCCTGTAAACTGGTTCTCAGAAGCGCAGCAGATTAAAACACAGGATATTCAATTAAATGTGAAATCGAACCTCGCTGTTAACCAGAGAGCTGTTATTTAAGTCCGGAAAAGGGAGACTTAGCCAAAGGACATTCCCTCATATTCAGAATCAGTTTGCTGGGAGAGACGGGGGAAAGAATGAAAAGGAAGGGCTTTTCCTGCTGACTCAGCTTAAACAGTTGATTATAGTAGCTGAAAGGCCAGGGTGAGATTAGATGTCTGACTTCTCTTGAACGGCCCTCATGTGTGAGAAAGAGGGGCTATTTATTTTCATGACCCGGTTACTAGGCATAGAGGGGGCTGTGGGATAGTGTTACACTGATCTGCAGTGGGGTTGAGAAGTATGGCACAAATATCAATATTAAGGAACTTGGTCATGATAACAGTTAATAAGTCATGATATGTTGCATATAAAGGGAGATGTTTTATACGTGCAGCATGTCACAATTTCAAAAGGGTGTAATTTATAGAGCATTTCCCCAACACATTTTGTGATTATTTAAAAAAATTTCATCGTCATTTTAATGCTGCAAATCAAGGTAAATGAAGTTACCAAATATGGTTCTTCAACAGTACTGTGTAAAAGCTTTAGACCCTCTGTCTTTTTTTTTGTTTGTTTGTTTTTAAAGAACTTAATCTCAGGACCCAAAAAAAATTCAGATTATTAAACGTTCGTTTCATTATGTTTTCCAAATATGGGTCTTCATCAGTACTGTGCAAAACTTTTAGCCTCCTCCTCCCTGTTTTTTATTTTATTTTATTTTATTTTTTTTTGACCAAAAAATAAAACTAATTTAGTTTCATTATATATATTTTTTATTTTATTTTTTTGGGGGGCATGTGTGAAAAATGAAGCAGGTGCATCCTCAAAAGGACTCTAGCTTATTCTGCAGGATCTTTCGTAGACCTGATCAACAAACTTTCCTATAAAACTGTGCAAATTGTACCCAAGACTATATTTCAAGCACATGGTCATCACACAGATCATTGACTTTGTTTGATTAAATCTGGTTTGTAGAGACTTTTTTCAAGACATTGTTGCTCTACAGCAGTTATTGGCACAGTACTGTTATTGTATATAAAAAATCCCAGCAGTTAACATTAAAAGCACATTTATATTAACATAAAATGTGCAAAAATACTCCATTCATTCATTCATCTTCTATACCGCTTAATCCTGTGTTCAGGGTCGCGGGGGACCTGGAGCCTATCCCAGGAAGCTTCGGGCACTAGGCGGGGTACACCCTGGACAGGGTGCCAATCCATCGCAGGGCACACACACATACTCACATTCACACAGCCAATCACACACTACGGGCAATTTGGGAACGCCATTTAGCCTAACCTGCATATCTTTGGACTGTGTTTTCTAGAAACATGTTATTTATCCTTGGAGGACCGATACTGGCACTGAGACAGTTACAAAATGTGCTTATGCGCCAAAGTAGGGATCAAACAAAAAAAAAAAACACTTCCTAAGAAAGTGAGAGCAATAAAACAATGATATAATGGGCTTCTTTTAGACTGCTTGTTTCTCAGCAGGTTTAATTGATGGTATGACATCATTACTTGTTTTCTGGCTGCTTGATTGGTTGAAATTTCTCTTTTGTGAAAAGTTCTGTCGGTCAGTAATTCTACTGAAAATAGCACGTGCAGAAAAGCATGAAAAGAAAAGTATTTCCTCATGATGTTGATGCCATGTTTACCCACCCATACAGTGGGGAAGTAGAGAAAAAAAAACTAAAAATAAACACTGGTAGTAAAAAGAGCAGCTGGTTCATGCTTGTTAGTACAGGAGTAAAAGTAGTACAGAAATAAGGGCTAACCTAGACTGTGTAGCATGCCAGTGTGTGTGAGATCGATAGAGAGAGGGAGAGAGAGAGAGAGCACTCAGAATTTGGGCACTGAACTCACCATAAAAGGAAGTGTGTTCAACCTGTGTCTGTTTTTGTTTGGTTACCGTAGCCTCAGGAATCCAACGCGGCCAACGGATTTTCGAACGCTTCACGGTCTTCCTTGCCAAAACGCTTATTACGGAAGCGTCATGAACGCGGAGAACAGAGAGGCAGTTTGTTGGCTAAACATTTAGCCTCAACAAATGGGAGTAATAAAAAGGCAGACTGATTATTTCTATGGTGCTGTGATGGTTTTAATCAGTGGGAACTAAGGAAGCACTTTGCTGATACACACACACACACACACACACACACACACACACACACACACACACACACACACACACACACAGTGAGTACTTTTGGGTTCGGTGCAGTTTAAAGGCCTTGCCAGAAATTCAAGTGAAAAGGAATTTTAGTTATCCGTGTAAGGCTGTGAAAGCATGCACTGGGGTTTGGGAAACATCCGGGCTAGACGATGTTAAAGAAAAGAAATGTTGTACATCTTTTAGGCGATAGAGCCCTAATATGGGTCCAGTCGAGAATAAAGAAAATAAAATGACACACATGTTGTGAAGAACACTAGTACCCTGTAACTAGGGTTGGGTACCCGAAAACCGGTGCCAATATGGCACAGGTACCCATATAACCGGTATGTACTGGACCGAAACAACACGAATTTCGGTGCCTCAAATGCCTGAACTGTCGATTGAATGACGCAGTTGTAATAAGTATCAGATGCATCAACACACAGTTTATTTGATTAGACAAAAAAATTAAAAGCACAAATCATCCGGAAATGAGACCATCCGAGATGCGCGTGAATGCAGTAACTAACGTTACACTCGCTCTGACGGCAGCAGGCGGTCTACCGATATCTTAGCTTGTTTAATTTAACAACTTTCGTTAAAATGCCTAAAACTAAACGGTCGAAAGTGTGGTTATATTTCACAAGAAAGGATTCCGACACCGCGACGTGCAGCAAATGTTTTATTGCAGTTGCGTGTAAAGGCGGAAACACGTCAAATCTACTGAAACATTCGAGGGCAGACGGAATAAAGTTAAAAGCAGAGGGAGGCACCGTGTTTAACAGCTTGTGGACAACAGCTGGCGCTATCGGTGTGGACGACCCCAGCCCCAGTCATACCAACTAGAAGTAGGATATCCTAGTAGTAGGATAACGTAACGTTAATAGCAAAATGCAAATCTTGCATTCATGCTAACACATGGTCAAACGATTTGTAAAATACTAATGTAACATGGATTCTGTTTATAATTATAGCTTTCCAGCTAGTAATAGTAGTACTACAACAGTGACCCCATTTACCATTGTAAAGAAGGCTAATTTGACTAAGGAGAATTTTTTACATTTTTTGTTCAGTAAAAATTTCCACCAGCATTTTGTGGTTTTTGTAATGTATCGGTTCAGGTACCGTTTTGGCACCGGTACCATTTTAAAAGTATCGATTTGTCACCGGTATCGCAAAAAACCCAAACGATACCCAACCCTACCTGTAACCCTTTTTCCACCATAGCGGTTCCGGAGCGAGTTCGGAGCCGGTGCCTGATTTCAAACCAGTCATTTGTTTTCAGACGGCCCTCAGATAGGAAAAGAAAAACGGTTCAATGGCGGCACCAACACTTTCCTGGGCCAGAACAAAGAACCGCTTATGTCAGGAGCTGAGGACGGGATTATCTTGACCAGCTAAACATTTGTGACTACCATCTTTAAACAATTGACTCAATATTCAGGTCAAAAGCTTTCTAGTACACTACTGATAAAGCCAGGAGAACTGCTCAGGTTGATGTTCGTACTTGTTGTTCTTGCCGTTGGCATTTTTTTTGTTTTGTTGCTAGTATTGCTACTAGAAGAGTAGAGGTGCACACAATGTATACTGTGATGTCATGATGTGACTTTGTTTTTTTTTCTAGCCCATGGAAAAAAAAAAAACAAAGCCAGTTCTAAGGTGGTTCATTACTGAACCAGCACTAGCATCAGACATGAGCTAGAGTTCACTTTGGTGGGAAAGGGGTATACAGTAGGAAAGAGTGTCACTCTGACACTAATCCTGAGAAACAAATCCTGAGATTAGAAAAGATAATTTCCATTGGCTTGTTTAAATTATTAAAAACTTTCTAAAAAGGTTACTAGAGGAAATATGGGAGTGATATTGTAATATCATATCATATGATACTACGTGATTGGCACCCTGTCCAGGGTGTACCCCGCCTAGTGCCCGAAGTCTCCTGGGATAGGCTCCAGGTCCCCCGCGACCCTGAACACAGGATTAAGCGGTATAGAAAATGAAATGAATGAATGATACTACGCGGGTTTCTTCCAGATGGGCAATCCTGAGGAAACCTTTTTTCCCTTAAGAGTATATCGACTGAAGCTCTCAACTGAAAGAGTTTGCTATTGACAAAAGTTGCGGTTACTCTATATTTTGATTAAAGATTCTGACTTGTATGGTCAAAGCCATTTAATCAAGGTATAATTTTTTTGGACATTCATAAAGTGCTTTGATCTGACAGAACAAGGAGAATTTTTCTTCAGCTTGAGTGTACGTTAGGTTTTAAATTTAATTCTGATCAGTATTTTACATGATGCACTTATATACCGATTAAGCTGTTATTCCAATTATTAAGGGAATATGAGGGTCCATATCTAATGTAAACGGGGTTTGTGCATTCCTGGTAAAGATTTTTAAATACACCTGCTTGATTCAGTTGTAATTTTGATATCTGAACAAAAATGTGACATTCACTCTTGGAATGTAAAAAATCTCAGATAATGGAGAGAACAGTCTCTGCTCTCCTGATGCCTTCTGGATTGTCTTTGCGTCTGGATTGGAATTAGATTTACATTCGCATAACTTTACAAAGAAGTTTATCAGAGTAATTGAAGGTTAATCTTTGATCGCGCCATGTGTTTACCACTGCTTGCTATCTGCCTTTCCTATCACAAGATAGCCCTTGTGCATGAAGTCACATGTAACTCCCAGTTCCAGTCTCTAGACGTTCTAGATGGGTGCGAATGATGTAATCGGTGCATGTTTTTTCAGTCCCAGAGGGTGCTGCACGAGCAAGCGCTTGGATCCGGAAATGAGAGTTGTACCTTGGACTGGAGCGAGCAGTCATTCTGCTGGCCCTAACACCACGTGCTAGTGACAGTTTATTATGTGCAGTACAGAGTCTGGAATTTCTGCAGCTTGTTTGTGTGTTGGCGTCTGAAGAGCCAGAGGGTTACAATGAAACTTGAAGGCGGGGTACTTCTTTTTTTTTTCTTTCTTTTTTTCTTTTTTTCTTTTTTTTTCCAGAACAAAATTATGTTCAAATGTTGAATACCTTTTTTTTATTTATTTATTTATTTTTATTTACCAGTAATAACATGCAGTAATAACATGCTTAAATGTTGTTTTTTGAAAGTTGGTGACTTTTTTTGTGAAAAACTGCCAGAGAGAGTGTTTCTCCAGTACTGTCATTACACACCTTAAGAATGTAAACAGGCTGGTTTTATTCATAAATTTAATCTAAAATGAATTTAATCATAGTACTTTACCTTAAACGTGCAATAGTAGATTTAAAAATCCTTATTAAATTGTAATAGATCGTGTTTTAGTAAATTGCACCATATTAAGCTATAATAGTCTTTTTTTTTTGGCCACCTCAATTAGAGGAAGCTTCACGAACATCATCCAAATATCGAATGCTATAGCAGGGGAAAAAAAGCCAAATTTTGTGCCTGCTTCACATCTTAAACCCTGGCCTCCCAGGAACTCCTTTAATGGCCCAGACTTGTAGAAATGTCTTGAAGCGAGGTCAGGACTATACAGTGATGTGGCAATACCTCCTAGCTGAGTTCCTGCCTATTTGTGCTGTGGCTACAAGTCATCTGTCAAATTTTTATTTTTTTTTAAGGATCAGGCATGGGATCCGAGCAACCTCGGCTGGGACCATCATTCACGGATATACGGCGTCCTTTAAAACATTTATACCGTTTTACTGTTTCACTGCAACTAAGAGTCTCATCACCGTACTGTTTTGGTTTTACACCCTTCACTCAAGTGAAATTTCCGGAAAGTCCCTCTTTGACTTGAACGCCTTTAGTGATATCGTTTACAAGCAACGAGGAAAACAAAATAAAAAATGACAAAGCATTACAGCTCTGTTATTTAAGCTGATAGAAGCCCATAGCTCATGTGGTTGAGTCACCCTCATGTCTGCTTATGTACTCATTTGTTTGTATTACTGCACTTAGCTCACTACCCATTATCATACTTAATTATATTATTTTAGACAACATCCATTTTTTTCTGGGCATTCAAAGCACAATTTTATTTTTTACTAATGGAATCATAACTTGTCCACTAGTGTAGAGTGATGTAAATTTAGTACATCTTGTTTTAGTAGCATCGTGTCTCTCATCCTAAGCTCGCTGTATATCTTCCATTCACAAGCACGTTTGTCATACGGACATTTCAGTAAGAGCTTTATTCTGGATCGTAAAAGCTTTAAAGTGGAAGGTAAGCCACTGCCAACGTGCACAGCACGGTACCTGTATTGGGTCACAGGATCTCCTTAGCTTATTTACCTTGTAAGCAAATGCCTGCTCCACCCAGCGTGGTGTCCGAGAGGCGTGTCTGCTATGTGTGTATGTGTGTATTTGTGTGTGTGTGTGTGTGTGTGTGTGGCTAGTAACCTATCTGGATTCTCAGCAGTGTGGCGGATTATATCTGTGTTTGGATGTGTTGAATGTGGGAGGAAGGTGTGTCTTGTATGCATGTACACTTTTTCATATTTGAAGATGGACAATGTCAACAGTAATTCAATATTTCATCAAAAAAAACTGAATGCACCGACAATCCGGATATACGTGACATTTATTAAGAACATACACAGTACCAGAAGCTTTTATGTTACTAATGAACGTTGAAACAATGAAACAATCCTAAAGTTAAAATCATGGTAAATATAATGCTTTCTCTACAATTCAACAGTGACCTTTGTGTTGCTTTTTGAAAAACTCATGATTGTCATAATCATATTAGATAGAATTAAAATGATGTTTAGTTTATAAGATACATCAACCTTGCATCTGTACTGATTGTCTATTTTATTAATACTCCTGCCATGAAGGTGCACTTTGTCGTTATGAAAAATGTCATTTACCTTTTATTAACAAAAATGGAACATCAATGCAGGACCTGCATCAAGCAAAGAAAACAACTAAGGAGATTTCTGAAATTGCTGGAATTAAGTTAAAAGGTTAAGTTGTCCGATTAATCTAGATTGACCCAGTTGTGTATTTAGTGATTGGGGAATCAGGGTGAGAAGAAAAGCACATAAGGCGATTCGCCCATTATTCATGGTGCCCACTGTACAAGCTTGTATTCAGTGTTATGATCTGGGGTCGCTTCAACTGGTCAGGTCTAGGCTCAGCAACGTTATGCGGCAATAAATGAAGTCAGCTGATGACCTTGATAATGACCAGGATATCACATCTCTGGATTTTTTTCCTTCCCTGATGTCACATGCATATTCCAGGACTCAAATTATGAAATAGTGATTCTGGACGTATGAGGAATCATTTTCACATGTTATTTAGTGGTGGTTATTTTTGGCCAGGTAGTATGCTATGTGGGTGGTGATTTATGGTGTGGTTAACATTTCAAGCACTCTTGTTACTGGTTTTCTTATAAGATCGGGTTTAAGGTAGGACCTAGTCTCATGATGGTTATTCCATAAAGCCGTGGTGTAACAATCGTTACGTTAATGGTGTAAACAAGAACAAGTTTATTAAAATTTAACAGCTGGACTAAGCAACATGATATTAATTGATTGTCCTTCATGAAGTGCTTTATATCAGGACTCTAATCTCCTATTCCAGGACCGCTGAGCATGGGGAGGGGAGTAGAGGGGAATACACCTATGTCTGATACCAGGACTATTGCAGGACACTATGCACACACATTTAGACATTCCTTCACACTTTAAGGAAATTCAGAGCAGTCAGCCCACCAACTTCTCCCTTCCAAGTGTTCTTGTGGCTTTAAAATCACTGGATGAGTGTGCGTGGGTGTAACTATACAGCGATTTGCATAGAAAAATACAACTAGATAATTGTCCACTTTACAAAATTAAACACATTTCAACCTCCAGCATCCTTATGGTTAAATTATAGTTAAATCACAAACTGGCTCTGAGCATAGACGATATAGAGTTCACACTTCCCCCTTATTTTTTGCGCCTCTGCATGCATGCAGGCATCCAGATGTCTGTATGAGTTTTGCTGAGCTTAAATATGGACTCGTGTAGAAAGAAACTTTGATGATTACTGTCTTTACGATCACTCGTGTTCTAAAGTTATCTGTACTGTTTTGGTTATGCATTGCTTGATGTTGGAACTCGCTTCTTCGGATTGCATTCGGAGTTCATTGTTTGTACAAATGTTACTTTTTCTGGTCCAGAGCATTGTTGTTTTATCTGGGGAGATTCTGAGGTTGAGCGATGAAATTGTTTTTGGCAAATAGTTGCATCTCTTAAACATTGCCAATTCTTTTCTTTTATTGTGCGCTGAACTTTTTCTCTTGGAACACTCTGTTGATTTCCGCAGCATTCACAACTGCTGCTTATTAACTCAAACATATTTAAGTCGATTGGTTCACGACTGGGGTACAAAGGTTCGCGTTGCCTAATTGGAACCGCTGTTTTAATTAGTGTTTGCAAACAATCGATTCTTAAAGGCGGCACGGTGGCTTAGTGGTTAGCACTGTCGCCTTGCACCTGTAGGGTCTGGGTTCGATTCCTGCCTTATGTCTTTGTGCATGGAGTTTGCATGTTCTCCCCGTGCTTGGTGTGTTTCTTCCGGGTTCTCTGGTTTCCTACAACAGTCCAAAGACGAGCAGATTAGGCTTATTGGCGTTCCCAAATTGTGTGTGTGTGTGTGTGTGTGAGAAAGTATGTTTGCCCTGCAATGGATTGGCACTCCATCTGGGGTGTACCCTGCCTTGTGTCCAAGGTCTCCTGGGATAGACTCCAGGACCCGTGCGATCCTGTATACAGGATATGTATATTGTCCATATATTATCCAGACATATGCTAACATCTGGAATTAATAGTAAAAAACCTGGATATGTGAGACGCAAATGTTTACACTTAGCATGGAAGAGAACTGGGTTTCTTTACTTTACCCTAACAGGATCATGTACTAACTAGCTTTAAATGTAGAAACTAAAATATTGAAAGTCGAGCTTAAAGACTACATGGCACATAACGTATATGACACCCATATTTAAGTAAAACTAACTTGCAAGATAAAGAGGAACAACACGATGGTGTATGGTTGATGGTGATGTGATATGCGGCCCAAAATAAAGCAGATACTGTTACTGTGGCTCACACATGGCTGTGGTGACCAAAAGCCATCCAATCCAGTCCAATACCACAGAAAAGACAATGTAGCACGACTCATGAAAAAGTAAATGTTGACAAAATGTCCCCAGTGACACAAGTGACCCGAAAACCGAGGCAGTTGTAATGGTAATGGTTTTAATGTCATGGCTGATCGATGTATGTACAATACAAGTTAAAAGTTTGGACACACCTACTAACTCCATGGTCTTTCTTGATTTGTATTTCTTTCTACTTGGTAAAACAATCCTGAAGGCCTACAAAATATGCAATAATCTTCTTTGAACATTTGATATTGAGGTGTTTCTGCTACTTCTGCTTTACTTTTGTAAAGCCTTCATAACGCCTCTTATCTGAGGTGCTGTTTGTTAATTGGTGATTTCTGAGGCTGGTGACTGCAAGTGAACTTCTCCTCTGCAGCAGAGGTAGGTCTTAGTCTTGTTTTCCTGGGATGGTCTTCATGAGAGCCAGTTTCATCATGGTGCTTGATGGGTTTTGCAAATGCACTTGACACAATACTGTTCTTACAAGAACTAAGCCAGAACAGCTCACCGTCATGTCTCGAAATAACTACTGACTGTTGGTGTTTTTGTTACTTGGTTACCTAATGCCATATATGTTATAATAGTCTCCAGTAGAGACCTGCGCGGGACGGATTTTTCCGTCCCGCTCCCGCCTGTTCCTGCAACATTCTGTCCCGCTCCCGCAAAAATATATATTATTTTCTCCCGCTCCCGCCCGCAGTATTCAAGTTTAGTCCCGCTCCCGCCCGCAGTATTCAAGTTTAGTCCCGCTACCGCCCGCAAAAATACCGCAGGTAAACATTTAAGTAGCTTTATTTTTATTTTTTAGGGAAGTGGTGCTGACCAGGGCGGGGGGTAGCGTGGCGCTGAGCCGTGGGGGGGCAATTGAGTATAGAACCGCTACTGAGTAGATAAATAATACAGTATTTGTTTAAAAAAAAAAGTCAATTTTAAGATAATTCCATTTTGCGGGAGTCCCGCGATTAATGTTATTCTCCCGCATCCCGCACATACATGAGGACCTTCCCGCCCGCACCCGCATTCACCCATCAAATTTTGTCCCGCGCCGCACTCTGTGCGCTGGGTCCCGTGGTACTCCCGCGGGAGTGCAGGTCTCTAGTCTACAGTTTTATTTTAGAAGCTAGAAAATTGACCTCCGAAGAAAACACATTAAAGGTGTGTCCAAACTATTGACTGGTACTATACACTTTACAGAAGCACTTTACACCATGTCAATTATTAAAATCTGTTTCTGTGGCTCATCTGTTATTGTGCACATTGCTACCATGATGGGCTCCTGTGATTTGCCTTAGAATTCTCTGCCAGAAGACGATCTAAAGTGTTTCAAACAATCCGAATTTTATTTCTGGTGTTTGTACAGGCTTTTTTTAGATTTTCATAATGAGTTAATATTAGGAGCAGGAGATATTGCTGAAAATAGGACAACAGGAAGGTCAAGCACTGTTTTTTTTTATTTTATTTTATTTATTTATTTTTTTTATTGGACAGCATAGCTGGCAAATATAACCTGCTTTAACTGTGGAGAAATCAAACATTCATTTCTACTTTTTAATTCCTACAACTTTATTTTTTTATCCTCATGCTACCATATTTGCCAGGATAGTCCTTCATTATGGCACTGGGGCCCCCTTAAAATATACTGCTCCTTTTATAGACAACAGATGATGTTGAATTTTTCTTAAGGAAGGAGAATAGTGTACAGCATTTAATAGTGTTTAACTTTTTCTTTTCCTTTTTTTTTTTTTTTTTTTTAGTTCTCCACATGCCAACATGTAAATGTGATTGCTCATGCTCGTTCTGGTGACTTGTCGGTGGAAGCATTGAGGTGCCAAGATCACAACTTCCTTTCTCATACCAGTAATGCTAATGTCATGTTACACATCTGGAAAGAATGTCTTTTACCCTCTGAGTGTTTAAGTTCATAATGATGAATGAACTGCTGTGGGATTTAGACCTGTTTTAACAGCTATGGAATTTTTATTGACTTAATTGTCATATAGTTGTGATTTTAACAATTGTTTTCTATTGACTGTAAGAGCAATAGTAGTCTAATAAAGTACATATGCCTTGGGGGAAACAATAGGCATTTGTCATCATTGAGCACATAAATTCCATGTTACAAAAAGGGAGAGATGTGAAATAATTATCACAGTTTGTATTAAATAATATATGAATTGGAACAACTTCATGAAATAGAATGATCTTGATCAGTTTACTAACAATATGCATAACAGTTCTGTTACATTTGAACCACAACATCCTAAATCCCAAGCAAAAATAATAGCTTTTTAGAATTTTAAGAGAGTTTAATCAGTCTTTCTAGGTTAAAAGGAATCCAGCTGCTGGTTAACAGCTGGTTTGATAATTAGTCGTGTCAATGTTTCTATTCTTCTGCCAAGAACAACCTAAAGGCCAATTGCGGGTGAAAAATCATTCTTGCTCTACTTGTAACGCATCATTGGTAACTCTTGAGTGAGATGGTGCATGAAGTCATGACTCACACACCCCATGTATTACACTTCTAATTAAAAAATAATTATAAACGAGATGCGGTCAAGTCTAAACTTATCGGAGCCCACTGCAGCATTCCTGTGAACATTTGGTGAGTGGAACGCCTGATCTTTGAAAAGCAATGGATTAACTTGTTGCCAACCTGCAGTCAGCCACGAACACCACTTGCACATAACAGGAACTCAGTTTGGAGTCGTTGGAACATCCCCCATACAATCCCGACCTTGCTCCAAGCCATTTCCACATGTTGGGTCGATTAAGGAGCTCCTACGAGGCCAGCATTTCAGATGTGATGTAAAACAGGAAGTCCGATTATGGCTCTGGGGTACTGAGAAAACGTTCTACCTTAATGATATCAAAGCACTAGTGAAACTCTGGGCTAAGTGCATTAGTGTAGCAGGGAATTGTAGGGTAGATTGGGGGGGGCTGGAGGGATGTTGATTCAGTTAGGACTCATGATTCTTTTGTGTGCTGATTAATTTATTAATTTATCGCCACATTGACTACAAAATCTAAACAAAAAAAAATCTTTTTACATTTTACCGACTTTACAGTTTTTACATTTATAATGAATACAGGGGCCAGCCAGTGACGGAACTGCGTGATCAGTATGATGGACCGATTTTGTGATTTTTTTATGGTGTTACATTATCAAAAGTTGCACAGGTTAAATAGCCTCTGATCAGATTTTTTTGTCCAACTTTGTGACAAATTAGTCTCAAGCCCACTCATTACACATTTTTACACCAGTCTCAAAATCCCACGAGTGCTAATTGGGCAAAAAAAACAAGCAGGTCAGAAGCCGCGGGTTCTCGCTCTCCATGAATCTGGGGGCTTTTGAGGCAGTCAGACGTTTCCACTCTCTATAATACTACAGGTGGTACACCCTACTCTAAACTATTCACACTGGCATCCCGTGTGGTACAAGTAAATTATGTAATAATTGTAGCACATACTGTAACGGAGATGCATGCTACTCAGTAAAAATTTAGCTTTTCTTTCATTTAATTTAAGTTAGATATTAAACTCTTTTTGTTTAAATGCCTGCTCTTGGTTTTTAAGTGAGAAAACTAATATACAAGTTATTTAATAACTAATGTCCAGGTCTATTGTGAAGCTGGTGTATAAAGCTATGGTATAAAACTCGAATTGGTTAAAATTGTTTTTCAGGTTCAGGGTCTTAAAATTTTAACAAAACTGAAAAAAAGTATACAGAATCATTCAGTCCACGTCTAGGTATTGTGATATCATATCGGGTGATCACTAGTGATTCCCATCATTCCTCATCACTGTGCTCTTGTCCTTTGTATGCCGCTTACGTATATAAAAAATGTATTTAGGAAATATTTCTTCCTTCTTATTATACGTTTGTAAATTTGGACCATTTTCATGTTAACTTGCGGATCATTGCTGTGTTAGTGTGTGGTAGCTCATACAGTAAGGTGTATGAGATCATGAGGTACAACTTGTGGGTGTTAAATGGGGAAATGCGCTGGTTTATGAAATGGTTGTTATTGACAAATGGTGCCAAGTCCATGCTGTGCTTGAATTTCAAATGCAGTGAGAAACCAATTGAGAGTGAGTTTTGTGTAACTTTTAACGAACGAAACTTGATTCTTGAGGCATGGTTATGTGATGCAGTTTGAACATTTGGGATTTGAAGTCTGCGACGTCCATTTGATCTAATTTTAGGGTGCTGGAGCTCAGCTCACTTACAGGGCTGAGGGCCGAGGATGTGCTGTGCCTAGTGCTTGATGATCCGCTGAAGTTGTATCTTTCTCAAGCTGGGAATTTCTCAATTTGGATTCATCCTCTCAAGCTTGCAGCCATAGCCAACAACAAAAAGATCCTAAACTTGTCACTCGCTAGGTTACGAGTATGCATTGTTGAGTAGTCACTGAAATATATATAAAAAATTTGTTTTAACATATTGTTGGTTAGCGCGAGCCTGTCAAAGCCTGTCCATTATAGGCTCTATAGCGCCACCTACAGTCTATGTATCCTAATGTTTTAGGTTTGTTTACAAAATACCTGCTGTATAGTAAGGGTCAAGAAAGATATTTAACAAAGATACTATTATTTATCATTAAATATGTTTATTTATGGCGGCGCGGTGGTGTAGTGCTTAGCACTGTCGCCTTGCACCTCCAGGGTCTGGGTTCGATTCCCGGGCCAGGCTCGATTCCCGTCTCTGTGTGCATGGAGTTTGCATGTTCTCCCCGTGCTTGGTGGGTTTCCTCCGGGTACTCCGGTTTCCTCCCACAGTCCAAAGATATGCAGGTTAGGCTAATTGGCATTCCTAAATTGCCCATAGTGTGTGATTGGGTGTGTGAGTGTGTGTATGTGTGTGTGCCCTGCGATGGATTGGCACCCTGTCCAGGGTGTACCCCGCCTAGTGCCCGAAGTCTCCTGGGATAGGCTCCAGGTCCCCCGCGACCCTCAACACAGGATTAAGCGGTATACAAAATGAATGAATGAATGTTTATCATTTATTTATAATTTGGGGGTGGTGGTGGCTCAGTGTGTTAAGGCTTTGATCAGAAGGTTGACTGTTCGAGCCCCAGTTCTGCCAGGTTGTCGCTGTTGGGCCCTTGATCAAGGCCCTTAACCTTTTCTGCTCCAGAAACACAATATATTGCGCTCTGACACCAGCTTACTAGCAAAAAGCTGGGACGTATTTCACCATGCATTAATATGACGAATAAAGGCTGAACATAGCTGAACTGAACTAAATTTGATTTACTATTTTTTTTAAATTTATTTTAAGAGGAAGTTAAGTGGGCCTCTTCACTCATTTCACCTCCTTGCCAGACTCTTCCCTGATATTTTCTCTTCCATCTCGTATCTTGGGATATATATTCTCCTTTGCCGCTGTTGCCACAGCAACAACAGTCAGTCTGATCATGTGACCTTGTCGAGAAGGAGAAACCACCGCAGAGGTTGATGACGTCATTGCCGTCTGACGGAGAAGTGTGTTGGAATATGATTTACAGCCTAGTAAGGCCTCTCCGGTTCAGTATTGAGAAAGCAGGCCTTGGGATGTCTCTCCCCCTGAAAGAGCAAGTCGGTATGGAACAAAAGGACAAAAGAACCGGGGCTTAAACAGCAAAGCTGCGAACGTGGACATGATCGCGTTTTATGCACAAACAAAATGAACATTTCCTCCAGAGAGAAGAGTCGGTGAGGACTTTGGAGAATCTAGTGCTCTGATGTGAGTGTCTCTAGAATACGCTGACTTTTTCTGTTGTAGTGCATGATCAGGATGCTCAATATATCATTAGTTCATCATTTCTAAACTATCGATGTCGCACATCCATTTAATGTGCTGTAGTATTACTAAATGTTTTATTGTGTGCTGGGAGCACACTGACTAATCTCAGACATTCCAGTGGGTGTGTTTGAGGGGGTTTTAATGAATCACGACATTCACATGCTCCAACAAAAGGAAATTATTTGGTCAAGATAATTCAGGCCAATATTTAACCACGGCACAGGACGAGGTCGTGTAATAAAGCACATCAAAATCAAATATATTATTGCAATATAGTACTTTGTCATGCAGCTGTTTAGGTGGGATATCATCATCATCATCGTCATCATCGTCATCATCAGTTACTGTATATATAATCATTACAACAGATTCCTTTGGGATATAATCTACTGTACTGCATCTGATCTCTGCACCGCTTTGTTTTTTTTCTCCACTTTCCTTCCCTTCGGGATGACACAAACTGATTCTCTCTCTCTCTCTCTCTCTCTCTCTCTCTCTCTCTCTCTCTCTCTCTCTCGTGCTTTCTCTTACATAACAATTTAGATTCACTTTATTCTAATATTATGAAGGTAATCTAAACCTGTATCTAATACATGAAATTATATTATAATACACATAATAAATTTTATAAATTATAAATGCACTTTAGAAACACACACAACAAACATTTATGGAAATAGTGAGGCAATATTTTAATTTCATCCTAAGCTCATTTGATTACTCACATGAAGTGTCTTTTAGTTGCTGGTTTTCATTCATTCATTTATTTATTTATTTATTTATTTATTTGTAGTTAGATTTTTCTATAGATATAGACCTACTGTTTATACATTAACTGGATTCTAATAGGCGTAGTGATTAGCACTGTGGTCCACATGACGGTTGAGGCTTTGAGTCTCACCTTCTTTGGTGGGTTTCCTTCGGGTACTCCAGTTTCCTCCCATAGTCCAAAGACATGCAGATTAGACAAATTGGCTGTAACGTGTGATTTTATTTATTTATTTTTTGTATGCGCCGCCACCTGATGGATTGGCACCCTGTCCAGTTGTGCCCGAAGTCTCCTGGGATAGGCTCCTGGCTTAAATTTTTTTTTTTATTAAGCTAACAAATGGAAATGTGCCAGGCCTCACAGATAATGGGTGTGTTTTCAGAACAAAAGAAAGAGAACAATGGAGCTGACGGCATGTTAAAAAACTCAGCAGGGGTGCTAGTAGGTGTGAGGTCCAGGGAATTTATGCAGATTTGCACAGGCCTGGTAAATCTAGTGTTAAAGTTACTAGAAAGCCAGACAGTTGGAGTTGTGGATTGTCAGAAATGTCATTTTTATGATATGGCATTAGGGGTGGGCGATATAACCAAAATCTTCTATCACGGTAGAAGCAATTTTCTACCTCGATAACAATATACAGTGGTGTGAAAAACTATTTGCCCCCTTCCTGATTTCTTATTCTTTTGCATGTTTGTCACACTTAAATGTTTCTGCTCATCAAAAACTGTTAACTATTAGTCAAAGATAACATAATTGAACACAAAATGCAGTTTTTAAATGAAGGTTTACATTATTAAGGGAGAAAAAGAACTCCAAATCTACATGGCCCTGTGTGAAAAAGTGATTGCCCCCCTTGTTAAAAAATAACTTAACTGTGGTTTATCACACCTGAGTTCAATTTCTGTAGTCACCCCCAGGCCTGATTACTGCCGCACCTGTTTCAATCAAGAAATCACTTAAATAGGAGCTACCTGACACAGAGAAGTAGACCAAAAGCACCTCAAAAGCTAGACATCATGCCAAGATCCAAAGAAATTCAGGAACAAATGAGAACAAAAGTAATTGAGATCTATCAGTCTGGTAAAGGTTATAAAGCCATTTCTAAAGCTTTGGGACTCCAGCGAACCACAGTGAGAGCCATTATCCACAAATGGCAAAAACATGGAACAGTGGTGAACCTTCCCAGGAGTGGCCGGCCGACCAAAATTACCCCAAGAGCGCAGAGACGACTCATCCGAGAGGCCACAAAAGACCCCAGGACAACATCTAAAGAACTGCAGGCCTCACTTGCCTCAATTAAGGTCAGTGTTCACGACTCCACCATAAGAAAGAGACTGGGTAAAAACGGCCTGCATGGCAGATTTCCAAGGCGCAAACCACTTTTAAGCAAAAAGAACATTAAGGCTCGTCTCAATTTTGCTAAAAAACATCTCAATGATTGCCAAGACTTTTGTGAAAATACCTTGTGGACCGACGAGACAAAAGTTGGACTTTTTGGAAGGTGCGTGTCCCGTTCCATCTGGCGTAAAAGTAACACAGCATTTCAGAAAAAGAACATCATACCAACAGTAAAATATGGTGGTGGTAGTGTGATGGTCTGGGGTTGTTTTGCTGCTTCAGGACCTGGAAGGCTTGCTGTGATAGATGGAACCATGAATTCTACTGTCTACCAAAAAATCCTGAAGGAGAATGTCCGGCCATCTGTTCGTCAACTCAAGCTGAAGCGATCTTGGGTGCTGCAGCAGGATAATGACCCAAAACACACCAGCAAATCCACCTCTGAATGGCTGAAGAAAAACAAAATGAAGACTTTGGAGTGGCCTAGTCAAAGTCCTGACCTGAATCCTATTGAGATGTTGTGGCATGACCTTAAAAAGGCGGTTCATGCTAGAAAACTCTCAAATAAAGCTGAATTACACCAATTCTGCAAAGATGAGTGGGCCAAAATTCCTCCAGAGCGCTGTAAAAGACTCGTTGCAAGTTATCGCAAACGCTTGATTGCAGTTATTGCTGCTAAAGGTGGCCCAACAAGTTATTAGGTTCAGGGGGCAATTACTTTTTCACACAGGGCCATGTAGGTTTGGATTTTTTTCTCCCTAAATAATAAAACCCCTCAATTAAAAACTGCATTTTGTGTTTACTTGTGTTATCTTTGACTAATAGTTAAATGTGTTTGATGATCAGAAACATTTTGTCTGACAAACATGCAAAAGAATAAGAAATCAGGAGGGGGGCAAATAGTTTTTCACACCACTGTATATCACAATATAGCAATTTGTATCTGAAAATGCATGAATAAAAATTCAAATACAAAGAATTAGTTTTACATAATGTAATTTTATTTAAACTGTGAATTGCTGAGGTTTGGCGCATTTTTTTGACTTTGGCCATATTCGTTTGGATGCTTGGATTTCAGATGATGGAAAAGGTTTGATGTGTTTCCACCGCTTGCTAAAAAAGTGCACTTGCATACAGTACCTTGTAAATCACGTTCGTCTCGTTTCTTATTCCCAAACCAATTCCACAACACAGACGATGCACCTTCTTTCTTTACAATCTCCTCGTTGTTGGTTTTGTCACATGTAAGCAAACTCACTGCTGCTGCACCGTATTCTTCCATTGTCGAAGTGTATGTGAAGCCAAACACATCAAAAGTGGGACGAAACCGCGGCACCCGATTGAACCAAATATCTGCACGGCCCAGTGCAACTACCTGGATAGTGCAGAGATGATCTGGTTTATTCGCGCAGCCCGGTGGATCGCGCAGCGCGGACCAACTTGAGCAGCGCTGCTCGAATCACAAATCTCAAGTTGGTCTGCGCTGCGCGATCTACCGGTTTCCTCCCACTTTTCGCTTCCCATAGAATTGAATGTGTATTGCGTGGTTACGTATCGCGCAACGTCACGTGACCTCAATCGCGATTAAGACGATAAACCAAAATCTCTATCGGTTGACAAATTTCTACCGGTTAATCGTGTCTACCGGTATATCGCCCACCCCTATATGGCATTAAGATTTTACTTGGACTACAGGCACTAAACATGTTTCAGCATGACCATACCCCTGTGCACAAAAAACCCAAAGAAGAAAAACAATGTTTGACGACGTCGACGTGGAAAAACTCTAGTCCTGACCTCAACCTCGCTTACACAGCTTTGGGATGACTGCATGCCAAATGCATCCCAGGCCTCGTCACCTAACATCATTGTCTGACCTTGGTAATGCTCTTGTGGTTACATGAGTATAACTCCAAGCAGCCAAGCTCTAAAGTGTTCTGGAAAGCCTTCCTTGATGACTGGAGGCTTTTGTAACAGAAGAAATCTGAAACTTGATGCTTAACGAGTTTAACATAACGATTTGATTGGTCATGTGACTACATACAGTAAATTCGAACTTGTATTGTATTTAGAGTACTTTATATTAAATATCAAAGGGATAATTTAATCCAAGGTGTTGGGCGGCACAGTGGAGACATATAATAATATCTGCGCTAGGTAAGCTGCAGCGTGATAAAGTGTCAAAGCAGTTTATTCCTGAATAAATCTATACTTTTCTATATCTGCTGTCTTTAACTGTATATGTACTGCTGTTTTACAAGAGTGCACTAATGATGTTTTCCAGACTCGGGTATAATTATATTGACCTAAACTTTAACCTGAGCCTGACATGGAGCAGATTTATCCATGAGTCATATGTTGCCATAGGAACTGAGCAGCACTTCCAGTTTATATTCTCCAAGCTTGCTGATTTAGTTCACTTTGTGTATACTACTTTTTAATTGAAATACAATTTTTTGTATCATAATTGATTCAATCATTATTTATTAATTTATACTGCTTATCCTGTACGGGGCCTGGCGTCTATCCCACGAGACTTTGGGCACGAGGTGGGGTACACCCTGGACAAAGTGCCAATCTATCGCAGGGCACACACACACACACACACACACACTGGCAATTTGGTAAGGCCAGGTAGTCTAGTTGGACTGTGGAAGGAAACAAGCACGAGGAGAACATGCAAACTCCAGGCACACAGACCTGAGGCAGGAACTGAACCCTTGTCTCTAGGGGTGCGAGGCCACAGGGCTAACCACTACTTTACACATCAAACTGTCCGTTTGGGGTTCAGGTATGTCAGGTAGAATGATATTTATCAATACTTTCATGAAGGGTAAATTATATCACTATTGGAGTATAGGAATGATGTCACAAAAAGGTAGAATATAATTGCATTATAGTACATCGTCCATGTCCTGCAGCTGTTTAGGTGGGATATCATCATTATCATCAGTTACTGTATTATAAAAATTCCTTTAGTATATAATTTACTGTTTAATGTGCATCTGATCTCTGCAGTGATGGGCAGTGTTTTGTTTTTCTCTCCACTTTCCTTCCCGTGGGCATGACGTCAACTGAATCTCTCTCTCGCTCTCTCTCTCGCTCTCTCTCTCGCTCTCTCTCTCTCTCTGTATGTCTCATGAAAACAAGTTATTATTCGAATGTATTCTAATATTTTGAGTCAAATCTAAACCTGTATCTAATATATGAAATGATCATATTATACACCGATTATAAATTATGAATACACTTTATAAAAACACTCAACAAACATTTATGAAAATAGTGAGTCAATATTTCAATTTCATTCTAAGCTTATTTGCTTACATGTTTTGTAGTTTCTGATTATTTGTTTTTTAAAATAGATTTTGTCATCTTAAGTCTAAATATACTGTAGACCTACCTTTTATATGTTAAACTACTCTCATAATGAGATTATTATTATTATTATTATTATTATTATTATAGAAACAACCAAAAACAACCATAAAAACACAAGATCATGTGTATGTATGTGTGCTGTTACTTGCCTATTTGATTAAAAAAAAAATGTTTTATATTCATATGTCTCACTCTATACTGCACAATCCTGAGGTCTATATATCTTTATAAAAAAAATAAAAAAAAAGGCAGAACAAAAAATGTCAAATGCTCTGGGTTTTAACGGCTGCTTCAGTCTTTCACTCACTGGGACTTTAGCTGAGGAAGGAGCACTGATTGGTTCGCAAGTTCACATGTACTAAAGCATCTAACCAATCACAGATGAGACTGAATTCTTGTAACCAATCATAATGCAGAAGGTGGGATTTATTGGAAAAGATGGAAAGCCTAACCTAACCGAAAAAACAACAACTTTTTTTTTAACTCAATTAGCATCCATGTAAAGTTGGAATCTTAAAACCGAATAAGTTTTTAATTAGTTTGATAAAATATTGTCCATATATAAATGTAGCTACTGAGAGCACAATATTACACATTCCTCCTTCTAACGTCGAAAGCTTGTACCCATTTCCTTCAGCACATATCATCATCATCATCATCTGAGACTTCCCACATAAAGCAACTGGAATGGGTGGCATACTATTCAGGTCATTCAGACACCCAGAATCTGGGCTATTTTTAGAGTAGGACATGACATACTGTCTGGAGGAAGCTAGAAAATGCATCACCATGAGAGAGAGGCATGGCGGAGGAGTTGGTGCTTGTAGGAAATAGTGCCTTTACCGGTCCCTGCTTTGACTCACTGCATCATTTAGCTCTTGTTGCGCTCCTCTGAGACCGATCACGCCTGTTCAAGTCTTTCTCTCAGACTCTTATACCGTACACTGTCCTATACAATATCATGCACGATCCACAACACTGTCTGGAATCTGTTTGGCTGGTTTGTCTTAATATGCTCCTTCGAACATGCTCTTGTTTCCATAGTAACAGCTAATTTATAGGGAATTGCAAGGTGTAAGGTGATTTTAAGAGTTATGAAAGACTTCTGCATCAACAATAAATAATATGAATAATATAAAATAATAATCTTTGGGCTGGAAATATTATCTTTGTCTGACTTCGAGCTCCATCACACCAGTCCATTGTTGATTATTTTCCTATACGCATGCACACACCACGTCATGTGTTAACACGTCTTTGCAGCTTGAGTCTCAGAAATGTAAGATGCCATGTGTGACTCAGGCAAAAGGGAACTGCACCATATAGGTGCAGTGAATATAGACCTGTTTCCACTTATAGCATGCTGCTGTTCGGGAAGTGCTCAGGTTTGTGTAGCAGGCCAGTACTGTAACTTGGCTGGAGATGTATCGTCGTGACCTGGCGCTTCCTCTGTTCTGAACCTGTGCTGTGAGAGGGCACCACACCTAGAGCACGTTTAATAATGATAACCAGGTTTCAGAGTAGCTCTGTGGGAGTGTTTTTTAATGATCAGTTCCTACCTTCTGATCCGAAGCTGCATGAGTTTGCTCTATAAAATCAAAGTGCAGCGTAAAAATGATTGGTTTTGGATGTGTTGACTTTACTTAAGTCATAAGCTCATGATTCATGATTTTATTTGTTAAATTGGCATGAAATCTCCAGTATTTCTGAATCTTTTTTTTTTTTTTTTTTTTTTTATATAAAATTTTTTCCAATATTAGTCGTAGCCAATTCCTCCTCGTCACTAGGGGGCTCCCTCATTAAGGCTACCACTACCATTCAGTCGGGAGGGCGAAGACTATCACTTGTTTCCTCCGAACCGCGTGACGTCAGCCGACCGCATCTTTTCGAACTGCTCGCTCACGCACCATTAGGGGCGGAGTAACACACTAGGAGGACAGCGCTATCTGCTCCTTCCGCGTGCGCGAGTTCACAGACGCCCCTGATTGGCTATAGAGCCGTGAATAATGTGGGAGCACATGTACCTCTCATCCCTCCCCCCTGAGAGAGCTCGGCCAATCAGCTCTCTCTGTGCCTCCGGCTGTGAGAGGAAAACAGCATCACCCGGGGTTTCGAACCAGCGATCTCTGGATGATAGGGCGAGCGCTTTACCACTGCGCCACTCGGGGGCCAGTATTTCTGAATCTGACACTTTTCTACTGTTATGGCTGCACGTCTGCTTCTTATGCTATACTTCTGCTTAAGGCCTTGTTCACACGGGCGTTAAATTTTTGGATAAACGAACGAGCTCTGAACGTCCTATAGGTTTATGTTGCGTTTTGTAGTGTCACTCGATTGACTTCTACACTGGCGTTTGTTTGTCTCTGTCTAACGACAGCCTGCAGCCCAAATTGTAGTTTGTGTGTTTAACCTGTAGGGGGCAGTGTGTCGGGTACTGGATATGAAAGCCCTCGTCATTTTATTTGAGGTGCCTCCTTTTAATATGGACCATTTTGCAATATTAGACATTAATCTTATTGTTTTAAAAATTCTAATTAAATTATATTTTTATATAATATATAAAAATATATATTTTTAAAATACAGCGACATAGGGAGAGAAAAAAAAATCGCCGCCGCTACTGGGTTCACCCTCTGACTGCACAACGTCGGATTAAAGGAAGTTTTTTGTGGTTTATGAAGAAATGCGAACATTTCCGCGCAAGTTTAATTTTTTAAGCATTTAAAAAGAATTTTGCCCCTTTTCCGCATTTCCCTATGTATAGCATGTAGGATCATGGGATATATCCGGTCCTCCGAAGCGTAAAATGGACGCGGAGAAAACGAACAAGACGTGGTTTCCTTGCGTTTGTTGGGATTTTAACCCCAAGAAAAAGCTGCATGCAACTTTTTTTTAACACCGTATAAACGCGCAGCCGGACAAACGCACATTTCGTCATTAACTCCTATGTGTAGAAAACCCTCTGCGCTTCATCCGCGGTCACCTACGAACGGCAGAAAAACGGTCGATTTTAAGGCCCGTGTGAACAAGGCCTAAACCTTTTGTACATAATAGAGATGGGGGGGGGATTATTCAGTTACACCATGATTTTGATGATGTAAAGTGTTAGATTGCCACTCATCTCGAGAGCTCGGGCAACCATCTCTTTCTCAAGCCTTCCCAGATGCGGAGGCAAAGGCATCACTCGGGATTCGAACTTGCAATTTCTGGATGATGGAGCGACTGTGGTATTGCTGCACCGCTTAGGGGACATTATTCTCATGTGTTGCAATTCATGTCGCCACTGACTTTAAAAAAAATATATTATTATTATATATTTTGTTTAATTATGTACAGTATGTTGTCAGTGAAGGTGGTAAAATGTTGCTGTTCCTCTATAAACCCGCTCTGAACTGTTCATACATTGGCAAGGTTGCATATTGTAACAAAATGTCTAAAAATAAAATATATGTATATTGTAATGTATATTGAAATATAATGTATATTGAAACAGGATATTTATGAGATCATAAATCAGAATCACAATACAAATCGTGATATTCTATCATTTTGATTCTTGTTCCTAGTACATAAGACATGTTCCCACATGGACAGCATAAAGATTTATTCATTCGAAAAATGCACTTCTACTTTTATTTAGTGGATATCCCTAGATGTATTCCTATGTTGTTAGTCTTTCGGTTGCTCCCAGCAAGGGGTCGCCACAGTGGAACACGAATACAAGCTTGGCACAGGTTTTACGCCAGATGCCCTTCCTGACACAACCCTCCCATATTATCCAGGCTTGAGACTGGCACTGCATCCAGTGACTGGAGTTTGGGCACTGTCTGGGAATCGAACCCGTGTCATCCACACTACAGGCGAAACACCTACCACAGTTCATGCTTAATCATTAATCGATTAATTGCCGTTAAAAATGTAACTGATTAAAAATGTGTTAACCGAAATTCACAATCCACTTCCTGTTCCGTCATCTGTGCTTTTTGCGTGAGAGAAGAGCTTAGCGAATCAATGCGCTGTACGCAATTAAATGAGATTTCACATCTAGCCACTTTTAGGAATGCCAACCCACCGCATTCTCTTCAGCCTTAGTGCAGGTGATGAGTTAACAGGGGTGTCACTAGCAAATATGCAGTCTTCTGTCTTCCAGAAAGAAATGTATAAAAATATATAAATGGCTTTTTATGCATAAAATGTTGAAAATGTAGTCTAGCGGACCACATACAGTATAGAGAGAGACGGAGCCACTTTCACGGTGTCGGGCTCCTGTCCACTTACCGTTTCTAACAGTTTTCATTGAGACCTATTATTAGCTTTGAATAATCATAAAACAGACCTCCAGTGGTCAGAAAAATTTACTAGCTTGCTAAACCATTGCTGGAAAAAATTATTTTTGCACAACATGCATGTGTCTGCTTTAAACCCAGTAGCCTGTGTTTTAGTCTGTTGCTGTTTCAAGTTTAGATTTGTTATATAGTTTAATGAAGCAGTGACATAAATCAGTTCCTTTTTGTTGTCTTGACCTTCAAGTATCAGAGGTACTGTAGAAGCACTTCTGTGAAAGGAACTTTATCCTGAGATTATGTAATGTTTTGCATTTGGGTCGAATTTACTATTCTATACATTATTATATAGCTCTTTTAGTAAATGTTGCATACACCTTTAAAGAAATCAGATACAGATTTAGATTGGCTCCTAATGAGATATAAAGAAGATCTAAAGAAGAAAGATCAGGAGGAACCAAAGTCTTAAAAGGATCATCATTGCATTTTGCCGTTGTGCCTTGACCAGATATCTTGATGCCCTATAAATTTCAGAAACCAGGCAGGCAATAATTTGTCGTGCCCTTTTCTTATGGTGCCTTGGTGCCCTTTTTTGTTTAAATATCAGCAACCACTGACACTGCGTCAAGTCATGTCAAGTCAAATAGGCCTTATTTTCACTTCAACCATATACAGTTAGTACACAGTGAAACGACACCACGTTCCTCCAGGACCAAGGTGCTACATACAACATAAATTAACAACATAAATTAACCAAAAAACTAACTAGCTAACTTGGAGACCTAATTAGCTGGCTAGCTGGGAACTGTCTGCTGTTTTTATACAAAAACAGTGCACGTGCAAATGTGCAAACAAGAGTACCACAGAGTATTATAATGTCATGTTTGTTACATCGTCACTTTGTCAATGAGGTCATGAATTGAGGTAGTGGGAGGAGAAACAGGAGGGCAGCAAGGATTCAAATAGTCACACTTTACCCATAGCCTACTGGCCGCCAGTGGCGGCGGATCACTGTACTAAATTTATATATTATGAAAAACATACGTTGTTGAATCCAGGGATTCCTCTGTGTTCTACGTTGGCACATGCAGCGTTGGTGGAATTTGTTTACTTCCCGCCTCCTAGGTGGTGAGGACTACACTTTGTACATACACCCACACGCATTGTCTTTTTTGCATGTTGTGTGCTTTTGGTGTGTGCTTGTGTGTCGTATGTATGCTGTTATAGGTCTCTCTCTCTCTCTCTCTCTCTCTCTCTCTCTCTCTCTCCATATATCAATTCAGTTATTAATCGCGTTTCTTTTGTGTGCTGATTCATGTATAACTGCATTGATTCGAAAATCGATTTTTAAACGATTACGTTTATAATGGAGAGGCAGCAGTTGATCATAACTGCATGAGCTTCCGAATGGTGCCACAAAAACACACGTGTATGGCTTTACATTATCAAACATGATGCCTTTTCTGCCTTTTCTCCAAACGTTTCTCCTTTACTCCAAAGGCAAATCAAAAGGCGAAACCGGTCTCTGAAAATTTTCTGTCTGTCTGCATGTACTGTACTGTACTGTATGTCTCTCCAGCCAGATTTTGTCAGAGCATGACGCAAAACTGGCTGGACAGAATCTAATGAAGATTTTGCAGTGCTTAGATATCTGCCTGAAGTTTAACCTGCACCATAAATGAAATCAAAACGATGTGATGAACAGTTATTTGCCAGATTTAAAATAAGCTACTAATTAAGCTACTTGTTCAATGTAAACAAACACTTGCATCAACAGATTAATTAGAAACTGGCTGACGATAAAAGAAATACAGCTTAGCTTTACAAGGTGTAAAAATGTACTTTTCTGTAATTTCTCTTGTCCATTGATTGTATTAAGATGTATTAAATTGTATTAAAAATCTTGCTATGAAATGGGTACATTATGTACAATTTCCTAATATTTAGCCACCAATCAAATGGAAACCAAGACCATATAATGTGTCACACCAAACTGAATTTTGTAATATTACAAAAAAATAAAATAAAATTAAGGGGTTGATCTTTGTTTCAGGCGGACATATCCGTGGGCTTCAACCTGAAATAATATCATCACTCATTTATTTAAAGCTTATTTTTAGCTTGAACCTTTTAGCTTCTACAAACTTTGAAATACAGTTTTGTCACAAAAATTATTTTATAATTTATAAACATTTTTATTCATATAGTGATGCACACGAAGCAGGGCCATTTTGGGTGGAGGCTTTGCTTGTACTGCATTTCCAGAGAGCTGGGGTCAGGTAGCAGCACGAGTGTGTTTGTACAGCCCAGCAGATCTGGAACTCTTTCAGATCGTCTCTCTCTCTCTCTCTCTCTCTCTCTCTCTCTCTCTCTCTCTCTCTAAAAACCTCAACCTGCTTACTCCTTCATTCTGCTCTTTGCCACTTTTTCCATGGGGTGGAGATTTCCTTGGAAGAAACCACACCTTGTTTTCGTGTGTGTGTGTACGTGTGTAAGGGTCTGTGGGTATATTGGTGTATGGGTGTCTGATTATGTATCTTGTAGGTTGGTAATAAGAGGTTATGGGATGACTGTCCTTGGCATTTACCCGCTTTATATATAAACTTAATATTATATAGTATAATGTATGTGTGTGTGTGTGTGTGTGTATATTATATAATAAAAAACATGTTTACATTTTTTTTTATACTTGTTCTATAACGATAGTTAAAGATATTTGCTATAATTTGCTCCTATCACACAGGACACTGTGCTGCCTGCCAATATGTGACCTCAAACATCTTATTACCTCAAATGCAGACATATATCAATTAAAAATTAATGAAAATTTTATTTTTAAAATCAATGTGGCTATATTGCCATGCGTAACTGACTTTTCACATTTTTTTCCACCTATTTCTATGATGTAGAAAGTTATCTCTTTATTATTAAACAACTTCTTCTTCTTCTCTCGGCTGTTCCCTTTCAGGGGTCGCCACAGCGAATCATCTGCCTCCATCTAACCCTATCCTCTGCATCCTCTTCTCTCACACCAACTAACTTCATGTCCTCTCTCACTGCATCCATAAATCTCCTCTTTGGTCTTCCTCTAGACCTCCTGCAGTTCCAACCTCAACATCCTTCTACCGATATATTCACAATCTCTCCTCTGAACATGTCCAAACCACCTCAATCTGGCCTCTCTGACTTCATCTCCAAAACATCTAACATGGGTTGTCCCTCTGATGAACTCATTCTCTTTATTATTAAACTATTATTTAGTAAAATAAAACCATTGTTTAAGGCGAATATCAACATAGTTTTTGTTGTTTTATTAAACACAGTTTATCATTATTAACACTATTTTTCTCCCTACCTTCCTATTTACCTGTCATTTTGCAATCTGTACCGTCTGAGGTCGCTGCGTGCAACTAGGGCTGGGCCGATAAACGATATCATATCGAATCGCGATTTATTTGATTTTAAAAACGATGAAAAGCTCTAGACATTTTTTGCTCGATATGGATTAATCTAAGAGCCAATCACACAGCAGAACAACACGACAACAACCAATCAGTGTGCAGCGTGCAAGTTAATTTCCTGCCGCACTTTGCGAAGCAAACTTGACACCAGGACGACAAAAAAAAAAAAAAAAAAAAAAGAGTGGAAGCATCGACGAAAGTAAATCTAACCTCGAGTTATTATCCAAAGATGTTGAAATTGTCAACAAAAAAGGTAGCATGAACGCATCATCCAAACGACCACACCGAGAGCATGAACATGCGGGCCGATGCTACTCCGTCAACTAGCAGGGTTAGCAGTGGGGCTGTATCAAAGCAGATATCGCTCGTGTCGTCTTTCGTGGCCATTACACTTTATGAAAGGTGTCCAAAAGGAGCAAGGATATAACCAGGGCCGTTTCTAACTTTCTAGCGAAAGATATGATGCCCCTAAGCACACGAGGCTGAAGTTTAGCTCCTTATTCGCAGCTTCCGGTTTGTTTGGCTCCTTATTGCGCATCGTCTCATTCTGCAGCTGAAGTTTTGCTCCTTATTCGCCTTGTTACTAACGGGAGTGTTCACGCTGGCGAAAGCTGCGCAGTTTATCAATAAAACGTTATTTTTGTGGCTTAAACCGTTCTGGCCAAGCAAATATGAACTATACAACACATAGCAGGTACACAACTATATAGTAAAAGTGAAATTGTCCTGGTCCAGATTGATAGCTGCATAATTCATTCCATGTTTGTTGTCATTGCATGTTTAAGCCATTATGTCAGTTTATTGGGGCCGTGTGAAATAGCCTTCATTTAACTCTGAATTGTGGGATAAAAAGAGCCCTAGTGTGTGTGGCCTAAATGTTGTTTCTCATTATTGTTTAAAAATCTCAAAACATTGTAATATAACATCACAAGATGATACTTTTTATCATCACAAACAAGTATTTTTTTTTTAAATAAAAATCTTTGCCTTGTAAAGACTCTGAGCATGTGCCTATAGTATCTTAATTTTTAAGGCCAAATCTGTCATCTGTTTTTGTTAATAAACTATACTTTAAAATGTAATTTAATGAACCCTTTAATTTTTGTGGCTTCAGTTTAATTTAAGTTGTTCAACATTGATGTTCAATAAATAATCATAGATAGTAGATAGTGTGTGTTGCCTTCAATTAATCAATCAAGTAATGCAGCCTTCATTCAAAAATCTCTCACTTGTGAGCATATTTACTGTACAAAACCTGTCAGTGAACTATGAGGGCAAAAAAAATCGTTTATTAATCGAAATAGAGTTAAAATGTTCAATTAATCGAGATTTTGATTTTAGGCCAAATCGCCCAGCCCTACGTGCAACAAATGCTAACCGAGTACTATGAAAAGCTTAATAACACTAATGAAATTATAAAGAGAGCCTGGGCCCATTAATTCCAACATGTGCTCTGAATTAGCAAAAGTTAACACAAGCCCATCGTGTACTGTATATGAGATTTTTATTGTGTTGACTTTACTGACCATTTATTTCATGATTGTGTTCCCTGAGATAAAATACACTACACAAGTGACATCATCAAAAACAGAGTCCCTATTGGTGATTTAGTCTTATTTCCCTGCTGAATAACTAAGATCTACAAATCGTTCTTTTTTTTTTTTGTTAGTGGGAATCAATAAAAATTTATTATGCTTTTGATCTCGAATGTTGTGGAATTCCCAGGTATAACATTTGTCTGGCATTTTAAAACCTTAGACAGATTGTCCAACAAAATGGGTCTGATGATGCATGAAAAGGCAGATATGTTGTTTCAGTAGAACTCAAAATCTTTGGTGATATAATAAAAATGATTTATAACCTCATAAGTTATATTAATATTTATAACACAATTTATTGCAAAATAAAAAAGACTAGATAGACCGGAGAAGCAAAGAAAAGTAGCCTCTGTACATTGACCATGAAATTCCTCTTCTCCTTTGAAGTTCCAAAGAAAGGAAAATAAAACAGTCAGTTACAATGGAAATATCTTGAACTCTGAATTTCCTGTTATTGTCCCGCGCACTTGAATTGGACAGTGTTTTTGATTGCACATTCTTTTCCGGAATGTCCCATGTCAGTGTGAAGACTCCTAATAATTTTTCAAATAAATAGCAGTGTCTTCATAACGCTCACTTTGTGCGTCATAGCGCTGCCTTTTTTCAAATCAAAATCAAGTGCAGTCAAAATGAGCAATACCTAATTATATGGTACTACTAAAGTATTTCTTCTTGACAAGTTCCTCCTCCATCAAGTGCCTGGTGGATAAGAATAGACCTTGTTTTCTTACTTCCTTTTTCAGGATGAAGATGTCTGAGGTGGCGAGCTGAGCCAGACTCCGACTCAGCAGGTCTGGAGAAGTCCCCTAGTCCCCTGTGTGGGGTGAGGGACCATGGGAGATGGAGGTGTCGGTGCTGCGAGAGAGGGGGTCAATCGGTCACATGTCCTCTTTGACTGCTTCGTTCAAGCCACCACCTGTAAGGGGACACTGAAAGCCTTTCAAGAGCTGTGTGACTTCCTTGAGCTCAAGCCCAGTGAGTATCGAGTCTTTTACCACAAGCTGAAGTCCAAGCTCAACTACTGGAAGGCGAAAGCACTCTGGGCCAAGATAGACAAACGTGCCAGCCACAAGGAGTACAAGAAAGGCAGAGCTTGTGCAAACTCTAAGGTATGATATGAATTTCTTAAGACTTGCAGTGATTTAGAAGGAAAGCAAGCTAAATATACTTTTGTTAGTCTTGTACTAGAGGATAATAAGCCAGTTCTAGAATCTACTGCACATGACTGTTCTGGGAAAAGCCATTTTTCTGCTTTAAATTTTAATTAACATTGTCGTATCCCTTATTATGTCTTTCCATCCTTCCGCCTATTCCCATGCTAAAGACATATAAAAATAAATGTATTGCTTGGTAGCATACTGAGTTCAATTGTTTGTGAAGAGGCACTTCAGAAGCCACAGGATTGCACTACCTAATCCCACTCCAATCCAGACGCTACTGAGGCAGAAGTTTGGCAGAACATGGAAGAAAATTCTTCTCAGACACTGCTGTAGACACACAATTCTTCATCCATCATTATAAGCTATAAGGAGCTTGTATCCCGCATTATTTTCAGCTCAGCATTGAGCTTGGCTGCACTTGGAGTACATTTTCAGAAATGGTACGTCAGGCTCCCGAGTGGCGGAGCGGAAACGTGTTTGCCCGAACATCTGAAGTTCAGTTTCTTGGTGATGCTATAATCATAAGATGCTGGGAGAGCTCTCTTGGGGACATAGTTACACTAGCCAATCATGGTCCTCTTTGAGCTCACACAAGCAAAAAGGGCGGATAGCCCTTTAGAGTGCCCGGATAGAGCGTGTAAGACCGTCTTTGATCGGCATTGATCGAGCATGTGATACCTGGTTGGTATTTGTCACCTTTATGGGAGTATATCCAAATAGAAACACAGGCAGGGATTGGCTACGAGTGCATTGGGAAAAATTATCAAAAGAAATAAATAAAACAATTGGTGTGTACTTCATGGTGTAATGGTTATTAGCATTGTGCCCTCACACTGCCAGCGTTGAGGGTTCAAGTCCTGCCTTCGGGTCTATATGCGAGGAAATTACATGTTCTCCAGTTTACTCCCACAGCCCAAAGACATGCAGATCACTCTAGTCTAATTGCCATTTCCAAATTACTGTAATGTGTGAGTGAATGTGTGAATGCTTGTGCATGGATTGGCACAATGTCCAGGGTGTACCCCGTCTAGTGCACAAGTCCCCTGGGACGGGCTTCAGGCCTCCCGTGACTTGGAATGAAATTACAAACTATGAAATTACATTATGCAGGGATTGCAAGATCCAATTTAATGAATATCTACACACCAGCAATAGACAAACGAAAAGATAAAAACGACTGATTTGTCACTTGCTACTGCAAATGTAGAGTTCTTCTCCAGACCCCCAAAGCTCATGTTCCTCTTGTGTACTTTTGTGTGTGTTTCTCAGTGTCTGATCATTGGAGCAGGACCATGTGGCCTCCGCACGGCAATAGAACTTTGCTTTCTTGGGGCCAAGGTGGTCATAGTCGAGAAAAGAGATGCTTTCTCACGCAACAACGTTCTCCACCTGTGGCCTTTCACCATCCAGGATCTGCGGGGCCTCGGTGCAAAAAAGTTCCATGGAAAGTTCTGTGCAGGCTCCATAGACCATATCAGTGAGTAAATCTGAATTCTGCGGAAATTGGTATATCGGGTTTATGTTGATGCACTTGGGTGTTGCTCTCCGCAGGTATTCGTCAGCTGCAGTTGATGCTGCTGAAAATGGCTCTGATCTTGGGTATTGAGATCCATGTCAATGTGGAGTTCAAAGGCCTCATCGAACCACCAGAAGACCAGGAAAATGAGAGTAAGATGGCTTTTTTAATGTATTTCAAGCCTGATGAAGATTCCACAGGTCCTTTATCATTTTATTAAAATGCCTCTGTAATATGCTTTATTATCTCAATGGAATCTTTACCCTGTTCCACAATTTTCTAAACTGTATAATGTGTCATCTTCAGGAATAGGCTGGAGAGCTGAAATCCATCCTAAGACACATCCTGTTAGTGAGCTGGAGTTTAATGTCATCATCGGGGCAGATGGGAGAAGAAACACATTGTCAGGTAAAGCAAACAATCGTCTATAAGCTTCCTTTCTCATTTGGGTCTTAATACAGCTCAGGGTCCCATTAGCTGAGCTTCTGCTTACAATCACAGCTTTGCTGCTAATCTGCTGAATAAGTAATCTAGTGATTATGCTGCTAAATGAACACAAAAAAATCTTTTAACAGATTTGAGGCTTTTCTCACATATTTAGGCAATTTTGCCTTTTGAGAGTTATCACAATCATGATTAAATGCCACAGTGGCGCTTGGCTCTGGCTCAGAGATTCTGCTCAGGGTATTTTCCAATCTGAGAACAGTTAACAAGAGGCACCCAGTGGGGGGAAAAAAACTTTATCTGAATTTCTTTATGATGTTCAGTCTTCTAGAAAATAAGCATTATAGAACTAAAGAGGCTTTGTAGACCTCCTGCCGAGCCTGAATCTGACCGTGCAGCTACTGCATACTCTTTTATTTATTTTTCTTTTACTCCTCCCCAGGTTTTAGAAGGAAAGAGTTCAGGGGCAAGCTGGCCATCGCCATCACGGCCAACTTTATTAACCGCAACACTACAGCCGAGGCCAAAGTGGAGGAGATCAGCGGGGTGGCCTTCATCTTCAACCAGAAGTTCTTTCAGGATCTAAGGGAAGCTACTGGTATGAGCACTTTGGCATAATGATTAAAGAGAAGACAGCACTGACTCAGCTTTTCCCCCTTAAACCCAAAGTTCTTTTCACATACAGCATGTGGCAGTTCTGGGAAAATCTTTCAGTGGTGAAATTTTTTAGCTTTTTCTACGATGCAGTTTATAGTTCTGAAAAACTGTGGCTTTTCCTGAACTTTACATGCATCTCAACTCCAAGTGAAGTTAAATCATTTAAAAATCACACAGGTGAATGGAGGAAAGTTTCTTTACAAATTCCATTACAACTATAGCGTGCATGTAGCAGAATACTTCACAGCTGGATTGAATACTGAATTGCTAAAACTTATTTTTGTTTTGCTGTCCAACAACTTGAGCAAAGCATGACGATCACTTTCAGACTTAATCATGCTAGGTTTAAGATTGTTCAGATTTATTTAAAAATGTTTTAATAAACATTTATTAAACTGTCCCCCTCTCTACTTTGCATATTTATTTTATTGTAAGCCCTATATGAATAAGATTTGATTTAAGATAAAAATAAATAATATTTTTTTTTTTTAGCTGCAATGACACTTTTTGGGGTTTCCAGATGAACAGATAAAGTGCCTCATTTACTTGTCGTGTATTAATTCCTAGTTAAATGTGTTCCATGAATGCAATGCAGTATGCACTTTAGACCAGAAAAGATCAGAAAGAAATATAGCATTGGCTTTATTTGTTAAAAAAATATGTTACCTATAGACTTAATCACTTAAAATTGTGATTTTATCACTTCTTTTAAAGGATAATGTAGGTGTCAGAGTTCCCCCAAAGTGTCTGTTAATGCTTTAGCTGAAACACCATTCATTACCCATCAAACACACCATTTCAGTGTTTATGTAAATGAGCTACTGCAGAGCCAGAGAACAACAGAGCTGATATTTGTATATGAGGTACAAATAGGGGGAACATCTAATAAACCAATACAAAAATGGAATAAGAACAAAAAGCAGAGAGTTTTTTTTTATTCACTGCATGTTTTTTGTTTGTACACACATACAAGCATGAAAAATAGATAAAACATGAATTTGTATAATACATAATACAAATCAATGATTATTAACAACTTAATGCATTAACAGAAAGCATACAGGCCTGACAGGACCATTTAATCTGAAGGGAATCTATGATGACTTTATCCACCGAGGTTGTTCATCAGTGTTGTTAACAGTTGCCTGTCTGTCTGCCCCTGTCCTGGCACTGACAGCTTTGTGCTGAGCTGGCAGTGGCTAAAGAGCCTTTGCTTTTGTTTAGCCAGTCGTGTAATCGCTACTGTTGGTTTCAGTCTATTCTACAATGTGTGTGTGAGACTGGTTCGGTTTTTCTAATGGCCTATCATTATGTCTGCAAATGGAAACTAATGATCTTCTCTTCTATTTTTTTAAACACTTACATGCTTATCAGCATTACATGTCTCACTCTGTCTCTCTCTCTCACTCTGATTTATTTCTCACCTTTGGATAATTTGCATCTCCAGGGATTGATCTGGAAAACATTGTCTACTATAAGGATGACACGCACTACTTTGTGATGACTGCCAAGAAACAGAGTCTGCTGGAGAAGGGCGTCATTCTGCACGTGAGTGCTCATGGGGGTGACGCACAATCTGTCTGCTCCAATCTGTATTGTCTCCTTTTCTAGTTTATGTTTAGTAACCCTGTCCTTTTTTCACGTAGTCTGCTATTTTCACATCTGTTGTAGAATGAATGATTGTGTTTCATGTGGAATGACCAGGTGTGTTAAGATGATTTTTTTTTCCAACAGTAATATAATTTCATAGGTGCATGTGCACAGGGTTGTGAAAGTTCAGGAATACAAGAAGAGGTGGAATTCTGAAGAGGTGCTTCATAAGTCCATGTCTAGGAGAAATATATAGAAAAAAACTCTATGTTCAAAGAAGTGGAAATTGCCTGTAAGCAATGAGGCTGGTGCTGTCGTCAGCAGACCAAAGCCAGTTATAGCAGCATGAATCAGAGAGGAATAGTTCACCCATGAGTTCTGCATAGCTCCTCAGAAAGCCTCTCACTGCTGAATTATATGTTCATTTAAATACTGCAAACAAATGTGAGTTTAACACACCATGGGCTCATCTATTTCAGCAAGTAGACTGGCCGCATAAATGCTTTATAGCCCTCTAGCTTGCATTGGAACCTAGTAGATTGGAACCTGATGTTATGTTTTCATATCAATATTTTAGGATTATGTGGACACGGAGATGCTCCTATCCAGATCCAATGTGGACCAAGCTGCTTTGCTGTCCTATGCCAGAGAGGCAGCTGACTTCTCCACCAATCACCAGCTGCCCAAGCTGGACTTTGCCATCAACCATTACGGGCAGCCTGATGTTGCCATGTTTGACTTCACGTGCATGTATGCCTCGGAAAATGCGGCGCTGGTGCGCCAACGCAATGGCCACCAGCTGCTCGTAGCTCTTGTTGGAGACAGCCTTCTAGAGGTGAGAGAAGGACATGAGTTTGAATAATGGGACATTTTTCAGAACATATATTTTATAGTCTTATGTGTTACTGCCCTGTATCATCATAATGTTACAACGGATAAGAAAAATCTGTGGTTTGTGCAGCCGTTCTGGCCAATGGGAACTGGCATTGCACGAGGCTTCTTGGCAGCCATGGACTCGGCATGGATGGTGAGAAGCTGGGCGCAGGGTGCGTCTGCTCTCGAGGTGTTGGCAGAAAGGTAAGAAATTCATTTTGCATCTTTCGACTTGTGTTGCACAATTTACCAGAACTTTTAGCATCAGGAGCGTGGACGTTGTTTTTTTTTTTTCATTAATAACAAAGATTCCAGTTGTATAATTCTTCATACCTGTGGAAGATTGTCATCAATCAGAAGTAATGCTGCATCAACGAAAGCATGTAACTTTGTATTTCCAAACATTGCCAGGGAAAATCTACTTGGTATTCCTTCTCAGAAAGTGAAGTTGGAAAGGTGGTCCTTAACTCAGAATTCATGTCATGCCATGCCATATCCTCATCATCATCAGATCACATCTGTGTTTTATTATTTTATATTAGTTTTTGTTTTTGGGAGGGGGTGGAATGGGTCATGCAGTTTTGTATTTCTTTCTGGATGGTGTAACTGATCGTAGTTAATCCCTGAACCATATGGATCTCTCTTCGTCCGCATGTAAAATGTGTATTTGCTGCAATGTTTAACCATTTATTGTGCAAAATAAGATTTTACCACCTGTGAGTGGAAAAACTCACAGGATTTTTTGTTTGGTTCTTTCTTTCTTTTTGCATGCACAAAAATTATATTTTTCCTCATTTAAACCTTTTCTTTACACGCACCAATTGTATTTTGCCCCCCTCTCCTGCACTTTTTGTAGGACAGGGTTGTCGGATCATGATAACGAAATACTTCTATGCAGTGCTGAGAACTTTCCCACTCTGATAAAAACCAGGTTTTTATTTGTGCTAGAGCTCATACCATAGCCCAATTATATATTCATATACTTTATTGCACTAAAATTGATCTAATTTTTATTTCCCATTGTACCAAAAGATACAGTAATCTACTGTTAAAGATGATGACATTCCTCCTTTGAAGCATCATCATTGGTTTGGTTTCTTGGCCAGTTTGTGTTACTTTTCTTTTGGTGGATACTTTTCTAATGTCTTATATGAAATATAAATTAATTTGAAATGTTGTTAACTTACAATATATTTAACAGACCTAATGCAATCTATGAACTTTGCAATGCTTTACATTCATGCTGCATGCTTGTAAAACATACTGCACTAATCATTTCCCCCCATGCTCACATGCCCTATCTGCCCCAGATACTTTAAATTGTCTTCATTGCATCTCCTACTGTATGTAAAATCCTGAGTCACTAATCGCCTGTACTTAACGGTACTGACCCTTTGTCCTGCGCTATTGAATTTTCTTAGGGAGAGTATATATCGTCTGCTGCCACAAACCACTCCAGAGAACGTTAGTAAAAACTACAGTCAGTACACGTTGGATCCTACAACGCGCTACCCCAACATCAGTCTGCACCTGCTCCGGCCCAATCAGGTCAGACGGCTTGCACTCGGCAAATAAAGCATGCCTCACTGTTAAAATGAGAATTAAGTCTTATATTGTGTTCTCCATAATGTAAAGGTACGGCATCTCATTGACACCGGGGAGACCAGGGAAATCCGCATCGACATGGAGAACGTGGTCAACTCGTCCACTCCCAAACTCATGAGGAATGGTGAGCCATCTTTATATTGATGTTGTTGTGTGTATTTAGGTTTTAACTAGACAGTCTTAGCTCTGATTTCTCAATTAATATCGTATTATATTTATTCTAGAATTTCTGCTTGAGAAGCAGTTCCAAGGTAACTGTACAGTAGAGATGACTGAAGCGTACATGCATGATGCTATGTCTCATAAGGTTTTATCCTTTAAAGGTCATGCTGTTGTGTTAGTAACTTTATTAATAATGAAATGTCTAACACCATCAGTAATGAATGTTTTGCAATGTTCATTTAAATTTTAATACAGCTCCGTCTAACAGAAAATATTTCACAAAATTCCATTCTTAACCATGATTCAAAACCTCCCGCCTCTAGGATTCCCTGTTACCTTACCATCAGTAAATAAAACCACTTAGATTTTTTTTTCCCTCCCTATGGATACTGACATTATTAAATAACTAACAGTGATCTGTTTGATGATAAAAGCTTTTCCCAGAACAATGGCTAATCAGGATGCACCCTGTTTATTTTTTACCAGAGTCCGTAGCCCGCTCCAGCAAGCTGCTAAACTGGTGTCAGAGGCAGACGGATGGCTACAGAGGGGTCAACGTGTCTGATCTCACCATGTCATGGAAGAGTGGCTTGGCTTTATGTGCCCTTATCCATCGCTACAGGCCAGACCTCATGTGAGTGCTCTGTCCTCTTAAACCAGTGGTTCTCAAAGTGTGGGGCGCGCCCCACTAGTGGGGAATACAGACATGACAGGTGGGGCGCAATGAACGGGAGGAAAAACAGGAAAGTACCTATTCTAATTCATGCTTTTCTTTATTGATAATGAAGAGCGTACGCTCAAAACTAAACAATCACACACAAATAAATGGATCATTAATACAAGTAAATTTAAAATAACATCAGTTGTGGGCCGGGAGAAAAAGTGGAACCATAGTGGAACAATAACGGTTTAACGTCGGACGAACTTAAGCAGCGCTGCTCGAATCACAAACCTGCGCGACCCACTGGGCAGCGGTGCGCGACTCTGACAGAAATAAACCGCGCCGACCATCAAAATACATTTTACCCCACTGGGATGCGCACGTACAAACCAGCCATGGCAAGGTGGAAGCAATATTAAACAGTCCTGACATTTTAAATAAATTGTTTTTAAATAAAACACAGTGGGTCGCGCAGGTTTGTGATTCGAGCGGCGCTGCGCGATCCACCGGGCTGCGCAAATAAACCAGATCATCACTGCGCTATTCAGATAGTCGCGCTGCGCTGTATTTGCGCAGATATTCGGTTCAATCGGGTGCCGCGGTTTCGTCCCACTTTTGATGTGTTTGGCTTCACATACACTTCGACAATGGAAGAAGTGCAGCAGCAGTGAGTTTGCTTACATGTGACAAAACCAAGAACGAGGAGATTGTAAAGAAAAAAGATGCCTCGTCTGTGGTGTGGAATTGGTTTGGGTATAAGAAAAGTGATACGAATGAGATGAACGTGATTTGGAAGGTACACAAGTGCACTGTTTTAACAAGTGGCGGAAACACGTCAAACCTTTTCTATCATCTGAAATACAAGCATCCAAACGAATATGGCCGAAGTAAAAAAATAAAAAATAAATGCTGCAAACCTCAGCAATTCACAGTTTAAATAAAATTACATTATGTAAAACAGTTTCTTTGTGTTTTCATTTTTATTTATGCATTTTCACATACAAATTGCTATATTGTGATATATATCGTTATCGAGGTAGAAAATAGCTTCTACCGTGTTAGAAGATGTTGGTTATATCGCCCCCCCCCTAATGAAGCCTATCTTCAGCTTGGATTCATGGTGCGGATGGTGGGGGCAGAGGAGAGACCCGTGTGTGTTTTGTGTCTTAAACTGCTGGCAGCAGACCGCATGAGACCCAACAAATTAGGAAGACACTTAGAGACAACCCACTCCAGTCACGTTAATAAACCACTGGACATCTTTGAAAGAAAGCTGGCAGAATACAGACAGCAGGATAATCGCATGGTAACATCTGAATCAGTGGACAGCAAAGCACAAATGGCTTCATTCAAAGTTGCATACAGAATTGGCCAGTGCAAAAAAAGCTACAAACGATTGCTGAGCAGCTAATAAACATGGGGTCAATTATGCAAAGATAAGTGACAACGTAAGCCTTGTAACAATTGCACGTGTATTTTATCTTTTTTTTAACTTGGTGGTGTTTGATCTTATTGGTTTAGAAATTGATATTTCAATAAACAGTAAACTTGGCCGATTTCGTTATTATTTTGTTGACAAGTTAACTATTAATAAATTAATTGCCATTGAGAATTTAAACGATTAAATATTTAATTAACATGTAGGGTTTGTTTTGAATCCTTTTGAATATTGGATAAATATTTACCGAGTTAAGTGAGCCAACAACCAGAGTTGTAAGTTCAAGTGGAGGTGGGCAAAGTACACAAATCTTTACTTGTATAGAAATCATTGTACTTGACAGGAAGTCGAGTAAATATTACTCAAGTATAAGTAGAGGTCCTCCATTTACTTGTGTGCTTGAGAAAGGAACATAAGTAGTAACCTCCAAGTATCTAAAGTACAGGGCTTGTATTAGCTCACAATTTGCAACCCTAGATCTTTGTTTACATGTTTAAATTTCTTACTACTGGGGGAAACTAGCAAACCATGGTAATGTAAAGTGTAATTACAATGCAAGTTTAGTCATTTTAACTAAGCAAATTTAGTTAATCAATAATAGAGATTTTTAAATTTTTTGTATCAGAACTCTGTTTGAACGTCTGCCTTCTAGTTCACGAAATCTTCGTATATTTACAATGGATATAATCACCTTTGCTTCCAAGAAACAAACAAAGACAACATTGTAGAGAACAAACTTGTTTTGTAGTATAGAATATACAGTACATGAGTATGATACAGAAGCATGGTTTAATCATTAGAAAAAGGCATTGGAATTGTATTGTATGTGTGGAATTAACATATGAAATTAAGTGTACTGAAGGATGATATCACAGTGTTTAAAAGAAAGTGTTTTATATAAAATGATTTAATTTTGTGTTACAACTTTTTTTTTTCCCCCTGTTGGCTTGTAGTTTGAGATTTGTGACATTTGTTTTTATTTGTCAGTATGCTAGCATCTGTGGAGAAGCAGTTAGCAAACATTGTTAGCGTATTTACATTGTAATTTTAGTCAGAATTAATTATTATTAGTATTAGTATTTTTACATATCTGAGGGTAATGTTGATATTCTCAACAAATATGATTTGTCTCCACAGTTACTGTGCTTTTATAGTTTATATGAACAGCTACAGTACATGCTAGTTACCTGACTCGATAGTCTCAGCCATTAGCTAGCTTCTATGCTTAAGTTCCCTGTGTCCTGGTTAGCTAACACCATTTTTATTGTGTATGATGTGTTTGCCTTACCATATTTAAACGAATGTAATTTATATCCACATTCCTAAATTTAATTATTCACAGGAAAAGAAGATAGGGTCAGCTTGTATTTGATCTGCCTGACATATTGTAAAACGCTGTTAAATATGTGTTGAAAGCACTGACTCACAAACTAAATTACATTTGGGATTTGGGAATGTCTCTCATTTTTCTTCCGGGCCATCTTATTTTGTACATTTGTTAAAGTAGAGTGGCTTCTAATAGCTTGCTTATGTACAGATCACCCTTTCACTCTCTCAGCTGATTGACCATTACCTCTAAGACCACACATTAGCATTTTCCTGATTGTCCATTAGACTAAATACCCAGCATTGTACTTTTTATTAGTTTATCAGCCCCTACAGCATTATAGGAGGTGCATTAGTAAGTGTTCTCCGCTCTCTTCAATACCTAAAATGTATATATTTTTTGTTATTATTTATTTTTTTAATAGTGTCTGACCTGCACAGCCCTACAGTATATCAGACTCTCTTGAACAAATTTAGCTGTAAACCTGTTCTAGATCAAAACTTGACCTTGTGGTTTGTTTGCGTGTTTAAAATTTGCAGTGATTTTGACTCGCTGGACGAGAAGGACGTGGAGAAGAATAACCAGTTGGCTTTTGACGTGGCTGAGAGAGAATTTGGGATTTCGCCAATTATGACTGGGAAGGAGATGTCTGTCGTAGTGGAGCCTGACAAGCTCTCGATGGTCATGTACCTCAGTCAGTTCTACGAGATGTTCAAGGACATTGTGCCCCCTGGTGGTGAGTAGTGGTGTGCTGATATGAATTTACCATAATACATAGTATACAGTACAGTAGAGTTTTAAAACCTGTTTTCATCTTTATGATTGTATATACTTAATTTATTTACATCTTTGATGAACCTATTTTCTGAAAAGTCATACAAAAATTTTTCATTTATAGTTTTATTAATTTATTTTGTTTAAATCGATATATTCATAATTATATAATAGTTTTGTGTGAGAATTTTTATTTAGCATTTTTAAAATGAGTCTCCAGAAGCAGTACATAATAACAGTTAGAAGTAAAGCTATAATATATTATTAACTTCAAGTGAATGAGCAAATAAAAATGGCTATTATTAAAATAAATGTTTATAACTAATGCAACCTAAGTGATACAATGAATTAATTATCATGCAAATGTTGCACAAAATTAAACATAAGAGTAAAAGAATAAAAGATTAAGAACTGAAAGTCTTCAGGTGTAAAAACTCTTCAGGATGTGCTGTTTAAGGAAAAGATACTGACCAGATGCTGATTTGTTTTATGTAAACAAACTTTATTTTATTTATTATTTTAGTATTTAAAGATTCTACACTGTCCTTGGGATAATGTACAGTATTTAGGACTCACATAAATGTTTTCTTTTTATTTACAGGTTGCTACAAATAACAATTTTACAATCATGCTGAATTAATTGATTTATTGATTGATTGAAAGCATTGATTTCCATCCATTGTACAATAGTTTGTCTTGACTGGCAATATTCCTAACACCAGTTTGGGATAAATAAAATGTATTTGCTTTATTTGATTTGTTTGTACATCTTTTAGAAAGGTTTTGCTTTGTTTTAGACAATCAGAACCTGAGTCCAGAGGAAAAGGCCGCTCTGATCGCCAGCACCAAGTCGCCCATTTCCTTCCTCAGCAAATTGGGTCAGAGCATCAACATCTCGAGGAAACGCAACCCCAAGGTACTGTACTCCTGGACTACCTGCGCTGTGTCAGGAGGACAACAGTGCAAAAATTAAATGACCTATGTATGCACACATAATCACTTTAATCTTAATCCTGGTTGCACTTGTTAGCAGGATAAGAAGGAGAAGGAGCTTGACGGCTTGGGGAAGAGGAGGAAGACGAGTCAGACGGGTCAGTCTGAAGATGTAAGTGTATACCTCTGGCGTAGCATTGATGATGAAACTTGATGGATTGTTTAAATTCAGTTTCTAATGACTGTTCTTCGTGGATAAGGAGGAACCTCAGCGGGCAGTCCGTGATGAACAGCCTTTCGTAGCCACGGCTCTGGCAGAGCGATGTGTCGATGCCACTGCGGCCGCGAACAACAACAAGGTGAAGTCCATGGCCACTCAGCTGCTGGCCAAGTTTGAGGAGAATGCTCCGGTACAGTCAACAGGACTCAAAAGACAGGTAGGCCAGAGTCTGGAAGACTTCAGTCATTGGTATTACTACGGTATGCACAACGGTTCTAACCTGTGTTTGGATCTTATCTTATTTATATATTTATTTTATTTATTTATGTATATGTGTAAAGGGGTAACTCTCTTTTTCGGACAGTGATTCAATTCGATTCCTTCTTTGGATAAATAAACTTTAAACAACTTTTTCTTGATGAGGGTTAAGAACATGTGACCTACTTAGAGTTCTGTTGAGCTTTTATTGTGTGCGTGTGTGTGCGTGTGTGTGCGTGTGTGTGCGTGCGTGTGCGTGCGTGTGCGTGTGTGTGCGTGTGTGTGCGTGCGTGTGTGTGTGTGTGTGTGTGTGTGTGTGTGATCCACCATGAGGAGCCAGCAGGAGTGTGTGGCATTGCTAAAGGTGTGCTTGCTTTTTATAGCTGCTTGAACTCTCTTTGTGGTGGATCATGACGCTGTTTGCTGACACCAATATCTTCTGGACTGTAGGTTCACAGCGGTGCTCTGAAATTAATATTCCTGGTCTGGCCATAAACCAAATAAAAAATAAAAAAAACTCTGGGATTTTTATGCCTTGCAATTTGTGTTAATAATAATAAAAATAATTATGAATTGTCTGCTGTGGTGAAACTTTGATGTGATACATACATCCGATAATGTTGCAATGAGTACAGAAAGTAAAACCACCCACTAGTCCTAATTCTGATAGCTGATTAGCTTCTCTTTTATATTAAACTCTATTTTAAAGCAATCTGTTCCTTCACTGGCTTTCCTGGAATGATTTTCGCAAACGTCTGGCTTGGTACAGTTCATGCATTTCTTCAGAAAGAAAATAATCATCTAAATAATTTATTTTTATCTATTTCTTTTGGCTTACTCTTCTGCTAAGCGTGCTCGAGACTCTTTGCTGGTGCATCACTACCATTTATGTCTGAATTGTGGTTTATTTTCTCTATGTGCTTTCATTACTGCATGACCTTCTTCAGGTATGTCTAATATCTGGAGAGGAGGAATAGAAAATCATTATTCCTCTACATTAATTTTTTCTGCCATTGTGCCTGTGTCTCTTTTCTTATCTTTTGCTGTGTTTGTTTTTCTCTGTTTTCTGCTTCTTTTTATGAATTGTGACGGTGGCACATAATTGGTCACACCACCTGTCATTTTACGCTCCAATGGTTTGTAGAATGACACTGAGCCTGAGCTGGGGTTTGTGCTGCCCCCCTGCCTGCCGTCCATCACTCTGAAAGAGCCGCTTCCTGCATGGAGAAAGGTAAAGAGTGTGTGTAGGCCTCGTTCATGTTTCATGTCTCGCTATAGCTGTCAGCTTGTATTGTTTGTTTGGCTAGTTTAGCATGACTTAATTAAATCTTGTATGTTGCTTATCACCTTACAGTATCAGACCTGTGATGATGGTCCTGATCCCTTGCTTTCAACAGTTATTGAAAATCCTATTTAAACAGCACTTTTTTTTTTGTCTCTTTGTAAACCTTCAGAGGCGAACTCAGTTGCAAGAACAAATGAGTTTCTGCTGTAAAGAAATTTTGAAGTGTCAGACTCTGCCTAAGACAGAGCAACAGGTATGGCCATAGAAATAGGGATATTTCTTAGTATAGATCCAGCTATAGCCCCATAGTACTCTTTCTGTAGATCTACTGTAGATTGATATACAGGTCAAACTCGAACAATTTGAATATCGTGCAAAAGTTCATTTATTTCAGTAATGCACCTTAAAAGGTGAAACTAATATATGAGAAAGACTCATTACATGCAAAGCAAGATAGTTCGAGCTGTGATTTGTCATAATTGAGATGATTATGGCTTACAGCTCATGAAAACCCCAAATCCACCATCTCAGAAAATTTGAGTATTACATGCAATCAATAAAACAAGGATTGTACATGGAACATATCGGCCTCTGAAAAGTATAAGTATGCATATGTACTCAGTACTTGGTTTGGGCCCCTTTTGCAGCAATTACTGCCTCAATGCGGTGTGGCATGGAAGCTATCAGCCTGTGGCAATGCTGAGGTATTATGAAAGACCTGGATGCTTCAATAACGGCTTTCAGCTCTTCTGCATTGTTCGGTCTCATGTCTCTCATCTTTCTCTTGGCAATGCTCCATAGATTCTCTGTGTGGTTCAGGTCAGGCGAATTTGCTGGCCAATCAAGCACAGTAATTCCACAGTCATTGAACCAGGTTTGGTGCTTTTGGCAGTGTGGGCAGGCGCCAAGTCCTGCTGGAAAATGAAATCAGCATCCACATAAAGCTTGTCTGTGAAATGAAGCATGAAGTGCTCCCAAATCTCCTGGTCGACAACTGCATTGACCTGGGACTTAATGAAGCACCGTGGACCAACACCAGCAGATGACATGGCTCCCCAAATCAACACAAACTGCGGAAACTTCACTCTGGACAGCGTGTGCCTCTCCATTCTTCCTCCACACTCTGGGTCCTTTGTTTCCAAATGAGATGCTAAAGTTGCTCTCATCAGAAAAGAGGACTTTGGACCACTGAGCAACAGACCAGTTCTTTTTTTCTTTAGCCTGGGTAAGATGCTTCTGGCGTTGTTTGTTGTTCAGGAGCGGATTGACAAGAGGAATACGACATTTGAAGCCCATGTCCAGGATCTGTCTGTGTGGTGGCTCTTGATGCACTGACTCCAGCCTCAGTCCACGCCTTGTCAAAGTCCCCAACACTTTTGTCACTTGAGTCTATCTCATATATTAGATTGACCTTTAAAGTTGTATTACTGAAATACGTAAATAAACTTTTGCACGATATTCAAGTTTCACCTGTATAGATGTAGACTAAACTAGATGCAGTATTTGGAATTTCTGTGGCTATGAACCAAAACCTAAAAGTGATGTTTTGTACTTTCAGTGTTGCACCTTCTTGATTCTTCTTCTAACATACAGTATTCAGTGTCCATGGAATACAGTACATGTGAAGCAAATTTATGCTATTGTATCGCATTGCGGAAATTTAAATTCTGATTGGTCATTGTCACAATGCAGCTTTACAGATTAAAAAATTATGGAAATAAATTTTAAAGTGTACAGAATATAGTATAGTCTATAACTATTAGGTTGTCCTTGAAGAGCAAGCTGAGGCTGACAATGGCAAGGAAAATTCCATTGGATGACAATAGTTAGAAACCTTAAGAGGCACCAGACTCAACAGGAATATCAGTTAGTATGACCATAAATAAGTCTTTGGTATATTATCCTGTCTTATGTCTATAGTAACAGTGTATACCTGAGCTTTCTTTGTGTTAAAAATGATTAGTACATTTTCTGCAAGGTCTGTTTAATGTTTTGGAAGGAGTCTCCAGTTTCAGCACTTTGTAACAGGTCAAGCTATGAGAAAAGTCTTAATGGAAGGAAAGCGATGTGGTTTTTCAGTAGCATGACAAGGTGGTGAAACATAACAGGAACTGGTTGGCAATGTAAACTTTAACTATAAATGGATGAAAGTATGATGTGCTTTCCATTAATGAATAGTTAAAACATTAGCGTTGTTAAGTTGGTGACTAAAACACCTTGGGGATGTGCAAAAATTCAGCATTGGGGTCTGCAAAATGCTACCCCATAGTTTGTAATTTTTTTCTTCTAACAAGACATGCTTTATGCTCATCTTTAGTCCAGTCCAGGCCACAGGGTGACCTATAAATCATTCAAGTAAAAAAAAAAAAAAAACCTTAAATGCATGAACCAGTGAGAAACACGTGCAGATGATCTGGCCGGTGATTTGTATATTGGTCACCCTGAGTGGTTGGGACGGACGAGAGGGGAAATGAGGTTGCTGATGAGGTTGTTGCATAACCAATTGTATCTTTAGACACTTTGCAACCTGTCACAGTAAAACATTTGTTTCCATTTCGTTCATTTAATCTAATCAAAGAAATGAGGGGTTCAATGAGAGTCTTAAGACAGTACTCTAGTACTCTATATCAAAGTAGATTCTTAATTATGCACCACTAAAAAGAACATTCATAACTAATGGTACCCTAAAGTAATGCCTAAGTGCCTGTTTTTAAGATGACTGACTAAATCGATGCAGTGGAGCAAGAAATATGCAGAATGTTCCCCATAAAGGACATGTAGCTCAGATTTTATAGCTATTGTGCTGTGTTTCCTCAGTCTAATACCCTAATAGAACCATAAAGCCTTCTCGCTTGCTCTCATTAGTATTTCTATTTATTTAACAGTAAATAGACTTATTGATATAAACATGCGTAATGTTTGATTATTTCAGTTATTAGATTGCGGACGCATTGCTAACACATTTATTAATAAATTGTGTGTTGTTCATGTTTTATTGTGTGTTGTTACTCTGTCATTCATGGCTCACGATTATATATCTTTATATAACATGTTTATACAAGTGTACATTAGCTCAAATGTGAACATGAGGTTTGAGAGTGACGTGGCACGTTTCGTTCCTCTCCTGTCTCTCTGAAGGCTAGCAGGAGCAGCGATGGCCTGCGGAGCTGCCCTAAGAAAACCATTCTGCTCTATCCTCCTCCTCCATCATCTTCCTCTCCATCGCTCTCTCCACACGCACAGGTGACGCTACGTACCATGTACTCGGCACTACGCTCGGCTCTTTTCCCTTCCGCATTCCTTCAGCTAACCTCTTCGCGCTCCATCTCATGCTTGAATCCTTAACAGATCTTCGCTATAAGTTCTACTATAAGTTTTTATAGTATTAATTATTAAGCATTCCAGATGAAAACATATTTTCTAGCTATTGGTCTGTGGTTTTTATCTTTGAACCCTAATGCACTTTTTTTTTTTTTTTTTACAATTTTCATCGTACAAATCAGGTTAGTTTAATAATAATATTAATACATGTTGCAGTGTGTGGATTACAGACTTCCAAAATAAACATTGTTCAACTTCATGTTGTTAACACTGTTAGAGAGCAGTTTCATGCATGGACCTGGAGTGTAATGTGACCAGTTCAAGTTTGTGATTATGAGACAGACAGGTTATAGGGTGTTAACAAACTGGACTTGATGTTTGTATCATCAGAAGAACGCTCTCAAACTGGTGATAGAGGAACATGACCGTGATGATGATGATGATGAAACACAGGAGGATCTTACATTCTCTTCCAGGGTAAACTACTGTAGACTAGGGCATGGCTTTGTGCATTTTACATCCTGCTGGAGTTGCTTGTGTATTTGATTTGGGAGTTAATGGTATCTTCGGGGCAGTAGCATACCAGCTCCGCATGTACTTGGAGAAAAAAATAATAATGGTGCATCGTATTCTTTGTCTGAGGGAACTATTGTTTACTTCTATAAATAAGATGTGGTATGTAGTGGTTGTGCTTTATTTCATACTGGCACTTGACATTACTACACTGCAAAAACAAGACATGTAAGCCAATGCATTTAATAGGTGTGTTCAAGTCAAACCAGGACTTTTGGAAACTACATTTGTTTTCTATATAATTTCCTGTAGCACTAATACTCTTAAAATGTTTTATCGCGATCGTATAACGCTGGCCTCCCAGGAGTTCCTTTAATAGCCTGAACATGTGGAAATGGCATGGAGTGATATATAGTCAGGACTATATGTGGATGTGGTAATAGCTTCCAGCTGAGTTCCTGTTGGATAACAGTTTCCACAGACAGATGTGTCTCTCCTTTAAGTTGGTAATAAGTTTTCTGTCGATTTTCAAGGATTAGGGGTTCTATTCGCTGAATGCTCACTCTGGAACGGCTGCAGTGGGCTTTGAGCCACCTCGGCCCAGATCGACATTCACGGCCATACAGTCTTGTTTGAAACTTTTGCACCGTTTAAGTCTTCTGTAAATGTCAATCAGTTTTATGATTTGAATGCCCCTTGTGGTATTTCCTTCTTTAGGTTTCCTTTTTAAGTTAACAGTAAATAACAAATGGGTTTTTGATGAATTCTTGTCTAGACATTTTTAACTGTAATGCTTAAAAGGCCTTGTTTTAATCCATTTTAATTCCATCGTTCATAATGGAAGAAGCTGATTGGCCGAGCTCTCTCAGAGGGGAGGTATGAGAGGTACTTAGTGCTCCCAAATTAATCATGGCGTCTGTGAGCTCACGCAAGCGCAATTTACAAAAAAATATATCTATTTCTTTAAAAAACTATAGGGACTGGTTTATTTGATTGGGTTAATAATATTAATTATTTCATCATAATGGCACCTTATTGGTTAATAAAAAGTACATATGTTATAGAAGATATATTTATTTATTGTATTTGCATGTAGTCTGACAAATTCCAGATTGATTAAAGAATGTGCAACTTAACAAGCATGTAAATGGATGCAGTCTGCAACTGAATTAAACGAGAGCTTCCAAGAGAGATGACTTGTGTGTATGATCGTTATATATACAAATGCAGATGATAAATATGGCATGACTAACAGAATTCAGCCTCATTTTTTCTTTTTTTTCTACAAATGAATCGTTCATAAATGTGGTTGCACAGTGTGACCGCTGATAACTGATTAGTCTGGTATTCATCTGTTTGTTTACTTGTCTGGGGTCCTGTGTATGTCTAGATGAATATTCTCAGCGTACACACACTTGCTTTCTTTACAGGAGTGCGAGTTCAGGTCTATGGCACCCGTCCATGTCGATAACATTCAAGAGGGAGCCGAGACGCTAGCCGCTAAGTTTACTGGGTGGTCCAACCAGCCTGATAAACCCGAGGTAGAGCAATACAGTGATAGATTGACAGACGAGTTTCACACTGTATAGTAAAGAATGCTTTTGATCAGTGGAAAATACTCTTTTATGCACATTAAGTCTGAGACATTACAGTTGTTAAACTGTTTGTATAACTGGCAACATCATGAGTGGGAGGCAGTATTAAATCAGATAGTTTTGAGGACATTCAAAGAGCTTAGTTAGTTCATTAATATTTTTATTCCTTTAAAAAAAATTGTCATGCATATTTGTCACTGTGCAGTAGTAAATGATTAGCAATGGCACTGATGCATCATGTACGTGGGCATTAATTGCACATCAGGTCGCTCAGCTTCTCATGCATCCTGACTGCCATTTATATGCATCCTGTGGATGTCACTTTAGTTTCTGAGGACTAGCACAAGCTACATACGAAACGAATACAGGATACGCAATGCAGCCATCATGCACGTTCATATGCGTAGTAAAACACGAGTATATTTTAGACCCTGGAGATGTGAGGCCACAGTGCTAACCACTACGCCACTGTGCGACTTTACTCATTTAAATTAATTTTTAAAAATTGACGTGGGAATTTTGTAAATAAATAAAAAATATATATAATCTTGGCATATATATATTTTTTTCATCCAAATAAATAGAGTACTCAGATTCAGGTTTCTACACAAAATTATTAAGGGTTTACCTTAAGAGTTCTCCATTTAACCTTATTTTGCCTATTTAACCTAAATTGCTTAGGAGAAGCCACAACCATGCTTTTTAGATATCTCACCTCTCCCAGAAGATCCGGGAGCTTCCTGCGTATTGATGGCACAATACTTTCCTGATGCCTGCAAATCATATGCAATGTAGCACGAGACGAATCAGTATGCACGGGAGCTCTCTGGCTCGCTCTTGCTGAGGGGAAAAAATAGATTTCCAGGTTATTGTGTATGATTTGTGGGCATTAGAGAGGCACTGTCAATACCCAAGAGGCCAGATCTTCAGGGAGAAATTCTGGTCTTAAAACGCTGCTTGAGCGTCAGCTATAACTCTTTCTTTCCATCTCTCCTGTTTCTCTCCTCTCCTCTTCCACTGGAGCCGATGAAAAAGCCATCACGCTTCTTTCTCCAGCAGTGGCTTTTGAGCCACGGGTTCCGCCCCGAGCAGCCGTCCTGCTCTCCTGATCCTCAGCAGGAGGTATAGCATGGCTACAGTGCATGAACCCCATATCTGGCGTGCCCCTCTAACTTTTGGACTTCTTTAACTTTGCTGTAAAGCTATTTGCTAACACAGAGTTTAGAGATTTTGTTCAGGTGGTGATGACATGCATGCATTTTTTTGTACAGGAGACACAGAGTTTGCGATTGCACTCTGATGATCCGGTGCCTATACACATCCCTAGCATCCAGGAGCGAGCTGAGAGGTTAGGCTCTCTGTTCAAAGACAAGGCTGCTAGACCCAAGGTGACCTCTCTGTGCTGTTTCGAACGGCACTCAATATTGCAACAGTTACAGTAATAATCACTAGATGATCTGTCTAGTGGGATACACTGGAATGTCCTGCAAACTGAAAAAGCATGGAGTGAATTATAGAACAGTCTTTCTTCTTTCTTATGTTTGACTTTTCCCATGTTCCATTGGTATCTAACACTTTTCCTCCTCCCTCTATCTCTCTCTCTCTCTCTCTCTCTCTCTGTTTGTGCTGTGGAGCCTAAGAAAAAGCCCTCGCGCTTTCTTATCGAGCAGTGGCACAGAAAGCAGGAGATGTCCGCTCATCCTGAGCACACCTCAGTCTCCCTGAACCGGCAGGTAGCCTGCTGCTCGAGCGGCGATGGCTTTCTGTCATTAACTCGCTCACACACAAACACAAGTTCACAGATAAATCAGCCTGTGCACTGCTTTATTTACTGACCGCATTGTGAGCTTCGGGAATCTACAGTAGTAGACTAACATCATTACATATGCTGTAGAATATGGCGTTGGTGTGTCCTGCACATGAGTACAACCATGATGAAGCTGAGAGTGATGAGATGTACTGGTCTGATGCTGATGTTTAAGCAATGATGAGTGTTCTGTGCGTGTGTGTGAGATTGCCACGGACAAGAGCTTCAAAAGTTGGCATGTTTTTTTTTTTTTGTTTTTTTTTTTCTTGCACAGTGTGCTTACACACCTGATCAATCAACTCACTGATCACCTTATCAACCTGTATCTTACACAGCAACCCCTTTTCCTGGCTGCAAGCTTTCTACTCTTTCACCATGCAAATTCTTCTTTTCTTTCACTTTCTCCATTTCTCTTTTCTATGCATTCCATTTTAGCAATATATAAAGATGTATACAGGCGGTGTGAGCTCATTGGCTAAGCAAATAGCCAATCAGCTTCAGCCTCAGGAGGAGTGCCGGAGCCGTCTTGATAAGAGGAACTTGGTAAGAATTACAGTATGGGTGATGTCGTGTGGTACGGTGTGAACGCACCCGGCTTTGGAAAAATAGGAATTGCGATTAACTTTGTTCTGTAATATGAATGTCCCCTGTACTAACTATACTCTTTCTACAGTCATGGTGACACATTTATAAATTCCACCTTCCACTTTATTCTTTTAATACTTTTTTATTTTTCAAATCTCTGAACAGTCTCTTGTTTAGTTTCACTGATCTGCCATCAGCTTCGCTGTAGATATATATACCGTATGCGTGTAACAGACGTGTGTATGTGTTCCCTGCAGGGTTCCTTGCGGAAAGAGTTTCCTCAGAACATCGGAGGCAGCGATGTATGTTTCTTCTGCCGGAAGCGTGTGTACGTGATGGAGCGACTGAGCGCGGAGGGCAAGTTCTTTCACCGCACCTGCTTCAAGTGCGACTATTGCGGCACAACGCTGAGACTGTCGTCCTACGCCTTCGATGTGGAGGATGGTACGGCATTGTGAATTGTGTAATTGATTCATATGTCTAATATGTCTAGGTCTGTACAATCCGCTGTAAATACAGCAATGAGGTTATGCATACTGTAGCACCAAGCAAGGGGAACAAAACATGTCGGGGGAACCTTGATTTTTTTTAAAAATGCTGCAGTAATTTGGCAACACATTGTTTTAATTTAATAGTACACGACATGGTATGTTTTTAACCCATTTATTGCTTTATATAAGGATGTGGAATGTAAGCCAGGCAAGTTGGTGCCTGTAATCACGTACCTTATAGCAGCCTTTAAATGTGCAGCTTTGTTATAGTTGGAATTAATTTCTGTTCTCCAAAAAACTACAAAACAAGAAGCCAGAAGCCTACATGTCCACATCGGTTGTCCACATAGCATTTCTGTTGTATTGAAAATATATAATTATAAAAGCTCTCCAAAAACCTTTTAATCATACTTCTGATGTCGTGCATTTGGCCTTTAAATGAAATCTGTCATTGAAACTGTTACAGTGCTCTTCATGTGCGATTGTTCGTGTGTGAATCATCATCATCATCATCATCATGTACACTGTTATCATGCTCTCAGTAATTCATTTCCTCATTCCGTTCATTGGCATCATAAGATTTCCTTTGTCCTCGAACACAGTGATGTTTTGTTGCCTCGGACAGAGTGCTGATTTTTCCGCATTAACTCCTCCTTCAGAACACGCGGTTTAGAAATCTTGTAGAGGAAGGAGTAAATGCATAAGAAAATAGATATTTTATATACAGTGGTGTGACAACCAGACTGCTCATTACCGTCGCACTCACCGCCGTGGAAACGCGGCAGCGGCCGAAATAAACCAGGAGCATTTCAAAATAATTCGTGAAATGACCGCCAGGTGGCGCAAATTGACATTTTCCGTCGTATCGGTTTTTAAATATATTCAGAGCTTAAGTCATAATAAAGTCAAAACAATATGTTGTAGCAAAGTAATACTACAATTATGATAATTTACACATCCAACAAACATGTAAAACTATAAATATAAAAAATATGAGTTAGAAAACATTGGTTTTATTTTGTTTAGACAGACTCTCTGTTTTTATCTGTTTAGTGTTATTATTAAAGAAAACAGCGCAAACAACAGCACTAGGGCTTTCAAAAAAATTATTTCGACAATACTTACAGTTGTTAGAGTTTAAGACATCAAGATTTAAATATAGAAATAACTAAAACAAATAGAGCAAACTTCCAGAATAGATAATAAAAAATAAATCAATAAAAAAGATGTATGCCTCTCATTACATTATATTTTGGTTCAGTGCCAGACGAAGTGCGAGCTAATATTGTCTTACATTTGTGAATAAAATATCATTGTTTTATTCAGAGATTTACAGTATTTGTGCAAAATAATAGTTATGACATAATTAAATATAAATATAATTACAGGCTCTGGATTCGTTTTTCGTTTGCAGTATAAAACCAAAATACATCTTACTATTTTTGAGAGATTCGTCGTAAAAAAAACTGTTTTTTTTTTCAGATATTTGTCTGTACAAAATAATATTTATGCAATATAATCACGGGCTCTTGATTCGTTATTCGTTTGCAATATAAACCAAAATACATTAACCATATAATATAAACCAAAATATAAACCAAAATATTTAATTTGCTGTATTAAATATTTATGCCGTCTCATCAAGGATCCAAAGATTGCCTTGTACTAAATAATATTTTTGCTGATTTTTTTCTGCGATTCAGTTGTGTGATGTTTTAATGATGAATGATGTTTTACTGTATGTTTACTGTATATAAAAAAAAATATGAGTTAGAAAACATTGGTTTTATTTTGTTTAGACAGACTCTCTGTTTTTTGGAATTTTGGAATCCACAGACGCAAAAGAACATGATAATAATAATCAAAAGAATAATATTAATCTTTTTGCTGTTTATTTCCACCATTTAATAATGTTTTAATTATCAATAATTAAAGCTGCTCGTGTCGGCTCATATCGGGAGCATTTTTTATGAAAGATAAACAAACAGCTGTGTGTGAATGGAAAAGAGTGCGCTTTGCCGAGTTTTGATCTACTGTAAAGTCAGATGATCACATTTAAACAATTTATTCATACAGATGTACCTGTTTTACATGGAAAGTTACAGGTTTGGGCTACTGTTATCTACTTCAAATATTTGAAGTTAAAAGCTAAAACTTGAAGATTTGAAGCTAAAACTTCAGCCCTTTTCATATTTTCCCCGTGGTCGTTATTAAAATATATATATAAATAAAAGTTTTGCCTTCCAAGGCAACAGATTATGGAGCTTCTTGAGCTGCTCAGACCTGCGCGTGCGTCGTACTTACACTCCCCGTCCCGATGTCCAGCTGCTCGCTGCTTTTTGTTTAAAATATGTTTCATTCATCATTAGCCATTATCCATAACTTTATGGGTTTTTCTTTTGACACGTTTTATTTTTATGAAATTTGATTTAGTTAAATGAGAAAATAACCATGGGAGTTTCAAACCCCGCATCCATTCATGTTTCTGTGTGATTGTAATGTTTAATACCCCTACAGTATTCACTTACTGTATGCGGTTTGACTCGCTGTGAGATGCGGTGTGTTATACCCCTATCGCACCTGCTCGGTCTCGCGCTGTGACCGTAGGCTTGATCATGATTCACCCCGAGTCTTTGCGCTGTGATTACGTTTCCATGCTTCCGCGTGAAAAATTCCGCGAAGATCTTCCGCATGTTAAACATGTTTATTTTTTTGCGTGGTAAGATGGAAACGTAATAACAGCACCAAAACTCGCACCGAATCATAATGAACCGCACTTATGGCCCCGCGTGTGAGATAGATGTATTAAACCTCCACTCTGTCATCTCATCGTATTCATTCCATAAGTGCGCTATACAACCAGTGTGTAAGTGTGTAAGTGTGTACAAACAACAGCACAATGCATGTGTAAATGGCTGAAACGTTAAGTCAGATGAACGCGCGCGCCGATATGAGAGATTAGATCTTTCAGCACGCCGATGTCAGTCACTAGCAAGGAGCATTTACTGATCACATTTAAACAATTTATTCATACAGATGTACATGTTTTATAGGTCGTTTTTCGTTTGCAGTATGAAACCAAAATACATCTTACTATTTTTGAGAGATTTGCTTTTAAAAAAATCTAAAAAATAAATAAATAAAAATTCAGATATTTGTCTGTACAAAATAATATTTATGCAATATAATCACAGGCTCTTGATTCGTTATTCGTTTGCAATATAAACCAAAATACATTAACCATATAATATAAACCAAAATATAAACCAAAATATTTAATTTGCTGTATTAAATATTTATGCCGTCTCATCAAACTCGCAACTCACTCCGAAGAGCATCCTTCTCTGCCTTGCAAACTCCCAACTCACTTGAAATTTAATATCGTATATAATATTTAATATTGGCATAATATCCCTGCCCCAATTCTAACAGCTGTACAGTATGAATTGAAATAATAACAGTAGTGTTTTTCTTTACTGAATAGGCAGAGCCTCTGAATAGGCGGAGCCGTTGATGTCTTTGGTTTCGGCTGTGAGTGGATGCGCTGTAGTAATCCACGTTTTATACAAATTACATAAACTTTTTTCAGTCATGATATACTAACATATATTTCAGTCATGATTTCAGTCATGATATACTAACATATTTTTAGCCGTGTAGTGCGCGCGCAACATCTAAAGGGCGAGCGTTCACACAGCTGACCAAATCGTCATTAGCATGCCCCTCCCCCAAACAGCGCAGCGAGGAGCATTTACCTGTTAAACAGGTTTTACAGGTGTGCTTTGCAAAGTCAGACACATACAAATGCAAATGATACTGAATAGCTGTTCTCACCTACAGTATACACTTGGAGAAACTAGAATGAGCAAGAATGAGATTTTTCTTACCATAACATGTAGTGTTATTAATCACTCTACACTGTTTTAAATTACTTTTAATTTTATTTATAAATAAACAAACCAAATAAAATTATTCCATGTGTATTTACCCTTTGTAAAATAGCATTAAAAATGATGGGTCGTGTATCGAGCGATTAAAAAACAATACAAGGCACGTTATGATAAGGAACCTTTCTACAGTACAGTATCTCTTCCATTTCAGTGATTAAAAAACGGTAAAAATGTCAATTTTGGAATCCACAGACGCTCAAACAGCAAAAGAACATGATAATAATAATCAAAATAATATTATTATTCTTTTTGCTTTTTATGTCCACCATTTAATAATGATTTAATTATCAATAATTAAAGCTGCTCACATCGCGCGCTTTCACTTTAAAAATGCAGTGTTTAATCAGCAAGTATATGTCGCCTCTCTTTATGATTGATAAATATTCTGACTGAAACAAATCTGCTCGTGTCGGATTGTTCATTTTTTATGAAAGAGGAGGGGAAACGTTTGCATGATCCTGCGTGTGCGCTCTTTAACTTTGATCTAAAGTCAGATGAACGCGCGCGCCGATATGAGAGATTAGATCTTTCAGCACGCCGATGTCAGTCCCTATAGCAAGGAGCATTTACTTATATCTAAACAAAATCACTGATCACATTTAAACAATTTATTCATACAGATGTACATGTTTTATAGGTTTGTTACTGAAGAACTGTGGCAGCGGGCACACCTAAAAATAAACGCAGGATTATAATTTTTTTAATAGTTTTATATAAATAAAAAATGCTTTTATAAATGTGGGCTGTTATCTACAGTACTTCAGTACTTATATTTCACATCTGTGAGGCGAGTATACACGGAGTTTGGGTTCATTTTCTGACGCGCTCAAGTTCACCGAAAACAATACAGAACCCCGTTTAGTGTAATTTATTTCATTTAATAAATCTACTACAAATTTAAAGAACACAAAATATAAGATGACACAAGACCCTGGATTCGTTTTTCGTTTGCAGTATAAAACCAAAATACATCTTACTATTTTTGAGAGATTTGTTTTAAAAAAAAATCTAAAAAATAAATAAATAAAAATTCAGATATTTGTCTGTACAAAATAATATTTATGCAATATAATCACAGGCTCTTGATTCGTTATTCGTTTGCAATATAAACCAAAATACATTAACCATATAATATAAACCAAAATATAAACCAAAATATTTAATTTGCTGTATTAAATATTTATGCCGTCTCATCAAACTCGCAACTCACTCCGAAGAGCATCCTTCTCTGCCTTGCAAACTCCCAACTCACTTGAAATTTAATATCGTATATAATATTTAATATTGGCATAATATCCCTGCCCCAATTCTAACAGCTGTACAGTATGAGTTGAAATAATAACAGTAGTGTTTTTCTTTACTGAATAGGCAGAGCCTCTGAATAGGCAGAGCCGTTGATGTCTTTGGTTTCGGCTGTGAGTGGATGCGCTGTAGTAATCCACGTTTTATACAAATTACATAAACTTTTTTCAGTCATGATATACTAACATATATTTCAGTCATGATTTCAGTCATGATATACTAACATATTTTTCGCCGTGTAGTGCGCGCGCAACATCTAAAGGGCGAGCGTTCACACAGCTGACCAAATCGTCATTAGCATGCCCCTCCCCCAAACAGCGCAGCGAGGAGCATTTACCTGTTAAACAGGTTTTACAGGTGTGCTTTGCAAAGTCAGACACATACAAATGCAAATGATACTGAATAGCTGTTCTCACCTACAGTATACACTTGGAGAAACTAGAATGAGCAAGAATGAGATTTTTCTTACCATAACATGTAGTGTTATTAATCACTCTACACTGTTTTTAATTACTTTTAATTTTATTTATAAATAAACAAACCAAATAAAATTATTCCATGTGTATTTACCCTTTGTAAAATAGCATTAAAAATGATGGGTCGTGTATCGAGTGATTAAAAAACAATACAAGGCACGTTATGATAAGGAACCTTTCTACAGTACAGTATCTCTTCCATTTCAGTGATTAAAAAACGGTAAAAATGTCAATTTTGGAATCCACAGACGCTCAAACAGCAAAAGAACATGATAATAATAATCAAAATAATATTATTATTCTTTTTGCTTTTTATGTCCACCATTTAATAATGATTTAATTATCAATAATTAAAGCTGCTCACATCGCGCGCTTTCACTTTAAAAATGCAGTGTTTAATCAGCAAGTATATGTCGCCTCTCTTTATGATTGATAAATATTCTGACTGAAACAAATCTGCTCGTGTCGGATTGTTCATTTTTTATGAAAGAGGAGGGGAAACGTTTGCATGATCCTGCGTGTGCGCCTTTAACTTTGATCTAAAGTCAGATGAACGCGCGCGCCGATATGAGAGATTAGATCTTTCAGCACGCCGATGTCAGTCCCTATAGCAAGGAGCATTTACTTACATCTAAACTGAGTCATTTACATAAATCACTGATCACATTTAAACAATTTATTCATACAGATGTACATGTTTTATAGGTTTGTTACTGAAGAACTGTGGCAGCGGGCACACCTAAAAATAAACGCAGGATTATTATTTTTTTTATAGTTTTATATAAATAAAAAATGCTTTTATAAATGTGGGCTGTTATCTACAGTACTTCAGTACTTATATTTCACGTCTGTGAGGCGAGTATACACGGAGTTTGGGTTCATTTTCTGACGCGCTCAAGTTCACCGAAAACAATACAGAACCCCGTTTAGTGTAATTTATTTCATTTAATAAATCTACTACAAATTTAAAGAACACAAAATATAAGATGACACAAGACCCTGGATTCGTTTTTCGTTTGCAGTATAAAACCAAAATACATCTTACTATTTTTGAGGGATTTGTTTTAAAAAAAAATCTAAAAAATAAATAAATAAAAATTCAGATATTTGTCTGTACAAAATAATATTTATGCAATATAATCACAGGCTCTTGATTCGTTATGATTGCCCCAATTCTAACAGCTGTACAGTATGAATTGAAATAATAAGTCAGATGAACGCGCGCGCCGATATGAGAGATTAGATCTTTCAGCACGCCGATGTCAGTCACTACAGTAGCAAGGAGCATTTACTGATCACATTTAAACAATTTATTCATACAGATGTACATGTTTTATAGGTTTGTTACTGAAGAACTATGGCAGCGGGCACACCTAAAAATAAACGCAGGATTATTTTTTTATATAGTTTTATATAAATAAAAAATGTTTTTATAAATGTGGGCTACTGTTATCTACTTCAAATATTTGTTAAACAGGCTGGAAACTCACTCTGACCATTTTAATAATTCATTGATAAGATAGTGATTCCTTTGGTCATGGCTGTGCTGATCATGTCATCTCGTCGTCAGTGAGCGCGCCTATACAGTAATTCACTTCTCATACGAATTACATAATCTAATATTTTTTTTTTCATTAGTTTATATTAAAGCAGATATTTCTCTTTCTATAAGTATATATTTTTCACATCTGTGAGGCGAGTATACACGGAGTTTGGGTTCATTTTCTGACGCACTCAAGTTCACCAAAATCAATACAGAACCCCGTTTACTTTATTTATTTAACAAAATCATAAAGTTTTTTCGTCATTGTGAGTGCACCTAAATAAAAGTAGAGTCTTTGCCGAGTTTTGATCTAAAGTCAGATGAACGCGCGCGCCGATATGAGAGATTAGATATCTCTTTCAGCAAACACATATTAATGGTGTTAAATAAGCGCTATGCGGCGCTGGGAGAAACGCACGCCGATGTCAGTCCCTAGCATTTACTTACATCTAAACTGAGTCATTTACATAAATCACTGATCACATTTAAACAATTTATTCATACAGATGTACATGTTTTATAGGTTTGTTACTGAAGAACTTTGGCAGCGGGCACACCTAATAATAAATGCCGGATTATTATTATTATTTTTATTTATAGTTTTATATAAATAAAAATGCTTTTATAAATGTGGGCTACTGTTATCTACTTCAAATATTTGTTAAAACAGCGGGGGAAATTCACTCTGACCATTTTAATAATTCATTGATAAGGTAGTGATTCCTTTGGCTGTGCTGATCATGTCATCTCGTCGTCAGTGAGCGCGCCTATAATTCACTTCTCATACGAATGACATAATCTAATTTTTTTTTTCATTAGTTTATATTAAAGCAGATATTTCTCTTTCTATAAGTATATATTTTTCACGTCTGTGAGGCGAGTATACACGGAGCTTGGGTTCATTTTCTGACGCACCAAAATCAATACAGAACCCCGTTTACTTTATTTATTTAACAAAATCATAAAGTTTTTCGTCATTGTGTGTGCACCTAAATAAAAGTAGAGTCTTATGAGTCTTATGAAAGCTCCAAGATGACACAAGACCCTACACGTAGCCTTTCTACTATAATTACACAGTTTACAACGTTTACGTTGCTTAAATTCGATCCTAAAAAACTGAATTTAATTTTAATTATAAATTTGTACTGTAATGTTACTACTGTGATTATGAATTCGTTTATTTACAATGTTTCACTTTATTTTATCTGCAACGACGTGCAGCTGTGGACGACCTGCGCCTCATTAAGCCTGGAGAGAACGAGCTGATGCCTGAGGCGTCAGTCTATAGTTATATAGCGCCACTCAGTGGTAAAAGCCAGCAAACGCACAAACCCAAATGCTGACGCCATACGCTGCGACGGTAGAAGTCGCATACTGCCTGTGCACCCACTGTAATACAGTATAACTTTACACAATTTGTACTCCAAAAGAAGTATATTGCGCTTTGGGACGTTTGCTCAAAATGCTGTACATGCACTGAATATCTCTCTCTCTCACTTTTTTTTTTTTTTTTTTTTTTTTGTGTGTGTGTCGTAGGGAAGTTTTACTGTAAGCCACATTACTGCTACCGGTTGTCTGGACAAGCTCAGCGGAAGAGACCTGCTTCTCAAGCTGCTCCTCTTCAGCCGAAGGTACTGTAAATGTGCAGTTTTAAATCTTTGAGATGCTTTATTATACTTAAGAGAATGTATTATAATGTACCCTGAGCTGTGATTTCTTACAAGATCATTTTTTTCCTGAGATGAACCATGCTCTGGGTCATATTTGTTAATCTAACTCAAAAGTAAAAAAGTATAAAGTATTAGGCCTGCCGGTGTTTCCAAATTCCCCGGAGTGTGTGTACAGTATGTGCCCTGTAATGGATTGGCACAACATTCAGCGTGTATCCTGCCTCATGTCCTGCCCGAGTCTGGGCTCCAGCCTCCTGTGACCATGTAAAGTCTAAGAGGTGGAGTGAGTAAGTGAGGGAGTGATGTCATCATTTGTCCTGATTGTATCCAGTTAAATAAGTTGCTTATAATTTCTATTTATAAATAAAAATTCCGATGCTGCAACTCGACAAAGAACAGATGTTCGCTGGTTTACTAGCAGTGATGGGAATGGCGATACCACTGATTTTAGTGGCTCGAACAGTGGACCAGAACTGATGAATAATAATGTTTGACATCGTTTCATTTAATCACCCATCTTAACTTTTAACAGCATGCAAATGAGAGCACCAGCTGTGTTGTGTTTAGTGAAGCATGCAATGGCTTCATGAAGAGGAGGACTTTTAATTTGTCATAAGCGTTTATTTATCACTGGAGGATGGAATTTATCTTGAATGGGAAACTAGTCCATTGAAGAACGCCATGGAGGCGACCTGGAGCTTTCAGGAAGCAACATGTGCCACCCTGTCAAACCTTGGGAAACTAAAATTTCTCTTAAAAAGTTAAGGAGTAGAATTGTCTGTTTTGTGCCTCATTATTATGTCAAAGTTTCACATCATTGGTCGAACGCATGGCTTTTTTTTTAATTGATGCCTGGATCATTCAGTATGTGAATATCCTCTGTGTTCTTGTTTTATCTGTTCCTTCAGGAATCCCAGTCACCAGTGATACCTGCAGCTAGTGTGGATGCCCCTGGGGCTCCATGTCCGGTGGAGCGTGGGCCCTCAGGTACCCACCTTTCCTCTCTTGCTGCTGTCCTGCGCCACTTTCCAAGGGTGGGGGGCTCCGTGCGCTCACTACGCCGCACCATTTCCCGGACTGGCCACCAGATGGCACACTGTCCCTTAGCCTTCCTCTTCACTTATTGCCTGTACCTTTTCTCCTGTCTCACTCTCAACCTGCTGCTCAGTATCTTCTAACATGCATCCTTATTTAACACTACGGACGGCATAGTTTATTTCAGTGTGTTCATTCCAAAGATTGACTTTCTGTATTTAGGTTTAATTCAGTCCTTTGTGTGTATAATTTAGATTTAGACATTGCTAAATTGTAATGTTGCCTGCCACTAGGGTACATCTTTTTTTGTGATTTACAACTAATTTTAATGGATTTCTTCAAATATAATAATATATTTTAAAGTTGTACTACATTCACATTTCTAAGTTCTAGTATCTTTTTCCAACTAGCATTTTATTTAAATTAAGGCATTATAGCATGTGAATGATCACATTAGAATTAGAATTAGATTAAATTAATTATACAGTAAGTGAATATTGTCTGTTATGACCTTTGAATAACTTTTCTTCGCATGCATGATCCCAAAAAAAAAAAAAAAAAGTTATTTTTTCAGAAGAGACGAATTGTCCACCTGCATCAAACAGAGATGGCTTTCAAGTGAAACCGCGTAGGTGAGATAGGGGTATTAGTAGTTAACAGATTATGGGCCAAACTTCGCTAAGTGATGATGGTAGAATAATTCTAAAGGTCTTGACTAAAACAACATGCATGAGGAATCACAAAGGAGTTTTCATTTTCTGCAATGGAAGAGTACTCGAACTAGTTACTTTTATCAGAAAGTAATGCTGTAATGCAACTGATTTGTAAGTTTGTAATGTAATTAGTTACTTTAAAACGTAACGTCCCCCAACACTGGTAAGAAAGCATAAAGATTGGAGTTTGGAGCAGACAAGATCATGTGAGAAAGATCATATGGATTAATGGGTCCAAATTGACCCTATTCCAAAGTTATGGGTGTATCAGGATAAGAAGTGAAATGCATGAAGTTATGCACCCATCATGCATAGTGGCCACTGTACAAGCCTCTGGAGGCAGTGTTATGATCTGGGGTTGCTTTAGTGCTTTAGTAAAATAAAGTCAGCTGAAAGCCTGAATGTCCAGGATATCCAGTCAATGGACTTTTTTCCTTCTCTAATGGCACTGGCACATTCCCGCAACAAATATTGTGCGAGATTCCGGAAGCATGAGAAATTATTCTCACGAAGGGATTAAACAGCATTGTCCAACTTTCTTTTCTGTCTTTTTTTGGTCAGGAAGTGTATTATTTTATGCAGCAATTGTTTAACCTTTCTGTTGCTGAAGCATTTCTTCTTCCAACATCTTTCTTTCTTGTGCCTGCCTGATTAGTGCCTGTAGTTCTGTACCTGTACTTACTACTGACGATGTGTGATGATGTGCTTGTACTGGTGTGTGTGTGATTGAATCTCTCTGTAAGCTTTACCTTTCCCCAGTCCTATAAGAGCAGCTGATTGCTGAGCTTGAGCTTGCATCCATGTGTGCTTTTTACCTCTAACCGCAGCTTATCATGCCTTTTGTCTTTTTCATGGTGTGTGTGTGTGTGTGTGTGTGTGTGTGTGTGTGTGTGTGTGTGTGTGTGTGTGTGTGTGTGTGTGTGTTTGGAGCCCTTTCTTCATTCTTACTTCATAGTTTCTTTTCCCATATTTTGTAGGATTGGAATTTTACTGAGGAGAAACAAAAAAAACAAAAAAAATTATATATATATATATTATACTTACTTTTATAAATAATATAAAATAAGTAAGATGTACAGTATAATACTTTGATTGCTTTGATGGTTTGAAATTGTTAGTCTATCGCTGGTTGATTTTGAAAAGAGTATTTTACATATAAATGATGCACAGTAGGTAAGTGCATTAGAGTTCTTTAGAGTGCCTTACGCACTACACATTTACACAGATAATTAAAAAAATACACTATCGGTTCTTACATTCTAGATTTTGAAAACATGTAGTCACTTAGTCCTCGGTCACTGATCTCCACTGCTGTAAAAAAAATAATGGATCGATTCAAATATATGTAGGTTTAAGTGTTAATGAAATAAGTTAATTATGTTCATTGATCATGCTGCACCAAACCATGCTCGTTCACCAGCACATTATCCTTGCTCTTAGATTTTTTCTCCCTGCATAATTATTATTGCTCATATAATTAATTATTTGCATTTCTAATTAAGGGTCAGATATATTATCTATATCGCTGAACCCATAGAGCAGGGATATCGTCCTTTTATTCATCAGAACCATGCTTTTAAAGTGAAAAGAAAAAAAAAACATTAAACCATTGCTTTGTAGGATGGGACAAAGGCAAGGTACAGTAGCTGATATATTGTATTCATGAATATGTAATATAGTGAATAATATTATTAATATAATACATGCTATTAAATGGTGTAGGCTAATAAATCACATGCAATACATTTTAAACACTGAGTTTGTGTTTGTCTTTTTCTAGTAAATAAACTCTTTTACATGAATGCCTTTAATATTTAAAATATAAATGCTGATTTTTAAAGATGATTCTTATATCCCTCCCTTAGTAAACAATTAAAACCCTGTCAGGATGAACATAACCCTAACTCTTAACATAAAAATATTATTTAAACGTTTGGAAAGACATGATTTATCTCAGAATCTTGAAGAAAACTGAAGAGGTAAGCCTGCTCTGTATATGAAAACTTCCCAATCTCCAGGCTCCCACTCCCCCCAGGTCTAATGTCTGAATTAAACAGCATCACTTCCTCCCCCCCCCCCCCTGTCCTCTGCAGTTCCAGAGCTGAACGGTGTGGCCGAGCCCAGTGTGGCAAAACGTCTTAAAGGGACTCCAGAACGCATCGAGCTGGAGAACTACCGGCTGTCCATGCAGAGAGAGGAGGAGCTTGAGGAGGTGCCTGAGGAGACGTTGGCCGAGCACAACCTCAGCAGTGTGCTGGATAAAGGCACGGACGTGGACGAGGGCTCCAGGTGAGTACTGAAGGCTTTGATTTCATTAGCAGCTTCAGGAAGCCAGAGAACAGCTTTGTCGCAAAATGGATAATAAATATAACTGCAGTCTTATATTGAACTTAATAATATCTACAGTGGAACCTTGAATTACGAGCATAATTTAATTTGTTCCGGAAGCAGGCTAGTATTCCAAAACACTCATAAACCAAATCGAATTTTCCCATATGAAATAATAGAAACTCATATTATTTATACAAAAATTAATACCTAAAAATAATTAACACAAAATATTAAGAAAAAATTAAACAAATTAACCTGCACTTTACCTTTAAAAAATAAATAAATAAATAAAACCCGACAGATAAGTGTTTCCATTTATGTGCTCAGGCGCTGTGTGTGTGTGTGTGTGTGTGTGTGTGTGTGTGTGTGTGTGTGTGTGTGTGTGTGTGTGTGTGTGTGTGTGTGTGTGTGTGTGAAGCTAAAGTAAAGAGCCCCTGCCTTCTCGTCTTACAGTTACCCTTCCTCCGCTCTTTTCACACACACGCGCACACAACGGAAACACTGTTTTATCGGAAAAATAAACAAGAAATCTTTCTAATGACACTCGATTGAGCGACGTACTAACGGAATCACTGCTGTAAAGTAAAAAGAAAAAAACATTTTCCTGCACTTTACCTTTGAAAAGAATCACGACAGAGCAGTGTTTCTGTGTAGAGCAGAGAGAAAGAATGGATCTTTAACCTCTCTAATGAGACTTGCTTTTGCAATACATAGAGTTAAACAGAAAGTAGATAAAGCATGCCAGTTGTACTCAGCTGAAGATGTAACACATGTTTTCGCGACCCCTTATTCTTATGCTAGTTTAAAAAAAAAAAGATTATATATGTGACCTTTAAAAGTTAATAGTTATCAGTGTTTGATTGACTATTCTTAATAAACTGTAAAAGTGCTTAGGTCCAAAAAAAAAACAGTGATTATATATCTGTTTTTGTTTAGTGTTATTGTTTACAAGATTACAATACAGACCCAAATTTCACAGTTAAACATTGGATTGCGAGCATAATTTGTACAGGAAGCATGCTTATATATCAAAGCAAATTTCCCTATAAGAGAAATAATGGAAACTCTGATGATTTGTTCCACGATGCAAAAATATTCATATAAAATTATAAAATATTAAAATTATTCATACAAAATATAAAGCAAATTAACTGCACTTTACCTTTGAAAAGAATCATAGCTGTAATATTTGAGACAAGAGAGAGGGGAGAGGAGGACGGGGGCTACTGTGTAGGACGACTTTCACACACACACCAGTTTACTGACAGAGACTCTGACACAAGCATACACGATTACACACACATACAAACACAAAATAAAAAATGCTTCACACGCACATACACAGGCTCACAGTGTTAGAGTAAAGAGTATATGTGCACTTTCTGTACCCGTACTTTCTAAAACACTACATTTAGGCCTGGTGTTACGTTACGTAACCACAGTGGTCTGTAGTAATTGAAACAGTAATATTTTATTAACCACCTGCTTACTTTTATTTTAAATTCCGTGATTTGCCTTTCTATGTAAAATGTTCATGTAGCAGGTGTTTGGGGTCAGAGGTGAGACATAATGAAAGAGAGAGAATTTTACTATGACTTAAAGGCTACATTGAGCTAATACACACTCGGTGCTTTTAATACTTAAGTAAATATGAAGATGAGCACTTTTTCTCTAGTAGAAATGTAAAGGAAGGACTCCTTTTACTTGAGTAATATTTTATCTAAGGTATCTTTACATTTACTTAAGCACAGGATGTACAATGTACTTTGTCCACCGCTTCATATCTACTGATAATGCACACTCTTGTCTAACTGCAGTAGCTCAGAATCTGACATGGAGGAAGAAGGCGAAGATCTGGAGCCCCCGGCGAACTCTGATCTCGGTGGAGTGCCGTGGAAGGAAGCTGTCCAGCTCCATGCAAAACTGAAGGCAAGCAGCGATGCTGGGGCAAGCGGGAAGGATGGAGACATTGAGGAAGAGGATGAAGATGAAGAAGAGGAGGATGAGGAGGAGGATGAGGAGGAGGAAGAATCAAGTGATGGTAATTTTATATTGCTTATGGATTACCACTTTGTATATGGTCTAGGGAAATATACTGGTTGTCTGAACAAGTGTTAGCTGTTCATTTTGCAAGGGGGAAAAAAGCTACCGTAATATGCAAGTGGCATGACTGAGGGTAAATCAAAAACAGGGTGAGAGTGTTTTTGTGTTAAATCTTCTCTCATTTCTCTATTCGTTTCATATTTCCTTTCTATGTATGTCCTTGTCATTATAGTTCTCAAGCTATTATTATTGTTGTTGTTTATCCAGACGAAGAACGGTTGTCGAAAATTTTAATTTATTTTAAAGGTGCAGTGCAGGTAGATTATTGATTTTTGCAGAATGTATCGCATTTGTGTGGTGGTCTGGGAAAAGCCTTTAGACGTTACTTAGGCCAAATTTTGTAGAACAGCTAGAACAGGATAAACAGCCAAAACGGAATAGTAACTTTTATATCACTCACTCGCGCATCATCTACAGTATATCGCTTTATCCTGTGTACAAGGTCACGGTGGGCCAATCCATCCAGCCCACACACATACACACTACGGGCAGTTTGTGCATGTTATTGGAGGAAACCGGAGTACCCGGAGGAAACACACAAAACACGGAGAGAATATGAATAACTCCATGCTGGAGTCGAACCCGGTCGGGAATCAAACCCGGACCCTGGAGGTGCAAGGCGACAGTGCTAACCACAAAGCCATCTTGCTGCCATATTATACATGCATTTAATAAAAAAAATTGATTGACACATTGTTTGAAGCAGCTGTCTAGATGATTAATAGTTTAGATAGAGTTTTGCAAGTCAGCACAAGGACTAGGCAGATTGACTATGTTAGGGGTGTGAGTATGACCGCAAGACAGCCGTAGCAACAAAAGTCATATGACAGTGATGTACAGTACAGTATCTGCATGAGCCCTATAAAGCCAAAGGTTTGACACCTGACTATCACACTCATATTTTTTTTTTTAACATCCAGGATTCAAGATTGAGTCCCCTTTTGCTATTATTGTAACCTACAATGTTTTAAGAAGACAGTTCGCGTTTAAGTGCATCTTCGAGTATCTGTGCTCGTTTCGCTACAAGAGCAATTGTGAGGTCAGGCACTGATTTGTGGGTGAGAAGACCTGGGGAGCTCCAGTTTATCATAAAGATGTTGAATTGAGGTCAGGGCCTTGTGCAATCCACTCGAGCTCTCCTGCTCCAACCTTGGCAAACCATGTTCTGGTCTTCACGGACCTCACTTTGTGCATGATCAGCCATAAACGTTTAGCCATGTAGTGTGCCATAGAAAAACAAAACCAATATTTGAGAATGTGACAGGATTTCTCAGATCACCAAACTTATTACAGCTCAGTATTTGCCGTTATCTTTTCAAACACTCAATTTTATATCTGTAGTGTTCCCTATAGATGTAGCCAGCGTGTTTCCTACAATTACGTCCTTGTGGGAGGCTTTCATTAAGAGAGTTTTCATATCTCATAAGCAGTTTTGAGATTTCATAAACCAAATACCATCAAGTTGCTATGAAAGTGTAATACAAAGTTTGGGTCCAAGGGTCTGATCATACTGTCTGTCATAGTGTCTGTTACCCTGTGCTGTGGAAACACCACTTACTCCTCTCTCCTTTCCTTCTTAATCCTCTGTGTCTGTGTTTGTGTGGGTGAATGTTTTGATACCCTTTCCATATGTGTTTGGTCCTCCTCTCTGTGTATGGATGTGTGTGTATGTGTTGGGGTAACTGTGTGGGGTAACAGAGGGGGAGTATTACCCTTGGGAAAGGGAACTCCAGTCAGGTCTATGGCTGGAGAACCTGAAAGATGAAGAGGATACGGGTACATTTAAAGGTATATCTGCCTGTGGATGCGTTTGGAAAAACACACACACACACACACACACACACACACACACACACACACACACACACACACACACACACACACAAAGGTAAAAAAAAAATCATTGCTTGGAGAAAACCCACCTTGTAACCTTACCTTGTTCTTCGTACATCATTAAAAATGGTTTTGGTTCTGAGTGGTTTTTCTCTCACATGAATGCAGTACTGACAGCATGTTACGGTCCAATTTAAGAAGTGTAAGATTTTTCTTTCCTGAAATGATGGAATATGTTAAATGAACAGGATTAAATATTTTTCCTCCTTCCGGCTTTTAACCTAAGCAGTTTCCATATTTCCCAAGTAATGTACTCATCAAACTGCTGATATTATTGCCTAACAATGCAGGGTTTTATTTATGCATGAATGCAATTCCATATTTTCTTGTTTAGGTCATACTAATATACAAATATAATGGCAGTATAGCATTGCTATATTATGTATGAGGTTTGAATGCAACTTGAGTGGGAGTGATGATATTTGTTCGATCGGTCTAAATGTGTGCCACATACTGTATACAGTAACAAGGCTTCAGACTAACTGTGTAAAGAACCATCCTGAAAGTCAGAAATACTACCATAGCACCATCAGCTACTGTATTGTTCTGTATCTTGACTCATATATATTTCTATTGATTGTAAGGATTATATTGACTAAAAACACAATATTGAACATAAATGCTTTTGATTATAATCGTTGTGATCTAGCCAACACATACTGTAGGGATCATACTGTATGTTCAAAGACATCTGGACACAGAATTACAAATCGGTTTTGTTCATGAAATATTATTACTTATAAAGCAATAATGTTATTATTATTGTTATTATGAACATTATTTTAAGCATGCCCTTTGTAAGTCTGGAGCCTTGAGATTGGCATTAATGCATGCTTGTTCTATTCTTAAAGCTGTATTATTTACAAAATGTCCTCTAAAGTCTTCTGTTCCTTTTTTTTCCCTCTCTTTCTTTCTCTCTCTCTTCATTGTTTCCATCTGTCCCTCCTGACCCTACTTTTTTTGTTGGTCACCTTTTGGTGTCCTCGGTGACTTTTCCCCTCCTCTTGTTTTTTTTTTTTTTTTTTTGCAATCACACTTCTTACATGACATTATAAATCGTGACACCCAATAGCCAGGAACCTGCGAATTCAACAAACTCTTCAGCCAGTGGACCCTCTGCTTCCTCAGATGGGGGTAGAAAAGGAGGAGTGCACAGATTCAGGCTCTCCTTCTTCGCTCCTCACGCAGAACACTCAGCCTATCTCCAGCACAGGTAACCCAGTCTGGAGGAGCGTCTGGCTGCTGGGATCCGTAATCATGTTTTTGTATGCGTGCGTTGCGTTTGAGAAAGAATGTGACATTTTTTTTGTCCTTCATGTCATGTACTTTTTTTTTTTTTTTTTTTTTTTACGGAATGTTACTTTTTGTTGTTTTTCCATATAATTTGTATCATTGTATGAATGTCATAGTATTTTTATATGCTTTGTATCCATCATCCTGCTTGATCTCGCTCCACTTGATAGGCTCTGGAATAGGTGCAGTTTTCCCCCTTTGTCTGAGTTATACCATTCCTTTATTGAGTTGTTCATCTGTTGTGTTTTTCATATACCTTTTCATTTGATTGTTTTAGTCCCCTCCCACAAATCAGTGCGGCACGAGGCTGTCAGGGCCTGGCTGGACTCCATGTCTGGAGGTAGTGCAGAAACCAAAGCAGCAGCTCTCCCTCTAAAAACTCTCCTTATACGCAAACACGCTGCAGTGCACAGCATGTCACAGATGTATTCACACACAGGTGGAATACTGGCTGCATGATGAAGCTGTCATTTAACTCTGCATGTAGAAACCATTAGACAGTCTTTTTAACAAGGAAATTTGCTATCCAGTATCTATCCTCTGCTGCTTATTGACGTAAATATTGATGCTCTTGGCTACCATAGTGGGGTTTTTGATCAGAAAAGATTTTTTTTTTTTTTTTTTAAACAAAGCAGTCAGTATTTGTAAAGCTCAATTTCGAAAAATTGAGCAACTAGCAATTCTATTAATACCGTCATTCTTTTATTGGAAACTATCTATGGTAGACGTTAAGATTATATTGAAGCTCTAACATCAGTGTGACCACTTATAGCTGGTCGGTGGATGGGGAGGGAGGGTATCTTTTTTTTTTTTTTTTTTTTTTTCCTCCTGCTACCTACTGTAGCTGCTGAAACCAAGCTTTATCCATTTGCCCATATGTGTAAATGGATATCAGCATGTGCAAACGCTTGTGCTAATCATTGTGGCATTGGTGACGTTACAAAAAATTTAATTATTATTATTTGTTCTTGTTGTTTGTTTTATGTCCCTACTTTCTATTTAAATGTCATGCATGCCTAACTGTTTTATTATTTCCATTACATTTGCATTACTGTCTATATAATAGTTGAATATACTGCGTGTCTCATCAGATCTTTGAGCTAGTGGCTGATATACTCTCATATAACTTCATCCCGCTGTCTTTTTTTCCCTCTGGCTCAGAGCCTTGTGTAGAAGATGAGGAAGAACCTGAGGCTGAAGCAGGAAGCCCCGACATTGAGCCTGGCACTGAGCTGGATGAAGGTCTGTCAAAGTGAAACTAATGATAAAATGTGGCTGTGTTTGCTATGCCTATGGATGATATAATGTGTGTACACTGAAAGTGACAGTAGTTATATGTCTTCTGTGCTCCAGAGGACATCCCTTCAGATGCAGAAGCTGAAGCTCGCTTGCAACATGTTGAAGTTCCTGAGCCTCTTCCTGTAGATCCTGGAAAGCCAGAGAGCATAGAGCAAATTTCCAAAATTGGTACGCTTTGGTGTAAACAGTATGCCCTTTTTCTGCAATTTAGTGCATTGATATTAATATGTAAAGTATATCCTGTATAGTATTAATTCTTAAAAAACAAACAACACATGTCTCTTTCGCTTTATTCTCTCAGAGCATAAAGAGCATAAAGAACAGGCGCCTCTTAGTCCAAAGGAAATCATTGTAGATGTTATTCTCACTTCAATCCCAAAGCCAGATACTCCTGCTGAAGAGGTAATTTTATTATTGTCTTTATCTTTGATCTAGTGATCAAAGCTACAGATGTTTTAATTTTTTTTTTTTTTTTTTTTTGCAATTTTACCTCCAGATCAAAGAAATTTTGACTCCAGGGCTGATTAAATCTTCAGGCACACGTTTTTTTCCTGAGCCCTTTTTGCCAGCAGATGCCAAACCAGAGGTCCTACCATCACCAGAGGCTAAGACGCCAAAAACTCCTATCACATTGGTATCTCCTATCCGCTTCCAGCCAGCTCCTCTACCAGATACGGTCACCCCAAAATCTCCTGTCCAGGTTGAGTCTTGTGCCTGCTCACCCTCAGCCAACCCCTTATCCCCAATCTGTGCCCAGCCGCTCCCATGCCAGGAGCCCTCCTCTCCCCTTTCCTCGGGCTCACCTGTGAGGACTCAACCAGTCCCTGCTGTAACTTCCACACCTCTGACGAAACCTGTTTCAGAGAGGATAACCGGAGAATCTCCAGCCAAGAAGACTGACATTATTGAAGAGTTCTGGCTGAAGAGTGCTGAGATTAGGAGGAGCTTAGGGCTTACTCCACTGGAAAGAAGCAAAGTTGAAGAGAAGAGTGTTATTAAAACCCCGACCGCAGATCTTGTACTGTCTAAACCCCAGATCTCAGAGGCCATATCCGAGAAGCCAGCATTCACAGGCCGCACTGTCATCCACAGACTTAATATTACTGTTGAGGGTCAGGTAATCTCTCCTATAGAACCCAAGAGTAGTAGCTCAGAGAGGAAGGATCTAAGCAGCAGCTCAGGTCTGGGCCTAAATGATAGCTACACGACTAGTCAAACACCTACCTGTGACAGCATCAACAACTCTGATTCTACCATGCTCACACCTCCTTCCAGTCCTCCTCCACCTCCACCAAATGAGGAGCCAGCAACTCTCACGAGGAAGAAGTCTCAAGTGTCTTGGGAGAAGCTGGCTTCACCCAGTGAGGAATGTGAAATGGAGAAGGCATGTTTAGCCAAAGCTAAAACTCCTACCAGTCAAAATCAGGAAAAAATTGTAGCTGTTCCAGTAGCTGCTCCAAGAACCAACCCCCCAGTGGTGATGAGGATAAAGGAGCCCAGTAAGCCACGACGAGAAGAAGTGAGGAAGTCGTTTGCAGAGTGTGTAGATGAGATTCCCTTTGCTGATGATGTGGAGGACACGTATGATGACCGTACCCCTGACACAAGCATGCAGAATAGGTTATACACCCCACCCACTAGCAAAGTGAACAGAAACAAGCCTTCTCTTCACCTTGCTTTGGCTGTTGAGAATGGAAAACCCAACATTCACGGAGGTCTTGTGTCCAGATCTGTGAAAGGTCCCCAGCACTTTTCTCCTGAAGCCAAAGAGATTGCTGAAGAGCGGATGAGGGAGAGGGAGAAATCAGTGAAAAGTCAAGCTCTTAAAGATGCAATGGCTAAGCACATTAATAAAATGAAAGAGGTTGAATCAAGTAAGGGTGCTGTGGCCAAAGTGGCCTGGAATGTTTCCGATGTAGCTGTTAAAAGCAAGAAGCGCTCAAGTTCTCCACAGTCTTCAGCTGTGAAGGCATTGGAGAGCAAAAAACAAGCAGAGGTACTTCCTGACCGATTCTTTACCTCACCTTTAAGTAAGAGTGTGGATAGTTCTGTCACCTCGTCTGAGAGTTCTACAGGAGGAAAGAGTAAAAAACGTAGCTCCCTCTTTTCTCCACGTAAGAACAAAAAAGAAAAAAAGGCTAAAAATGAAAGCAGACACTCTGGTACAGAAGAGACCCCACCTAAACACAAGTCCTTGTGGAAAGCAGTATTTTCCGGGTACAAGAAGGACAAGAAGAAGAAAGATGACAAGTCTTGTCCGAGCACACCCTCTAGCTCCACAACAGTGGACTCGGGAAAGAAGAAAGGATCGCCAATGGCAAGGTCTTCAGGTGAGAGGTTTAGAATATTTATTGGTTTCTGTTTGGGATTGTATCTAACCTTCGAGGACTCATATTTTTAAATGGTGTAAATGCTATTCCGTTTCTTCTTGTGCAAGATTTGCATTTGAGAAGAAACCTCAGCTTTTCCGAGGACTCAGATCTGTCCTGTGATGATGTTCTGGAAAGATCTTCTCAGAAGTCCAAGGCAGATGTAAGTCGATGTTACGTTAAGGAAATGTTTCTTTTCCTTGCATCGATTCAGAATTTTGGCTTTCACACATAACCCATGTACCCATTGATCTAGTGTCTGAATCAGCAGGAAAAGGAAAGGGCAAAGCAAAAAAGAGGGAGGGAAAGAGAGAAGCAAGGCAAAGACAAACCAGAAAGGCAGCAAAAGAAAGATCAGAGATGTCAGTAGTGAAAATAGAAATGTTGGGTGCAAGATGAAGAGGAAATATTTCTGTAGAAGGCAGTGTATTTGAAGTGGATTTTCTCATACACCTGACTGAAACAAATTTAAAATGACTAGGGATGAAAAAGGGAATTGAGGCTCAGCAAATCCTATTTAAACAGTAATCATCTGAGTTTATTTTGATCCACGTAGTAACGTGTGCCTGTTTCTAAATGTTGAATTAATTTAAAGCATGCAATTCAATAGCAGTTAGAGCATTCATTCTTACTTGTATTTATTGATGTTTCCTTACACAGAGGTGCCAACCATTTTCAACCAACAGTAAGAAAACGGTGACATTTTGCGACTGCTTCTTAAGAATACACTGCTCTTCATTTTCTTTGTACCAACAAAAGAAACCATAACTGGCTCACAAGACCAAGAATCAAAGTGTTTGCCATATTTATTGATTTATGTAGCTCAATCACCAGTCGCCACCCCATACAACATCACAATTTTATAACAGATTTCCCCCCCCAGAATCTTTAAATTAATAATTGCCAGAACTGAAAACTTTTATATCTTTATTCACCAGCTTCAAATCTGAATTGAACATTAGTAATTAAATGTAGCCCAATGCAAATATAAAAAAATAACTTCAAATGCAAGAGATGAACATTTTACTTGGAAGAAAATTAAAGAAAAAGCTACATTTGTACTGAGAAGCACATATTTGCCATACTTCTAAACATATTTCTAAACAAACTCGGCAAATAATTCACTCGTACCACACAGGATGCCAGTATGTGGATCGTATAGAGTGTACCACCTGTAGGATGATGAAGAAACAGCGTTCAAATGCCTCCAAAGTTTTGGGCGTGTGTTGATCAGTTGCGAACACACGGGCGGGTGTCTAACACAACTTTTAATGCGCGTGTTTCGAGCACTCATGGTGTTTTGGGACTGGTGAACGCATGTGTAATAATTTTGACACATATTCTTTGCGTCTGGAGAAAAAGGCAGGTTGGAGGCTATTTAACGTGCCAACATTTGATAACACGACGCCATAGAAATCCGTTTCTGTTGCACCACTCGAAAGCTTGTGTACTCGGCACAGAAAGGGTTATAGCCAAGTCTGATCGGTCCCTTTACTGATGTCACAGATTAAAGGGTTACAATAGCAAATGCTATCACCCAAGTGTAGATGTTGGCACCTCTGCTTGAAAATATTTCTAAGTTTGTGTACATTTACATTCATCCTAATGACATTATGCCCTGTAGCATGGGTAAATGTTTGTGTGTGTGTGTGTGTGTGTGTGTGTGTGTGTGTGTGTGTTTTGCCATTGTTTCAATTTTGACTAAACCGTAACCCAATCACACCATTTATTTTGTGTTTTTTCATTGTTCGTGTTTTATCTTTTTATTCCCTCTACAAGTCTGTGTATGTTCCTCATGCATTGGCGTTCAAGAGATCATATCCCCCAAAGGTAGTGTGTTTGGTCCACCCACTCTGAGCATGCTTCACGTCTTGTTTTCCAACTCTCATCTACTGTGATCCACATGTCCCTGTGTTACCTTGTTACTGTATTACTAACGACCTCAATTATAAGCATGAATCTCTTACGCCCCTTTACTGCTGGAAGATGCAACTATGTCTGATTTTCCTGAAAGGCTTTCAGCTGATCTGCATTCTGAACTGTACTTTTCACTGGTTCATATTCACTCCACGGCTGATTAGGGAATACTGAATCTTCATGGATGCCACAAACAACATCTCTCTCTGGACTCTCTTCTGGTTTCTACTTCTCTGATCATCTGCGTTATCTATGATTTGTAAAACAGTGCACATTTTATCTTTTTATATATTTGGCGTTTAAATGATGCAGTAATAATGCAGATTTGTTTTAAATACATTATGTACAGATTTCACTAGATATGGCCCATGTCTACAGTGTAATTATTTCCTGAGTGATAAATAATTGGATGCCATTTGAGTTTATTGTGGTCCTGTCATAGCTGATGATTTTAAATGTTAGTAGTCGAAGAACTGGCCCTTTAAATTTCACACTCAACTTGTTGCACCTTTTATTCATGGTTCATGTTTTGATGCTTTTCTATAATGCAGAAGACGTACACTGAGGAAGAGCTAAATGCCAAGCTCACGCGCAAGGTCCAGAAGGCAGCTCGTCGTCAGGCCAAGCAGGAGGAACTGAAGAGGCTCCACAGGGCTCAGGTGAGAGTCTAATGGTAATTTTGTGCATGAAGAGAGCAGAAGAGTGAAGAATTGAAAAATACACTGTCAACTGAGGAATCAGAGCCTTGATTATGGGTCTGTTTCTGCCATTCAGATCATTCAGAGACAGCTAGAGCAGGTGGAGGAGAAACAGAGACAGCTTGAGGAGAGGGGTGTGGCGGTGGAGAAGGCTCTGCGAGGGGAAGCAGGTACCTCACATTTCATCATTTTTTTGTCATTTAGTCATACCTTTAGTCATGCCATCTTTTTTCCTACATACCTCAGGCCCTTAGTCATAGAACGAACAGTCACTTCTGAGTATTCGGTAATATATTATATGGTTTAGTTTTTTCCCCCCTATAGACTGCATGAAATTCAAGACCGTTAGGCTGTTTATTGTTCTGATTCACTTGTAACGAATAAGCTTAATAATACGTATTTTGTTAGACTTCGGTTGAATCTAATTTATTGTGCGTTTCTGGTATTTTTGTAGACTAAAGGTGTGTAGCATAGAAAATGCCTGTCACAATTATTACAGAAATCACTTAACACAGAAATCACTGCACCAGATAATTTTATTCATGTTGTTCATGTCAACTATTTATAAATTAACTGCGTGTCAGCTTTTTCATACAGTACAGCACGTTAGAGCTTTAAATGTAGCGTAAAAGCAAATAAAATAACCCGGGATGGATTTTTAAGATTGGGAACAAATGTTATGGCTGTAACCCACAGTGTTCTCTCTTCACAAAACATATTATGTTTTGTGATATTATCCCAAATACCCATATTGTCCTGATTCCTGATTTTGAAAACGTATATTATCAGTGACTGCTAATTTATCAAATTAATGAAAACCCTTCTACCATTCTTGTGGTAACACTAGCTACAGTTACAGCATAGAGATGTACATTAAGCCCCCAATTTACGAACATTTGCGTTACGAATTTCCGCAGATACAAACGGATCACGGTTCTACAAACGTTCATAGATGTGGATAAATCACCGAAGTAGCTTGATCTATCAGCATGTACTGTACAAAAAAACAGACACTGCAGTGAACCAGATACCAATATTTACAATTATATACAATATTTTCCGCATATACCAAAGTCCGGTATACAGTATGTGGGGTGCAGAAGAAATGAGTCTGCCTAACCGGTTTCAATAAATCAGTCCGAGAGCATGATGACAGAAAATGGCTGTCCTGTAAAGCCTGTCCTGATGGTGAATAATCCTAATTTCGGAAAATCCTCAACAAAACAGAGTTGACAGTCCAATACAGTGGAAAACAGCTCCAAGACAAATTGGCGTCACTGCAAGCGCGCAGTCCCCAAATGGAACTCGTTTGTAAGTTGGGGACTTACTGAATTACACCCCCGTGAAGAGCATTATTTTTAAACATGACCAAAAAATTTGTATTTGATGTTATGGTCCAAATTAAAGAAGTATAGTTTATTGATTTTTTTTTTATTCATTTTAATTATTATTATTATTATTATTATTATTATTATTATTACTATTGTGAAATCAAATTGTATGTACCGTAACTATTAATAAAAATACTATTAGCCCAGACAGGAAATCTGCTGACTTGTTCACCTCTGAGGAAAGAAAATAAAATTGATATTCGCTGTTATGTGGTTTACAGTAACAAGTTATGTTTTCAGAATTGTGACAGGCCTGATCAGAATGTTCTTAACCTGAGCTTCTGGAAACCACGGGTTTGTGTGTTCACCTCTTCAGTTCACACAGATTCTGAGGACAGTGGAAGAAAGTGATTATAAAATTCATTGTGGCTTTATCCATATTTTTATATGTTCTTCACATACAAATCATGTTTAAGAAGCACATGACAAGGGACTATCAAGGATTTAATAATCGCTGGGACAGATTGAGTCGATTCTGGTTGCCTTCGTTGTTGGGGGCCATGAATAATATTAGCTCATAAGGCCTATTTGAATTGATTAAAGTTTGAATGCATTTGTAAATGCTGAGAGATTTACACTATAACAGCTTAAGTTGTGGTTACGTAAACAATACTACAGTATGTCCTCGCTGATCATTTTGCTCTTTTTTTCATCTCCCCATCCTCCCTGTCCATAGCCTCACTGAAAAGAGTGCTTTGCAATTGAAACCTCTGAAGATGCTTCTTAACCTCTCTGTCCTTCACTCTCTTTAAGGGTTACATAAAGGTTCTAGTGTTAGCCCTAAACAGCGCAAGAGGCGCTCAGGTATCCATGCCAATACTGTTAGTAGGTGTTAAAAGTCTTCGTCCGTGACATCATCTCTCCTGATTTCTCCTCATGTGTGTTTTTGCTGCATGGAACCTATTCTGTGTGTCTTATCATAGATTTGTGTGCCCTCTCACTGGATGTCTGAAAGCAGAGTGCTGTAGTTATAATTCAGTGAGCAACATGCACTATACTGTATATAGCTGTTTCTTATAGTGACTAGCATTTGCAGCATGCTTCATCAATTAATGGGAGTTTAATGGGGCTTGGAATATATACTGATCTTAAACATTACTTCCTATCTCAGATATACAGTTTCTTCTTGTTTACTCTGAAGAAAAGATTAAATAATTGCTAAAATAGTCACAGACCCCAGATCCGAGCCTGTGGCAGGGCACAACAGCACACATCAGCAAATCTATGTGCCCATTCTGTTGTTCTGAGACATGCCGTGTACATGCAATGTCTGTACGTAACTACTGTACATGTTCTGTATATACATACATACTGTACATACATACATACATACATACATACATACGTACTGTACATACAGTGTAACATATTCTGCACACTCTACAGTATATGGTGCGTGTGGGTGTTTGTTTTCGAACACATGCATGACTCTTTTTTTTTTTTTTTTTTTTTTTTTTTTGATTAGCTGTGCCTGTGTGTGCAGTAACACATCTCTAATATATCCTTATTATAGACTATTGGGGAGAGTCTAATTACAGTGAGATCCTGGACTTGCATCTGGGCGGTATGTATTTCAAACCTGTCGCTTCAGACTAACAACAAGCTAACTCACTTTTCTTTCTCCCTGTACTTACTGAAGCTCTTCTGTTACTTGTGTATCGCCCTGTCCCCATGGATCCAACACAGATCAGTGTAACCTTATTTATACCCGAAAAAGCACAGTCCTAAGAATATGTATCTCTTTCTTAAAGTATACTTTGTAATGTTTAAAAAAAAATAATAATTTATGTCCGTTCAATCAACAGAATTTTTTCTTGTAATCAGGTTTTTTTTTTCTTTTGGACTGAACTATGTCCAGCTTTTTAGATTACACGATATCAAATTACAATTTGATTTACATGTATTGTCTGTTTCCTTAGCTCATCTTTTAATCAATTTGTAAATTGTTCTCAACAGTTTAGATTTTGAATATTCAAATTCGGCCACCTACTCTAAATATATATAATGTGCAAAGGCCATAGCCGACTGTGGGAATCAAAGACGGATTCTGTTCTTATTATAAATAAATCATCCAGCTTGTCGTTCCAAACATTTTTGAAGAATAGACAATGTCCAAGGGAAAAGTTTTTGTCTGTCCACTTTTCCAGATAAAATTGGTCTGTTACCACCTTATATTGGGACAGTGGTCTGTACCACATTTATACATGTATTTATTTATTTATTTCTTGGCAAATTTTATTTAAACAGAAGATAGAAAATCCTTTTTTTTTTAAACCAAATATTTTTTAAAAAGGGTATAAAAAAAACAAAAAAAAAACTTTTGCACAATACTTTATATTTTGTTTAGGGCCTGACCATTTCCCCCTCCAGATACTAGAACATCCAGCTTTTCATAATACTGTATCCGTCAGTTATACCAGTAGCTTTAGTTGAACTGGAATCTGCTGATGTGGTTGGCGGTTATTCAGACTCAAACTGCAACGACCACCTGAAAAATGTATGCAATTCTACACTCTCAAACAAAAGTGAATATAAAGCAAACTGACTTGAAAATTAAGCTTATTTAGTATAATCGATTAGAAGTTCAAGTCGTTATGCTACTGTATATCCTTTCAGTTCTCAGCTCTCTTTAGCATCCTACAGTATGCTTGGTGAGCATTCGTGATTTATTCCTATGATTTTTCCAACATTGTTGACATTTCCATGGAATAAACCCGAGCTGATTGTAGATAGATAACATCTATCAGAATGGCATTTAATTTGGTCCCACACTACAGCTAAGATTGCATCATCACTCCAAACCCACAAGCTACAACAACTACAAGCAAAGAATTACACTAGGTATTTTCCCATGCTTACCTTCCCAATTTGGTTACCTGCCACTTCCCACCTACTGGATCTCCCCAGCTACCACCTGGCTTCTTCTGAGACACATGAAGCCAGACTTGCAGACTGAAGCTGTGTTGCATGGCAGTGTAACACACTCCGATGACAATTGTTATATCAGTCAGTCTCTAATTCTTTTTAAAAGCTTGGGCATTACTTAAACTGTTCTAAACCACTGTCTGCTTTAGCCTGCTTTAGTTTGAACTGCTTCCCCCTGTACTCTTTCTCCACCATACCTGCTCACTTGTCCAGGGGCCATGTTTGAAAGTGAGGGGATGTGTGTGTGTGTGTGTGTGTGTGTGTGTTTGAAAGTGAGAGAGCGAGAGAGCGATCTTTCATCCTTCTACACAGACTCCCCTCATGTACTGTAATGTTCTTATTTGCTGTGTCCCTGTCCACGTCTACACAGTCGTGCTGCTGTGTGTTGTTTGAGTTTGTGCTTCTGTGCGTCTTGTAGTCATACTGCTGTGTCCTTAGTCACCCACACTGACAGGAGATTGCGTGGAGCTCCAGAAAAAAAAAAAAGTCCTCATGTCTCTATAAACAAGGACAAGACCTTGAATTTGCTCTTTGTTGAGGAATATGAAGTCAATTCTAAAGATGGAAGCATGACATGCATCTTTCTTTAGACAACAAACTCATTTAGGAACTTAGGAATAAGTAGGATGGTTATTATTTTTTATTTATGTGTTATGCTGAGTATGAACCTGTAATACATATATAATACCAACCTAATCCATCTCAGGTAGGTGTAGTGTATCATAGATGTGAAGTGGCTGGAATATGAATTATGGATTTTCTATTTGTTTGAAAAAATGCAATGGCCTCAGGTTTATTTATTAATTATTTTATTTATTTTTAATTAAGGCAATAGACGCTACATTCCTTAAGGGTTATGAATAAACTGTTTAGCCTAAATGATTAAAAACAAAGATTTTCTGCAGCTTGAAGAGTAAGCAGTTGAACATGTCTCAGGTAAACATGATATTTTGGTGGTAAACCACAAGACTCTATGCTTGGTCCACTTTTATTTTCTTTAAGTACGTTGACATTGAGGTAGATTATGTGTGGGTGTGCTTGTGTGCCCTGTGTGATGGATTGGCACCCCATTGTCCCCACGTTTCCTGGCATAGGTTACAGGCTTCTCATTACCCTGTACAAGATAAGTGGTATAGAGAATGAGTGCTTCTCAGAGAATAGAGTAAGTGTTTCTTATTGGCACCTGATGACTATAAGCTTAATCATCGTCTTCAAAAAGGAAATAGTTGAGATGCAGTTGAGAGAAAATGTTACAGTATGTCCCTCATTCATATTCAGCTCTCAACAGGTTAAGGTAAATGAAGACATACTGTAAAAACATGCATTGTGATTAAAGCCATATTAGCTTTTCCTAAGTCATGGCAAACATTAAGTTTGGGAGGTGGAGGTCCAAGAAATTTGATTTGATGTGTCGAACTGATGCATGTAGCCAGAAATTTGACTATAATCTAATTAAATATTAAATTCAAATGTGGTTTGAAATTAGAGTATTTTAATTAAAGTCAGTATTTGTGTAATATCTTTTTCCATTCAAACTGCAGAAAATCTTTGCTTTGGCTAATGGAAATAAACAGATTGGAACTGTCTATCTAATTATAGCCTTAAATGTACAGTATATTTCAGATGTTTAGTGTAAATTCAAGCCAAAATCATTAAAGCATGTTGAAGTAATACAAATTAAAACATTTTATATATATATATATATATATATATATATATATATATATATATATATATATATATATATATATATATAATTTTTTTTTTTTTTTTTTTTTTTTTTTAAGGACAGTGTTGGTACAAAAATCTGATCTTAGCAAATCTTTTCAAATGCATTAATGTCAGTGGGACAGGTGAGAACTGTCTAGATGGACATTTCCAATCTGAGGGGGGAAAATGCAAGGAATCTGGTAATATAAAAGGTTTATTGTTGGCTTGATGATGGCAGAGTTCTTGACCTGCTTGCATTTAAGTGGCTGATGTGCATGTGTGCACCGGAATGTGCTATAATGTGGGCGTAGGATCTTCTTTCCTAATGTTTCTTGTGTTTATTGAGGATGATTGGTAGTAGTTGGTGGAGCTGATCAGCTCCAGCACCGGTTCGATACATGATGCACTGAGCAAAAGGATTTCTCTGGTGATGTATCGGGTGTTCTACAGCACAAAGTCTGAGTTTACTAGTAATTAGATTCATTTCTCCTTGTGTCGCGTTGTTCCATGGGTATCTTTTAGTATAAAACCAGCATTGGAATCGCTGTCCCCTCTGTGATAGTCCCTTGGTGCAGTCCAACATTCCACCCGCTCTTTAATATTGCAGATCATCGCAATATCAACCTGTCGACCATATGACCAGCGTTGTTCTAACTTTTCCCTTGTTTACTCCTCACACCACCATCCCATACTGTTTCGCCAGTGGGAATCATCAAATCAAATGTTTTATATTTTCTTTGTGAATCGTTCTTTTCCCATGTGGTCTGGCAAAGAACACGCCTGCTTTCTTTCTTTTTTTTTTTTTGTTCCTTTTTTTCTTTTATGCTTCAAAGTACGCAGACCAAAGTCTTGTATGACTGAAGTGTTTTCCCCCCATACAGAGCTGAAAAGTTCTCAAAGATGGGATACTTTTGTGCTCATAATACTGTCGAGAGGCAGCATCTTCATTGTTAGGGTAGATTTACTTTGCAGAACATGCTTAATATATGAATACTTCATAAATATTCACCCCTTCACCCACAAATGTTAATCTGCAACTGAAATATTCTGATGCAACTAATTCATGAACATAGTTGAATGAAGGTTATCTGTGTGTATAAATACACTTCTTTCCGCAAGGCATTTATTTTTTTATTTAATTTAATTAAAAGAAATTTCAAGAGAAGACATGTACTGTAGTCTGAGGCCATGAACAACTACAGTCTAGTTTCACCAAATCATTCTAGAATATCTCACAGCAATGGGCGTTAATACTTATACAATCACAGTGTTAACGTGATTCATCTGTAAATTATTCTACAAACTATATCAATATTAAATATTAATGTTTTGTGTATAGATTAAATAACAATCCCAATTTGTCCAAGTTGCCGGGGGGAAAACGTATGCGTGATCCACTAGATTCGTATTGACGCAGATCTCTTTGCATTTTTAGACATGCATTCCTATGGTATATAATGCACAATTCACCATATTAGTTTCTTGCTCGCATTTTTTCTTTTGCGCTCTTTATTAAATTTTTTTTTTTTTATACATTTTTTTTTTTACACACACAGAGTAGCCTTGAGTTTCTTTCTTTTAGTTCTCTTGCTTTTTTTTTCTCCTCACTGTTCTCTCTCCTTCATCTCTCTCTTCTCTTCTCCTCTGTTTTTCTTTCCTCTTCCCCCTCTCCTTTTCTGTCACCTTCCTCCCTTTTTTCACCTCCTTCACCCCTTTGTTCTGTCTCTTGCAAGTTGAGCCTTATGTCGGGACCCCTCGCTGGAGACCCCTGTCCTTCTGCCCATGCTGTTCCCCAGAAGGTAACGTAACTCTGTCTCACCAGGCCGCGTTAGTGTTCCAGCCTGACCCGTGGCCTTTTACCCCCCAGATTACCCTCTCTGGAGTTGTGGAGCAGTTCTCCTCCTCCTCCTTTTCCTCTTCCTCCTTCATTCAATCCGTTTACTCCTCTCACCCTCCCTCCCATTCCCAGATAATTAACTTCAATAAGAGCAGGCATCAAATAGCAGCTCTAGTTTCATCATCCTGAGTGTGAATTTAATGACTGCATGGTTTACTGTTTGTCACAAATAAAAAAAAATCCATTTGGTGTGTGTTATAGTAGCTGCTTCAATCCTCTTCTGTATGGCTGCATGTTATAACCATATGTCCACTGTGTGTGCGGGTGTGTGTGCGTCCATTGCATACAGTAAATCAGAGGTTCTTTAATTTGTTATAACAAGGAACCTCTTTTCCTGGAAAATAAATTATATCGATCCCATCAGTAGAGCTTCAACAAGCATTATTTAAGCTCTTCTTAAGCTGCTTGTGTTCATCTGTTAAAGACATTAGGTCCAAATGGACTTTGGTTATAGATTTATTTCGACTATTTATTAAAAAAGAAAAACATTAAATGATTCAAATGTGTAGTCAAGTAGACGTAATAACCTTGGGTGTGTGTTCGTGCATTTTGCTGAGCTATGATTGTGTGTGTATGTGTGTGTATGTGTGTGTGTGTGTGGGCGTGTGTGTGATTCGGTAAGACAGTGCTAACTCTGGTTTTCTCTCTGTGTCTCTTCTTCGGGAGAGAATGGGGCTGAATGTTGTGGAGGCTACTGGCAGTGCGTGTCCACTGGATAAGTTGCGCCTCCCGAAACCTGTCGTCCAGTGTGTCTCTGTCTCTGACATCGCTCTTGTGTCTGAGGAACTTTGCTTTGCCTCTCTGTGTGTAAAAGCAGCGCAGGGCTGTCTCAGCAAGCACAAACATTGTTATTGTGTGTACCGTATTTTTCCTTCACTCTGTCAGCTAAGTACTGTATGTCCATGCTGCATCCAGGTTTGCTTGAATTCAAAGAGCTTTTTGCATGTCCTTGTGTGTCTGCGTGTGTGCGCGTGACTCTGAAAAGGATGTTAAAAGGGATTGTCACAGGCTTTTAGGACTGTACTAGCATGGATTAACATGTACAGTTGGCCAACTGTGCAGCCAATGATTGCAGTCTTGCATGCCGCATTCCTTTTATCCATGTGCACAAATGTTTTGGAAAATGTTTGTTGTTGTTGCATAGGATCAAACATGTGGATCTTTCCAGTCCACAGTAATAGTTTGAGTATTCTTTGGTGTTGGATCAGATTGGCTTGATTATACAACAGCACTGTTGAATCCTCAATTCTGAAGGTCAGAAGATTAGATTAACTTTTTTAGAACGGCGGCGGCACAGACAGTAGTGCAGAATTACTACGTTTATTATTAATGTGCTTACATACCTTATGAATTCTATAGTGACAAACAACAAAAGCAAAAAAAAAGGTTGCATACCTCCAACAAATTATGTTTCTATATGGTGACATTTATTAAGCATTCATGTAAGTAGGCTTAATTTTCTGTAATACAATATGCTAAGATGATTTTTAGTCTTAATTAATTTAAATAGAAATGACAAATCATTCTGCTTGTTTTATAGATGCTCCACAAGTAGTCAAGCTGCTGTGGTACTGTATAAGATGAGAATACAACTTTGGGATGTGCTGTTATTAGAAAATAATCATCCTCTGGTGGTAGCAAGGTGTTGTTTTTTAAGAAGAAAATGGCGACTGTTGCCCGAATAATGTGTGCAGACTGTTTACTGATCTCCATCACTGATTATTTTCCATTAACAGCATACTCCATTGTGTTTCATTCTTTACATATTGTCAAGTATTCTTTGATGTGTGCAGAAAGTCAAACACAAGGAGAAACAAAATGTAAAATGCCGTTTACTTACTTATAGCCAATCCCTGTGTCTGGGTGCATCCTTTGGTCTTTGGAAAAAAGGAGAACATGGAACTGATCCCTGTAAACGATCCTCTATAAAAGAAAATACAAGAATTTGGACTATAAGCAAGGAAGTGTAATCTGATTGATTGTTTCATTGCTCTCAAATGTACTTTTAAAATCAGAAAGCTTACCTCCACGCCATCTTCTGTGAATCGCCTGGTCAGACTTGTCCCTGGGTCAGCGCTCTTCTCCTGACCGGCTCCTTCCTCTCGCTATCCCGTCATTCCCTAACGAGAGACATCCCGGCTTGGCTGTCATTGCATTGTCTGTGTGTTCGTCCATGTCGAATCTCAGTGTGACCCATTGTGCTTCTAAAAAGTTTCCTCATCTACTTTTTCTCACGCTTTGCTTTCTTCAGGAATGGGCAAAAAGGACGACCCGAAGCTGATGCAGGAATGGTTCAAACTGGTGCAGGAGAAGAATGCCTTGGTGCGCTATGAGTCGGAACTGATGATCTTGTGAGTAATCCACTGTTGTTTAAAAATTTCTTTGTGGATGCTTTTTAAAAGTGTGGAACACGGTATTTTTGGTATGTTATTATTATTTTTTATTAAGTGAAAGTGTAAAGCCTTTCCGTCTTCTGCGTCTTCAGTGCTCGTGAGTTGGAACTGGAGGACAGGCAGAGTCGACTGCAGCAGGAGCTCAGAGAGCGGATGGCAATCGAAGGTACTGTATGTGCTATTCCCTTATCCTTTACCATATGAACTTTAAGGTTAGCACAAGGTTCAGGTCTTATGCTGGATGTGCACAGAACTTCCACTGGGGTACAGGTGAAGATTTTTGCTGAATAATAATAAAACTTTGCAAGTCATTTAATACAACTGATATTAATGATTAATCATTAATTCGATTAATAGCTGTGGATAATTTCACTCATTATAATGTATGTAATGGATTTAAATGTAAGTCATCATGCATTGTTTTGCACAATGTTTTTCCATAGTTCACTTTTATATTAACTTGTACACCACAAGATGGCGCAGTTGCAATTCAGGCGATTCGCAAAAGGGAAGATGTATTTTTAGAGGCCTTATCGTTGAAGGAGGACAGAGAGACAAGCAATATTTTTTCACTGCCTTATTGCTTTTTAATCTGTTTGTTTATACTATTTGGATTTCATTAATTTGTCTTACATAACAAAACAATATAACAAGAAACATAATCATCACTCTTCTGACTAGAAACAATAAACAAGAGTATATCCTATTGTGAATGTGTTTCTCTCTCTTGTAGACCATTTGAAGACTGAGGTGGAGCTGGCAGAGGAGAAACGAATCCTGAACGAGATGTTGGAGGTAGTGGAGCAGAGGGACTCCCTGGTGGCTCTCCTAGAGGAGCAGAGACTCCGGGAGAAGGAAGAGGACAAAGACCTAGAGTCTGTCATGCTCTCCAAGGGTTTTAGCCTCAACTGGGCTTAGTAGTAGCAGTAAATCCACACTCAACAGGATCTTCAGAACACCGCCATGAAGTCTGGGACTCGGTTGAGTTCGCCTGCCTCTCTCGATGACATTTACTGTACGCATCTTCTACGATGGCTCAGGGTCGGTCTCTTCACCCGTCTTTCTTTTACACTTCAGTGGAAAGCCAGTCAAGCCTACGTGTCTGTGCAAGACATAGATTTTTTTTCTTTTTTGGCTCAGAAAGGGAGTAAACAGGGACATTTTTAAAGGGAATAAAGCTTTTTTTTAGAATGTACTGATTCGCTCTGTTTCAGTCCATAGACTCTATATCCATTTTTTTTTTTACTTTGACTACTGAGAAAGTATGAACACACTAAAGCTGAGATGCCTTTTTTTTTTTTACCCACAAATGCAATTTGATCAGTGGCAAATTTTTTAATCAGTCAATTAGTTAGGCCAGAACTGTTTAGTAACATTTATTCTCCTTTCAGAAAAAAGCATGCAATTAATTAATTATTTTTTTGCATACAGTACTAAGAAAAATTTCAACATATCCTTGTATTTTCTTAGGTTATAATAAAATAAACGTTGAGTTTCATTCCCCCATTAGCCATCTCATTGTAGGATTAAAGACTAAAGGATATCCAAAAGCAAGCATATCCTGTATTGTATATAGGACTTGGCCTTTAGCTCATATTAAATGGTGACACACTCTTAGTGGAGCTACTCATCTAAAGCGTCTAGTGGCGTCTCTTTGTTCTTAAGTGATCTTAATATTATTCCTGTGTAAGTTTACAATCAGTGCTCTGAAATTCATTTCAAAAAGTCTCACTACAGTTTACAGAAACCGAGGAATATTGTGCATATATTTTATATAGTGGACATGTACCTGGGAAATTGCAATGTTGATGTTTTAAAAGATATCTCAGTACAGACAGTTCAAAGAGAAAGTAATATACAATCAGATCATGGATACATGGTGGATGAACTCTGTATATTCCTAGAATCCCTGACCTTTATTTGATATCAGATATCAGTATACCACGAAGTCCCTGTTACATTATTTGTCTCCTGGGTTTCTGAGGCTGAGCAAATCCGCTTCTTGTCTTCATACCGGAATCAAGACAAGAGACTGCATGCACTGGCTGTGTAGCGACATGCCTTTATTACATATTACATGTCATATTCATATTCACATCCACAATGTTCACTGACCCTTACCAAGGGTTGGATTTTTTTTATGATTTAGTTTTTATGAAAAAATAAATTTGTACTACATGTGAGCATTCACACATCACTAACACAATATCGAGCAAGAGCATATATTTGGCAAAACCATTTGTAATGCCTTTGGCCAAGCTGTATGTCTATTGTTCACATTCTACATACTGTAGGTGGATGGAGCCTATATTTCAGCTTGGTCACCATTACGCTGTATAGATGAACACAGACTTTTGTATGTATGTACAAGATAACTGTGAATGAAAAAGGGTTACATGAATGCAAGGCCTAGTTATTTAGACTGTGTAAATTGTTTTACAGAGTTTATTGGTATTTATTAACATGTGTGAAAATGTATTATATGTAAAGAAAATGGAACCTAATTTTTAAAAAAATTGTATGTTGTCAGTTCTTGACATATGTAAATGCTTTCTGGTAGCTAATCTGCATATAAGACATTGGATGTATGTTGGAAGGAAATTAAAAAAAAAGCTTTTGTTCCCCTATTTTGCTTTTGTTTGTTTAAAACATAATGTAGCTCCTGTTTAAGAATCATGGCAAAAAAATTAACTGCCTGGGGATTTCGAAATAGGTCCCATGAGGTCTTCGACCACCTCAAGGTACAGTGATGCCCCAAAAACTATGAAGGTTATTATTTGTTTTCATACAAACATCAGCTGATGAATACCAGCAGGGGGGGTGCTGGGCCACTCCCGAAACTTGAATTACATATTAACAGTGGTTCTTTGAAACTCCTGATAATCTCAGAAGACAGTGGGGCAAAGTGAATGTCTACGTGCACATGCGCGGGTGAGTTCAGAACACTTTGAACCGGTGTTTTGTACATTTGTCCTACCCACGTTTCCCCATGGATAACTGCTGTAGCGTCCTGCCCATAAATCCATGCTACTACTCCAAGTTTATAGTTAGTACTGGAAGTGTTTTTTAATCGTTTGTATGCTTTTTGCATTTTTCTTTATTTAATTTGCATGGTCAATTTAACAGTCAACTAGTATATTTGATTCACAATGTTGAATCAAAGTGTCAAAAATATAATATTAAGCACATTTCTGGTCAAATGTTACTAAAGTTACAGTAAATTCAGGAATGCATTTCTGTAAAGATGCAAAATTATCTATCAATAGAACAACATGTAGATAGTAGTAACATTTGACTACAGTGGCTTGCAGAAGTACTCGGCCCCCTTGAACTTTTCCACATTTTGTCACATTACAGCCACAAACATGAATCAATTTTATTGGAATTCCACGTGAAAGACCAATACAAAGTGGTGTACATGTGAGAAGTGGAACGAAAATCGTACATGATTCCAAACATTTTTTTACAAATAAATAACTGCAAAGTGGGGTGTGCGTAATTATTCAGCCCCCTGAGTCAATACAGCCTTTTCCTGCAATTACAGTTGCCAGTCTTTTAGGGTATGTCTCTACCAGCTTTGCACATCTAGAGACTGAAATCCTTGCCCATTCTTCTTTACAAAACAGCTCCAGCTCAGTCAGATTAGATGGACAGAGTTGGTGAACAGCAGTTTTCAGATCTTGCCACAGATTCTCGATTGGATTTAGATCTGGACTTCGACTGGGACATTCTAACACATGGATATGTTTTCTTTTAAACCATTCCATTGTTGCCCTGGCTTTATGTTAAGGGTCGTTGTCCTGCTGGAAGGTGAACCTCCGCCCCAGTCTCAAGTAGAGATGTTCCGATACCATTTTTTCCCTCCCGATACCGATTCCGATACTTGGGCTCAGGGTATCGGCCGATACCGAGTACCGATCCGATACCTGGGTGTGTATCTGTACTGTGTGTGTGTGTGTATATATATATATATATATATATATATATATATATATACACACATACATAATATATATATATATATATATCCATACATTTTATATATATATATAAAATTTCTTTTTTTAAGTAAAATACTACTAGCCCTGTGTAACAGGTTCGACCCTAAGTGCACGGGCGACACCATGAAACACGGACACGAGGCGAGGTCTTATAGGAAAAAGCGTAATTTATTTAGAAAAATGGGGAAGGAAAGGGTTAAAGGCTCTGTGCGGTCTTTTCCCCTTCGGCGGCAGGGATGCGAAGGCGGGCTCTACGCGGAAGTGAAGGTGAGCTCGCGCAGCTCGTTCACGCGCTCCTCTCGCGGAGATTAAAGGCGCTCCGCTTTTTGAAGTCTTTGGGCCGCATCACATCGCCCCGCTCTTGTGCCACTGTCTCTCATAAAATCCACCGCGTCGCAAAGTCCAGCTTCCCAACAGTCAGACCCCGAGCTACACTCCCCGCTGTGTTTTATAGCGCCGATAGTTCATGGGCCGTTGCCCGATTCTGCGGCCCTGCTACTTCACATACCTAAAGGGGGGGGAGGCCGCCTAACTAGTGAGCGAGGAGCGATATCAATTTGGGCGCACGCCCATCACAGGCGCACGCCGTGACACTCTGTAAGTAAGCTAAGCTAGCAAAGCTAGCGGGCATAAATAGGTTATGTTTAGGAAAATGGTATCGGATCGGTACGTGGACCCAAGTACTCGCCGATTCCGATGCCAGCTTTTTTTGTGGTATCGGCAGCATTTCCGATACCAATATCGGAATCGGAACAACCCTAGTCTCAAGTCTTTCGCAGACTCCAAGAGGTTTTCTTCCAAGATTGCCCTGTATTTGGCTCCATCCATCTTCCCATCAACTCTGACCAGCTTCCCTGTCCCTGCTGAAGAGAAGCACCCCCAGAGCATGATGCTGCCACCACCATATGTGACAGTGGGGATGGTGTGTTCAGAGTGATGTGCAGTGTTAGTTTTCCGCCACACATAGCGTTTTGCATTTTGGCCAAAAAGTTCCATTTTGGTCTCATCTGACCAGAGCACCTTCTTCCACATGTTTGCTGTGTCCCCCACATGGCTTGTGGCAAACTGCAAACGGGACTTCTTATGATCTTCTGTTAACAATGGCTTTCTTCTTGCCACTCTTCCATAAAGGCCAAATTTGTGCAGTGCACGACTAATAGATGTCCTATGGACAGATTCCCCCACCTGAGCTGTAGATCTCTGCAGCTCGTCCAGAGTCACCATGGGCCTCTTGGCTGCATTTCTGATCAGCGCTCTCCTTGTTCGGCCTGTGAGTTTAGGTGGACGGCCTTGTCTTGGTAGGTTATTATGGTACAGTTGTGCCATACTCCTTCCATTCTGAATGATTGCTTGAAGAGTGCTCCGTGGGATGGTCAAGGCTTTGGAAATCTTTTTGTAGCCTAAGCCTGCTTTAAATTTCTCAATAACTTTATGGTGTGTGGTGTGTTCTTTGGACAATATTCTCTTAAACAACCCCTGAGGTATATATCTACTGACATTAGATTACACAAAGGTGCACTATTTAGTCATTAGCACTCATCAGGCAATGTCTACATTTACATTTAGGTATTTGCGACTTACACATCTGAGCAGTTGAGGGTTAAGGGCCTTGCTCAATGGCCCGACAGTGGCAACTTGGTAGTTGTGGGGTTTGAACCTGGGATCTTCTGAACCGTAACCACTGCCTTAACCACTGAGCTACCCCTGGCCCCATGTCTATGGGCAACTGACTGCACTCAGACCAAAAGGGGCTGAATAATTATGCACACCCCACTTTTCAGTTACTGTATTTCAGTTACTGTACTTTATTTGTAAAAAAAAAAAAAATGTTTGGGATCGTGTATGATTTTCGTTCCACTTCTCACGTGTACACCACTTTGTATTGGTCTTTCACATGGAATTCCAATAAAATTGATTCATGTTTATGGCTGTAATGTGACAAAATGTGGAAAAGTGCAAGGGGGCCGAATACTTTTGCAAGCCACTGTAGAAAGAAGCTTAACTGTATATTTGGTTTGTTGTAAACTTATTTTAAGAAATCATAGATTATATAGAAATATAGATGGCTCGATTCGAGAATATTCATTTGTGGAGGTAATAATTTTTTGCAGTGTGTCAGGAAATTACCCCATTAACTATTATATTTTCGAAATTACTTCAACTATTCAGCTATAGGTATGAGATTGACAAAATAGTGTGTACTGATGTAAGTATAATTTTCTGCTGCTGGTCAATTGAATTTAATTTAAATGCTTCTGTTGAAGGTGGCGCGGTGGCTTAGTGGTTAGCACTGTCGCCTTGAACCTTTGGGTTTGGGTTCAATTCCCGGCAAGTTTTAATTCCCGCCTCAATGTGCATGGGGTGTGCATCTTATCCCCATGCTTGGTGGGTTTCCTCTGGGTACTCCGGTTTCCTCCCACAGTCCAGAGACATGCGGATTATGCTAATTGGCGTTCCTTAATTGCCTGTAGTGTGTGCGCTCTTCTCTGGTTTGGCATTGTGTCCAGGGTGTACACTGCCTCATGCCACAAGTCTCTTGGTATGGGCTCCAGGCTCCCTGTGACTCTGTATACAGGATAGAGTGTAGTGATGGGTCGTTCATGAACGATTCATTCTTTTTTGAACGAATCTTTGACGTGACTCAGAAAAACGAGTAGTCTCGGAGAGTGATTCGTTCATTTTCTACTGGGCGCGCATGCGCAAATCATCGAGTCAGGATCGTTCTTTTGTCACGTGATTTCCATAGACGCTGAGCAGTGCAGTACACAGGAAACAGAATTGAACGGTTTTCAGCAAATCTTCAAGTCCAGAGTCGTTCATTCCTTTGTCACAGGACTCCCATAGACGCTATGCAGTGCAAATAGATTCAAAAGAACGAACGACTCAGACTAGAAGATATAAGAGGTGGTACTGTATAGAGGTACAGTAATAGAGTGGTACTGTATAGATTCAGTGCTTTGTGTAGTTGTAAACTACTTTGTAGTCAGTCTTTTTTAATCAAACACAGAAAGCATTCAATACTATTGCAAGAGTGGATATTAACCTATCCACTACAGTATATTGAAATATCAACCATAGCTGGGTAAAGAACATAAGTTATCGCAAACTTTAAAATAATAATAATAAAAGTCATCCTGCCGCAATTGAGGTGTACTAAGTTAAATGATCATTACCGTACCGCGTGATCAAAACCGTGCGGTCACATGACGTACGACGTGTGACGTAGGACGCAGACGCGGAAGTGTTTCGAGGATCTAAAATCTAACTATAATATGAAGTTTATACATATACATTATGAGGGTATAAGGTGTGCGATGTAAACAGTTTTAAACTATTTATGTGTTCGAGTTGTTTTCTCTCGAGCATTTAAGCAAGCACTGTGATTTTTTTTTTATTTCATGGAACAAAACAACCAGATTATGTAAATAAAAAGCATTGGTTGAGTCATTGTGTTGGGTGTGTGTTTAATTGTGACTGGTCTCTGTAAGTGGACTGCACTTGAGGATCAGTTTCTGCGTTATATTATGCTGTGGATAGATTACTGACATAAACAGTGTATAGACAGATGTGGAAAAACATTAACCCTCTTACCTACAGTGTGACGTCACTCTCTGTGAGGACCGATAAACCCAGCGCGAGAAGAAACCCGCTCCTGATTTGACTTGCTGTCGGTCTCAGCTGTTTGTACACCAAGTTCTTTCAGGCGTGTAGGAAAAGAAAGCAGCTGTAACAATGCTCTCTGCTAGTTTTAGAGACTGTGCGGTAAGAGAAGTTCTTCTGTTCCTGAATTGCACTGAGGGAATGATTCCTTGAATTGTAGTTGTCGTTAACCTGACACTCTGTCTTGAACACTACACAGGGTAGCATTAAGTTCCTATTAAAAGTCATATACAGATATCTTTCTACTTAAAACAGGATACTTTAGAGTATATTTAGTTTTTCTAGAGGTTCTTTCGTCGTTATTGCAGACTTCTTCACTACATTAATCCATAACCTGATAACCATAACCTCTTTGGTATTGCGCAACACCTCTGTAGGATTATACAAGCATGTTGACACACAGGCAGTGAATCTGATGTCGGCTGTTGATGATTTTCAAAAATGTACATACATACAAAACCACACTGTACATACATTTTAGATTATTATTAAGAAGACACGACACTGTCTACAAGAAACGCACAATATTCAAGAACTGTACAGATGAAATAAAAACTCCAAATATACAGAGCATGCATTATGATAGAAGTGTATATGTACAGTACTAGTGCTGTGTGCTACTGTAAGCGCATGTGGTACGGGGCCCCTCTGGTGAGATTAGGGGTAAAAAAAGATTCCGTGACCACGACTTACTGTACTAAAGCGTGGGAACAAGGTTCTCCTGTATGTTGTTCTGCCATTTTGTTCCCACACCTTAATAAGTCATGAATACGTGGCCACGTGTTATACCATTTTGTTCTGACACCTTAGTAAATCATGGTCACGACATACTACACATGGCCTTCAGATACTATCTCGTGGCCACATGTTGTTGTTGTTGTTCTTTCGGCTGCTCCCGACAAGGGGTCGCCACAGTGGAATATCCAGTCCGCACTACAGTACAACTTGGCACAGGTTTTACGCCGGATGCCCTTCCTGACGAAACCCTCCCATTTTATCAGGGCTTGGGACCGGCACTGCATCCAGTGGCTGGGGTTTTGGGCCCTGGCTGGGTTCATTAAATATTAATTGAAATACATTTGTTTAGAAAGGGCAGCCAAGACATTTTCTGCTAATTCTCCTAGGTGTAGAAGGACCGATGTAAATAGACTGTTTAATGACTGGTTTATGAATGTTTCTTGCCTATATATTTTATGGACTGCTTTTTATTCTAGGCATGGAGGGCAGAAGGCCTCCCACTGTCCACCAGCAGTAACGAAGCCTGCAAGTTATATGATGCAACACTCACACAGGTAGCTCAGACACACCCCATTTTAGTGCATTTAGTAATACGCATTTTTATTTCATTAGTGAAATGAAAATGCGGCATAATACACAAAGCTGGCAAGATATTTGGAACAAAAATTTCTTTCTTGACCAGGTGATGAAGTGCTTATGCTGAATCAATTCCCTTTCTTAGAGTATATTACATGGCAAGTTTTTTTTCAGATATACAGTAAGTAAGTGTCATAAGTTTCCATCAATTATTTCTTTGTATTTCTTTGTATTTCTTTGTATACTGAAATCTCATTCAGTATTTACTGTATGTAAAAAGACAAACCGTCAGATACAGATAAATACTGTAGGGAATATGTATCGTATTCAGAAAGGGAGATACAAACTTGTGACATCTTTTTTATTTGACCATTTGTGCTACTTAAAATATGGAAGAAGTGCAACCTTGATGTTTTGATGTTTAATATTATATTTCTTAATTTTTATCGTGTTAATGGTGTGCACATTTCTTGCACTCATCGGCACTACCAGTCAAAAATTACACCTTCTAATTCCATTATCTCAGATTTTAATTTATTTGTACATTATAAAGCATTTCTGAAAGCATCTAAACTATGAAATAATCTCTTTTGAACAGTTGATATTGAGATGTGTCTGCTACTTATGCTCTGTAAAAGCTTCATAAAGGCTCTAATCTGAGGTGCTGTTTGTAAATTGGTGATTTCTGAGGATGATAACTCTAAATAAACGTCTCCTCTGTAGTAGAGTTCATTTTTGGTCTTGCTCTCTTGGGAAGGTCTTCATGAGAGCCAGTTTCACCTTGTTGCGTGATATTTTCCAAATGCACTTGGCAATGCTATTCTTGCAAGAACTACTCCAGAACAGCTAATCTTCATGTCTTAAAATAATAACTGATTGTTTTTGTTACTTACTGTAGTAACCTAATTCCAAATGTGTTATTTTATTGTTTGGAAATCTGCAGCAGAAAATAAATTACTGCAGAAAAAAACATTGAATTCAAAGGTGTGTCCAAACTTTGGACTGGTATTGTATAAAAATTGCTTTGAGAAGGTTTCTTTCATTTAGGGCACTGGAGTTTTACTGCCTGTATATTTAAGTACTACAACCTCCTATAAATATGCATCCTCTCATCAGCTAGTTAACAAGCTGCTCCTGAGAAAACACTAAAATTTGCAAGGCAGGAGCACTCTACAGCCTGGTTTAGGAAGCAGTAAATTATCCTTGCTCAAATTCTCTAAAGCTATCCAATGTCATTTCCTGTGTTCAGTATGTAACCTGGCGTAATGATGAGACCCTTGGAGGAATAGAGGGGTGTATGGCAGCACTCCATGCAGCTGACCCAAACTTTGGTATGTGAAATAGAGACTATAGTATGTGGTGGGAATCAGCATGCATACATAAACTTACATAAAACTTTATCTTTTGAACAGAGTTGATATACACTATATTGCCAAAAAAAATTCACTTGCCTGCCTTCACATGCATATGAACTTGAGTAACATCCAATTCCTAATCCATAGGGTTTCATATGATGTTGGCCCACCCTTTGCAGCTATAACAGCTTCAACTCTTCTGGGAAGGCTTTGGCAGTGTGTTTATGGGAATTTTTGACTATTCATCCAGAAGCGCATTTGTGATGTCAGACACTGATGTTGGACGCGAAGGCTTGGCTCGCAGTCTCCACTCTAATTCATCCCAATGGTGTGCTATTGGATTGAGATCAGGACTCAAGTTCTTCCTCACCAAACTCGCGCATCCATGTTTTTATGGGCCTTGTTTTGTGCACTGGTGCGCAGTCATGTTGGAACTGGTGTGTTGGTGTTTTTCAGGATTTGTGATCCTCAGCCCCTTCCTTCCAGTGAAAGAAACTCTTTATGCTTTAGCATACCAAGACATTATGGACAATTTCAACCTCCCAACTTTGTGGGAAAAGTTTGGGGACGGTCCCTTCCTGTTCCAAAATGACTGCGCACCTTCCACCTTGTGGAAATCCTTCCCAGAAGCGGTGAAGCTGTTATAGATGCAAAGGGTGGGCCAACATCATATTAAACCTTTTGGATTAGGAATTGGATGTTACTCAAGTTCATATACTGTACATGTGAAGGGAGGCGATCGAATACTTTTGGCGATATAGTGTATGTGAATATGGTTTTTCTTCTGATTAGTTCCACCACAATGCTCGTAATGTTTGCATGTTCACACCAGTTGTACCTCTTTACCTTTACTTTGCTGCAGTCATGGGTCATGTGATCAGCACTGGACTGCAGTTGGTGGGTACAGGCAGTTCAGTGCTGCGGGACAAAACGCTGGCCAGTGCCGTGAGGAAGCTACTGGATCTGGCCCGCTGCCAGGAGCTCACAGCCCGGGAGAAGCAGCACGTCAAAGCCGTTGAGCTCTTCTCGAAAGGGTGATTCTAGATCATTCGCATGCTGCCCGAACTCTGCTGAGCTGGGATATTTTTATGTATTATATTTTATATTCCATTTCTTTATTTGCAGAAAAGTTACCCTCCTACCAGTCATTCAGTAATAACTAGGCAGAGAGCAATAGCCTGAGAAATTTTACACCAGTGCCTTAGGCTGTCCTACATCTTAGACCATATCTGTTTAGCTGTTTGAAATACCAATATGGTTGAACAAAGTTCACAGTCCCTGTACAACAGAAGCTTTAAATGCCTACAGGCTCTTCTGTATTTATTAGAAAGAAGGACAGTAGCAGTATACGATAAAGAAAGAAAAGCTTGTCATATCAAACAAGGACAAATGGCAGATTCTGTTGTGCATTTAAATGCAGCTGTTGTCTAATTGGTATGTAATTACAGCCATAATAGATCTGCTACGCTGTTCCGCAATATCTTTTACTTTTACAGTCCACTGATTTATATAAAAGCAGTTTGAGCAAGGCTTTATTGTAAAAGGCTAAACATAAGCTTGTGTTTTTCAGAGCCTTGGGCACGGCCTGTGATGTGTGGGAGGATATTCTGGTGGAGCACCCCACAGATATGCTTGCTCTAAAGTTTTCCCATGATGGCTTTTTCTATCTGGGGGAGCAGATTCAGATGAGAGACTCTGTGGCTAGGGTTCTTCCCCACTGGAAACCACACATGCCTCTCTACAGGTGCCACACCACCTACACAGACTATGGAGGCTAAATAGCATAATGACAAAAGTATGTGGACACCTGATCAGCATGGCACTTTGGTGCTTATTGAACATCCGACGTTCTGCTTTGGTGTTTTAAAAGGATTTTCTCTTCTAGAAAGGCTATGGCTGTGGTGCTTATCTATTCACAAGCACATTAGTGGGTTTTTGGCACTGATGTTGGATGAGAAGGCCAGGCATGCAGGCCACTTGAGTTCTTTTGCAACAACTTGGGTAAACCAAAGGGGATCGTTATGCTGGAGTTTAGTTCTGTTCCTGGCAACTTCATAAAGTTTCATCAAGTAAAGCCTGGCAAAAAAACTGGGTTAAGAAACCTTGGACACATTATCAAAACCTGGAAGGACAGTGTTGAACCCTCACCATTGTGGATGAACGAATGTAGATCACTTCAACACTTGAAGATGCGTTATAAAAAAAAAAAAATCAGCAGTAAAAACCACACACAATGTGATGATAACTCACAGGATCGGTACTAAACACCTGTGCGGCCATTTAAAAAAAAAACACTTGTTAGTGAAACAATAAAAAAAAAATCTTTTAATTTTTTTAATTTTTGAGGAAGCATGAAGTTTGAACTCTGGAGCAATTCCAGAACGATGGGTGGATGATGGTAAATAGGGAAGCGCACATCGTGCATAGTGGCCACTTCAAGCCTCAGGAGGTAGTGTTATTGTGTATATGTCGGGTGGCTTCAGATGGTCAGGTCTAGGCTCTGCAATGTTACAGTATGCTACAATAATATGAAGTCAGCTCATGTCCTGAATGCACTGACATAATGCAGGACTCAAATTGTGAAAGAGTGTTTCTGGGAGCATGGAGAACCATTTTCATACATTAACTGGCCACCAAAACTCATCAATGGGTGTGTTAATCGGGTGTCCAAATACTTATGTGTGTGTGTGTATCACATAACCCACATTCACACCTACAGTATCTGTCTGTTTCTCAGTCTTTAAATAAAAATCACTCCTGTGTTTGTCTTTAGCTATCTAAAAGGCATATATTCATTTGGACTTCTTGAAACTCGTTTCTACGACCATGCTGAGAAAGTAGCAAAGGAGGTAATCAATTATTTTTTTCTTAGAGTAAACAGTAAAAAAGTTTTGAAATACATTCTAAATAGATCATATGCCTCTTAGATTTAAGCTTTATCTTATGTTTCATTAAAACTACAGTGATTTTTTTGAGTAGGTAAGTAAAAATATGATGACTGAGTTGAGGGTAAGAAACCTCCTGTGTTATATAATGTAATAAACCAATAAACCCGCAGTCAGTGCTCTGTCAGGGTGTCAGGTCATAATTAATGGGACCGTTGTACCCAGTGGAATATGCCAGCTCAGGTACATTTAAATGACACATAAGAAGTAGGAATAGTAGGATTCAGAGAGACAGAATGAGAGTATGCGAGAGTGTTAAGAAACAGCAGTGAGAGTAAGAGTCTCACACTACATTATCTATAGGCAAAGGTAATCAGGAATGACGGAGTTTGGGCTTTTTTGGCTGAACAGCAAAGACATTTGTTTATTCTCTAATTCAGTTGAATTATGGATGATATCCAATTTATTCTTGTTGTAGAGTTTGTGCTATTACCCAGTTGAGAAATTGTTGTGCTGGAGAACTCATGATAGGCCGTAGTGAATAATGGGATGTGTTGGCGAATTTACATATTTTTGAATTTCCATTACACTGGGCGGGGATGAGCGGTTCGAGCCTTCTGCTTGTATGATGTGCGTTTGATGATCATTTTTTTCAAGCTGGAGAAGAAAATACACAGACTAGAAGCAAATTTCCACTCTTTAGGACACATCATTAAATTCGTTATAACTCTTTATAATCTCTTTACAGATGTTGGATTAGTGCATTCAGTAGAGGAAGGATGCAGGACAACTAATGTAGCTTGAAATAGCACGTTTCTACCTGGGAAAATAAAATTCCCAAAACCAACAGTACATTATGTACTTTTAAACTATATTATTATTATTATTAGTAGTAGTAGTATATGCATTGTATAAATATGTTTTCTATTAAAATCCATATTTATGAGCTAATTTGTTGCTCTGGATCATCCCCAGGGTCTTGCTTTAACTCGTGAGGATGCCTGGTGTGTCCACTCTGTAGCTCATGTGCACGAGATGAAGGCTGAAATAGACAAGGGGCTGAAGTTCATGGCCTCCACTGAGAAAGACTGGGCGGTCTGTATTCAACATTTTATGCTACATGCTGTAGGTACATGTAACATTATGAAATCTTTACCACTTTTGATTAAACTTTTCTCTTTCATTCTAAAGGTGTGTGACATGTTGGCATGTCACAACTACTGGCACTGGGCTCTTTATCACATTGAGAAGGTAATATTTTTCATGCTGACGAGCTCCAGTCATCTAGCTATTTCTATTAACGACTCCTTGTGTATGTAATGAAGCGTAGCCAGGAGGACAGTCTAACAGGTTAAATGTGTATTGGGAATGAAGTCGTCCCTTGGGAAATTGCATCCACATGTCCACTTTGCAGATGCCGGCAACAGTTTTGAATGAATTAATTTAGTTCCCATTCCCAGGTGGATAAGTTATACAGAAAAAGTATGCACACAGAACAGTCATAACACTAAAACATTATAAACATTCACATTTCTTTCCACCTAGGTGTGAGGTGTGTTTTACCAGGATATATACATATACATATTATATATCATTTTACATAGTTTATTCTGCATTCAAATGCTCACTACGAATACTGTCAACATAGATTTCTTTAAAATTCAGCATGAATGTTATATATGATTTGATTTTCATGTTTTATATTTTTGTCTTTTGGTCTTCAGGGAGAGTATGAGGCAGCATTGACAATCTTTGATGAACAGGTTAGTGTATGTACAGTACTGGCAAAAGCACTGATGTTGTGTTGAGTTGTGTGTGTGTGTGTGTGTGGAGCCCAGGGAGTGATAAAAGCAAAAGTATGTTTCATAAAGGCGCAACAACACTGACCCCCTATTCCGCCCCTGTGCCTTTTATACAGAAGGGCAATGCGTAATGAAGGCACAGCATTTCTGTCTTGAGCACGCTGTGTGAAAGGCATTACATTGAGACTTCCAGTTTAAGCCTGGAGTGAATAGGTGGTAACTGGTACGGCTCCTGACCTACTTTAATTATTTCACCGATTATAACAGAAATACTTAATTCGTTAACAAAGTTGGAACACAGATAAACTACATAATGGCGTCTAGAATGCAACTGCATAATAAAACTGGAGGAAAAGTTGGCGAGGCCGGTAATAAATCCGACAACCCCGTGCCTCTCCTCCTCGAAAGACTTCGTTCATCGCTCCTATCGGACATGGCACAAGTAGTCCACTCACTTTAAAAAACTGAACTAGTAAAATCATAGTATGAAGACCACGACCAACGTCTGCGCGAGGTAGAATATGGGCTAAATGATTATAGTAACAGGCTGGTAAGCGTCGAGGCCTCTGAAGACGCGCTAAGGAAGGAAAACGAGTATCTAAAGGAGAAGATAGATGATCTAGAACCGTTCACAGAGGGTCATGGGCATTCCCAAAAAGCTTGAGGGGTCAGACCCAATTATATTCCTGACAGTCTTCTTTGAGGAAGTACTGGGTAAGGATTTCTTTGAGAGACCTCTCGTTATTTCGCGAGCTCATTGTATCGGTCCCAAGCTAAATAATGACGCCAAGGCCAGTCAGAGCAAACCCAAAGTATTCTTGGTGAACGTTCTTTTTGTCAAGACAAGCATCGTATCTTCCAATTCAGCAGACAGATAAAGGACGTGTGTTTTCATGGGCACAGGGTGATTTTTCATGAGGACTTAAAAGCGAGCGACATTTAAGGATGTGAAATTGCAACTTCACGGTAAAGGAGTCAAATTCTCTCTCCTGTACCCGGCAAGGCTACGTATTACTCACGAAGGGAAAACGTTCGGCTTTAACACACCAGAAGAAGCCAGCGATTTTTACTTCTCTCATTGTGGTGAAGTTTAAGGTGAAATACAAAAAAACTTTTTTCTTAAGGATATAATTTTTTGGTTGTTCACTTTAAACGAACTAGGATTCGACTTTATCAGCTGGATAAAGTTAACAAAAAGTAAAATTCAGTTCTTTTCTTCTACCTTTTGTAGGAGGGTAGCCTTACCGCTTTATTCTTTGTTATTTTGCTATACTTAGGAAGGTTTTTGTTTTGCTACATCTGTGATCTTCAGTTGTGGAATTAGATCTAGGATTTATGTGTTGGTTTTTTTTATGTGGTTGTTCATGTTTAGTTTGGGAGGGGGTTTGCATTTTACATCCCTAATTACGGCGGCACGGTGGTGTAGTGGTTAGCACTGTTGCCTCGCACCTCCAGGGTCCGGGTTCGATTCCCGGCCAGGCTCGATTCCCGTCTCTGTGTGCATGGAGTTTGCATGTTCTCCACGTGCTTGGTGGGTTTCCTCCGGGTACTCCGGTTTCCTCCCACAGTCCAAAGACATGCAGATTAGGCTAATTGGCGTTCCTAAATTGACCATAGTGTGTGAATGAGTGTGTGTGTGTGCTCTGCGATGGATTGGCACCCTGTCCAGGGTGTACCCTGCCTTGTGCCCTAAGCCTCCTGGGATAGGCTCCAGGTCCCCCGTGACCCTAAATACAGGATAAAGCGGTATAGAAGATGAATGAATGAATGAATCCCTAATTACTATATATTGTGTTGTCTGTTGTGTATCATTTATAGCTTATGGTCACAAATTGTTTACTTTTTTTTTTTTACTTTTTTCCCCATTTTCCTTTTTATTTTTAGATATTATGCCCTGCATACACTTGAATATTACATTACACAGTTGACATAGGTGGTAATGATGATGGAGGCCATCTTGTAAAGTTTTTGTCGTGGAATGTTAGGGGGCTGTTAAAAGAGTAAAAGTTGTTTCCCCATCTTAAACATATTAAACCAGATATAGTATTTCTTCAAGAAACACATCTCAGATTGGAAGATCACAATAGAATCCGTAAAATTATGGGTCAGTCACATTTTTCATTCAAAATTTAATAGCAGATCCAGGGGTGTGGCAATATTGGTTCCAGTATAACTAGTGATTCTAATGGCTGTTTTGTTATAGTTTCTGGTTCTCTTTTTCAAAGAACAGTTGTTCTAGTAAATGATTAACACTCACCATCTGATATTTTCGGGAGACTTGAACTGTGTCATTGACCCCTTACTTGACCGATCTACCATAAGTAGCAGCTCTTCAGATATGGCTACGGCTTTCTCTACTCTTATGAAGCAAAATGGCTGTGTGGACCCATGGAGGTTCGCCAAACCTTCACTTAAGCAATTCTCTTTTTACTCTCATGTTCACTACTCTTTTTCTAGGTTAGATATTTTTTTTCATAGATAGCTTACTTATTTCAATGGTTAAGCAAATTGACTATTCAGCTATAGTTATATCATACTGTACTGTACCATGCATCTGTTGTCCTAGACTTACACTTTCCTTTATATATCAGGGAACGACCACAGTGGAAACTCAATCCACTTCTGTTATCCCCCAAAAAATTGCGACTTTATCTTGAACAGCATACTGTAGATACTTTTCTTGTGACTAATAAAACAGACTCAGTGTCCTACTCATTACTTTGGGAAACTTTAAAGGGCTATATAAGGGGACAGATAATATTCTACTCTTCTTATGCAAAACTGAAGCATAAAATGGAACTGCAAGCACTGTCACAATCCATTATAGACTCTTATACTCACAAACACCAACAGCCGAATTATATAAAAAAGGGTCGAATTACAGACTAAATATAACCTCCTTACTACAACACATGCAGAACAATTAATATTTAGGACACGCAGTTTTTTCTATGAGTACGAGGACAAATCTAGTCGCTTTTGGCTCATCAGCTGAGACGTCAAGCTGCCTCTCGTCTCGTCAAATTATAAATATATATATATATATATATATATATATATATATATATATATATATATATCACATTAGATATGTCTCGTCAGATATATACATATCTGTTGGAAGCTTTAAAAAAAAGTTTGGTTTTGGCAAGACGTTTGTATCAAAGGTTAAACTTCTCTACCATTCACCTTTAGCATCCATTCAAACCAATTATTCTCGGTCTGATTACTTCCCATTAACAAGAGGTACTCGTCAAGGATGCCCATTATCCCCACTTCTCTTTGCAATTGAACCTTTATCGATAGCACTGAAATCAACCACGTTGTTTCAAGGAATCAAAAGGGGGGATGTTGAACATCATCTGTCTCTTTATGCGGATAACCTTTTGCTGTATGTCCGTGATCCCATAACTACAGTAGCTGCCCTGCTATTATATCAATATTGGATAATTTCTGAACATTTTCAGGTTATAAATGAAATCTTCATAAAAGTGAATGCTTTCCCATTAACAATTTAGCCTTGCAGATCAAACAGGAATTACTGCCTTTTCATTTATCTCCTGAAGGCTTTAAATATCTCGGAATAAATATGACGCACTCTTTTTCCTTCTTGCTCCTTGTATAGTATAAACCTCCGTTAAAAGAGATGAGGGCTGAGTTGGAGAGGTGGCATAGTCTTCCCCTTACTTTAGATGGAAGAATATATTTAGTCAAAATGATGATACTTCCAAAATTTCTTTCCCTGTTTCAATCTTTACTCTCAGTGATGCCTCTACACCTCCGTCAGCATCAGGCTGGGTAGAAGACGTGATGATGTTTTTAAAACTAGACAAAGTAAAATTTACTCTGAAGGTCTCAGTAAAGAAGTTTTACTTAAAATGGAAACCCATTCTGTCATACTTCAGGGATCTGAGGGAATTACCTTACAGATAATTTAGCATGTGATCACTTGTTTTCTATTTATGCATACTGTACAGACCTTGTTTCTTTTGCCGTTTTCTTTTTTTTCCCGTTATGTTGTATGTTTGACCTTGTATCTTTTGCCTTTTTGAAAAGCAAGGGCTTATGTCTAAAGTGTTGTGACATACACTACCGTTCAAAAGTTTTAGATCAGTTGCAAATTTCATTGTTTTTGTTTAGTGATTTATTTTCTACATTCTACAACAATACTGGGGATTTCAAAACTATAAAATAACACATATGGAATTAGGTAATTATGTAACAACAAGAAAAACAACAGTTAGTTGTTATTTTAAGACACAGAGGTCAGTCTTTCTATAATAGTTCTTGCAAGAACAGTATTGTCAAGTGCATTTGCAAAATCCGTCAAGCACTATAATGAAACTGTCTCTCATGAAGGCCGTCCCAGGAGGACGAGACCAAAACCTACCTCTGCTGCAGACGAGAAGTTCATTTAGAGTTATCAGCCTGAAAAATGACCAATTAACAGCACCTCAGATTAGAGGCGTTATGAAGTCTTTACAGAGCAGAAGTAGCAGACACATCTCAATATCAACTGTTCAAAGGAGATTCATGCATTTTTTGGACGCCTTCAGCAAAACTTTACAATGTAGAAAGAAATAAAAATCAGGAACGATCATGGAGTTAGAAAGTGATCTAAAACTTTTGAACGGTAGTGTAACTGTGGTAGATTACCACAGTTAAATCTTAAAGAAAACACTATGTAAGTGTAACTGTAGAAGTACGGGTGTGAGTCAAAAATTATCCGCACTCTGGGAGCAAACAGGTGAAAGTTTGGGCCTCAGCTCTTCAATAAGCATCTCACTGTAACATGCACTGTTGAGTGTTAAACCTTTTTCCTGATCATGTTCTAATCCCAGAAAACTATAAGCATCAATTTTCCAGCTGTCGGGTGACTTTTGAACTTTTTCTTGGTCGGTTTCTGTTCCATACTCTGCCGTTTACTCTAAGATTCCTAGTGATGAATCCTTGTCTCGTCACCAGTAAAAATTCTCTTTAAGAAATTTTCACCCCTTCTTAGAGAATCAGTTTGCAGATATACAAACGCGTCTGATTATGCTCTTCCTTGAGTTGTTTCGGCACCAGGTACACCCTCAGACCACGCTGCTCCTCTTTCATGTAAATCACAAGTAAGACATCCGTTTTCGCTCGCACCGCATGTACAACTTAACTAAGGTAACATGTTCACACCTGCGCATCAGTGACTGAAGAGAAAGCCCTGATAAGACCGTGTGAATAACTTTTACTCACCCTCGTAAATTTTACTCTTATTGGCAAGACCAAGTACTTTAATTATAAAGCATATACTTATAGGATTTCACAGTTCTGTTAAATCATGGCATAAAGACCACGCATTATAATAAAGAGTCTCATGAATGTTCCAGCTGTCCCGTCGCTGTATAAAGTCTGGAGCCATGCTGGACACAGTGGATGTCTGTTCAATGCTCTACAGACTGGAAATGGAGGGTGAGTTACAATCTGAACACTACACACTACAATCCTATCTCTGATGGAAGTGTACACAAGAATTATTGGCACCAATCATGAAATTGATGGGTGCCAATCATGAAACTGAGCTAAATGTTACTATATGACTTATGCAATTCATCCAATGAGTTATAATTTTTGTAGGTACAGAGGTTGGCCAATGAAACTAAAACGCCTGGTTTTAGACCACAATAATTCATTAGTATGGTGTAGGCCTTCTTTTGCAGCCAATACAGCATCAGTCCATCTTGGCAATGTCGTTACAAGTCCTGCACCATGGCCAGAGGGATTTTGAGCCATTCTTCTTGCAGAATAGTAGCCAGGTCACTATGTGATGCATGCTGGTGGACAAAAACGCTTCCTCTTCCAAAACACCACAAAGTGGCTCAATAATTAAGCCATTTTGTGCACATGGTCCTCCAGAATGGTTCGGTAGTCCTTGGCAGTGACAAGCCCATCTAGCTCAAGTATTGGGTCTAGGGAATGCCATGATATTGCAGCCCAAACCATCACTCATCCACCCACATTCTTCACTCTGGGCATGCAACAGTCTGGGTGGTACACTTCTTTGGGGGCTTCTCCACACCGTAACTCTCCCAGATGTGGGGAAGACAGTGAAGGTGCAATTTGTCAACAATTTGTCCTCTTTTGAACTCTGATATGTCACCCATAATGTTGTATGCATTGCAATATTTTAAGCAAAACTGTACTATTACTCTGATAATTAAACCTTCACACTCTGCTCTTACTGGTGGAATGTGCAATCAATGAAGATTGGCTGGTCAAATTTAGTCATGAAACCTCCAACACTAAATTGGCCAGTGTTTCAGTTTCATTGTCCAACTCCTGTATAAACATTGCTTTTACAATAAGCCTTTTCCTCTTCGCCAGAAACAAGCCTTTTTAGGAAACAAAGATATTTTATGTGTGCAACTTTGTGTTTATACTTAAAACATTTTAAAGTTTTTTTTTTTTTTTTTTATCTTATTTGGTCCAGTCAATAATGTACCCTGCCTGGACGAAAAAAGTTGAAGATTGCATTCATTTCATTCACAACCTTCATGGATATGATAACCTCGTCATTCAGTACATTATCAGATGACTTTTATTTTATTGCTACTTAATGTTGCTGAGCCTAGATGTGACCAACTGAAGCAAACTCGGATCATAACACTGCTTCCACACGCTTGTACAGTGAGTACTGTGCATGATGGGTGCATCACTTCGTGCGCTTCCTTTCTTACCCTGATTCACCCGTTGCTCTGGAATGGGGTCGATCTGGAGTCATCAGACCACATGACCTTTTTCCATAACTCCAAAGTCCAATGTTCATGTTCCTTATCAAATTGAATCCATTTTTTGCTTAGTCTCACTAAGTGTTTTTCTTATGACCACACAGCTTTAGTTTCAATCCTGGGACTTCTTTTATTGTTGATTTGTTTACCATGGAACTTCACCAGGTGTTTAAGTGATCTCGATTCATTCAAGTTTTTTTTTCTGATCATTTTTTCACAAAGTTGATGGTTCAGCACTGTCCTTCCAGGGTTTGATAATGTGTTAAAAGGATTCTTAACCCACTTCCAGTAATTTCTAATCTCCTTAGTTGTCTTTCTTGTTTTCTTGATGCAGCCCAATAATTTGACCCTTCTGGAAAAAGTGCCTTTTTGGCAACATTTTTTATTTTTAATGGAGTCTCTAAACATGCTTAATTTTAATTTGTGGCCTAAGGTCTGACCACAGGCCAGTCTTCTTTGTTAAGCCTTCATGCACTGACATGTGAGTGGAAATGTGATCACGTGGCCATGTGTGTATTCCTACTGCAGGTGTAAGTGTGAAAGACCGTTACCGGGAGCTGCTGCAGGTGACTGAGCCCCATTCTGAGGACCATACTCTAATCTTTAACGACCTGCACTTCCTTATGGTTTCTTTGGGTTGCAAGGAAACAGGAATCACACAACGAATCGTGGAGAGTCTGCGAGAGCTGTCAAAGTGAGCTGATTTTTTACTAAGTGTGGAGTATTGTAAGATCAGTTTTTCCCAAAATGTGGGCCATGAGGGTACCATAAGGGCAATGAAGGTGAGACACGAGGTCACTCACTCATTGTCTATACGGCTTTATCCTGGATTCAGGGTTGCGGGGACCTGGAGCCTATCCCAGAAGGCTTAGGGCACGCGGCGGGGTACACCTTGGACATGGTGCCAATCCATCACAGGGCACACACACATACACACACTCACATCTTCATTCACACACTACGGGCCATTTGGTAACACCTCTTAGCCTAATCTACATGTCTTTGGACTTGGGAGGAAACTGTAGTACCCGGAGGAAACCCACCAAGCACAGGGAGAACATGCAAACTCCATGCACACAGAGACGGGAATCTAACCCAGACCCTGGAGGTGCAAGGTGACAGTGCTAACCACTACACCATCGCATCATAAGAGGTCATTTATTACAAACAATTACAATTTTAAGTACAGTATATACATTAGAATTAATAAAGTTATGGTTAGGGTCTCGAGTTGTGATTAAAGGTTTTGGCAAGCCACAGTAGCTTTTCATATTTCAAATTGGGCTGCAACCTTATTGAGTTTGGACATGACCGATCGACTGGGTATGAGAGTGAGAATCGTCCCTTTCCTGCTTATCTTTGCACCTTGAGTAACAGTTCTTGGGATGAAATGTACTCTGACAGTGGCTCCATGGTCAGCATCTTTAATGATTTTATTCAATGGATGAAGAGAAAGAAGGGCTGAGAAGTAGTGATTTCAAAGAGTGGCATGTTTTATGATGTGATATAAGATAAAGATGTCCTTATAGAGTTCAGCATCTGTACAAGTTACTTTTCTTCAGGGAGCAGAAGTTTCACTTGATCCTGTCCTCTACAATGACTTATTCCAAAGTTTTTTGTTTTTAAAGACAAGTTGAGCTATTTTTGGCAAATACTCAAGACAAAACTCTTGATACATATGAATTATGTATACCACAAGGGCGTTTCTGAACTTCTTGTTTTTTTTGTTTTGTTTTTTAACCTGAAATGCTGCTTTTTGGAATTGTGCTAAGTTTTATCCTTACTTTGTAAATTGTCTATAAATATATTATGTGTTGTTTTTTTTTTTTTCTTTACTATGGTCTGATCTCTTCACAGAAAGCCTGAGGAAAACCATCAGCACCAGCTTGCTAGCACTATCGGGTTACCCATGTGTCAGGCCATGGTGGAATATGATGAAGGAAACTACAGTAAAGCAGTGGAGCTGCTTAAACCGTTGAGATACCGTCTTGTACAGATAGGGGGCAGTGATGCTCAGGTCAGACCCAGCACAACCTGCATGTTCCGAAATTGGTTCCCTATAAACGAACACATCAAATTGGTTGAAATGTACCGTTACTGTTTTAGAATTATTGGTAAAAACTTTGCTTTGCTGATTTTCTTTATAGAGGGATGTTTTCAACCAGCTACTCATCCATGCTGCCATCAAGTCACAAGACAAACACCATCAAAAATTAGCCAGGTGATAATGCTTTTATACAACCTAACTTGATTATATGCCGAATAGTTTCTCCACTTCAGCTTTAAGCATAACGAGGTGTTCCATCCAGGTATTTATCTGAATTCATTTTCCCAGGTGCCTTCTGGTCGAAAGAGACACAGCGAGACTGAACTCCCCTCTCACTGCCCGACTCATCCAAAGAGCCCACTCGCTCCACATTTAACTTCAGACTTCAACTATTATTTCTTTCATAAAACTCCTGACAAATCATGTGACCTATACATTTCAATATAATCTTCAAACTTTTTTGATCACTTAAAGTGTCTTGTGTTTTATTGCACACAGAGCTGGTGAATTTTCCAGCAGGGGTTTATATTAACTCTTTGCACTTGGTAATACCTGCCAGGGCAAGGAGGTGTGTGGTGGATACAGCATATCAATGGAATAGAAAAACGTGTTATTGATACGGTGAGGTTTTCTCTGGAGAGGTTTATTTAATATTTTAAAAGAAATCTCCAGTTTTGCAGTTTGCTGTGCCAAGTTACTTTTTGGAAGAAAAAAAAAAAAGACTGGCCTGGCAAGGGAGTAAGTGTTAGTGTTCTTCTGTAAGTGATTACAGGAAATAACTAGTCTCATGGGCAATACATAACATTAAATATAACAGTTAATAAACATAATATATGACATTACTTAATAGTAAAACGATAGTTGTGGCAAATTGGTATAAGAATAATAAACCTCTTTGTGCTGTTACCGGAAAATGGAGCGGTGTGATTACCGCCCCGAAGTTTATTATTTTTCCAATAACTACCAGCCCAATGTTTTAGGCTTTACCTAATTACTATTATAGCCACAGACCAGACAAAATGATACAGGACAGCAGTTAAATAGAGAAAACAAAATCTTTATGGTTCTTCCTAACTGCTTGCTCTCAGATCCTAATAGAACTTTAAACGGGAGCTTCATTAAAGGCTGGTCCACTCGGAGAGTACTGTAAACCCAATAAGACTATAGATAAAACACTCCTAAATAGTGCTAGCATTAAATGTACCTAATTAGTCTTTTTTTGCCTTTTTAAATCAAATTTGTTTAATAATTTAATAATAAAAAAATTATCACTTTTTTAATTGATAAATTTTAATTGTCTAATATTTAAAAGAAAAATGCTATATGAATTTCAAAACTGGTAATGAAAATCAATTTAACTGTATGAGATAAAAATAGAATCAAATATTAAGTTAATGAGTTTAAAAGTATTGGTCTTTAAATGTTTTTTTTGTGAAATGCAATCAGATAAAATGCAAGAGTTTAGTATTTATAGAACTGCATGTAGTAAGTATACAGTACATACAAATAATTGGTTTAATTCAGAAAAATACCCCCGCCAGGTGGAGAGTCCTGTCTTCTGTAATCTCTAGGGTAATGAATTAATCTCATTCTCGATCTGAGAAACGAGCATCTGAGACAGCATGATGCCTGCGATCTGCCAAGGAGAGCACAAGGGTCAGGTCAGAGGAGGATTTAAAGACATTGATTATGTATAAGCTGTGGTTGATCTTGAATATCTATTTCCCTTGGGGGTGTATTGTACAAAGCAAGAAATGACTATGTATACTGTATGTATTTCCCTGACCATGTCATCCAAATGTACTATTTTCCCAAATCATAGTTTTTAACACAGATTTGGACACCGGACTAGGCATTCCAATTCGTCCCAAAAGTGCTTAGTAAAGTTGTGATTTGTGGGTTGGCCCATTCAAGTTCCTTCATATCAAACCTGGCAAAGAATGAAAGTCTCATTGTTACAACATTTAAAGACATTTTAAATAACTGTGCTGTTCTAACTTTATGGCAGCAGTTTAGGGAAGACCTATATATAGGAGTGATGGTGAGGTGTCCACATACTTTTGGGCTCAGAATGTATGTAAACATGACTGAGGATGGCAACCTTTTTAAAGGTATTTTTCACTTGTTTATGAAGATCAGTATTAGTTGATTAATTAAGCAGTGCCACATGAGAGTGAGTGCTGTTATAGTAATTATCAGCACAGCTGTGATGCGATTGTCAATATCACAGTTGTGCTGATATTTATTTATATACCGTGACCTCAAGTGTGATATTGCTGTTATACAACAATTCTACAAGCAACATTTATTATCAATAGATTGTGCCTTGTTTGTTTATTAAACCAGTTATTTGGCTCCCCTACAACTATCCTTTAACAACTCATTGAACTAACTAACTGTAACAGGTAGGACTAGTGTTGAACTGGCAACCGAGTTCAATTGACAGTTATTAGGACATATTTGACATCACATCACCTGTTTTGTGCACTAGGAAGGGGTATCAAAAAGTTCAGAGACTAGTTTTGTAATACGCCAACAGATGGCAGCACAAGGGAGAACTGACTTTCATAAGTCAGTGTGCCAAAAGACATCATCCTATGTACGTTGGGAGCTGTGCAACTGGCACAATTCTGTGCATTACCACGTCTATTATTTCATCATGGATAGCAAGTTGGAACAAAGAAAGTACAATTCTGTGTGAAACTGAGTAAATCTACCACAGAGTTGATTGACATGATGTTAACATTAATGGCGATGCTGCAATGCTACAATAAAAATCGTTTGAGGTGTTTTAAGTGGCACGTCTGCTTCATCACTGTTAGACGATGAGAGATAAGGAAGACCTTCAACGGACTTAATCCTCGAAAATGTTGAAACCATTCAGCAACTTGTGTGCGATGATCTTTTGAGAAAAATCCACAACATTGCTGCCAATCCTAGCAATCTTCATGTGTGATTTGATCGTGCGCTGTCTTGCCGGCGAGTTCGTCCCCAGGAGCAGAAGGAACATTGCATCGAAATCTGCCAAGAACTTTGTCAGCATGCTGTGGATGACCCGTCCTTCTAGTCGAGGATCATTGCCAGTGATGAAACTTGTATTTGGGTACAGTATGATTACTATCAAGTGTTCCACTGAGCGTCACAGGAAATCCTTTCTCCCAACGGCCATAAAACTTTACAACTCTTCGCTGTAACTCATACACACATGTATGTGGATTTTTTCACTGACTGGTATACAACAGGACACTAATACTTACCCATTTTTTTTTTTTTTTTTTTTTTTTTTTCTCCCCCACCTTCCTTAGTTAACAACTGTGAGCACCTGTAACCGAGCATAAGCAATTTCCCTTTGGGATTAATAAAGTTCTTTGAATCTTGAATCTTGAATCTTGAATGACCGTGGAAGAGGCCATCATCTCCACGACAAAAAATGTAAGGTCTGCAACTCGACCAAGTGATTGCTCATCGTCTTTTTTGACTTCAGGACATACTGTATTTCAGAATTTTTCCTCAGGGCGCTGACCGCCAATAGCTAATTCTACTGACAGGTATTAAGTCGTCTGAGGAGACATACAGTACAGTATGGTGACAAAACAGCGTGTAAACAGAGCTAATCTTGAAACATTTTGATACCACCTGTATAATAATAAATTTAAGGTTGGTTTGGGCAACACAGGACAATTCGGTTAGTGAAATAAGTAATACGTTTCATAAAATTGAGATTTATGATTATATCAAAGAATACATTTGATGGATGATGGGGTCTTTTAATCAGTATTTCCATAATACATAATGCTAAGAAAAACAGTAAATTCATCCACATTTCTAGATTTTTTGAACTCAAGCCAGTGCCAGCTTTTCACATACAGTACTTTAACAAATTGTTGAGATGAACAACTCAAAAGGTGAGGATGTGAAAAAACGTGGCTCATTACAATGCAGTTTAAGAGCGCCAACTATTTAGATTTATTCTCCCTATATACCTTAAATGAGACAGCAAATGCTTAGTGCAGTGAAAATAATTTGAAGCAATGCTGTATCGATTTAGGTCTTTTTTTCCCCTAATGGGTGAAGTGAGACATGCACAAATCGATATGACCTCCTGTTCGTCTGTGTTGCCACTAAAACAACAAATATACTCAGTTCCTCTTTAATTGTATCAAATCTGAGATTTTGGGACATTATCAAAGCTATGTCTTTTGTACTTTCTGTCCGATGAACATGAACGTAGAGGAAAACCATCATTTTAATAAATGGCCTTAATGTGATACTGATGTTGTAGTGGGTACATCATTAGCTAACAGTGTTGTATTTCATTAGAATTTTCCAGCTTGGACTACTTTAAGAATCAAAATACAACTAATTAAGTGCACATATTTATAACTTGCTTGAATGGTTGTGTGTGCTACCTGTGGTAGAGCCAGACCCAAAACCAGAGTCCCGACTAAAAGCAGATGAGATTCAACCCATGTCGCTGCTCTGTCTGCACACCCGTTTGTGTAAATGGACTCTGCAGCCTTCAAGTGCTTTTGAACTTCAACCCCAAAACCACATGTAGTGTTGTTCACAGTCTAAAAGAACGTGAGAGGAACACTACACTATTAAAATGTACTATTCCATAGTCACCCACATTATTTTTTCATGGTTTCTGCCTTTTTCAACAAACAGCAGGTGGCAGTAATGCCTCAACATCAAATTCTTCATTTCATTCCTTGACCTTATATTAATACATAATCCCCGCCACTGGCATTAGATTTTGACATAAGCATTTCTTGGAATAGCCCACCATGATTATAGGGAAGGTCGCGTTATTATTTGTTACATTTATCATTGTCTAAAGGTTATTGGGGCACGTTATGTTAGATGCTATGACAGGCCCTGCACAGAGCAGAATAACAAAGATCATCAGTCTGCACTGCAGATGGTAATTAGTTGCACCCGGCAAGTCCCTTCTTTATTTCCATAATTGCTGACTTATATATCAAGCACGTAGCAGAAGCACCTCACACTCACCTCTGTAGGTGCAGGGGTGCAACAGGAGAAAGGAACGGCACATGTCTCCTCGCTTGCGTTTCTCTGACTGCAGTTAAAATGGATGTTCCAGGACCAGTCGGTGTAGTTATTCCAGCCACAGCATCGAAACTAGGAGGTTGGACAGGAAGAGAAGTTAAATGAATGTTATTAAACCATTAAGTACTGTAGCTCAGTGGTTATGATGTTGGAGTGCCGATCAGAAGGTTGAGTTCACATCTCAACACTGCCCCTTCTTTAACCCTCAGCTGTTAAGTTGTACAGGCTAAATGAGTTAAATACAAGTTGCTCTGGATAAGGGCTTCTGCCAAATGAAACTTTTAGGCTAAGTTCATAGGTTCACAGCCCCCACATTTGGTGTGATAGAATGGGGAAAACTCTGAAATGTGCAGGACAGGAGGTCCTCCAGGACCAGGGCTGAGAACCACTGGACTAAGTGTTACAAGTTTGTGTTATGCATGCGTTATCACTCTAAAATGTACACGGTTATATATAATTTGGCATGTGTTTACGTTTAAGCCGAGTGCTAAATGACAGCTGGTGCATACACCTATCCGGACCAATCGAAAGCACAGGACCTTCAGCATGGGGCCGTAATCATTACTGGCAGGCAGATTATTTATACACACACAAGCGGTAAGCTCAGCTGGAACACAGACGAGCATGATCACCAAAAACTCTTGAGAAGTGTGTATTTAGTTTGGCTTAATGACCTCTAGGAAATCTACTGTATAAAACATTATAGAAACTTTGTTTGGTTAATGAATGACAAGGGTTGTCTAGAAATCACCCGAAATTACAGAATGAAACAGAAAATTGGACCTGACCACAAACATAGTCTTACTTTCGTTGAGAGGACCTTCAACAGCCAAAATTCAACAGTTTGGCTATTTTAGTAAAAAAAAAAAAAAAAAAAAAAGAATAAATACATAAATAATTAAATAAAAAACAGCCGACTGTCCCGGAGATCAAACTATCAGATATTCCTATCCATGTGAACAACAATAAGTCCCCACCAAGATATAAAAACAAAAACCACACACACACAGTACTTCACATTTTTTTCAGCTGAGGTATTCTGCAAAAGGAAAAAAAAAAAAAACAGTTTCCATCGAACTGCTAAACAAACACAGAATGCCATCCAATCAGTCCATTTATACCCAGCACTACCTTCTGGTGCTTGTTGCTGATTCCATCTGCTCTCTGCGTGTACCCTGCTGTAAAACGTTCTGCACTGTACTAAATTATATTGCATGGTACTGTATTCCTTTAGCGATATCGAGTGCTGGAACAGTACCCCAAAGCAAATTCCTCCAGCTGTGCTGTACGACCCTTTAAAACCCGAATCTGATATTTACACACATGCCTCTTGCTGAATGTAGTCCATGAGATTTTGAAGGTCCAGGTCGTCACGGTAATGCACGATGGCTTTCTTCACAAATTTCCCCAGAGCATCTCGTGTCTGAAAGGACAAAGTTATACACTGTACATGTCAGCAGATTTGCCTGCATTTGTCTGGGTTAGTATGCAAATGTCCTAGGGGGAAGCACGGGGTCCTTGTGGCATGTTTCTAACTGCTAGCAGGAGGGCTAATATGGTATGACGGCTGTGCTAACGTGCTTTAGCATTCTAATGAACCCTCGTCTCCCCCCTCCATAGTGCTCCATTTTTCTTTTAGGATTGCTTCCTTCACACTGAAATTTTCTGTACGTCCTGTGATTGAGTGGAAATATGGTCTGTATTGATTGTGCAAAACTTGGGAGCAGAGTGATTTAAATGGCAGATTGGAGAATGATATGGCCACTGTGGGATCAGTGTCTGCTACAGTATGTGGATTATATGAAAATGATCGAACAAATATTAAATTATGTCTTCACACTTTGTGTTTTCCTGTATGCCAATGACAGAGTGGACTGGTGTTCACACAAAATCAATTACAAAAATATTGATCGGATAAAGATGGCGGCGCGGTGGCTCAAGGTTTATAAATGTCGCATTGCACCTCCAGGTTCCGGGTTCGAGTCCCGCTTCATGTTTGCGTGCATGGAGTTTGCATGTGCTTGGTGGGATTAAACTGCATGCTCCGGTTTCCTCCCACAGTCCAAAGACAGGCAGATTAGCCTAATCGGTGCTCCCAAATTGCCCATAGTGTGTGAGTGTGTGTGCCCTGGGATAGATTGACACTAGTGATGGGTCGTTCATGAACGATTTGTTCTTTTTGAACGAATCTTTAATATGACTCAGATGAAAGAGTCGTCTCAGAGAGTGATTCGTTCATTTTCTATTGGGCGTGCATGCGCAAAGCATCGCAAAGCCTAGATATGTTATATACAGTAAACAGTATTGAACGATTCTCGGCAATAAGTCCTCAAGTCTTGAGTCATTCGTTCTTTTAACACGTGACTCCCATAGACGCTATGCGGTGCAATAGATTCAAAAGAACGAACGACTCAGACTGGAAGGTATAAGAGGTGAGCTGCTCATTCTGTTTATTATAATACAGTATGTCCTTAGTTACATTGTAATATTTTCATAACTGGGACTATAGCCAAAATTTGTGTATGGGGGTATTGGGGGTATTTTTATTGAAAATGCAACATTTTAATTTATTTCTGATCAAAAGAACGAAAGGACTCCAAAAAAGATTCTTTCATTTTGATGAACGAGATTCAAAGAACTGAGTCACTAAAATGATTAAACTTCCCATCACTAATTGACACCCCATCCAGGGTGTACTACGCCTCATGCCCTAAGTATCCTGGGATAGACCTTCATGTCCGTCTGCAACCCTGTATGCAGGATAAAACGGTATACACGATGAGTGAGTGAGTGAGTGAGTGAGTGAGTAAGTAAACAGATGCGGGATTTCACTTCAAAAATGTAATCATGCAAACAAACACAAAATCCTCTTCTCACCTGGTCAGAGTAAATGAAGCTCAGGATTGCTATTATCAGTTGGGCGAGGAAGATCAGCGTGAGGCTGAAAGAAAACTGAATAGAACGAACAGCATGAATCACACCAGGTCTTGTATATGATCAAGGAGTCCATGTCCAATGATTTCTACAGGTGCTCACTGTTTTAAGGAGTGGAATGTTTTCTCGCAGTGCTCCGATGCATCCACAGTAGGTGACAAAAAACATGACAACACCCACCACTATTAATATGATGCTTGGGTTGATGAAGGTGTCTTGAACTGGCTCTGAAAAACACAAGTCCAGCTGACTTACATTGGATTACAGATTAAATGTAACGTGCTGGGAATACAATAAAAATAAATGCAAAAAAAATTTTCATACCTGCTGCTTTGTGAATTGTAGCATATACTCCTATAGCAACAATGCATAAAGAAAACACCTGAAAGAAATGGGATTGATTAGTCAGTAGGTATGTTACCAGCAGTAGTCTTTCTAATTTGTTGTTCAGAGTACTAGTCATACTAGAAGTAAATTGGTAGTGCTCTGAGTAGTAGTATAGTAATATTACTAATACTTTTTTTCATCCATCCATCCACCCATCCATCCATCCATTCAATGAGCCAATGGTGACCATTGTATTTATTCCCATTTTCTATGACCGTAGTAGAACATCCAGTCAACATTCACATGCACATGTTTTATGATTTTGGGAACACCAATTAGCCTAATCTGCAGGTCTTTGGACTGTGTGAGGAAACCCACCAAGAACATGCAAACTCCATGCACACAGACCCGGTGCAGGAATCAAACCCAGGACCTGGAGGTGCAAGGTGACCGTGCTAACCACTAAGTCACTGTGTATCCAATACTTGTTTTAGGAGTAATAGTATTACATACACTGGTCAGCCATAACATTCAAACTCTAAACATTAAGCTCAATATTTTTCTAAGTTCCCCTTGTGCTATTGTGGCAGCTCTGGTCCCTCAGGCATGACTCCACAATACCTCTCAGGGTGTGCTGTGATGTCTGGCACTGGGACGTTAGCAGCAGATCCCCCGGGTGCTGTATGTTGCGGGGTGGAGTCACCAGCAACTTGTTTGTCGGTGCATTCCATGAATGCTCAGGTGAATTGATATCTGGGCAATTTGGAGGCTGAATCAAGAACCTTGAATTCTTTGTGCTGCAATGTTTTTGTTTTCTGTGGGATCTGACCAGACGGGCTAGCCTTTGGTCTCCGTGGGCATAAATGAGCCTTGTGCCCATGATTCTGTCACACCTTAATGGAAACAGTATTCCCTAACTGCAGTGGCTTGTTTCAGCAGCATGACAAGAGAGTCCAAGGTTTTGACTTGAGGTGGGGACACCAGGGGACCACCGTCAGAGGTCTTGTGGAGTGACACCAGGCCTCAACAATACAGAACTGTTTTGACAGCACAGGGACAAAGTGGACCTACACAATATTAGGTAGAGGTCATAATGTTATGACTGATCAGTTTGTATACAGTAAGTACATACACCTTATATACTGTATAAATGATAGGTAAATTAATAATTTATTGTCATTTACTTTATGTGTTGAATTCAGATCTTTATCAAATAAATGTTTAACAAATCAGCCCATTATCCCAGTGTACTTAATTGGAGTAGATCAAATTCTGTAGGATAATGACCATATTAGATCACCCTGGAATAAGATTTCCCAATATTTGGTTTAGCAATAGAAGTAATAATAACAGTAGTCAAATCAATGAATGGTAGTTACAGTAGTAATAGTCTTAGATTTAAAAGTAGGAGCAATAATAGTTTCATAGTAATTTATTGTATTTCTATCATAGAGGTCGCCACATCAGATCATTTGATCTGCAATAAATATATATAAGGTATATAAACGATAGGCTTAGGACAGGGACTGCATACAGTGACTGGGTTGGATGGGGAGTAATAATGGTCGGGCTGGAACCCCTGGCCCCTCTGATGAGCCACCAAGAACCTCAACCGCCTGAGCCACCACTGCCACACAAGATTTATAGTATTTTCAAAGAGGACTCAGCAATTCTAAGCAAATGCACATTTTGTCAAATTCAGTCTATATCTTCTCATTGTCCGCTATAGCAAGCTGTTCTGTGTGTGGGCTGGAAAATAAATCTCCCAGACCTGGCTCTGTAAAGAGGAAACAAACAATGTGGTCCAGACCGTGCTACACAACACTGTTCAAGCCAGTCAGCTACAGAAGATGTAGTGCTTGATGATGTTCTATATTATTTTTGGTCACCAAGTCCAGATGTTAGTGTTGCTGCCCTGCCAACATGTGTGTGTCTGTGAAATTGGGGGGGGGGGGGGGGGGGGTGGAGCTTCTGAAGGAACACGCAAGGGAGTGGTACTATTAACACTTGTTCGCCAGTCCTGCCACCTCTACCTTTAATAGCATTGTCCCAAAAGTCTCCATGCATAAGGGAAATACACTTTTAGCAAAATGTACTTTTATTTACAAAGCATCATCAAGCATTTCTTTCTAAACGCACACAGACATCTCTCCCACTAATGATGAACTTGTGTTAACACACCTAGTGTTATGCATGCAACCATACTTCGATCTGCACTGTAGCTGACACGAGATGTTTTACTAAAATGTTTAGTGTTGATGGAAGCTGTGAAAGTAATAATAATTGTCCATGGAGTAATAGCAATCTTAGCTACATCATGTGTATTTCAAGGGCTGTTCAAGTCAAACTGGGACTTTCGAATGTGGAGAAGAAGATCAGAAGTGCTTTCTTTCTTCTTTCTTTTAACTTTGTCCTTGCCACTGTCCCCCTCGGCTTGATCATCAGGGACTATCTGACCATTTTGATTCATACACATTCACATTCCTTACAAATTTTAATAATTCTTTTGATTGTGTAAAGCTGCTTTGCGACAATGACAATTGTTAAAAGCGCTATACAAATAAAATTGAATAGAATTGAAAGTGCTTGAATACCATCAAAGTAGAATTTTTTTCCCAGTGCTCTGGAGACAGGATTGGACGACCTGTTCCACCCAGAAGAACAATTTCACGAATTAGGCTGATAAAGTTGTCTTGGAATATGCCCATGCCATCATGAAAGAAAAAAATTCTTCCAGTCGTGTGAGTTCTCATCACACTGTGTGTGGAAATTATCTTTATCACTATAAAACATAACTGGCATTTCTACTATCAATTTTCTTTACCTGTTAAACTTCACCAGTAGTTTAAGAGATTTCTGATTATAGTCATTCATTCCCCCCTAGCACATTTCTTTTGCAAAGAAATTTCAGTTCATCACTAACCTGTCAGATTTTAATGATGACAGTTCATAAAATTATTCCAGTTATTCCAGTCATTTCCTTAGTTGTCTTCTTTGTTTAATGAAGGCCAACAGTTTTTTTCCCCTTCTGAAACATCTTCTCTATGACCACAGGATACAGTACTTCTTCTCACATGGTTGGTTAAGGCTCATTGATGCATGCGGTAAGAGAAGGTTCGCCCATCTGGGTTGATCCCACAGAAGAGCTTTTTTTATTCAAAAAGTTAATGTCAGCTTTGACGAAAAAGGTGTCATAACACACAGATCATTGCAGCTTGCTACAGTATGTACGAGGCTACGTACAGTAGCTATAGATTGGGTAGGGTGCCCATTGAAACTGTTCTAGTACTGAAAACTCTTACAAATGACACACGAGCCTCAGAACTGGACCATGTAGGACTGGAAAAAGGCGGCTTGGTATGAGTTATATAAAAAAAAAAAAAAAAAAAAAAACTGGGTGCACGTGTGTCATTTACCTTGAGAAGTCATGGCACCAGAATGGAACCTTGGATGCAGGTTGATCTTAATTGGACACGAACCACCTACCTAGACAAGCATTGTTGCTGAACAAGTGCACACCTCCATAAATTCGACCAAGTAGGGTTTGAGAAACTTGACAAAAGGTTTGGACAAATTGTACAAAGTCTGATCTGTGGGGACGCCACCTTCAGTGGTCTTATGGAGTGACGCCAGGCCTCAACAGTACAGAACTGTTTTAACAGCACAAGGACAAGAGGACCGACACAATATTAGGTAGAAGTCATAATGTTATGAGTTATGACTGATCAGTTTGTGTAAGTACATACACCTTATATTTACAGTAAATGATAGGTAAAGTAATGATTTATTGTCATATATGAGTTGCATTTAGAGTTTTACAAAATCAGCCCATTATCCCAGTGTACTTAAATGCAGTTAAGCAAATTAACTAGGATAATAACCATATCTTTAATCTGAAACAGAAAATAGTGTTTGATACGATTAGATAGATAGATAGATAGATAGATAGATAGATAGATAGACAGACAGACAGACAGACAGACAGACATCGGTTGAAATATACAGCTAAATAGGATTAATTTCTGAGGTTTAATCCCTAAAGGCTTGTTTCCTAGAAACGTCTTCTATTTAAAATAAATTGTTATGTCAGCGGCGACTCTCCAGTCATTTGCAGTGTTGGATGTGGTTTCATCTCTCCTGGGCAAAGCAACCATTAATCTCTTCTTTGCGGATAACAGAAGCTGAGCTTTAGATCTGTTCCTCATATGGTTTCATAGCAACACTTCATAGAAACACATAGTTTCACTTAAAACTGAAAAAGAGTCTTCATATTAAAAAGCACATAAGTCTAATACGACATGCACTGTCATTACAACAAATTGGTCAAATAGGGCAAAAACTAATCATTATATAAACCTATATATTTAAGTATAAAATCTTTTATTATAGGCCCTATACCTGTACTCACTTGCCCATATACTGTAGTCAGTTTTAAATTTTTTATGCAATTTTTATATCAGGTTTGTGTATGTGTAATATATTCTAAAGAAATGAAATGGAGATGTCAGATTGTAATAGGGACAGATGGCTCATGAGTGATGAGTAAACCACCAGCAGTGCCGGTTTGCTTTTAGAAGAGAGTTCGTTCTCCTTTGTGTCCTGGAGCACTGCTGTGTATCTGAATAAGCCGGTAAGCTGGTGCGATTGGGACAAAGGGCTGATGGATTATGTTGTAGCATTGTGTCCTGGGGCCTGGCTGCAGTAAATAAGCAGATCGGGGTGATTCGTTGGTGGCAGGACATGCTAGTTCGGTGGCCGGGTCTCTGCAGTGTGTCATGCTGTTATTTCTCCAGTCCAATACTAAAGCACACGGACACTCGGTCGCTTATAAGCATTCATCACAGTGTTGAAGTCACTCAATCTTAGTTAGCCAGCTTGTTTGACCAACTGTCAATCAGCTACAGTGGGCTGTTAATCCATGGTACATTTGGAATGACAAACCTGTTTATATTAGCAACTAAGCAGTCGTCTGGTCCCGCTAACGCACCCAAACATGAGTCAAGTTGGCAAACATGAAAAATAATGTTGCGGTTAGAGCATTTGGATTTTCTTGTTTTTGGTACACACAGCTCCACAGTTAGCTGATGCTTTGTAATTTATGTTTTTCATATGCAGAAAAGCCGCTGCTATTATATGCAAATTCGAAGCTCAAAAAGCTCAACAGTGGCTGTGAATGTTCAAACATTAGAACTGCATTGTAAAAATACACTCATGCATTTTATATATAAAGAACGAACAATCAAACATGGTAGCTTAAACCTCTTTATGTACAATAAAATGCATTTGTTTGCACAATTTTCTGCACAAGAACACATTCATGGCTTGTGTTCAGCAGGTGAGAGGCTTTACTTACCCAAAATAAGAAGCTGGAGAGGAAGAGAAAATAACGGATCCAGGGATTGATGAATGAAAAGGTTTCTGCCCTGCTGAGATTCAGGTCCCTGTCCATTGCAAGCACTAATGTAAGAGGCAATTTCTATAACACAACAACCACTGAAACAAGCCACCCAACCGGAGGGGTTATTTCGCAGACTATTCAACAAGCCGGCTGAATGACAGGCAACGGATTCAACAGCGTTACTCCGTCGGTGCAGGCCAGAGAATTACTTTAAACAACATGCCTCTGGCCTGCACTGCTAGTGAATAATCCTGAAGCTTTGCTCCATTGTTATACTGTCACCACGACTGAGTAATGCGCACAGAACCAACACTGTTGCCGCTGACAAATTTGGCAAGCTGAACATTTGATGAGTGCTTCTAATGTTCACACTCAAAGCAGAAAAACACTGTTTCTAGTCGAACAGTAAATTAAACTACGGCTGACCGTGTATCCTTTACATGCCATAACCTGTCACTGGCCCGTATCATTATATGTTTTAAAAACGTCATAAAGCTCGCTTTCCACCATCGAAACGACCCTGAGCCAGGCCCAGAAATAATAAAGAAGAAAGAAAGAACTCTACACTGAGTTTCTTAAACTTTAGGTTTGAGTGTCAAAAGAAATTTTCTAAAAAAAAACAGAATTATTCCACAGCATACTTTCTTTTTACAGTCTTTACCAATAATTATTTATAACCCAAACAGATTTTGCCACAGATCATAAAAACAATGTAATCATTTTTCATATACTGTATTAACATTGCAGTTGCCTGGTTAAAACACATTTAAGTACAGTACTGTATGTGTATTCACAGCATCTTCCATAATGATGGGCTACTGTAATGTGTTCATTTTTTACGCAGTTCTTCATTTTTTAGCAATATGTGCACTCAATTGGCCGCATGCACAGCAGTGCACTAGGTGCCTTTCTATCCTGGCAAGCATTGACTTTTTCTGTGATTTCTGCTGGATTGGCGATTTTGTGGGATCAGACTGGACAGGAAGAGACAGGTCTTGCTCCCCCTGGCCATGAGTGAGCCTTGGGTGCCCATGGTCATGTCACCAGTTTGTTGGTGTGCAATGTTCTTATGTTCAACTGGCATCAACTGGTGTTGATGTTATGGCTGATCAGTAAATATTTAAAAGCTAGTTTAGGTCAGGTGGCCTTGTACCTCTAGAGTCCGGGTTCGATTCCCGGCCAAGCTTGATTCTCGTCTCTGTGCTTGGTGGGTTTCCTCCCATAGTCCAAAGACATGAAGATTAGGCTCATTGGTGTTCCCTGCCTACTGCCTCATTGGTGTTCCCAAATGTCTGGCCTGCAATAAATTGGCACCCTGCCCAGGGTGTACCTGGAGTGAGTAAGTGAGTGAGAGTAATTTAGGTCACCCGAAGGTGGTTTTGGTGGGAAATCCTGGTTAAAACATAGCTCAGCTTGTCTGTGTGTATGACTGAGAAATGACGTCTCATTTGACACGTGTTAAGAACTGTTTGTGTCCTCATCATAAGGCTAAATATGCCAGGATTCCTACTACTGTATGTAGGCTACTGCAAGTATCTACAAAGTAGCAATAGACGAGTAACCCATCGATTCTATTAATTAATTCTATTAATATTTCCATGCAAACAGCTTAGAGCAGAATGGTCTTTGTGTATGCATGCTTGGGGACTATAAGCATTACCTGAGCCCCAATAACTTGGCAGACTTCATCTTATGAATTTGGTATTCAACCCACCAAAGCCTGAGCTGCTATTTTGCTCTAATTTCAAGAACATCAGCCACAGCAGCATGTGTTAGGGCACTCACTCATCTTCTATACCGCTTTATCCTGTATTCAGGGTCGCGGGAACCTGGAGCCTATCCCAGGAGGCTTAGGGCACAAGGTGGGGTACACCCTGGACAGGGTGCACACACACAACGGCCAATTTGGGAACACCAATTATCCTAACCTGCATATCTTTGGACTGTGGGAGGAAACCGGAGGAAACCCACAGAGACGAAGCATGGGGAGAACATGCAAACTACATGCACATACAGTAGAGGCTGGGAATCGAACCTGGACCCTGGAGGTGCAAGGCGACAATGCGAACCACTACACTACCGTGCCGCCTCAATGACCTCAATTAAATGTTAATCATGCATGTATTATGGCGCTTTTCCACTGCATAGTACGGCACGACACGGTTCAGTTCTACTCACTTTTGGGGGGTTTTCCACTGGGAACAGTACCTGGTACCTGGTCCTTTTTTTAGTTCCAAGCGCGCCGAACCGTTACCAAAACGTGACGTGTAAACACGCTGGTCACTGATTAGCCGGAGAAAATCGTCATTACTGCGTCACCGAACTTGCGACACGAACACAACAGAACCGCTATATTTAGAAACAGCCAGAGAAGGATCGCACGCACCTTTTTGTATTAACCAAAAATTTTCTTTGGCTGCCATCAGCCTCTTTTGAAACAAACTCTTTTTTCTCGCTGTTAAAAACATCCACATGCCGAGAATGAAGAACACCATGCCGTCGATATGCTCCATTGTTGTGTGTTTGTTTGTGGCGCGTTTACGATGATGTCACGGCAGTAGAGGCGCCGCGACTAAAACGACACGTGAATAATCCCGCCCACTCTAAAGCGTTACTAAACTGCAGTGGAAGCGCAAACCGAGCCGAACTGAGCCGAACCAAAGTGAGCTGTACTGAACCGTGCTGTGCCGTACTATGCAGTGGAAAAGAGGCAATAGTGACTAATAAAGTACATCAAAATGCAAAATAAATTTGTAGTTTAAAATCTGGTACAGAGACTTATTACTTGTGCCAGGTCAATAAAGACCCAGTCGGAATGTTCTTTTGTGGAGAAAAGTTTTAGCCTACGTGAAACAAAGCAAACATACAGTAGAGGACACTTTGTTGCATAAATGCCGGTAAGAATGCTGCAGTCGGTCCACTGTTTCCAGTGAATATTAAACACAATCAACTGTGGTCTTAAGGGAAAACATTTTAAAGTGTGTTATTGTTCACTGCTACAATAAGCTGTAGTGTCCCATTTAATTTAATGTGTAATGTCCCTCGTGAGCATGGTCTATTAGTGATGCAGCACTTCATTTACAGCGGGTCTCTATAGAGCACTTTGGAATTGTCGCTGTAATTGACAGAAATCATTCAACATACTTGTAAATACTGTCACATTTCGTTTTTTAATCATGAGTCTGTTGGTTTTGAAGTGGTATAACCGTCTTGTGCCCATGGTGCTGGTGCCACTGGTGCTGAAGATTTCTTCTTTTTTTGTTGTTGTCTATTTTATGTATTTTTTAAACTCCATTTTCTCCGATTATCTAGGCCTGCCATACTGTATGACAGCTACCATCTGGAGAAATTCCTCTGAATCGTGAGAAGCCAAACCACCGCATCTTTCTAAATCGGTGCACATGGTACTTCAGAGGGCAGCTGAGCACACTCAGGATTCACTGAACATTGCACCACCTGGGAACTTATGCCAAGCACTTTTAACAAAGCCATTAAGCGACTCATATCGCCTTCTCCCCAACTTCTACCCGGGTTATTGTTGCTTCCAAATGGCACTTAATTAGTATTCAATTCAATACGTGCACATCACCGGGGGCTAAGAATCACCTGTGTAATAGAAATGCCAGAAATTTCATGATGAAAAGGAAACATGCATGGATAATACTGAAGATTCCTTAGGAGGACAGTGGCATGATACAGTAGGCCATGGTGATGACACCCACTACATAGAGAAACATTCATCCTTTCTAAACTAGTATCGTACGGTGCATACTGGGCACAGCCGGAAGCTACTGTAGGTTCTAGTTCCCCTCAAGGTTCGACTTTATGTGATGCTGCAGAATCATCCAGCCATCAGTGTATGCATGACAAGCTTATAACCAGAGAATGGAGATTGATGTAGCTATACATAGCCATTACATTGTCCAAGTGACCCAGCCATAGCAGTGTCTTGGAAGAGGGCTTGAAGTTTTCAATTTTATATGATTGATGCGTTGTGATTTTTTTTGCTCCCAGTTAGTCCGTGCCTCTGCACTGCTCAGCAGCCTATAGAAGGGTCTATAAGGTAAGCATTCATGAATATCTCTGACTTAGGAGGACAACAGCCAAGCAGGGGGATAGAAAAATACTTTGGCAGCATTTTTTTTAACTTTCTTTTAAGATCCACTGTAAGAAAATAAGTTTCCCCTCTCCGGACTTTTCCTTGGACATGCTCCATGGATCTCACTGATGCTGGGTCACTATTTAGGTTCCATGATATAGTCATGATGTATGGGTCACCCTTCCTCCGTGAAGCTTCCTGGAGCACGCAGTGATGGGTATTGGACCATGCAATCATCAAGTGTCACATGAACAGTCCTTTTGACTTTTAGCCATTCTGGTTTTAACACTCTGTTTGGAGATTAGAAGCAAATTACATGTCGAGTTGAGTTGGCAGAGCGCCTTAACCACAGCTGTCGAAAGTGATGGGTAATAAGGCCAGCAAAGCTAGCGATTCAAAGCCAAATTGAAGCTAATCTCAAAGTGGACAGCATAAGTTTCTGTCGATGAGGCAGAAAGCAATGACACAAGCCCTATCGTCAGCTACAGGAAACCTGTAGCTCAAACCGCAGGCACGAGTTAGCACGTGGATCGCTCCACGGCTGAATGATAAATTGGAAATATTGCATCATGCGTCACTTTCAATGTGTCGCTTCGTTGAAAGGTTTTGGCATGCATAATCACACTTGGATGGAAAATTCATTAAATATAAATGACTACATTATGACAGAATTCTGCGACACACTTTCCTTTATTTAAAAAATACTAGGATTTAACGAATGACATTTAGTGCACCACCTAACATAGATATTTATAGTGCTTTACAAGTAGCAAAAACCTCCACGGGACAAAATTTGGGTTGGCGTGAAATGAGAAGTGCCAAGACACCATGACATTAAAAACCTGACTCGGGAGAATAAATTTCAACTCTGATACATACTGTAGCACTGGCTCAGGACATTAATACAAAAATATAGATATGGCAGAAATTAGTTGTCCGAATCCCTTATTTCTAACCAAATTAGTCATTTATTGGCAGTGTTTCAAAAGAAAAAGTAGAACATATGGATTCATAAGTTTTATAATGATTACTTTGAACTGTAGATATTATGCTTTTTCGACCATACGAACACAAAACAGCAACACGGACAAAACAGAGTTTCCTAATACTCTCAAAATCACAAGTAAAAAAAAAAAAACCCACGCATACAGCAAAATGCATATAAAATTAGTTTCAACGGCAACGTACAAAATGTACAATCAGAAAAGCCAAACTTTGTGTGTAGTATGTCTCTGTGTTAAGCCAGAAATAAACGTAAATAGATCAGATGATGAGGAACTACAGTAACTACATATTGAGCTTAGCACAGTGTGAAGAACAGCTCAGTAAAAGAGACATCTTTTAGAAAACAAACAAACAAAACAAAAAAAAATTGGCTTCAAATCATATTGTACACTCATGAAGTATAGTCACTCGTCACTTTTTGAATGTGCAGCAAGTATCACTCCATCATAAACACACTGACGTGAAAACCCAACAGAATCAGAATTTACTCTACAGACTTGATGTCCAGGCAGCTGAAACATTAAAATTACGCCAATTTTCTTCACATAGTGCTGAACTCAGATTTAAAGAAAAATAATATATGACAGAATACAATTACAGCATATGGAATAAAAACAGACAAAAATGACAACTGATATACAAAAGAAAATGCAAAGAAGAATGCAAAAAGAAAAAAATATATACGAGTTAACCTCTTGCTTTGAAGTAATGTAATTTGTTTCCCCTTGTGCAGTTAGATTATTACAGTATTACAGAAAGCTTTTGTTTTTCATACTTTAAAGCAAACCAAAGGGGGAAAAAAAGATAAGCAACAATGTCATTAAACACATGCATCATAGTATCCATAGTTATAACTGAGATGATATGCAGGAAAGAAACACCGAGTTTGGCATGGCAATAACAGATAAATTGAATTTATTTAAAAATCAAGATTTATAAAATTCAGTCTGCTTGTGGCCACATTACTGATTTTATTTTTGAGTAATGCCAAACCTAATTTTAAGTGAATTTAATAATCTGGCTGCAGGACTGAAGTCTAATTTGTGTTTATATTACCAACAGGTCCAATATTATCGAGCTAAAATATATGTCCTGACTCCTTCACAAACCAACACCAGGGGACGGAAACAGTGCAGCATGTAAAAGACCGAGCATGTTACCAGTTCGGCTTTTATTATGAAGCATAAAAAAAACCCACACAAATTCGAAGTTACTAATGTTTCTTATAAAACCGTGACTTGAGGCGAAAGCAACCTTGTGCGACACAGTTCGGTGTTACCGTTTGCCTCAGTTAGTGCAGCCTTTCGTCTGCGATGATTTCAGCTCCATGCCAATCCCAATCAGCCCCTACAGTATATCCACTAGATGTTAGTAAGCAGGAGTTATTGTGTTAGAGTCTGTACTGTTCCTTAGCAATAGTTGATCTTTCTCCTCACGTCCTTACGCTCTTAAGAACCTCAAAACAGCATCTCACATAGCAGCAACGCATAGTGACAGCGGTTCTACGCTCACCCCGAGCAGAATACAAATTCCGGCAATTCTTCTGCATGTCTAGGATGAAAATCTGAACTGCTGACCACCCCTGGTCCCTGATTGAAGAAAACCAATTTTTCCAAACTACAGCGAACAGCGGTACTGTTCTGTCGCGATTAGATGAGCCATGGTTTTTTTTGTTTGTTTGTATTGGGGTATGTTTCTTTGACAACTTGCAAGTTTCAATGCTTTAGGAGAACGCCATGCTGTCTGGGTCCTGGGCTGGAAAAGATGGATGATGACCCGTTTCTTACCAGAATGTCAAACAACAATTGCAGTCTCCACATTATAATTGATGCTCCACTGGACAGCAATTAAACCCTATAAAACTCGAAGCTAAAAGCGCTGGCTTTGATCTTTCACTCTCCTCTAGGAGAAGCAGATAGAGATGACCGGTTGAGTTGCTAGAGCTTGGATCTGTACTAGAGGTATAATACAAAACTAGCTGATCTAACAGGAATGTTAGTTGAAATAGAAACTACCATAACCTCTGTGGCACATCCTAGCCTTGAAAATGCTTGAAAGAAATTAATACAGTAGATGATGAGAATGAGTGGGGGGGAAAAAACACACACTTTGGATGAAGAGCTCAGGTACTGTATACAGGAACACTAAAGAATGCATGACCCTCGTTCTCTCAACGGTGTAGGAAGGCTGCTTCCTTAGCGACAACTGACATGTCTCTTTGAACACTTTGCATGGCTCTGAATGTAAAGTTGACATGCGAAAGATGAACCAACCCATTTAGTAGAAAAGAAAAATGTACAGTACAATGTAAAATAATTAGTAACAGATTGCTGTTTATCTGAATTTAAACACGGCATCATGGATGTGTATCTTAACATGGGGGGGAAAAGGAGAAATATCCACAGTCGTCTGACTTCCTTATGTAACACTCGATCCAACCTTGAATTTTCCAACTCAATTCCAGTACTTGCTTCCTTTTCTAATCATTCAAAATATATCTGAGATTTCAGTACTTAGAACACCACCAAGCACCTCTATGACCATCCTCAGCATCCCAGAGTCCTATTCAGCGAACACAGCTACTGTATAACACTTCACTCCTCTGATGCGCAAAGCTGAGAATTAAAGAACTGGGGTTAAAAAAAAAAGAAAAAAGAACAAAATAATCGTCCATTGAAACGACGCTGGTTGCCTTCGAGGCCACCCAGGACGGAACCCTTCGTCATTTTCATTGCCGAGTGAATTTGAATATGCGAATAACATTTAAAAAGCACACCACCCGGAAGATGGCATGGTTAGTCTTTTATATCTTCTCCTTTCCTTGCAGGATGGGAATTATACATTAGTAGAGCGATGCAGTTTATTTTTGCCATTATATTCTCCTTCCTGCAGTGGTTAGTTAGTCCAAGCATACAAAAAAAAAATTCTAAAGAAGTAGCGAAGAAAAGGAAACAGCCATTATGGGGATTCTTGGCCAAAGAGTTTGAACTCCTTCCTCTCTGTCCCTCTTTCTCTTTGGCAGATAAGTGGTATCATGAGAGAGAAGAGAAAGAAGAAGAAACGGGACGCATGGCTGATGTCTGTACAGGGGAGAACATGAGATAAGGTTAGGGTATTGTAAAGGAGCTTTTCTTCCCGAATCAGTCCCATAAGCCTCTGTCTGTCCTGGTGCTTGACTAGGCGTTGTACTTCTTCCCTGTTCTGTGGATCTGATGAAACAACGTCATGGAAAAGGCCATGCCCAGGAGCTGCAAAACAAATAACAGATGCAGAAGGTGAGGAATGCGATCCAGGTAGCCAGAACTCATCTCAAACAGACCCAAACACAAAATTTTAATGTAGCATATATATTAAATATACATAGATCGAACACTCACAGGTCAAACACACACAGGTCAATCACACACACCTCAATAACATACAGTACAGTACAGCTTAAAAACAGGCAGCACATACATCAAAGACAGGCAGCACACAGCTCCAACACAAACAGCTCAGACAGTCTTCATACACACACTGCTCAAATATACTGTACACACAATTCCTCTGCACACAAGTCAAACACAGCCGGCACAGAGTTCATACACATATCACTAAAAACACACACAAATCATTATAGGTCAAAGTCGGCCATCTCAAACACACACAGCATGAACACAGCCAGCACATACGTAGCTCAAAATACAGACGGATCAGAACCCAGTCGGCTCACGGCTCAATTACGCTCAGCTCAAAAACACACGCAAAGCACAAACGCACAAAGGATGCTGCTGAACAGTGCACTTTGAATATAAGGTTTGTAAAACGCTGAACTGATATAAGACTTTGTAAACAAGCCTTATCCAAATCACAGGGGAGGAAGCCGGCGTTGCTGCACATTAGTGTTTAGCGTTCGCGCTGTTTTTCTGCCTTCAGATGAAGTAATGTGTGATGTAGAGGAGTATTATTGCAATCAGGGAAAAATTGAGATGCACTGTGCACATGCAGGCTCTTTGAAGTTTCCATTTCAAACCGTCCCGCATTCACACATCAAACAAACTCGACGGTCTTACAGCAGCCATTATCCTAAAGTAGCAACGTGTTTTTATTACGTCTGCATCATTTCAGGTTTCCTTCTGCATCCCATAGGCAGAAAACAAGGTTCCGTTCATGATTTGATTTGACTTTAATCAAAGCCCCAATTGTATCAGTACTCTATACAGTATGATCACTTTAAACTGGTATTTCAGTAAATCAGCATGAAACAAAGAGCAGCATGATATGTTCACATTATCCGTTATTACATATAGACTTGGAGCTTGTTTGGTAAAACTAAAGTTAGTTGTATTCCCTCTAAAACCACATCAGGTACAGCTCAGTACCTGGGCTACTGCAGATACAGACATCTCACCTCTAAACAAACATTGTATTGACATCTGCCAAAATGCAGGCGAACTGAACCAAACATTATGAAAGTGTTCTGACTTGTGTTCTGAAAAATCAATGGTCTCCTCCTCAACAGGCCAAGTGCACTGCGTAACCCTTAGATGCATTGTGCTCTAAAATGTGCTGCTACTACAACACTCCTACTACTACAAACACGTTGAAGTGATTCATGTAGTGTCACTGTGTAAAATGTGAATTCTGCGCATGTAGCATGTGAGTACTGAATGAATAAGATGTAATTAATGGTGATTAAAATATGTGACTACTGAGTATACATATCATTACTGGGTGTGTAAAATGTGATTACTCGATATAATTATTTTATTGAGTCTATAAAATGATATAATGAGCATGTACTGTTTGGTTGTTGAGTATACATGATTACTATAATGGGATTACTGTGTACATGTGATTACTGAGCACTTGAGATATGATTACTGGGTTTATGTGATTACTGAGCAAATGCTGGGTGATTACAGAATGCACATAATTAAGCGTATAAGATGGGATTGCTGAATGTATGTGATTACATAGCATAAGATATGATGCTGGGCATATGCATATAGGATGTAATATACTGTAAGATGTTATTACTGAGTAGATTAATAAAATATGTGATTATTGAGCATACTGTACAAATGTGATTGCTAGAGTATGTGAATGTAATTAGATTAGATTAATTTAATTCACTCTCACTCACTCATCGTCTACATCGCTTTATCCTGAGACTTAGGGCACGATGCGGCACACAAATTCACAAAATCACAAGCTCATTCATGCATTTTCGGGTATGCCAATCAACCTAATCTGCATGTCTTTGGACTTCAGCAAGCCCACCAAGCTTGAGGAGAACATGCAAACTCCAAGCACACAGAGCCCGAGGAGGGAATTGAACCCGGACCCTAGAGGTGCAAGGCGACACTGCTAACCACTAAGCCACCAGATTAGATTCGACTTTATTACTGTACATTGCAAAGTACATGTACAAAGCTAAGGTTTTTTCCAGTTTGCATCTAACCAGAAGTGCACTTACAGTACGTGGCCTACTGACAATAAATAACAATATTGTAAAAGAGGGTAAGGGTTCATATTTACAGGAGGAGTGAGAGAGTGAGGTGAATTACTGAGCATATACTGTAATATGTGATTACTATGTTCACGTAATTACTAAGCATAAGTGATTACTGAGCATAACAGATGTTATTACTGAGGGTATTTGATTACTGAGCATATTAACTGCCCGGCCAAAAAAAAAAAAAAAAAAAAAAGGCGCCCACTATAATATTTCATTGGGTTGTCTTGTGCTTAGATTACAGCCGTGACATTGTTCCGATACGCTTATGCCATGTCATGATATTTATTTCAGTGCACAGTTGCACCAATTCCTCGTCAAGATCTTGTATTGATGATGGGAGAGTCGAACCGCTGTGAAAAGCCTTCTTCAGCACATTCCAGACATTCTCTGTGGGGTTAAGGTCCAGACTCTGTGGTGGTCAATTCATGGATGAAAATAACGATGTCTCATGCTCCCTGAACCATTCTTTCACAATTTGAGCCAGATGAATCCTGGTATCATCATCTTGGAATATGCCCAGGCCATCAGGGAACAAAAAGTCCATTGATGGAAAAACCTGCGCAGTCAGCTGACCACTTTTTTTGGACATATACTGTAACATTGCTGAACCTAGACGTGACCAACAGAAATAACCCCAGGTCATGACATTGCCGCCGTAGGCTTGTACGCTAGAAACTAGGCATCATGGGAGCATCACTTCATTCACCTCTCTTCTTAGCTTGATGCACCATCACTCTGAAAGGGTAAATCTGAACTCATCAGATTTTCCAATGCTCCTTAGCAAATTGAAGCCTTTTTAAAAATGATTATTTTTTTATGCAATAAATCTCACCAATAAATTGTTTTCTTATGGCTACACAGAAGTTTAGTCCCAATCCCTCGTCACATTGTGATTCTGGAAATGCTCTAACTTTCACTATTAGACATGTTTAATTGTTCTAATGTTGTTGTTTTTTCTATTTGCTTTTACTAAGCGCTTAAGTGATCTCCCATCACACTCAAGATGATGGTTCACCACAATCCTTCCAGGTTTTAACAATGGACTTTTAAGTTCTTAACTCAATTTTATTAGTTTCTACAATCTCCTTTTCTTTTCTTGATGCACGACAATAATTTTACAGAGTAACATCTTTGCCATGACCATAGATATGCCTTCTGAAATGAGAAGCTACTCACTGCATCAGTGAGGGTTAAATAACTTGTTGAACCATATTACTTATTGCAGTAAAAATGATAATTACTGTGTGTAAAGTCCCAGGAGATCAGCCATTTCTAAAGTACTGATTCCAGCCCATCGGACACCAACATCCACGCCATGGTTAAATTCACAGAAGTCACACTTTCCTTCATTCTGATGTTTGAAGTGAACATTAACTAAAGCTCTTAATCTGTACCTGTGCGACTGTTTTGCGCTGTGCTGCTGCCACATGATGGGCTGATTAGATAACTACATAAAATAGGAGCTGCTATTAAAAGTAGACAGGGTGTGTATAAGATGAGATCAGAAAGTGTATAAGATGTGATTAGTGGATTTGACACTAACTGAATTTAAGCAGCATGCTAATAACTGTACTGTATAAGTGTATTTTATAGGAGGTGAACAGCTTCTGAGTAAGCACTCCTCATACCCTCTATACTGTACCTTTACAAGATATGTCCTCATGTGTGCCAGATGGAGTATATTATGATATGAACATATACAGTGGTGTGAAAAACTATTTGCCCCCCTCCTGATTTCTTATTCTTTTGCATGTTTGTCACACAAAATGTTTCTGATCATCAAACACATTTAACTATTAGTCAAAGATAACACGAGTAAACACAAAATGCACTTTTTAAATGAGGGGTTTTATTATTTAGGGAGAAAAAAAATCCAAACCTACATGGCCCTGAGTGAAAAAGTAATTGCCCCCTGAACCTAATAACTGGTTGGTCCACCCTTAGCAGCAATAACTGCAATCAAGCATTTGCGATAACTTGCAACGAGTCTTTTACAGCGCTCTGGAGGAATTTTGGCCCACTCATCTTTGCAGAATTGTTGTAATTCAGCTTTATTTGAGAGTTTTCTAACATGAACCACCTTTTTAAGGTCATGCCACAACATCTCAATAGGATTCAGGTCAGGACTTTGACTAGGCCACTCCAAAGTCTTCATTTTGTTTTTCTTCAGCCATTCAGAGGTGGATTTGCTGGTGTGTTTTGGGTCATTGTCCTGCTGCAGCACCCAAGATCGCTTCAGCTTGAGTTGACAAACAGATGGCCGGACATTCTCCTCCAGGATTTTTTGGTAGACAGTAGAATTCATGGTTCCATCTATTACAGCAAGCCTTCCAGGTCCTGAAGCAGCAAAACAACCCCAGACCATCACACTACCACCACCATATTTTACTGTTGGTATGATGTTCTTTTTCTGAAATGCTGTGTTACTTTTACGCCAGATGTAACGGGACACGCACCTTCCAAAAAGTTCAACTTTTGTCTCGTCGGTCCACAAGGTATTTTCCCAAAAGTCTTGGCAATCATTCAGATGATTTTTAGCAAAATTGAGACGAGCCTTAATGTTCTTTTTGCTTAAAAGTGGTTTGCGCCTTGGAAATCTGCTATGCAGGCCGTTTTTGCCCAGTCTCTTTCTTATGGTGGAGTCGTGAACACTGACCTTAATTGAGGCAAGTGAGGCCTGCAGTTCTTTAGATGTTGTCCTGGGGTCTTTTGTGGCCTCTCGGATGAGTTGTCTCTGCGCTCTTGGGGTAATTTTGGTCGGCCGGCCACTCCTGGGAAGGTTCACCACTGTTCCATGTTTTTTCCATTTGTGGATAATGGCTCTCTCTGTGGTTCGCTGGAGTCCCAAAGCTTTAGAAATGGCTTTATAACCTTTACCAGACTGATAGATCTCAATTACTTTTGTTCTCATTTGTTCCTGAATTCCTTTGGATCTTGGCATGATGTCTAGCTTTTGAGGTGCTTTTGGTCTACTTCTCTGTGTCAGGTAGCTCCTATTTAAGTGATTTCTTGATTGAAACAGGTGTGGCAGTAATCAGGCCTGGGGGTGACTACAGAAATTGAACTCAGGTGTGATAAACCACAGTTAAGTTATTTTTTAACAAGGGGGGCAATCACTTTTTCACACAGGGCCATGTAGATTTGGAGTTTTTTTTTCTCCCTTAATAACGTAAAACTTCATTTAAAAACTGCATTTTGTGTTCAATTATGTTATCTTTGACTAATAGTTAACGTTTTTTGATGAGCAGAAACATTTAAGTGTGACAAACATGCTAAAGAATAAGAAATCAGGAGGGGGGCAAATAGTTTTTCACACCACTGTATCTGATTAACATATGATATTAAAAATGTTGATCTTAGTAACTCCCCAACACACATGTAATGCATTGTTTCCCACCGAGTGTGTAAATACTTCTCATACATTAACATTTGAGCACAGCAGGGTCAGGCAGCGGCCACTGACTACACTCATTACTTCCAAGCTGGCACATAGAGAGATGGAGACAGCAGTGTAGGGAGTTGAAACACTACCCCGGTATCCCCCCAACTACCACCACCACAATCATGCATCTTAGCAAATATTACAGACATGCTTACTGCCACAATTGCTATTACCTGGACAACCAAGATGCACAAGGCGATAGTCCCGAGCAGGTGCTTGTTATCATCCAACCACTCCTCCACCTTTTCAAAGCAACCCTGCAGGAAACAAACACATACACAATATTGACTTTTCTAATACACTTATAAAATATATAGAGGTTTTAAAACAGAGCACGGCCCCTGCTGTGCATCATCTTTATCTGATATTGATCTGCTAGTGTGAGCATTCTCAAGCTCATTTGGACACTCTGCAGCATGATTTTACAGCATAGATATAACAGTAGGTGTATAAATTAAGCTTATATACAGTAATTAACTGAGCAAGAAAGATAGGCTTAACATTTCATCGCTTTATAATGACATCTGCAATACTTGTGCAGAAAAAAAAAATCTCAGCTTGGTTTGGCTTCTGTATGGAGATGTAAAATGTGCATGACATATTTAGCTGAACACTCAAAGCTCGTGCACCGAGTTGAACGATTGAAAGAGGCTGTCTTGTGAACGTAGAGCTGGGAAACACTCTGACAGGCCAACATACAGTAGTTGAGATACAAAACAAATTCACAGACTGTATGTCATACCGGAACATAGTGGACTGAATGAACAATAGGCACTGTGAGATAAATCTGGATAAATCTAGATTAAAGTACTGAGACCAGCCCATCTGGCACCAACATCCACGTCATGGTTCATGGTTCATGGCCAGGGGTAGCTCAGTGGTTAAGGCATTGGACTACGGTTTGGAAGATCCCAGGTTCAAACCCCACAACCACCAGGTTGCCACTGTTGGGCCCTTGAGCAAGGCCCTTAACCCTCAACTGCTCAGATGTATAATGAGATAAGTCGCTCTGGATAAGAGCGTCTGCCAAATGCCTAAATGTAAATTCGCCATGGTTAAACATGAATTTAACCATGGTGTGGATGTGAATTTAACCATAGGCTTTAATCCAGATTTATCCCACAGTGACAATATACAAAATCAGCGAAGTGCCAAAGATAAGGGACTTCCTTAAAAGTTTAAAACGCATCTCCACTTAGAAGCGTCTGTTTTCTAATTTAAAGGATTAAAAAACAGGCTGCTTTTAGAGCTGCTCAGACATAAAGGGAAGCTTTCGCTATTCTGTGCATTTAATTTCCCTACATTCATTAATAAAAAACAACCAACATTATTTCATGCTATAACTGAATGAATGAAATAATTCTTTACTTATATCCCATATGAATCAAAACTGTCCATTCATGTCACATCAGTGTTACTGTTCTAGACCACATACTGTATGTTGAGTGTTTGTTGTTGATGCATTTATTTTGCTGCTCCACTCCCAAGTGTGTGATTCCCTGGAGAAAAGCTGAGAAAACATCAGCTGTGCTATTGTCAGAGCACAGAATCTCTGCCAGTTTCACATGAGATACAGTGCTCTCTCAATTAATATTCTGGGAATAAGCTTGCTTAACAGGGGGTCTGAAACCATCTTTTAAACCACCCTGTCCTCCAAATCCTTCCCAGCACACTAAATAAGTCAAGCCACAAAAGCTGAAGCTGCTTCCTTTTGTTTATAGAATGGGATTCAACAAGGGTTAAGATAACGAATAATCACAAAGCCTTTCATTTGTTCATTTGTACTCGGTATGCCACTTCAAATTTCTTCATAAAGTTTTATAAAATGCAATATGAATGTTTGAATTTATGTATAAAAATCACCCCTCTCCAGGTTGTCTAACAAACAATCACTTATATCCATATGAAGTATCCAATCGGGAATTTACCTATTTACAGTACAGTGGTGTTCAAAATAATAGCAGTGTGTTGAAAAAAGTGAGTAAAGCTCCATATCCATACTGTATAATAACTTTTCATTTAAATCACATAAATGCATTGGACACCCTGCACATTCTATTCTGAATCACAACATGAAGAAAAATGTGCTAAATTTATTATTAGTTTAATGCAGTGGTTCTCAAACTTTTCCTGTCATTCCCCACTTAAGGGGGTGAGCGAATTTTCAAGCCCCACTTGTCAACAAATTAATAACGAAATCGGCCAAGTTTACTGTTTATTGAAATATCAATTTCTAAACCAATAAGATCAAACAACACCAAGTTAAAAATAGATAAAATACACGTGCAATTGTTACAAGGCTTACGTTGTCACTTATCTTTGCATAATTGACCCCATGTTTATTAGCTGCTCAACAATCGTTTGTAGTTTTTTTGCACTGGCCAATTCTGTATGCAACATTGAATGAAGCCATTTGTGCTTTGCTGTCCACTGATTCAGATTTTACCATGCGATTATCCTGCTGTCTGTATTCTGCCAGCTTTGTTTGAAAGAAGTCGAGTGGTTTATTAACGTGACTGGAGTGTTTTGTCTCTAAGTGTCTTCCTAGCTTGTTGGGTCTCATGTGGTCTGCTGCCAGCGGTTTAAGACACAAAACACACACTGGTCTCTCTTCTGCCCCCACCATCACCACCATGAATCCAAGCTCAAGATAGACTTCATTAGGGGTGGGTGATATAACCAAAATCTTCCATCACGGTAGAAGCTATTTTTTACCTCGATAACGATATATATATCACAATATAACAATTTGTATCTGAAAATGCATAAATAAAAATTAAATCACAAAGAAACTGTTTTACATAATGTAATTTTATTTAAACTGTGAATTGCTGAGGTTTGCCGCATTTTTTTTTTTTACTTTGGCCATATTCGTTTGGATGCTTGGATTTCAGATGATAGAAAAGGTTTGACGTGTTTCCACCACTTGTTAAAACAGTGCACTTGCAAATCACGTTCATCTCATTCGTATCACTTTTCTTATACCCAAACAGGCCTGGGCTGACCATAGGGCATCGACCCCCCCCCCCCCCCCTCCCGGTCTGATGACCGGCAACAAATATCTGCGCAAATACAGCGCAGCGCGACTATCTGGATAGCGCAGTGATGATCTGGTTTATTCGCGCAACCCGGTGGATCGACTCAATTTATTAAAAATGTCAGGACTGTTTAATATTGTTTCCGCCTTGCCATGCCTGGTTTGTCCGTGCGTATGTACTTTGATGGTCGATGCGGTCGCGCAGGTTTCAGTTCAATTTACTTGTATTAATGATCCGTTTATTTGTGTGTGATTGTTTTGAGCGTACGCTCTTCATTATCAATAAAGAAAAGCATGAATTAGAATAGATACTTTCCTATTATTTTCCACTAATTCCCTCCCGTTCATTGCGCCCCACCTGTCATGTCTGTATTCCCCACTAGTGGCGCGCCCCACACACTTTGAGAACCACTGGTTTAATGTAAGTGAAGAAAAACAAATATTAGTCTGTTAAAAAAAATAGCAGTATCATCACTCATCTTTACAAAGTGATGAATTTACCGTTTAAACAAAAATCTTTCTTGTGCATCTCTGAACTAATATTTAGTTGTATAACCAGGGTTTCTGAGAACTGCTTCACATCTGTGACAATTGTACTCCACGCCACCATTCCTCAGCATTTCTTGGTTTTGTCTCAGAAACAGCATTTTTAATGTCAACCCAGAGGTTTTCTATTGGACTAAGGTCTGGGGATTGGACTGGACACTCCATAACGTCAATCTTGTCGGTCTGGAACCAAGATGCTGCTCGCCTTACTGGTGTGTTTGGAGTCGTTGTCTTGTTGAAACACCTATTTTAAGGGCATTTCCTCTTCGGCATAAGGCAACATGACGTCTTTAAGTATTCTGATGTACTCAAATTGATCCATGATCCCTGAAATGTGATAAATAGGCCCAACACCATAGTACGAGAATCATCCCCATATCATGATGCTTGTGCCTCTATGCTTCACTGTCTTCACAGTGTACTGTGGCTTGAATTCAGTGTTTGGGGGCATGATAAACCGTCTGCTGCCTCAAGACCCAAAAAGGACAATCTTGATTTCATCAGTCCACAAAATATTACACCATTTCTCTTTAGGCCAGTCAATGTGTTCTTTGGCGAACTGTAACCTCTTCAGCACATGTCTTTTTTTCAACAATGGGACTTTGCAGGCTTCTTGCTGATAGCTTGACTTCACATACAGTAGCCGTCTTCTAATATTAACAGTACTAACAGGTAACTTTAGATGTTCTTAGAGTCAATTTTTTTATTCTTCGATCCATTCAAATGGCTTTTGTCCTCCTTCTTTTGCTTCAGAGGAGAAGGGAGAATTGCATAATTTATGCCCCGTACGCGCTCTACGGGTCTACATAGACCGTACAGTGAATTTGCGCTTATGTGATCAACTGTTTGTCTGCTTTGCCAGTAAAGTGAAGGGTAAAGTGCTGTCTAAGCAGCGGCTTTCCCATTGGATTGTGGAGGCGATTTCATTAGCTTATAGCAGTAAGGGTGTCCCGTTGCCTCTGGGTGTGAAAGCACATTCAACAAGAGCTATGGCAACATTATGTTCAAAGGAATGTCCGTGGGTGATATTTGCACGGCAGCCAGTTGGTCCTCACCGCACACTTTTGTCCGGTTCTACCGACTTGATATAACGGCCCCCTCGGTGGCTCATTGTGTCCTCTCTTCGGGGTCCATGATATCAGTAGAGTAGCTAACAGGATTCATACAATATGTGTTGTACCGAGTGAACTGACTGAAAGGGAACGAATGGTTATGACTATAACCTCGGTTCCCTGAATTAGAGGAACGAGGTACAACACATATTGTATGGGACATATATTCACTCCCCGCTGAGCATCTACCAAAGTAGTTCACAGTAGCCTCACAGTTACGCTTGGCGAAGAGCGGCTGTCGAACTGAGGGTCGACCGTGGTGACGATGGTTTATAGGTGTAGGCGGGGCTACACCTACGTCACCACAGGTTTGTCTGCCTTTACGGTGTGAATATAGGTGGCTTCAGCCAGGACACAAGAGGGCGTGATATCCCATACAATATGTGTTGTACCTCGTTCCTCTCCTTCAGAGAACCGAGGTTATAGTCATAACCATTCGTTTTCTTATTTTAACATTACTGTTTAATCCCAATCCTATGATTTCTCAATTAATTTCATTATTAAACTGGTGTGATTTTGACTGGTGTTTTTTTTTTTTTTTTTTTTCGCAATGCAGCTTCACCAAGAATTGAAATGATCTCCATTCATCGCCATAACTTTTTCCATGATATTGACAGTTCAGGACTAACCTTCCAGGTAATGTGCAAAACATTTCTTAAACCAACTGCAGTAATTTCAGCCTTCTCCTTAGTTGTTTTCTTTGCTTGATGCAGGCCAACAATTTGACCTTTTCAAAACAGGCTTTTAGTATACTTCAAACGTTCTAATTTAATTTCACCCTGGGACAAATAAAGTGATCTGTGTGTACAGAATCCTTCATTCTTCATCCTTCAGCAGTCTTCAATTTGCCTCTCTGGTGAAACTGTGTGGCCTTTAAATCTTATGTACCAGGGTTTCAAAGGACAATAAGGTCCTTGTGATACTAAAGCATGGTTAATTAATAAGCATATCCTAGTGGTTTAGTCACAAAATGTACATTCCAAAACTTCAATTTAAAGATAAAAATCTACAAAATGCTGTACTCCATGGAACGTGTGCTGGAAAAGTATGTAGAAATTACAAGAGTGGAGCTCTTGACAATTGTCACTGCCACAAAGCAGCTTTACACAGTTAAACGAAAATCCTGGAATTTTGTATAAAATGTGAAAAATGTGTATGAATCAAAATGATTAGATTGTCCCTGATGAGCAAGCTGAAAAAGAGCAACTTCCTCAGATGGCAACAGGAAGAAAACCTTGAGAGGAACCAGAGTCAACAGGAAACCCATCCTCATTTGGGTGATAATGGACAGTTACAGTAGTGTGTTAGGCGGCTGGAAGTTCAATATAACAGTTGATGTCTTTAAGTTACTGTAATATGGAGTCCAGTTCATTATTGGAGGCTCAGGTAGACTGTAGGAAACTCCAGTCCTGAACAATTGAGCGAATGAACACATGAACAGTACATTGGTGTACATTGTCCTAGAAGCATGGCGCATGTGCTAAGCAGTGAAAATTAGGTAGTTTGTTGGATTTAACGGCTGATCCATACAGTACATACAGTACAGCTCTACCCCAGCAGTTCAAATGAATGAATGCGTACCATCACACAAAGGCAACAGGTTTATTAACCAGCTCAGCAAGTGCTAAAACATATAGATTTTTTTTTCAACATTTTAGATTTATTACACCATAACATTTTAGTAGAAACAGAATTTGTTATGGAACTAATTATAAAAAAAGAGACAGGAGAATAATCATTAAAAGAATAAATAAAAAAAGGTCTGTTTTAAATAGAGCAGTCTTTATAGTCAATGTAAATGCCACTCCATTGTATCCTCTATATATTTATCTGCTTACGTGAAGTGTTCTCATACTGTAGCTCATTTGAACAGAACGTTCCAGGAAAATTCAGATAAGCAGAAAATTACCAGCTTTATAGCTGAAATTTTGTTTATTTTTACCTTGATTTTTAATTAATCAGGAAGTCTGGCAAGCATTTTGGCTCTTGCTGTTCATAATAAATAACAAAATGATGCTCTGTTATCGTTACTCAATTAAGCCACATAAAAATTTTCTCTCATTACAAAACTGAGCTTTGGTACTTGGCCAAAGAAATAACCCATGTTTTTCACACACAGACACACACACACACACACACCCCTCTTGGTCACTCACCCGCTTCCAGAACTCGTTGGTGACGTTGCGGCCGCAGTCCTGATAGTGCTCCTGGCAGCAGCGGTCAGGTACAACCTTCTCCTTTAGAGCGTCGTGCCAGTCTGTAAACCCAATCACGCCACAACACTTCCACTGTGCAATGCAGAGAGAGACATACATGACAAAGTCAACTTTACTCAGCTGATGGAAGGGAGAAGAAATAAGACAGAAAGCCTGACTGCAGTACTCCGCTACTTCTTCTATCTTACCCAGTAATTTCTCACTTCAGCTAGTCTCTAACAGTCACTTGCTACAAAAGGAACCATGAATCAACAGTTGTCAGGAGCTGCCAGTTGTTTGCGATTGGTCTTTTGGAATTCAAATGCACAGAACCGGTTCTTGCTTTATGGTGCCTTTTGGACAGAACCAACTGATCTATAAATATATTTTATATAGTTTTGCACACAATGTGCTGATAATGCGGTACAGTACTGTATGTGCATACCTCAGCTTGGATGATGTTCCAGGCATTCCTCAGACCGACGTTGTTTTCCGAGTAGTACAGAGACAGGCCGTCTTTCAGGTCCTGCTTGGCATTCTCACTGACCTAAACAGCAACAAGGCCAGGAATAAACATCCATCATTCGTCCAACAGTTAGCACCAGAGACAAAAACGACTTCGGCAGATAGATACAGAATACATTTAAAAAGGAGATTATATATAAAGATAACTTTCGGCTTTATTGACCACTTCATACACGGTACTGTGCAAAAGTCTTGAGCACCCCCAAATAAAATTGATTTATGTAGATTCAAATAAGGAGTCTGCATGTTCTCCCCATGCATGTCGTGTCTGCTCCAACCACTCAGTATTCAGCATCAACCGGTATACTAATCACCGGCCTGATCATCGGTCATCATCTGCACCTGTTTCTCACTGCTTCATCCCATACGTTAAATTTTTTTATGCTTGAATGATTCATACGCCACTGTGTGGCTTAAAAAACAAACAAACAAAAAAAAAACGTTCCTCTGAAAGTGGTCAGGTACAGGGACTGAAAATAAGCCAAAGCTCTCCAAACAATTCCTGCAGGAAGCCTGGAGAACTATTTCTCAAGCCTACATTAAAAATAAAAGACTCTGTGGAAACAAAATGTGAAGAATTGATGGGTGGCTCAAGACTTTTGCACAGTACTGTCTATAATTAATAGGACTATATGTTGAAGTGATGCTTATACTCTGAGCATGTAGCTATAAAAATGAGCTGTAAAATTTGATATCATTCTTCTAATGACTGGTTGCTGTGACTGGATCGTGTAACATAAATATCTCAGTGGGTTTTAATTTGCATGCTGTATATTATGGGCTCATCAATAAGTGCTTGCGGCACATCCTTAACATCAGATGGCCTGAGGAGATCTCGAACACAGATCTGTGGAAGAGAACCAGCCAGAACCCGGTCGGTCAAGACATCAAGAAGAGAAAATGGGGCTGGATAGGCCATACACTTCGAAAACCATTCGACAATTTCACAAGGCAAGCATTGGAATGGAACCCACAAGGAAAAAGGAAAGTGGGGAGATCTAAACAGACGTGGAGAAGATCTGTCGAGAGCGAAGTGAAGGCCACCGGAATGACGTGGACCCGGTTGAAGAAAATGGCTCAGATCAGAGTCCGATGGTGTGAGTCTGGTGGAGACTCCTATGCTCCACCAGGAGTCTACAGGCTTAAAGATATTATGGGCTTCCATTCTATTCCATCCACTCAGGGATCAAACACAAAGATAACACGAAATGGCATACCGTAATTTGTAGAGTTATCATTTAGGAGTAATAGAATGATTCATTAATGATCTGAGCACCTATTTTTCCAGATTCTATAACTACAGTACTATACAACCAGCGGTGACCTACTTTACCTATTTATAATAATCATAATTAATCAGAGGATCTACAAATGAGTTCTCTTCCAAAAACCCAGATACAAACTTCAAACTGGATCATGGTAGAAAATGAGGTTTAGTAAACAGTATTACTGATTTAATACAGAAATCCAACAATGACGATCGGTTCTGAGACAAGGATACGACTCTCTGAGAGGAGGAACAATGTTTTTGAGAAGATATTTTGGTGTTTGTATGCTGTATATTGGCTCGCTGTGAACCCTGCAGGCTCCATCAAACCTGATTCAGCTGAGAGGTGAAAGAAAAATGAAAGGAGGAGACACATCAACAATCTCCCCCACAGAAAGACCTGGAAACCTCAGACAATTCTTATTCTCATTATACAGAGGCAGCGTTATGGCAGGAGAGCATACAGAACCTCTCTCTCTCTCGCACACACCTTGTTCATACAGTATTTGTCAGAGAACACTGTAACTGCACTCGCAGCAGATCTGAATAGTAGTACTGGCCTAAAATGCATGATAATGACTCGTGCTTCACAACTGAAAAGAGGCGACCAAATTACCCCAGCGTGCACGCCGCAATCACTCTGCTCTAATATGGCCTATTTACAATTAGCCTCGAGCCATGAGGATTACACTTATAGTATCATATCTGTGAATAACATGCTGCAACACATCTGAAGTGAGCCATAGAGAAGGCGAAGATGTATACATGAGATCATAGACAGTACAGCCTAATTTTCTGCATACATAGACCTACACGTCAATATTCATATTAATGCACTTATTTAAATACATTATAATTTTTAAGTAGCATCTTACACAGGAACTTATATGGCAGAGCGTGCACATGCAAAATGTTGATATGAAGACATTTTCTGTCAAAAGAATGCTGTGACTTTATTTAGCATTTTGAAAAGAGACTCCAGTGTCAGCTCTTTGTCTTGTTTAATGATTGGTGACAAAACAACTGGCTATAGCTACGATAATACAAGTATGATCCACAACATTAACTGTAACCATAAACTGCAATATTGTTCCTTAATAGCTGAAAAGAAGAAGTGTTGTTATTAAAAAGAAGCCAACATTTTGCTTAATAATTTCCTATTACGCTATGCTCTGTTGTGTTTATTTCTTTCCTTACTAGACACATGCACAATACTTGAGCCACCCCTCATTCTTCATATTTTGCTTCCAAAGAGTCAGACGGTCTTGTATTTTAATGTTCTCTTGATGAATAGTTTTCCGGGCTTCCTAGAGGACTATTTTGGCACTCGTTTGTGTCAATTTTTTGGCTCTTATTTTGAAGTCCCATCCCTGTACCTGAACAGTTTCAGAGGAATGTTTTTTTGTTTGTTAAGGCACACTGTGACCTATGAATCATAAAAGCATAAAAACCCAGCTAACTTCAAGCATGAAGCAGTGAGAAAAAGGTGCAGATTATGACCGATAATCAGGCTGGTGATTAATAAACTGGTGATGCTGAATACCTGGTGACTGGGACAGACAAAAGGGTGCTGCTAAGGTTGTTACTGTACATAAACAACCAGTTTGGAAATTGTATCTTTAGGCGCTTTGCACCCTTCCACAGTTAAATATTTGTTCCCATTTCTTTAATTTAATCTACAGTCGTGACCAAAAGTTTTGAGAATGACACAAATAATAGTTTTCACAAAGTTTGCTGCTAAACTGCTTTTAGATCTTTGTTTCAGTTGTTTCTGTGATGTACTGAAATATAATCACAAGCACTTCATACGTTTCAAAGGCTTTTATCGACAATTACATGCCATTTATGCAAAGAGTCAGTATTTGCAGTGTTGGCCCTTCTTTTACAGGACCTCTGCAATTCGACTGGGCATGCTCTCAATCAACTTCTGGGCCAAATCCTGACTGATAGCAACCCATTCTTTCATAATCACTTCTTGGAGTTTGTTAGAATTAGTGGATTTTTGTTTGTCCACCCGCCTCTTTAGGATTGACCACAAGTTCTCAATGGGATTAAGTTAAGATTAAGTTATCACTTTTTTCTGCTCCATCTTGCTGGAAAATGCATTGTTCTTCACCAAACTGTTGTTGGATTGTAGAAGTTGCTGTTGGAGGTGTCTTGGTACCATTCTTTATTCATGGCTGTGTTTTTGGGCAAAATTGAGAGTGAGCCCACTCCCTTGGATGAGAAGCAACCCCACACATGAATGGTCTCAGGATGCTTTACTGTTGGCATGACACAGGACTGATGGTAGGTCACCTTTTCTTCTCCGGACAAGCCTATTTCCAGATGCCCCAAACAATCGGAAAGCGGCTTGATCTGAGAATATGACTTTGCCCCAGTCCTCAGCAGTCCATTCACCATACTTTCTGCAGAAGATCAATCTGTCCCAGATGTTTTTTTTGGCTTCTTTGCTGCCCTTCTTGACACCAGGGCATCTTCCAAAAGTCTTCGCCTCACTGTGCGTGCAGATGCGCTCACACCTGCCTGCTGCCATTCCTGAGCAAACTCTGCACTGGTGGCACACCGATCCCGCAGCTGAATCCTCTTTTCCAATTTCCAATATTTATGTAATTCTCAAAACTTTTGGCCACGACTGTACATAAATCTAATTAATTTTTATATGAAAAAATGAGGGATGGCTCAAGACTTGCTCAGTATTAGGGCTGCACGATATTAGGAAAATATGCGATATGCGATATTGTTGTTGAATACTGCGATAACGATATTTCTTGCGATATAACATTTCCCTAGAGAAATGCATTTTTTAATTATTATTATTGCCTATTTTTTTTTTTATTCATTTATTTATATGTAATGATCATACTAAAATAAACAGGTAATAGATATTCATCTGATGTAATTAAATCTAATTCAGGCTAAAAAGAAACTATATGTCAAGGAAGTTGCAAATATTTAGACTTCAAAACACTATGAATGACTTAAACCCCTCAGCAGATATTCTGACTTCTGGTTTGCTGTTACTATAAACCTGCCAACACAATATGAATTACTTTCAAACATTACTTCTTATTTACGTGTAACCATAAACTCATCAATAGTGTCTTAAAACAAGAGCATCTTTTAAACTAATTATTCTCTTTGGCTTGCCTGTTTTTTAAAAAAAAAATTAATATTATTAAACAAAACAAAAAAAAATACTATTTGTCACACACACACACACACACACACACACACACACACGCACGCACACACACACACACTCGCTCCGCGACCGGCACTAGGAGGCGGGCGCGAACCCGGAAGTATAAGAGGAGTAAACAAACCACCGCATAGAGCTTAGTCACTTTGTTCGCCATGTCGGTTCAGATTCTTTACTTTCTGATTCGAGTGTGTGTTTATAGGACGCGGGTTAAATGTGTGTTTTTCCCTTGCTCCCCTTCTGTGAGAGTTCTTAAACTAATTCACGTGGTTATCCTGCCTACTCGCTTGCTTCCGCGTTTGGGTTTACCGTCTATAAAGAGCTAACGGCTAATCGCGGCTAACGGCTAATCGCTAAGTCTTCTGATCATCCGGGGTAGTTCGCGACAGAATGAAGTATAAAGATATAAATAATATATATATATATATATAAAGATATAAGCGGGTATAAACATAGTAAGGGCCCATCTGATTGGTCAAATTTGGACACACAAATGCTTGGCAAATAAAGTATTTATCGCAACTCCTTGCGATATGGTTATCGTGCATGCCATTATCGCGATAACGATATTTTTTCGATATATCGTGCAGCCCTACACAGTATTATATTGTAACTACGTACAGTACTGTATGTTGTGCTTTAATAAAATAAAGATAAATGCACGATGGACCATGGAGACATGCTTTATAAATTACATCATGTTTCATACATATAGTTTTTTTTTTAACCCTGCTTACTGATTACACCACAGTAGTTTTGCACTAATTACATACATATAGTGGCTTGCAAAAGTATTCGGCCCCCTTGAACTTTTCCACATTTTGTCACATTACAGCCACAAACATGAATCAATTTTATTGGAATTCCACGTGAAAGACCAATACAAAGTGGTGTACACGCGAGAAGTGGAACGAAAGTCATACATGATTCCAAACATTTTTTACAAATAAATAACTGAAAAGTGGGGTGTGCGTAATTATTCAGCCCCCTTTGGTCTGAGTGCAGTCAGTTGCCCATAGACATTGCCTGATGAGTGCTAATGACTAAATAGAGTGCACCTGTGTGTAATCTAATGTCAGTACAAATACAGCTGCTCTGTGACTGCCTCAGAGGTTGTCTAGGAGAATATTGGGAGCAACAATACCATGAAGTCCAAAGAACACACCAGACAGGTCAGGGATAAAGTTATTGAGAAATTTAAAGCAGGCTTAGGCTACAAAAAGATTTCCAAAGTCTTGAACATCCGACGCGATTCAAGCGATCATTCAGAAATGGAAGGATGTTGGCACAACTGTAAACCTACCAAGACAAGGCCGTCCACCTAAACTCACAGGCCAAACAAGGAGAGCGCTGATCAGAAATGCAGCCAAGAGGCCCATGGTGACTCTGGACGATCTGCAGAGATCTACAGCTCAGGTGGGGGAATCTGTCCATAGGACAACTATTAGTCGTGCACTGCACAAGGTTGGCCTTTAAGGACGAGTGGCAAGATGAAAGCCATTGTTAACAGAAAACCATAAGGAGTCCCGTTTGCACAGCAAACATGTGGAAGAAGGTGCTCTGGTCAGATGAGAAATGGAAACCAAAATGGAACTTTTTGGCCAAATGCAAAACGCTATGTGTGGTGGAAAACTAACACTGCACATCACTCTGAACACACCATCCCCACTGTCAAATATGGTGGTGGCAGCATCATGCTCTGGGGGTGCTTCTCTCCAGCAGGGACAGTGAAGCTGGTCAGAGTTGATGGGAAGATGGATGGAGCCAAATACAGGGCAATCTTGGAAGAAAACCTCTTGGAGTCTGCAAAAGACTTGAGACTGGGGCGGAGATTCACCTTCCAGCAGGACAACGACCCTAAACATAAAGCCAGGGCAACAATGGAATGGTTTAAAACAAAACATATCCATGTGTTAGAATGTCCCAGTCAAAGTCCAGATCTAAATCCAATCGAGAATCTGTGGCAAGATCTGAAAACTGCTGTTCACCAACGCTGTCCATGTAATCTGACTGAGCTGGAGCTGTTTTGCAAAGAAGAATGGGCAAGGATTTCAGTCTCTAGATGTGCAAAGCTGGTAGAGACATACCCTAAAAGACTGGCAGCTGTAATTGCAGCAAAAGGTGGTTCTACAAAGTATTGACTCAGGGGGCTGAATAATTATGCACACCCCACTTTTCAGTTATTTATTTGTAATAACTTCTCACATGTACACCACTTTGTATTGATCTTTCACGTGGAATTCCAATAAACTTGATTCATGTTTGTGGCTGTAATGTGACAAAATGTGGAAAAGTTTAAGGGGGCCGAATACTTTTGCAAGCCACTGTAAAAAAAAATAATATCAATGAACATCACATGATGATTTCTAGGTACAGTGGTGTGAAAAACTATTTGCCCCCCTCCTGATTTCTTATTCTTTTGCATGTTTGTCACACAAAATGTTTCTGATCATCAAACACATTTAACTATTAGTCAAAGATAACACAAGTAAACACAAAATGCAGTTTTTAAATGAGGGGTTTTATTATTTTATTATATAAAAAAAATCCAAACCTACATGGCCCTGTGTGAAAAAGTAATTGCCCCCTGAACCTAATAACTGGCTGGGCCACCCTTAGCAGCAATAACTGCAATCAAGCGTTTGCGATAACTTGCAACGAGTCTTTTACAGCGCTCTGGAGGAATTTTGGCCCACTCATCTTTGCAGAATTGTTGTAATTCAGCTTTATTTGAGGGTTTTCTAGCATGAACCGCCTTTTTAAGGTCATGCCACAACATCTCAATAGGATTCAGGTCAGGACTTTGACTAGGCCACTCCAAAGTCTTCATTTTGTTTTTCTTCAGCCATTCAGAGGTGGATTTGCTGGTGTGTTTTGGGTCATTGTCCTGCTGCAGCACCCAAGATCGCTTCAGCTTGAGTTGACGAACAGATGGCCGGACATTCTCCTTCAGGATTTTTTGGTAGACAGTAGAATTCATGGTTCCATCTATCACAGCAAGCCTTCCAGGTCCTGAAGCAGCAAAACAACCCCAGACCATCACACTACCACCACCATATTTTACTGTTGGTATGATGTTCTTTTTCTGAAATGCTGTGTTACTTTTACGCCAGATGTAACGGGACACGCACCTTCCAAAAAGTTCAACTTTTGTCTCGTCGGTCCACAAGGTATTTTCCCAAAAGTCTTGACAATCATTGAGATGCCTTTTTTAGCAAAATTGAGACGAGCCTTAATGTTCTTTTTGCTTAAAAGTGGTTTGCGCCTTGGAAATCTGCCATGCAGGCCATTTTTGCCCAGTCTCTTTCTTATGGTGGAGTCGTGAACAATGAACTTAATTGAGGCAAGTGAGGCCTGCAGTTCTTTAGATGTTGTCCTGGGGTCTTTTGTGGCCTCTCGGATGAGTCGTCTCTGCGCTCTTGGGGTAATTTTGGTCGGCCGGCCGCTCCTGGGAAGGTTCACCACTGTTCCATGTTTTTGCCATTTGTGGATAATGGCTCTCACTGTGGTTCGCTGGAGTCCCAAAGCTTTAGAAATGGCTTTATAACCTTTACCAGACTGATAGATCTCAATTACATTTGTTCTCATTTGTTCCTGAACTTCTTTGGATCTTGGCATGATGTCTAGCTTTTGAGGTGCTTTTGGTCTACATCTCTGTGTCAGGTAGCTCCTATTTAAGTGATTTCTTGATTGAAACAGGTGTGGCAGTAATCAGGTCTGGGGGTGACTACAGAAATTGAACTCAGATGTGATAAACCACAGTTAAGTTATTTTTTAACAAGGGGGGCAATCACTTTTTCACACAGGGCCATGAAGATTGGGAGTTTTTTTCTCCCTTAATAACGTAAACCTCCATTTAAAAACTGCATTTTGTGTTCAATTATGTTATCTTTGACTAATAGTTAACGGTTTTTGATGAGCAGAAACATTTAAGTGTGACAAACATGCAAAAGAATAAGAAATCAGGAAGGGGGCAAATAGTTTTTCACACCACTGTATTTATGGTTATACTGCATGTTAAAGAGCATTCTCGTACTATGCTTGCTCCTGCTTAAGTTATGAACTGCTAAAGTTATATACTGCTCATCAGTATTTTTTTTTCCCTGAAGACATTTTTGTGTTATTGAAATTTCATAAAAATGTTAGAAATGGAACATTTGTCCATATCAACGACATTTATTACTATCCTTTGGTTATGTGTATAAGCAATTAATATGGAAATTATAGCATTTTATAATCAAAACATTATAACAAGAATCCCAATCAGTTCCAATGTTTGAGAAAATCAAATCACTATTTCTGATTAGAAAATTAAACTTTGCTGTAATTAAATACAAATAGTGAATTTTCATCTTTCAGACTAAATAAGCACTTTTGTCATCTTGTCACTATGACATGATGGTTTTAAATGTTCGCATCTTGGTCCATTTTGCTAGGAATGACAGGAAGCCCATTTCTTTAGTATCACTTTAGGGAGAACAATACGACTTTAATTAGGGTTCATTTATTGCTTAATTTACTGACTTGAACAAATGCATTGATCATTAGGAGTTTATTTGCCTGACCTCTGGTAGTGTTTAAACAAAATCTGTCTAGTTAACTGAACTCGAGCACACACTCCAAATGAAGTCCAGACAAGTGTGTGGGCTGGACGGGAAAACCTGCTTGTGATTGTTGTGTGTTTGGCTTTGTCTTCATTTCTCATGGTACAGATTGCACACAGGCTTGCAGATGTTGGAGCTTGTTGAGCAGTGTTTAGACATTATGATTGTTTTGAATGCTGGTCAGTAGAGTCCGGACTGATATAATGTCTCTGTTTAATTCAAGCTAATGTCCGGCTTGCCATACAGTACCTGTCATTTATGGAATGGCCAATATGGAATGTTCAAACTTTGATCTAATGGCAGGAATGTAAACGAAGATGAGTTAAAAAAAAAAATTATTCTTTTGCAGAATCTGTGAACGCATTCTTTACCTACCCTGATCAACCCTAATACTAATACCACATAACACAATAATAGCACATTGATATTGATTATCAATTATCTACTGGTGACAGGATTACTGGTGTGTGCAGGGACCAAAGTCTGGCCCATCCAGTCTGATCCCACAGTACAGCTAATACGCTAACAAAATCAATGCTCGCCATAATATAAAGGCACCAGAATACCCAGAGCAACACAGTCTGCTGAACACTGGGATCAGCATGCAAAGAGCCCAAGGTCAACAAACTAGCCTCCGAACTCCCCAGATCCGAATCCGATTGTTCACCCAGAGGATGCGCCAGACAAACAATTCCGATCAACAGAGACCTGACCCTTAACCCACAGCACCCAAAGGATCCGCCACTAACGACCTAATGACACCACAGCACAAGGTCTCCTTGGCAGCACAAGGGCAACATACACAAAATTGGCCATAATGTTTTGTGTTTAAATGTTATTCCTGATCGATGTATGTACTATATTATGATATTTCCAATTAATATTCCATATTATACAAGTTAAGATCCCTTTTTCAGCAATTTCAAATGCCTTTTCTTTTTTTCAAACTCACATTCACTACAGTTAAAGATGCTTGGTCGACTGTAAATGCCCTTGTTGTGTGTGGTCCAGAACACTAATCACTTTTCCACTTGAAAACTGTTATTTGTGTTACTGTGTCTGAAAGCAATCTGTGGTCGGGGTCGAGAGTCAGTTGGTTCAACTTGTCACTTTACTTAGGTTTCTTGAAAAAAAAAAAAAAAAAAAAGAGGTTTAATAGCTATACCTCAAAAACATTATTTTAATATAGAAATTACAACCATTAAAAAGGTTTCACCTAATTGGTCAACCGAACAGAAATAGAAATATTATAAATACATCAATAATCAATAATTGCTAGGAAAACTAAAAACAATGCATAGGTTTCCAATTGACTGAAATAGCACACAGAGTGGAGCTGCTGTATAAAAACTATACAGGCAATTAGCAGTTTGGTAGGAATTTGTCTGTGTGAAAAGAAATAAAAATACGAAGCAAACATAACACAAGCCCAGAATAGCTCCTGGCTATAAGACTTAACTATTCAGACCAAATGAGAAAATGCCTACATACAGTACAGTATCAAATGTCTTGGCACCGTTGCTTACAATGGGATTTGAGCACAACTTTGATTTTTGATTACAGTACAGTACATCCACCAAAGTGGAATACCTGCGTGGCTGTTGCGGCATGTCTCTCCTTTGAAGTGCAGTACTGTTACCTTCAATCTAGTAGGACATGGAAGTTATGTTGATTTCCTTACAATAGCAGCAATTTTTTGTCCTCCTGAGACATTGTGAGGCGCTCTGAGGCTCGGATGCTTCTCGCTTATTCTACATAATTCACCAAGGGCAATATTCTACACCAATTCTAATGGCATGACTTTGCAGATATTTGGCTCACATCAGGCATATAATGTAATTGGCTCCGGACCTCGTGGCTGATCTTTACCAGTGTTTATTTTCAGTATGTCCTGACAAACACGAGCACGAAGGCAATATGAGATTCCCAAAAGTGCATGAGCAGTTACCTCGCGGAATCTTCTAATACGAGTTACAGGATATCTACACAGATCAGTGACAAACAGCAGGGAGCACCGAGTCTACAAAAAACTAATGAAATGTAGGACTTACTGTACTGTAGGTCTCTGCTCTTATTAGCATCTGTTACAGACATCTGTTACATATCACCTATTGAGGAACCACATAATATTATATGTGTTTAGGCTACATGCTCTGAAATTCAATTGCTTTCTCTAAATTAACAGCACACCATTAGTGTCTAAACAGGGTTGCTATCCCAGACATTACCCCTGCGCCATTCCGGGCTAATAGCCGTAGGAGGCTTGCACAGGTAATACGCCTCATCTGTCTGCGAGTCCGTGGCAGAAACTGCCACCCTAGCATGTTTCTCCTAAAATCAGCTAATATGGTTTCATTTGGCCCGGGTGCAGCGCCACGCATGTTGGAACGAGGTCAGAGACGTAGAGATGGATGCTCCAATCTGATGCCTGGCCTCCACCATCTGCTGCAGTCAGATGGCGGGTCACCACAGGGTCACGTTTGCATGTGTGGGTGTGTGCGCGTGTGTAATATTACACTGTAATCCTCAGTGAGTGTGTTTAGCAGAAATCAGGCCCGACTGTACCTGGGTCTTCACCTCAGTACTGAACAACAGCCATGAAACAAGATGGGACTCTAATTGTCAGTCATTTTGTTGTCTCCAGCTTTTTTTGCCAGTGCTAATGGGATGTGTTTATAAAAGTAAAGCAGTCCTAATGAACCAATCAACACTTTAGTTTGAAAGTATAGTGCATGCCATCAATCGTTCCTTTTAATTCCTTTTTATATGCAAACAGTTTAGCTTTGATTATGAATAAATGGCTGGTGATTCGGATATCAAATGCTGGGATGAATTCAAAACATCTCTGATGGCTGGAGAGAGGCCAGAGCTAAACCTCTGAATGGATAGGGAAGAAATGAATGCATTCACAAATCCTTCCAGCACATCTTATCTCCTATAATATGACCTTCTCTAATCATCATATCCATCAGGATCTTCCTAGGGAGAGTCTGACATCATATCAATGACTGACATGAGCGATAAGGCATGAATGGTGTTTGTGGGAATATCTCTGAGTGGCATTTAAAAGCTAATAAAATGAAAGACACATGGTTATCATGTTACCTTTCATTTTGTTGAGAGCATGATATGAACATCATCTGAACTATGAATTGCTATTCGTTTACTTGATCTTGATGTGGTGCTGTGCAGCCCCCAGCCTATACACTGTAACAACACTGGGTAGGTCAACCTTATGTTCTCAAAACTGCTTCAATTCTTTACGACTCATGTTTCACAAGATGATAGAAATATTCATTTGAGATTTTGGTCAATGTTGACATGCCATTCCTATAGAAGTGCATTTTTAGCACTCACTCTCGTTCTACGACATCCCAATTCAGATCTGGTTACTAGGAAGGCCAGTGAAGACCACTGACTGTATCTGCCACATTAATGAAACCAGATTGGGACTTTTGCCATTTTGTCAGCTGGAACCTGTCCGGTCATTCTTCATTGGCCTGGTTTTTAAACAAGACATTTCCATCCACAGTGCTGCCTCATGGACTTGAAAGACCAAAAAAAAAGAAAAGAAAAAGACATAAAGCTTAGCTGCAATTCTCCCATTAAGGTTGTAATTTCCTCATTTCAGGTCAATTCACCCGACATTATCTTGCTTATGCTACTAATTACTTATACACTTGCCAATGTCTAAAAAAGATTTTCTGCATATATTAAAATACTTCTTACTGTATCTTATTTTCATTGCTGGTTCCATGGAGACCAGGCTTAGTGAACTTATCACCATAAATCGTGATACTAACACACACGTTCCATGCAGGGACAGCTGATAAGTGTCAACTAAAACAGTGGAGGGTAAGAGTAAAGTTCATAATGACTTTACTGAGCCAGAGATAAAGCTGTAGGGTATAGAGTATTTTCCACTGACAGTGCGTGCCTCTGAGACAAACATGTCCCCATCTCTAAATGGATTGTGGGTAAGTGAATTACTTTAGCCTGGATGGTGTGGTGAATGAACAATTACCTCCCAGAAGGTCTTCCTTTCCCTGAGTCTTATAACATGAGAAAGAAAACTGCTCTCAATATTAACAATGACATGGCTTTAAAAAACAGCCACCGGGAGGCAGGGGCACTTCAGTCGAGTGCATTTCGAGTGTATGTTGCATGACACTTGCGCCTTTATCGAAAAAAGTCATCCATGAGCTATCCTAATGTCAAAAGGCTAGAAAATGCAGACCTGTAAATTCCAGCTCTTGTCTGCGATGTCATTAGGGCACATAAAAAAAAAAAAAAAGAAGGAAAAAATATTTCACATGGAACTGCACCTGTACTGTAGGTTCTAAGAGACGGCTTAACTCTGATAACTCATCACCAACTGCTCGGGATTATGTTGCATTGCAGTGATCTTTGACCTTTGCAAATATTATTTCGGGCATGGAAATCTCGAAGGTTCACAACCTCGGAAGTGAACAGCAGATGAAGCCGGGAAGCTCGACGGACAACTGGAGCAACAGGCTGACTGACACTAATCTTCAGATGTTCAGACAGACTGTGAATCCTTATGTGTGAGATGCTCTGTAGGAGCTCTGTAGATGCTCTGTAGGAAGAGACACTCCATGGGGCTTACCTTATCGGAGAATGTGAAGAAAAGGATAAGCAAAATCAGCTCGGCCAGCAAAATAATCAGCAAGACGATGAAGAACTACAAGGAGAAAAGGGGGAAAAAAAAAAGAGACAAATCACTTAGAGTGAAAGAAACAAAAAAGGCAGTTCAAATGGAAGTACTATTCAAATGAATCATCCTTTAAACACGCAGACTCCCCCTCACTCTCTCGCTGCTAAATATTTACGAAGACTTCTACACAAGATGAGGCTGCCAGGCAGTAAGTATTAACTTGGGAAGCCTGATTTGCTTCTTATTCATCATCCCGCTGATTGTGGCTGGTCGAGGGCATGTGAGGAGCAGCTTTACCCCAGCTGGATGCCTGTAACATGTTTGTTTACAGAATTTCTGCACTCACGGGTCAAACTGATTTAGGTTTACCCCATTTCATGAAAGAAAATGCTAATTTTTGTGACATGTCAAATAAGATGTAGGGGCGGATCTTAAGACGTGTTTTGCCTCCAACTGAACATCGAAATTGAGTATGTTAAAGAAAACAGGGTAATGCCGTCAACTCATCAACTCTAATTCTAATCTTTTATTTGTCCTTGAAACCTACAGTACGTGACTACACAGTGATAAACCGGTTTAGTTTTTCATTCTTTCATTAAGTGCTAAATATAAATGAGATTGAAGTGAGATTATCCACTGAAGAAGTTTTTGGGGGGAACTGCAGCTTTATCTACATCCCATTCGTTGCCTGCCAACCACACTTAGTCTGTTCATCAACGGAGAAAGCTCACCACAGGACCTGTAATGAATGTGTTATTTGGTTGATAAACCATTCTTAATGCAGCAGTGACGCTGGCATGGTGTTTAATGGGCACTGGAGTGTTGCTGGGACTTTAAACAGTATCACTGCTGGATGGAGAAACCATTCACCACCCAGAAAAATCTAACCAACAGCAGCCCATTAGCCAACTAATATCCGCTCCCACTAAAGGACACGGGGTACAAAGACCACATTCTGTACTTGTACACCTACAGATGTCACTATACTGTATGTCATGTGTGCCTGATCAAATGGCTAATAAGTGCGTAGACAAGATGGGTCTACCTAATAAGCTGGCTGCTCAAAAGGTCAGCTAATTTAAATCAACATCAGCTTCGTCTAGTAAGCACACTTAATCACACTGGCTTACACACTGGCTAATAAAAATGGTATTAAAATATATGATATGCTGTGTGAGTTGAGTCTCTCACTTCATACATGCACTGCCATGATTCGTACACCAAGGCGGGTTGGGTGAAAAGCTCCTTCAGGTGTTCAAATAGTTTAGAATTTGGGTTTAAATGCATTATGTTGCTTCAATAAAATTCACTCACTCACTCACTCATCGTCTATACCACTTTATCCTGTATTCAGGGTCGCGGGGCTATCTCAGGAGGCTTAGGGCACGAGGCGGGGTACACCCTGGACAGGGTGCCAATCCATCACAGGGCACACACTCACACACTCATTCACACACTATGGGAATTGTGGAAATGCCAATTAACCTAACCTGCATGACTTTGGACTGCGGGAGGAAACCGGAGTACCCGGAGGAAACCCACCAAGCACGGGGAGAACATGCAAACTCCATGCACACATAGACGGGAATCGAGCCTGGCCGGGAGTCAAACCCGGAAGCGACAGCGCTAACCACTACACCAACGTGCAATAAAATTCAGATACCCAAAAATAAATTATTATAATAAAACTCAAACATGAATGAAGCCTTATATGACTTGCCTTATAATACAATATTATCTTGACCAAATGTATTATTCAGGCTTGTAAATCACACAAAAGCCTCATGTGTGTGACAAGCTCCCGAAATTAAACTGCGACAAGGGCTATTAAAAAGTGATAATAGCTTTGTACTTGTGCTTAATAAAATGTAAGAAAGGGCATAAGGGAGACGGGGGAAAAATAGTACAAGAGACATTGCATGATTAAGCAAGTGACATAAAGCGCTGAGGAACCCACTAGTAAACACTTGCTGCCAGATTAGAAGGGCAATATTTGATAGGAGATGGCTCAGTGGTTTCTCTCCCAGAAGCCCGGAGAGTTATGGACAGGCTCTTTTTGCTCTAGTCTGCTTATAAGCAAAAGCTACTCAGTTGGAGAAAATAAACACTGAATCACATCAGGCCTGGAGCAAATATTCTTCTAAAATGGATTGATGAGCTAGAGAAAGACTGGGGGTGTAACATAATGCCAATATCTGTATCTATTCAAATCATAAATTAAAATTGAGAGCAGAAATGGGTGATGTCTGAACCAGGTTAATTAATTTCTTTTTAAAAATAAAACCTATGACCCCTAAAACACTAGGCTGATGGAAACATTTAAGCAAGAGGATAAGTTTATTTAATGTATACAGTTCCTCAACCTCAGATACATCATACGAGTTTACAGTTGGCCTGAACAAGATGCTTTGTGAAGCTTTCTGGTATTTTTATTTATAGAATGATAAGCTAATAAGCTAGCCAACTACTGTAGCACTTAAAACTACTTCTTGCTTATCAGAGATATATATTTTAACTATCTTAAGAACTCTTGTTTTAACAGTGCTAGTACCGGGACCAGCCGATATGGTTTTATCAGGATACGAACACTACGTGCCAATTCAATTTCTATTGTGATCCCATTAGTATCTTAATTTTTATAAATATCATGATTCAATAAAATTTAAATTATGGATTTTTGTTACAATTCTAAACAAATATTGCAAATATGTTGATCATAATATACAGGATACTGTGCTGCCTGCCAATATGTAAATAGCTTAAATTGTGCCATCTGTAGGATTATAGAGGAATGACAACATTTAACTAAACACCATGCCATCGTACTAAATACTTTTTTTTTTTTTAAGTGTCGATTTTGGGGTTAGAGTGGCAATACATGAGTTAGCATCCCCCCGTCTCTTTTAACAACCACCTATAGTTATTTTGATCAGATTTTCGGGTTTGTGACATTTAAGAAAGTTTGGCAAGTTCAAAGTTCATGCTGAGCAAATCTACTAAAAAGATGGGATGCAGTGTTGCTGTTAAAAATACGTCATTACGGTGCCTGTGATTATCTGAGAAGATATTTTAATTAATAGCAACAAAGAACCTGAAGGAACCTGATAAATCATTGAACAATCAAACAGTGCACCCCTATTGATATCTGTATTTGGAATTTTTTAAAAACAACATTTTCCATTTATTTCCATTTTATGTGAATTTTAGTAGAGTAATGTTGTATACTGTATGTGTGTGTGTGTGTTTACTGTTTGTGTACATGCATGAGGTCAGGACTCACACTCAGGAGCAGGCACTTGTTTTCCTTGATGGCACCCAGGCAACCAAGGAAGCCAGTCACCATGACGATGGCGCCTATAGCGATGACTAGGTTTGCAGCAGAGAGGGAGGGGAAGGAGGGCGAGAAGGTGGCAAAGCTGCCCTGAGACACTGCCAACCAGATCCCTACGCCCAGCAGTCCACAGCCACACAACTGTAAATGTAGAGAGAGAGAGAGAGAGAGAGAGAGAGAGAGAGAGAGAGAGAGAGGGAGAGAGGGAGGGGCGGTGGTTACTGACATGTTAAAAAATTTTTATGACATTAATACATTATAGACCCTGATTCAAGATTATTATTTTTTTTCTAACTTCCGAAAATGGTATGTCTTTGTAAGAGATATTTCCTTTCGCTCCATTACACCTGAACAGTCCCAGGCAGGTAATGAAAATGATTTCAGCTCTGCCGAAAGCATTTTTAAACTTGGGATTCGGTACAAAATGAGTCTCTGGTACAGCTTTAGATACTTTTTCACCTCAGACGCAGATAATAAAAAAATTGTGGTGGTGTGCTAATGGATTTATTTGGGAGGTGAAGAGCTGTCTACCAAGGGTTAGGGTCTGCACCCGCCGACAGGCCAGCTCCAGCATGCTTTAATGTGCATACGCGTGTCACCGAGAGACAGGATGATGGACTGAGAGAAATATTAAGAGGCTGAGTAAATACATACGAGTCCAAGTGTGGTGACAGTAGTTGTATGTGTGAAAAAGGAGGTGTGAGCGCTGAAACCGCTGACTGACAGCTGATCCTGGGCTTGTTTTCTCCATTGATCACATCTAAGAGATCACAGACGGAGAGAGGGGATGAAGTTGAACGAAACAGTCTTGCAAGGAGGAGATGGCTGACATTTCCCTGTTCGCTAATGGATAGAAATCCAACACAATTGCCTTGTATAAAAAAAAAAAAAACAATCCTATGCTGCAGTGATACACAGTGGTCATTGCCATGTCAGTCTCGGTTCAGCAGAGCATTACAGTACATTACCGGTAAATGCTAACAAACCAAGCCTTGACACTGATTTCCAGTTCTTTCAGACACAATGAATAAGTAATGGCACCCACATATAGGATTCTCAAGTAGTATAATTGAGCTAGCAGCTTCCGTCCTCTCCATACCGGTGACTGGTGTACTTAAGCATAAACGGAGCACTTCATTCGGAGCGTGGCGTAACGAACACCTTTAGTCATCATCGATTCGGTAATCCGTCACCCATTCTGCTGAGTTTCGTGCAGCATCCGAGATTAATACCTCTGTGCATTTCACTTTTTGGCAGCCGAAAGCGGGTGCCGATGTGACGTGTGATGAAGAAGCGCGTTACCTGCTTTGATCGAGAGTAAGAGGAATGGTTTGGCCTTCAATGAACTACAGAATCAGAGTGCATGAGCAATTACGCAGGACCTCCTGCTCAACCCTTACGTTTACATTGCTAACATTCATCAGTTTTCAACTGTTTGACATGCCGAGCACATGCACTCTCGCCCGCCCGCTCGCTCAGATTTGACTGCTTTCTCTGTAAATTAATCCGGAATTGAATGATGGCGTAGTGTTTGCTTCGTCTCTACCTCCTCCAAAACCCTGTACTAACAATCGTACAAGATTTAGATTAATTACACATACAGTATGACATCCTTATGTCCTAGTTAGCAGTCAGAACACATCCGTCAACATCAACCAGCTCTCTCATACGTTATTTAGATCAGAAACCCAGGGCAATATGCCACAATTGACTCTCAAAGTCTTAGATCTGATTAAAAAGGCCTGCAAGTATCTAAGGTATTGAAAGCCTTGGCGGAAGACGAAGGGGCAGCAAGAGACTGCATTAGCAAGTGCAAACGAGTGGAGGTGAGAAGAAGAAAGATGGATTGAGGAAGAGACAGAGATGGATGCAGAATGAAAAGCGGAGTGGGACAGAGGATGCAGGGCAGTGAAAAGATTAAATGGGATAATTGTGTAAATATTGTATGACACTTGTGCCGGAAGACGAGAACTCCATAATGGTGCATTAGCGGCGTGTTGAGATGGGGACCTTAACAGATGCTTTGTTCTTTTCTGATGAGTCTTGCAGGTGGGAGTGAAAAAAGGGGAAGTAAAAAAAAAAAAAAAAAAAAAAGGTAGAACTATAGTGCGTCATGTGCTCAGCTCTCTCTGGACTAGCTGAATAATACAACCCTCTGTCAAACTCACATGAATACCCTTTTGTCTCTTTTTTTTTTTTAAAGTTTTATTTTTATTACCTGTTTCTGTTTCTTTCTTTACAGGTGTTCTAGTCAAAGAGATTAGTACAATGCATTATTGGACGCATGAGGATCAAACTAACTGTGGCTAATCAAAATGAATTCATATCTGCAGGGGGTTTTCTCTAAATGTGCATATACTGTACAGTACTGAATGATTAAGAAGTGAACTCATCATCCTTAAGCTTATCTTCTTGCACACATATTAAAATGGATCTCAGGCTATAATAAAGAATTTGGCCATAGACTGTCAATCATGACTCCATTTTAAGGGCAAACACTCACACATGAGCCACTGAAAAAAAATACTATTCTTCCAAAATGAAAATACAGTACAAGTCTATGTTGGAGATGAATGGCATGAATATTTGCACTTGCATTATTTTGCTCTAAAATGTAAAAGGGCCATTTGTTTAAACAACGATCCGTTAGCTATCAACAACTATCCCTCTTCTGTTATGTTGAAAGCTTTTGGATTGTCTTCATGTCAGTAGATGACATATGGCTTTCACATGATTTTAACCCCTTACATGTTATGATCATCTGGACATCTGAGCTTCACACCTGTTAAAATACAAGGTAAGGTTTCCCAAAAGAACACGGCTGTGGGGGGTTTTGTGTGCATTCAGCCACAAGATTAGTAACCGGGTTAGGCACTAATGTCAGGGGAGAAGACCTGGCATGCACAGAGTGTTGAGGTCAGAGCCTGTGCAGGCCACTTGAGTTCTTTCACATCAATATGCTGGAAGAGCTTTGAACCCCTGAGCTTCAATGAAGAGAAATTTTTATGCTACAAGAATCATAAGACATAAAAGACGATTCTGTGCTTTAAACTTTGTGGCAAATCTTTGGGGAAAGCCCACGTATGGGGTGATGGTCAGGATACTGTCCATGTACAGAAGCAGGTTCTGTTCATGTCTGTGTGGGTTTCCCTCTGGGTGCTCCAATTGCTTACATCCCCAAAAAACATGCTGTTACTGTAGATCAACGGGTGATTTTAAATTGCCTCTAGGTATGAATATGTGCGTCATCTGTGCAATGCAGTGGACTGGTATCCCGTGCTTCCGTGGTACCCCAGTGCTCTTAGGATAAACTCAAAATGGTATTTTAAAAAGAAGAAGAAAAAAAAAAAAGAGTTGAGTGTACACAAGAATTATTGGCATCCATCATGAAACTTCTGCAATTCATCCAATGAGTTATAATTTTTGTACAGTAGGTACAGAGGTTGAATGAAACTGAAACGGCTGGTTTTAGACCACAATAATTCATTAGTATGGTGTAAGGCCTCCGTTCACGGCCAATACAGCATCAATTCATCTTGGGAATGACAGATACAAGTCCTGCACAGTGGTCAGAGGGATTTTAAGCCATTCTTCTTGCAGAATAGTCATCAGGTCACTACGTGATGCTGGTGGAGGAACCGTTTCCTGAATCGCTCCTCCAAAACAATCTGGTGACTGTGCAGGCCAGCTTCACTTTCATGTTCATCAAACCACTCTGTCACCAGTCCTGCTCTTTGTATTGCTGTATTATCATCCTGATACCCCCAGGCCTGGGGGTGACTACAGAAATTGAACTCAGGTGTGATAAACCACAGTTAAGTTATTTTTTAACAAGGGGGGCAATCACTTTTTCACACAGGGCCATGTAGATTTTGAGTTTTTTTTTCTCCCTTAATAACATAAACCTTCATTTAAAAACTACATTTTGTGTTCAATTATGTTATCTTTGACTAATAGTTAATGGTTTTTGATGAGCAGAAACATTTAAGTGTGACAAACATGCAAAAGAATAAGAAATCAGGAGGGGGGCAAATAGTTTTTCACACCACTGTATATAAGCATTTATCATTTCACAAAACAAGTAAATCAAGATGATTAAAGCAATAGGATAAAAAGGACGGTGAACCACAATTCATCAAGAGCATTTATAAAAACCTGAGTGCTGACAATAAAATCGTAACGAAAAGAGAACAGACAAGCAAACCACAGCCACAAAATCCATTAATAAAGTGCAGGAAGAACTGCTCTTCCTCTTCCTGTCTCTCCTCCCACACTGGGCTCTTGATGTTTGCTAAGTATGAAGAACGGACTTATAAAAGAGCCAAGAACAAACATAAGAGAAATGCTGTTCGTTCCTGAAAGGAAAAAAAAAAAAAAAAAAAAGAGAGATAGTGTGTATAAGTGAGAGGTGTGCGCAGAGGCTGCGGAGGAAGACACAAGCGCAAAGAGATGGACGTGTAGGGAATACGGGTATAAATCTGCCTGGGTAAATAGTGCATTAGGATAGCTAGATTTTCCACTCAAGGTCAGTTTAATTGAAGCTTAAGACTCGAGTAAAGCACAAGAGAGATAAAAAGACTTCACTGCCTGTCTACTAGCTGCCTTATCATCAACTGCTTCAGTAGCTTGCTCTGTCACAGTGTAGCCACCTGAGGAGAAACGCCACTTTAACCTTCCAGCAAGTGTGTGGATATGAGAGAGACAAAATGTCAGCAAAAACAGGGCAGAAGCTTTTCATTTCATGGCTTGAGAAGAGGTCAAAAAGAGTGCGTCCAATAAACCAACTGTAATGACTTTTTTTTTTTTATCAGCTTGACCACTTAATTTAGTTTTCCAAATCTATTTCTTTAAAGGTGTACTGTCTGTGTGTGCAAAAAATAAAGCTGGGACTGACCTTAGGCTTGAAATTTTAAAATAGGCCAGAGCTATTGTACTAACACGACAACAAGTCTTAATATTTGTGCGATAACTGCCTCACAAAACTGATCAGATCCTCTAACCATAAAAAGTCCTATAGCTCTTAAAAAGTTAGCATACAGTACATTTACGCATTTGGCAGACGCTCTTATCCAGAGCGACTTACATTTTTATCTCATTATACATCTGAGCAGTTGAGGGTTAAGGGCCTTGCTCAAGGGCCCAACAGTGGTTGTGGGGTTTGAACCTGGGATCTTCCGAACCGTAGTCCAATGCCTTAACCACTGAGCTACCCCTGGCCTACAGTAGGTCTCGGAGGTCTCCTAAAGGGTCTTAACATTCACTCACTCATCTTCTATACCGCTTTATCCTGTATTCAGGGTCATGGGGGACCTGGAGCCTATTCAAGGAGACTTAGGGCACGAAGCGGGGTCCACACTGGACAGGGTGCCAATCCATCACAGGGTGTACACACACACTCATTCATATACAATGGGAAATTTGGGAACACCAATTAGCCTAATCTGCATGGAGAAAACCGAAGTACCTGGAGAACATACCAACTCCATGCACACAGATATCTAACCTGGCCGAGTTTCATACCTCAAACTCCTGTATATTTCCTTCTCCTTCAAAAAATACTGTTTTAGTGTCTACAGTATGTACTGTAAATGAACAGCTGCAAAAACCAGACCAGAAGGTATTTTCTTACAGTATATGAGGTCACAATAGGCGAAAAACTTAATTGGCTTGGACAAACAGTATCTTTAGTTAGTTCTCACATTTTTTTCATTTGTCCAAACACTGGAGACCCAGCTGAACAATGTACAAATAACTAAAAAACTTAAAGTGGACATGGAATAATTTGTTACGGTGACTGTGAAACTGATACATTTGGTTCACTGCATTGGTTCAAGTGGATAAAAAGAGTGTCTGAGGGGTGTGTATAGGGGAAATACACTACTGAACAAAGGTCGTGAGCCACACCTCATTTCATCATATTTTCTTCCAAATAGTCAGACTTTCTTGTATTTTTAATATAGTCTTGAGGAATAGTTCTCCAGGCTTCCTGAAGGTTTTGGTTTTTGCTCTCATTTTTGGCAGGTTTTCGGGTCTCATTTTCTGTCGAGGTTCTGTAACTGACCAGTTTCTGAGGTATATCTTGTGTTTGTTAAACTACACAGTCACCTATGAATCATTCAGGCATAAAAAACTTGCAATATAAGGCATGAACCAGTGACTGGTGCAGACGATCAGGCTGGTATACCCTAGGTATAAGGGTGATACTGAATGCTGAGTGATTAGAATAGATGAGAGGGGAAATGAGGGTGCTGCTGAGGTTCTTATACTGTATAAACATTTTAAATCATACATTATATAATTATAATATATTTATTTTTTAAATAATATTTTTAAACTGTCATTTGTTTCATTTCATCAACATTATGTATTTTTAATAAGAAAAAAGAGTCATGTGCTTAAACAATCCATTGTGAACAAAATTAGTTTATATTAGCAAAAGCACTGGCATAAAACAGCATTATGTATTGCATATACATCACAGGTCTAAAATGGCACAGTTTTGTGCTTTGGCTCAGTTTACCAGCTTGCATCCACAAAACACTGCTGTCTGCAACCTAAAACATAATCCCATGTTCATTTCAGTTCCTACACATTCAGGGTCAAATCACTTTCCATGGCAATTGAACCGTGCGATAGTTCCTTGTTTAGACGCTGTCAGATTGGACCTACAATGCTGTAATGCAGCAAAGAGGAACATGCACCATGTTTTGAGTGATAAGGACTAAATTCTGTATACTGTATATTTATATTATTTTGAATAACCCAACAACTCATGTTTGTTAAGCATTAAAATGGTTGTGTCTGAAGTGGCAGGCCTTTTATATGGAGTTGCATTTGAAGTAACAATTGCCATACAGGGGACTCCATGCTAAGAGGAAGATGATATTCTATTAGCAGGAGAAATCCAACTCAAATACTCGCTAAGCCTTCATTACTGATAGCCTTAGGAAGAACTAAAGTGCTACTTTCCATTAGCCTACAGGTACAGTATATAAAAATGATATTTGTGGTGTATAGCTATAGGAAATACCTTTCAATTTCCAACCTAAATGATGACAGGAACTTTATTTAAAATTAAAATGTCTTTTTGACAAACTGGCTGACAAAAGGTTTAGGCTGACCAGATGAAGAAGAAAATTCACTAGTGAAAAAAAAAGTGTTAAGGTGGATCAGACCTAAACTTGAGGTTATTCTATACTATAAAAGAAGCATTCAGTTTATTCGCTAAATAAGTATTTCTAATAGCATCTCACAAAATCATTCTTCATTTTCATTCCTCATTGTTGGAAATCTGGTTTAATTAACAAACTTTGAGAAAACTTTAAAAGAGAATGTACTTGGTGAATATAATTGTTTCATAAAACATTTCTTTTCAATGCAGAAAACTTTCCTGGAAACCCATTAGTTTATGTATTTGACAGGAAAATAATGAAACTGCGATACCGTATTGTATTGAATGCAAAAATAACCTTGTTACGGTTTTGATTTTTGTTTTCCTAATACACAATATGTTATGGAATGATTAAGCCATAAAAGCATTTCCGTAAATTGTTGGTCTAAAGCTTAAGATAAACAAAATAACTTATAATCCTAAGAACATTATTTTATCCTATAATTCTGACAACATTGAGGGCCATCTAGTTTATCCCCTGCAGTCATTTATTTATTTATTTATTTTTTACATTTTGTTCTCCTGTGTGTACACACGTAATGAATAGGATTTTTATACTGGGCTTGTAAACGCTGTTATTGACATTTATGTCAGCAAGCATTGTTCTGCTCGGAGATCGAGCGTTTGTACTGTACATGGTTTATTCTTGAATGATTCAGGCTTAAGCTGAGTAAAATGCTGTGAGCAAGTTTGAACATGCAATACTTACTGAAGTATTGGTAAACAAGGTCTTTTTTCTTTTGGCTAATATTAGAACTGTAAATTATAGGTAGACTGTCGATTCAATTCTACTCAGTTTTTCGGCTTTGCAATTTTTGATTTGACTCAAAAGTTCAATAGCAGAAAGTTTTACTCTGATTCATTTTAGGCAGCAATATTTCTTGTAGGTTTTGAAGTATTAAATGCCAGTTAAAATATTTAATGAACATTAACATGCTGACACAGTGATTCAATTAATTGATTTGACCTATAAAAGGTAAATATAATAATAATAATAATAATAATAATAATAATAATAATATCGTTAAGCGGAATACTGAGTTCCATATTACGATGAATAAATACGATGAATTGATATGATCATGACATTATACAATAGTGTTTCATTAATGGCATAAGAAACATGATGGGGGACAAACTGCAGTATCACACACTCAGAGAAATAGCAGATAGGCAGCTGTGTTCACAATGTCTAATAGTTCACAAAACGTTTCCTGTTTTAATTCTGCTCTGCTCTACTGCTCTATGCATTGCTTCTAAACAGATTAAGCTCACATCTGTACAAAGGAAGCTCAAATATCAGAGGCATTTCTCTCCATGTGATCATCTGGCATGACTTTCACTGTAGTTTAATCTAAAGGAAATCAGCCCCAGCCTGGCTGATTCATACTGTATCACACCATGTACTCTTATTATGATCACTGATGATGCTGGTCCACTTTAACATCTTTGTTAACAGCATATAAACTCATGTTAATGTAGATAAAATATGAGACTTTATACTGGTGTCTTTTAAAGACCTGTGTAAAAAAAAAAAAATGCTCCATACAATTCCTAAAGAATGAATTCCATAAAAAAAGAAAAAAGAAGACGTACAGAACGTAGTAATAATAATAATAATAATAATAATAATAAAAAGATTTGATGATGGGTTATGATAAAAGTTCTGCATATCCTTTTTCACTTGGGCTTGAGCCCAGCACTAGGAGTACTCTGGTTTGTTTAACCTCTAGTGTCGGAAGTTTGTTCCATGACGGGGAATCAATCACAGGCCATGTTGGGGAACCACACAATTGAATAAATATGAAAAAAAAAATTATATATATATATATATATATATATATATATATATATATATATATATATATATATATTACACATATATATATATTTCTTTTTCCCATGGATTTTTTACTATGTTTCATTAAATTCATTTTACGATAAAGATCAGGGTAAACCTTTTTCTGAACCACTGTCAAGAAAAATTACATGATAATGACAAGCAAAATGTGAAAGGGATAGAACTGGTGCGAAAGAACTTGCGTGAACAAAGAAAAGGCCGGAGGCTTCCCACCAGTTAAGCTAAACACGTTCACAGGCAACTCACACAAGAGCCAGGAATGGCTTCCTGCCAGCACCTGTAGTGATATGATACACAGTGTGGGTTTAAAGAGAATCTATAATTCATCAGAGATTAAGCAAATGATTATTAAATTATAGGCGGGTACAGGAAGAGCTCTAATAAACAGTGTAACCTGTGTATAACTAATATCAGTGTAGGAATGAGAGAATTCTAAACAACTAATGCATTACTTTTGCAGAGAACCGTTTGATACACTAAGTAAAAGTTTAACAAAATATTACTTTTCTAGAGTCCCATTGCAGAGCTATAAATAAATAAATAAATAAATAACATGCATCTTGAAACCAAAGTTCCACCAACTCATATTGAATTCTAGAGCTTTTTTTTTTTTTAATAAATAAAAAAAAATAAAAATTGCCAGCAGACATCTCTTTTGCATCAACACGAGTATCTTGCGATACTCCCCGGTCCCTTTACCAACACAAAACAACCGTGGAACATGATGATAAATGTATCATGTCTCAGCTCTCAAGTGAAGACATCCTACCCTCAGGCCTGTGCAGAGTGTGTCTGGCACGTGCTGTGGTGCAATTTTCCAGACCTGACACTGCACTGGTTCAGAAAGCAAGCTGTCCTTGAATTATTCAGCATGTCTCTGGGAAATAGAGAGCAGCAGGATCTTGTTGAAAACCAACACAGGAATTCTTCACATTCAGACAGATGTGCGACAGAAGATTAAAAAGCAACGGCGCTAACGTTTAAACCTCAAAATGGGACAGTTGATCCCGGTGCTGACCTAGCGAACAAAGACAGATTACAATCGGAGCCGTGCTGGTGAGGAAAAAAGAGGTCTCTTAGCTGTTGTAAATGAAATCCTGACACAGTAGCAGGAAAACAAATCCACAGATAAACATTTGAAATAATCAGCCATATTTGGGAGAGCTCTGTGACAGGGAAAAAAGAAAGAAAGGAAAAAGACTTGTCTGTCTAACACAATCATGTACAGGCTCATTTCTACTGTAGATAGAAAAGCTTTTCATTATTATAGAACACTCGCATGAAGAAAACCTTAATCCGGCATACTTCATAGTCAGTAGCTGTGCTCAGGCCAGAGATACATAACCTTCTCACACAGTCGCCAGTCTCTGGGGCTTTAAGCTTTACTGTGGGTATCAGACCAACACTTTAGGGTGATGAAAAGGCTGTTTAGTGATTCCGAATCAATCAGAGCGTCTGTGCTAAGAGGCAGCTGTCTCAGCTGTCACCTGCCTTCTAGTAGAAAAAAAAGGGGGGAGGACATGGAAGCAAAGGGGACGTGTGTGTGTGTGTGTGTGTGTGTGTGTGTGTGTGTGTGTGTGTGTGTGTGTGCATGGAAGGGCAATGAAACAAACAAAATCCTGTTACAACCTATTCACCACTGTTGGCTCATTTCTGCAGCAGTTCTGTGGATCCTTGGCAGCCCAGCAGGACGCTGCTGTCACTGGATGCCACAGGCACCTTAATTATGGGCTGGAAAATAATGAAAGTCATGCAGGTAATGAGTGCTGCTCTGGCTTGTGACATTTCATAAACAGGTATAAACTGCAGTTTTCAGAGCATGTAGTATAGGTAATAGCAAGCCTGTGGGTAAGAGGAGATGAGGCAAGAAAGACAGACTCCTACAAAGCCTGCAGCAGTGGCCATGACAGTCAGAGAAAGTCAGAAGAAGAAGAAGAAAAAAAAGAAGTCATTACTGGACTTGCTTCAGTTAGAAAAGCACCTAAAGTAAGTATAAACCTACATCATAACCCTAGTAGTAAAACAAATCCAATGCCATTCTGTTTTAACTTGGATAGAAAGTCACACGGTTGACTGCTAAAAGTCATGGATCATCCCATTTAGGATTGCTTTTATAAATATAATCTACTCAAATTACAAGTGCAAATGGGACAAATGTGTCCCATTATATGTAATTTGGTGAAACAATTGGCACTTGGTTGCACATGATGGCATAGTTCAATTCAGTTCAGTTTTATTTGTATAGTGATTTTAACAATGGTCTTCGTTGCAAAGCAACTTTGCAGGATCAAAAGAAAATAAGTTTAAAATATGCAAAGAAATATTAATAAGATATTAATATTAAATGATCAGATTGTTGAACAAGCCAAGGGCGACAGTGGCAAGGAATAACTCACTGACATGAAAGGAAGTGCTAGGAAGAAATCCTTAGCACTGTGGCATATTACCTCTAGGATTGAGGGTTTGTTTCCTCTCACAGTCTAAAGACATGCAGATTAGGCTAATTGGCATTTTAAAATTCATGAGTGAGTGCATGCTTGAGCCGTGCTTTGGACTGGCACCACACCTAGGGTGTACTCTGCCTAGTGCGCAGAGTAGGATCGGCTCCAGGCCTCATTTGACCCTGTACAGGATAAGTGGTACTGAGATTGAGTATCATGTTTTTACAAGTACAATACTTAACTTAATATAATAACTTTATATATATATATATTTTACAATTTTACTCATTCCACTTAACAACTAATTGGCTTATTATAATAACAATAGGAGCTATAAAAATCTAACTCCTGCCTTTTGGCTTCATAAAAGACAGAATAAAAGCCTAAGATCAAAAGTTAATGCTTTTCAAGAAGGTTACTGGGGGCTCTCTATCATACGGTGAAGAGCTTGGCATTGCAGGAAGGCCTCACCTGAAATGAGAGGAGCCAGTTAATGTGGTCTGGACACATTACAGAAATCCAGCTAAATCCGTATCAGGCATGTCCCACTGCACCAAAACCCTGGGGCTGACAAGGGACCTTTTGGAGAGATTATATCTTACAATTAGCTTGGGATCACCTAGAAAAACCCAAGAGGTGCTGGAATCTGTTGCCAGAGTAGAAAAGTCTGAGGTGACGTCCTTTTTTCCTGATGGCATCACATTAACCCAGCAGGGAAAGGAAAAATAAATAAATCAATGGATGAACTCCAACAGTTTTCCTAGTGACTGACAATGATATCCACCGCTGAACTTCTGACCTGAGCACTTCATTTCAAAAACCATGACAACAAAACTGACATTGACTGCCATAAAGCTGCCAACATACAGTATGTTTACTAAAATGTTCATACAACCGTTAGAAACCCCATTACATATGCTAAAGTAACTGTAAGGCGGCTTTGCTCTGCAGAACGTAGTCTTCGACCCGATATCGTACCAGTGAATTCAAAGATGCTCTCTGGTGAGAAGGAAAGAGTGGATGTGTAGGAGTCATACCATCTGTGTTTAGTCTGATCTCTGAGTTCACCGGCTTACCCCGAACCTGCAGTCCCCTCTGTTGGCTTTCTTCAAGCACTCCTACTCTGCAGTTTTCAATGTTCACTGTCTGCATAGTATTAACCAGTGCTGAACTTAAATGAATATTTAACTTACTCTAGGATGTAAAGACAGGAAATGGAACTATTACTTACTTAGTTATTAATATTAATGCAGTAGTGCTTTTAAATTGCAACTTCCAGTAAGTTGCTAACATCAGAGAGATTTTCATCACTGTTCAAAACTCTTGAGTCAAATCAGGAAAAATGTCCAGGAACATATAATTGTAATCTTTTAGGCTGAAGTACAAGAAAGTGAAAAATTCAAATAAAAAACATCTACAAAGTCAGAAAGAATGTTGTGCGAGTGAGGTTTGAAGTACAAAAATCTTTTTATGCATTTTTCCAATGTCTATCCATATTTTTTAAATATGTCAAGCTATGTTGATACAAGTGCCATACAAATAAAGTTAAATTTAACTGAACTCTACACTGTGTTCCAGATTATTATGCAAATTGGATGTAAGTGTCATAAAACATTAAAATGTTTAGTTTTTAAATTAAACTCATGGATGGTATTGCGTCTCAGGGCTCTTTGGGTCACTGAAATGAATCTCAGACACGTATGATAATTAGTTTGCCAGATGATCCCAATTAAAGGAAAAGTACTGAAGAAGGTTGTTCCACATTATTAAGCAGGCCGCAGGTTTCAAGCAATATGGGAAAGAAAAAGGATCTCTCTGCTGCTGAAAAGCATCAAATAGTGCAATGCTTTGGACAAGGTATAAAAACATTAGATATTTCACGAAAACCCATCGTACTGTGAAGATATTTGTGGTCGATTCAGCGGACAGACAGGTTTGTGCAGATAAAAGCAGAATGAGGAAGGTTTCTGCAAGACAAATTTATCGGATTACAAAGCAGCAAACAGGTAACCTCAAGGTGTAGGATCCTTTAGAGTCTTACAGTTGTGCATAAACCTACTATTCAGCCACCCTTAATCAATGCTCACAAGCAGAAACGGTTGCAGTGGGCCGAGGCATACAGTGGTGTGAAAGACTATTTGCCCCCTTCCTGATTTCTTATTCTTTTGCATGTTTGTCACACTTAAATGTTTCTGCTCATCAAAAACCGTTAACTATTAGTCAAAGATAACATAATTGAACACAAAATGCTGTTTTTATATGAAGGTTTACATTATTAAGGGAGAAAAAAAACTCCAAATCTACATGGCCCTGTGTGAAAAAGTGATTGCCCCCCTTGTTAAAAAATAACTTAACTGTGGTTTATCACACCCGAGTTCAATTTCTGTAGTCACCCCCTGGACTGATTACTGCCACACCTGTTTCAATCAAGAAATCACTTAAATAGGAGCTACCTGACACAGAGAAGTAGACCAAAAGCACCTCAAAAGCTAGACATCATGCCAAGATCCAAAGAAATTCACGAACAAATGAGAACAAAAGTAATTGAGATCTATCAGTCTGGTAAAGGTTATAAAGCCATTTCTAAAGCTTTGGGACTCCAGCGAACCACAGTGAGAGCCATTATCCACAAATGGCAAAAACATGGAACAGTGGTGAACCTTCCCAGGAGTGGCCGGCCGACGAAAGTTACCCCAAGAGCGCAGAGACAACTCATCCGAGAGGCCACAAAAGACCCCAGGACAACATCTAAAGAACTGCAGGCCTCACTTGCCTCAATTAAGGTCAGTGTTCACGACTCCACCATAAGAAAGAGACTGGGCAAAAACGGCCTGCATGGCAGATTTCCAAGGCGCAAACCACTTTTAAGCAAAAAGAACATTAAGGCTCATCTCAATTTTGCTAAAAAACATCTCAATGATTGCCAAGACTTTTGGGAAAATACCTTGTGGACCGACGAGACAAAAGTTGAACTTTTTGGAAGGTGCGTGTCCCGTTACATCTGGCGTAAAAGTAACACAGCATTTCAGAAAAAGAACATCATACCAACAGTAAAATATGGTGGTGGTAGTGTGATGGTCTGGGGTTGTTTTGCTGCTTCAGGACCTGGAAGGCTTGCTGTGATAGATGGAACCATGAATTCTACTGTCTACCAAAAAAATCCTGAAGGAGAATGTCCGGCCATCTGTTCGTCAACTCGAGCTGAAGCGATCTTGGGTGCTGCAGCAGGACAATGACCCAAAACACACCAGCAAATCCACCTCTGAATGGCTGAAGAAAAACAAAATGAAGACTTTGGAGTGGCCTAGTCAAAGTCCTGACCTGAATCCTATTGAGATGTTGTGGCATGACCTTAAAAAGGTGGTTCATGCTAGAAAACCCTCAAATAAAGCTGAATTACAACAATTCTGCAAAGATGAGTGGGCCAAAATTCCTCCAGAGCGCTGTAAAAGACTCGTTGCAAGTTATCGCAAACGCTTGATTGCAGTTATTGCTGCTAAGGGTGGCCCAACCAGTTATAAGGTTCAGGGGCCAATTACTTTTTCACACAGCGCCATGTAGATTTGGATTTTTTTCTCCCTAAAAAATAAAACCCCTCATTTAAAAACTGCATTTTGTGTTTACTTGTGTTATCTTTGACTAATAGTTAAATGTGTTTGATGATCAGAAACATTTTGTGTGACAAACATGCAAAAGAATAAGAAATCAGGAGGGGGGCAAATAGTTTTTCACACCACTGTACATGAAGACTAATTTTCAAACAGTCTTGTTTACTGATGAGTGTCGTGCAACCCTGGATGGTCCATATGGATGGAGTAGTGGATGGTTGGTGGATGGCCACCATGTCCCAACAAGGCTGCGAAGTCAACAAAGATGTGCTGTCTTGTTTTGGGCCGGAATCATGGGCAGAGAGCTGGTAGGCCCCTGTAGGGTCCCTGAAGGTGGGAAAATGACCTCTGCAAAGTATATTGACTGACCACTTTCTTCCATGGTACAAAAAGATGAACCGTGCCTCCCGTAGCAAAATCATCTTCATGCACGGCAATGCACCATCTCATGCTGCAAAGAATACCTCTGTGTCATTGGCTGCTATGGGCATAAAAGGTCAGAAACTCATGGTGTGGCCACCATCCTCCCCTGACCTCAACCCCATTGAGAACCTTTGGAGAATCCTCAAAAGATCTATGAGGGTGGGAGGCAGTTTGATTCAAAACAGCAGCTTTGGGAGGCTATTCTGATATCCTGCAATGAAATTCAAGCAGAAACTGTCCAAAAACTGTCAAAAAGTTCAATGGATGCAAGAATTGTGAAGGTGATATCAAAGAATGGGTCCTATGTTAAGATGTAACATGCCCTGTTAGGATGTTTTTGATTAAAATAGTTTTTTATTTCCTTAAATATGACCTCCTAATGCTGCAAATTCAACAAAAGCCCATTTTCAGTTCTTTACAACCTATAAAATGTTTTAACTCTGTCGTGCATAATAATTTGGAACAGTGCGTTTTCAGTTTTTTATTTTTGAAATAAATATTATCAATAGGAGGTTTGTTTAATAGAATTCGAATTATACACTAATAGTTGATGCCTAGAAAATTATACTGACTGTCATTTGCATTGATTAATTATGAAAATCAGAGAAAGATATAATTTGCATAATAATTTGGAACGCATTGTATTGAATTAGCACCGCTTATTACACCTATGTCTACATGCATGTGGTTCTGCTGCAACCAAGTTGGAATTAATAAATTTTCTCCGATGTCATTGTATGTTGAAACATTACAATTTCCTTCACTGGAGGAAAATAGCTCAAACGCATTCCCGCATGGCAGTTCCATGAAGATTTGGCTTGTCAAAGTTGATCTGGAGGAACGTAAGAAGTATGTTGACATCAACCTGGCTGAGTGATGAAGAGTGTTGACATCAACCTGGCTGAACACCTTTGAGGATGAGATGTGAAGGTCAAGCATTGACAATGTGAAGGTCATAAACCTTACAGTATTAGTATATAAAAAGTATGAAATATGTATGCAGTCTTTGGAAAAAAAGTGATGGAATTTTGACATTTTCTTCTATACACAATTCAGCCATAATATTAAGATATTTTAAAAGTCTTTAAAATATTGTGTATATTCTGCTCGTTCGACCAGAGCAGTTCTGGCTCCTCTGGACATGACACCATATGACCTCTAGTGGTGTGCTGTAGTGTCTGGCACCAGGACGTTAGTAGCGGATCCTTTGGGTGCTGTGGGTAATGGGTTCAAGCCTTCGTGGACTGCACTTGTTTATCTGGTGCATTCCATGGTGGCACGGTTGATGCCTGGAGATGTTGGAAGCTGGATAACCACCCAAGATTCTAATTTGGTTCAGGATTACATTTATATTGTCTTCACCATCATTGTGCTATCAAACAACCAGTTAAAGTCCTGAAGTTTAAACACAACTTATTTTCTAGGTATTGGAATTTCTAGGTTTTTTGTGTGGTGTTCAGTATAAGGCAGTCATTCCTTCAGTCCAAGCTCCTTGTTCTGCTTCAGCACACATGGGATCAGGTGAGTGCTCACTTTCACACACACTGCTATTTGACATTCTGTGCCACATGCTCTGTGTTCACAGCTTCTCTGTTTCTCTCCCTCTGTCTGTGCTGCTGATCAGTGGACTTTCAGTCAGGCTTCATAAGTACACACAGCGGTTATTTGTCAGGTCCGTCCCTGTCCACTGTGCAGGGTTTTTTTTCTTTCTTTTTTTCATGTGTTTTTGTGTGTGTGGTCTGTCCCCACAAGTTCTTGTCAGATTTTTATACTCAGCCCTTTATAAAGGTTTATTTTTAATGCAGTGGTATAAAGTCAGTGTATTAGTAAGCCTCAATATTTTCCTGTCTTCAAGCAAAGCTTAAATAATCCTTTTGCATGTTTACTACCTGGTTTGCCTTACTTCAACTGCTAATAAATACAGCTCTTCATCCACGAACAAACATTACAGAATTACATATTGTCCTTAAAGCTCATTTGATGCCAGACTCACTGAATGTACTATAAGCCATATAGACGTAGGGAATTATCAAATGTAGACACTATATGTTGAAGTGCGTGACTTGCATGTGAGTGAACTCCCAAAACACTCAATAAGCTTGTCTTCTGTCAGCTAGTAGTTTTTATTATTACATACTATATAAGCAATCTTTGTATGAAGTCTATAATGGAAGAATAAGAAATCAAATCATTTGTCCATGAGATTGCATGAGAAGGACGGATTTAAATGGACATCATATAATTACATCTCACTAATGTCTGTAAAATCTGTTTTATAATTATGCCATTTTTCACTAGGTAACAGTCTGGAACGAATCTACCATAAGCATGATCTAACGGCTCCTGTTTATGCTTGAGTTCTGAAAAAACAGAAGCTTTCTTAAAAAGAGTTAAAAATGAATTTAAACATCTCTCCTAATTAACATTAAAAAACTAAAAAGTCAGGCGGCACGGTGGTGTAGTGGTTAGCACTGTCGCCTTGCACCTCCAGGGTTCGATTCCCCGGCCAGGCTCGATTCCCGTCTCTGTGTGCATGGAGTTTGCATGTTCTCCCCGTGCTTGGTGGGTTTCCTCCGGGTACTCCGGTTTCCTCCCACAGTCCAAAGATATGCAGGTTAGGCTAATTAGCGTTCCCAAAATTGCCCGTAGTGTGTGATTGGGTGTGTGAGTGTGTGCATGTGTGTATGTGTGTGTGTGCCCTGCGATGGATTGGCACCCTGTCCAGGGTGTACCCCGCCTAGTGCCCGAAGTCTCCTGGGATAGGCTCCAGGTCCCCCGCGACCCTGAACACAGGATTAAGCGGTATAGAAAATGAATGAATGAATTAAACTAAAAAGTCATTTAGATTATGCAAAAAACTGCTGTGGTGCAAGGATGCCTTAGAGAGAGAGAGAGAGAGAGAGTGCCCATTAAACTGTAATTAATGAAACAATGTATTTGTTGTAACAATGCTTTAAGGACCCTTTAGTCTCTAGTACAATTTGTGCAGTTTTTTTTAAAAAGGCGATTAGCTACTAAGTTTTATTAAGTTTTACTTTGACAAGTGCAGAGGATAGGGTTAGATGGAGCCAGAAAGGGAACAGCCGAAAGATAAAGAAGAAGACTTTGACAAGTGCACCTGTTTCTTTTTTGCATGCAATGGATTTTTTGTAATGTGTATGTAATGTGCTGCTTTCTGTGGTCATGTGTGGTAACTCTAAATGAACTTCTCCTCTGCACTTCTTTCTGTCCTGGGATGGTCTTCATGAGAGCCAGTATAAGGCAAAAATACTGTACAACCTCAGATGGCACTGTGCCATTGTTTATTTAACAAAAAACAAGTATTATGGATGCCCAATAGCTTGTTTGGTCCATTCTTCTTTACAACATTCCTTCAGTTCATTTAGGTTTTTGGAAATTTGCATACTGTATGGACAGCTCTGTTAAGGTCCCACCACAGCATTTCAGGTCAGTTCTGACTAAACCATTCCAAAACCATGATTCTTCTTATTTTTCTGATGTAGATTTACTAGTGTGTTTCGATTCATTCTCCATTGCTTGTTGAATTTCAACCAAGCCCTAGCTGTTGGACACATTTGCTTCTTTATTATTCTACGAAGGCGTTCATAGTCAAATTGGTGACTGCAAAGGCGCCAAGGTCCTATGACTGCAAAATAAGGCCAGATCTTCACCTTGCCACTGCCATGCTTGACGGGAGGTATGATGGATTTCTGCTGAAATACTTTTTGATAAAAACCAAACATGGCACTTGGCATTAAGACCAAATAACTTCACCTTGGTCTCATTTGTCCATAATGATTGGCAACTATCTTAAATGCTTTACACTTGTGAATAATCTCTCACTGTAGAATGTTTAACTCTAAATTGTTTGAAAACCGTTTTTAGAATGATATCTAGTAACAAATTACTTCTTTAAGGCAATTGCTTATTCTTTGACTCTTAACACACAAATGACTGCTTCAGACTAGCAAACTGACGAAAACTTCTGCTTTTCTAGAGGTCTGCACACCTGCTAATGATCAACTAATCAAGACCTGATGATTAGCCGAACCTGGCTGCAAATTACGCTCTTAAATCCAGTGCTTAGTATTGCCCTCGTGCTTTTCCTTTCTTTGTCCTAATTTTTGCTAAATAAATAAATACACAGTAAAAAAAAAGCTTACATGTGATCGTTCATCTGAGGTTGTACAGTATTTGCTAAATACTAAGACTTGATTTGAAGATTTTTATTACTGCATGTTTTCCCACCAAACCAGATGGAATAAAAAGACGGGATAGTAACTTTTGAACACGACTGTGCATATACAGTACAGATGTGATATTATTGTATTAGCTTAATCACCATCTCCCACTCCTGGTCACATGTTTTTTTTTTTGTTTTGTTACAGATATGCTAACACTACAAGCATTTTTGTAATTATCTGAGCATCTGTGACAGCTCTAGGATTGAGAAAACAAAGCATTGCTCATCCACTCATACGCCATGAGTGCTCACCATGGGGGTGCGCAGCAATTTGTTGTCAAGCTGTGGGTCGTCACACTCCCTAAAATTGTCTGTGTTAGGGAAATTAACAGTGTGCACTCAGCATTTTTCTCCAACAAGCACAAGCATAAGATTGCCAATATAACCACGTGTCACATTACCGTATTTAACTTCATGCTTTAGCAGATAAAATCTACCAGCATTGCTCTGAGCGTGCGTATTGAACTTTATTGAACTTGGATTGAGTGGGTTTGGTCAAAATCCCTAAATCAGGACAGGCCTAATTTAGATTTTTAAAAATATTTTAATCTGCATCCTATCTGCATTCACATCCTGCACATTCTTTGGTCCAATTCAGATTTACAAGCACCTAAAGTGGCTTCATTGCAAATAATAAAGTTGCTGACCTTCAACTATTCCTACAAAACTTTTGCGGCTACAGCTTTCATCCGAAAAACAACCAATAAGTTCCAAACAATGAAAAGCAGGTCAAAAAGCAATTTCCCTTCAGTACAAATATAACTACTTAGAATATAAAATGCTTCAGGAATGGGCCATAAAGAGGAAAAAGTAATGCCTATACTGTTTAATCTGATACGGCTCAAATAAATATACGGATTATATGTGTAATTTAAATTAGAGTGAAAAGCACATTTTTGATAAGTGCTATCTTATCTTAAAGTGCCATTCTCCACATCAGAGCCATATTTGGCATGAACTGTTGTTGTTTTTTTTTTTTATGCGAACACTCATCTATCTCTGTCTTTTTCCACTCAGGGCTGAATTATGATAAGATGATGTATGAAATGGTGGTTGTGTGTGTGTGTGTGTGTGTGTGTTGGTGGGAGATATATAATGGAAGAAAGAAAAATGACGGTCCATATACAGTACAGTATGGCTTCTCCAATACCCTGGGTATATATGGGTAATTACAGGCACCTCTTTATCTCTCCCACTCGACATTTCATCCCTGGGTGCTTTGTACTGACCTTTGACTTGGGTCAAGGTCATGATTTACTGTCAGTGATACAGCCAGTAACCATGGCCTCTCATTAATAATTCAATTATATTACCCCATGGAAGCAATTTACTGCTTTAGCATCCCTTCCAGTCCATCTAGCTGTGACAGTGACTTAGAGTGACCACCAATGGAGTCTGGGAGGCATAATAATTACTAAGGTTTATGTATAAGCTATAATGAGGCCATCAGGAAGGTCCCGAGGCAGGACATGGAGCGAGGTCGGCAGTGTCAGCTCTGACAGTTGTATCTAGAAAGAGATGTAGATTACGAGCCACAGGGTAAAGAGCAAGTGGCTATTAAATTCCCTTACCAGATGCTCACACACGTCTCCTAGAGATTAGTCGGTAGGGATTGAAGAGAAAGGAAGGGACAATAAACAGTGGACAAAATTTGACCATTTTTACAGTCTCTGGATGAGAGTGATGGTGATGGTCATATGCATATGTCAATGCAGCATGCTTCATTTCGAGGTGAACAGAAGGAAAGCTTTTTATTCTTTCTTCTTATTCTTCAGCAGGGATTCTAATGCATGCATCAATGGTCCCTCCTGACCCTAAAATAGAATAAATCAATACTTATCATATCTGGCAAATGCTACAGAAGTAACAGCAAGCTTTTGTTTGAATTGTAAAACCTGCAACATTCTGACCTCCTGAGTTTTTTCCGGTGCTGCTGCTTCCGGTTCTAACACTACTGTATATATTGAGATTGATTTTCTCTTTTTGTCCTTTGGTGGACTCGACAAACAGAAGCTTTAGGGTAAAACGAGACACGAGTTTTAAGAGGACAAAATCAATTGCTCTATATATGATATACATATTATTATTTATATATACACTACCGTTCAAAAGTTTGGGGTCACTTTCTAACTCCATGATGGTTCCTGATTTTTATGTCTTTAAACATTGTAAAGGAATGCTGAAGGCATGCCAAAAAATGCATTAAACTCATTTGAACAGTTGATATTGAGATGTGTCTGCTACTTCTGATCTGTAAAGACTTCATAGCGCCTCTAATCTGAGGTGCTGTTAATTGGTCATTTTTTAGGCTGATAACTCTAAATTAACTTCTCGTCTGCAGCAGAGGTAGGTTTTGGTCTCGCCCTCCTGGGACGGCCTTCATGAGAGCCAGTTTCATTATATATATATATATATATACACACACACACACACACTCAGCAAAAAAAAGAAAGCCCTTTTTCAGGACTGTGTATTTCAACAATAAAGTTGTACAAATCCAAATAACTTTACAGATCTTCATTGTAAAGGGTTTAAACAATGTTGTCCATGCATGTTCAATTAACCATAATCAATTAATTAACATGCACCTGTGGAATGGTCGTTAAGACCTTAACAGCTTACAGAAAGTAGGCATTTAAGGTCACAGTTCTAAAAACGCCGGACACTAAAGAGACTTGTCTACCGACTGTGAAAAACACCCAAAGAAAGATGCCCAGGGTCCCTGCTCATCTGCGTGAACATGCATTAGGCATGCTGCAGGGAGGCATGAGGACTGCTGATGTGGCTATAGGGCAATAAATCACCATGTCCGCACTGTGAGACGCCTAAGACAGCGCTACAGGGAGACAGGAAGGACAGCTGATCATCCTCGCAGTGGAAGACCATGTGTAACAACACCTGCACAGGATGGGTACATCCGAATATCACACCTGCGTGACAGGTACAGGATGGCCACAACAACTGCCCGAGTCACACCAGGAACACACAATCCCTCCATCTCACAGCAAGAACTGACAAATCTGGTCCAGTCCATGAGGAGGAGATGCACTGCAGTACTTCAAGCAGCTGGTGGCCACCAGATACTGACTGGTACTGACTGATTTTGAGCCTCCCTTCATTCAGGGACACATTGTGAAACAGACATTTTAGTTTATGTCTTATGGTGTTGATGACTCTTTTAGTGTTCATACAAATATTTACACATTAAGTTTACTGAAAGTAAAAACAGTTGAAAGTCAGAGGACGTTTCTTTTTTTGCTGAGTGTATATATATATATATATATTGTGATTAATCCAGTATGTCACTGTACTGTATTTCTGTGATCAGGTGCACGTGCCCTCTATGACTTCCTTGGTTGGTGTCATGACCCCACAGCAGCCAACCGTGACAGATCTGTCGGGAGGCTTCACGTTATAAATTATAGCAATCTCAGTGGACCTCTACTGTACCTCTTATCCCAGTGCCTCATGCACATTAAAGGCATGTCACTTCAATAACTAGCCCAAGATGTAAGTAAAAATACCAGGTGAAAAAAAATATATGAAAAAAATACTGCCATTATATGTTTCCTGGAAACAAATCATACATTTAGTATTGACATTTGCACAGTGCCTCAACAGATACTTTCATTTATTTTATGAGATTCTTTTTAACAGGCATCAGCAGCTATCATATAATATACAACCACACACTCTGAGACCAAGTGTTCCTCTCTTTGCTGAAGCTGCTATTTTTGAGACAGCCTTAAATTTTGGAATAGAACAGTGGAAAGCAATAATATAATAGACAATAATGTACAAGAATATCATAGCGGCGAGATAAAATGGGATCATGCTTTAAACTAAGGTCTTTACAGCATAATATAATAAGGATTTTATGTGTAACTGATTTACAGTATGATTTACTCTTAAGCAGTGATGGCTGATCAATTCACTGAGCTGTTAAGCTTAACATGGATATGGGACTGATGTTGGACTTCTATACAGTATATTGCTTGTAAAGCATAAAGAGCTGAGGTTCATCTCTAGAAGGCATACATTGTGAGACAGAGCTACAGTAAAGAAGGGCAATATACTCACATTAGGTACACCTTGTTAGTACTGCGTTGGAACCCTTTAACCTTCAGAACTGCCTTAATTTTTCATGGCATACTATAGATTTAAAAACATTTCTAAGAGATTTTGTTTCATATTGACATGATAGCATCATACTGTAGTTGATGCAGATTTGTCGGCTACACATCCATGATGTGGACGTCAAAGATGCTCTATTGGATTTAGATCTGGTGAATATTGGAGAATATTTACTAAAAGCTAGGAGAAAGCTGTTCATGCTGGGACACAACCCAATCCTCCAAGGCTGCCAGTAATGCAATATGGTGCAACCAACATGATACGCCAGCGCTGCTCTATGCCTCAGCTTAATGGCCAACACTGGGCTGAGAGATGCTTCTTTTTAAAATTTAAGATGAAATTTTCCCCATCCTCGCTCGCGCTCTCTCTCTTTCTCAAAAAAAACCCTTTGGTGTTAACCATCTGAGAGGCATCCAACTGGTGGGGAAAAGCAGGGTATGGGAATAACAAGCCTCTGCTCTTACAGTATCTTTGTGATGAGAATGATCCATTCTGATGCCATCTGCATAGCCTTTTCATTCCAGTAGGACACCAGCCCATGCCATTAAACAGATATTAAAAGCAGCATGTAGAGCGGATCCAGTGTGTTCGCAAGAAATGCTGTACCTGATGTACCAGTGTACTACTCTAATTGGACGTAGAGCTGAGCTGTGAGAGCAGAAATCCATCAGCCTTAGACAGCCTTCACGGAGTATTTCAGAGGTATAATGCGCTAATCCTGGCTTGCTTTCCGAAAAAGGATGACGGGTTAGATAGGAAACTCGGTTTTGTTAATATGAATCCTGATGGGAACATGAGATACGAAAGCGCCATGGCTAGAAGTTACAATCACTCTGAGCTCTGTACAATAGCTGCTATATTGGTATTGATTGCATGTGGGTGTTCACAGTCCATGTCATTCAAGTAACACAAAAGGAGGGTCAAAAATACATCTTTGTTTATCTGGGATCTGGCATACCTGCCATCTGTTTTTTTCTTTTTGAGATGCACAGTATAATGATATATGTACAAAATATCTAGGAATAAACCCATCAGCATCACTTAAGAAAAAAAACCTGACTGATGCTAAGAGGTTGTGTCCACGCATATATTGAAGGAGATGTGACGGGTCACGCTAGGTCACGCGTGCCATATATTTCAGTGTCAAAGTGGAAAGGTCAGCTATCAGCTTTTTGCATTTATATTTATATTACCACTGGTGCTGTGTTTCAGTACAAGAATGTTCCATGACAAACCAATAACGTCAAGGAATTGTATAGTAGCGTTGTTACTAAAGACTCAGCTCAATAACATTTAACATCACTGATTTGAACTGATTACAAAAAAAGACCTACAGTAAACCTTTGCAACCGGTGTATAACAGTATCCGCTCAAGGTCTCGATGACTTTTGGTACTTTATTGCCTTACAGCCTTGCAGTGGTCTTACTTGCCACTTCTGGAAGAACAAACCCTGGTGCATTTACTGCAAATGAGGTTAACTTAGGTGGAAACAGCAAAAGCCATTTGCTGTTGTCTAAGCTTTTGCGTGGTCTACTTCTTAATCCTTATCTCTGCCATTAGTACCTGCTGCCACCTGTCGTATTTGATTGTCAAGAGTAGGTCTGCCACTGCCCTGCATGCCCTTATGTACTTGAATTCCATCCTCTCAGCTGAGGCTTGGCTTGAATATAAAAGCATACATACTATGAATCACTTGAACTAGGTCACAATTATTGAGGTCACACTCTTTGGCAAATAATCTCTGGAATCATTTGGAATATTACCAAGGCGATAGGGTGAAAAGAGTTGAGGCATCTTTTCCGACTGATGCATGGTGCTCAGGTTTCATTGCCATGAATACACGTTACTGAGTTTTCAGCTGTGCCTCTTTGACAACTGATACTTGAATATAAAGTATTAAAAATACTAGTATTAAGTTGAACAAAAAATTTGTTTGGTTAGTGCTTAACCTATAGAGCTGTGCGTTTAGATTTGATTATGCAATTTAAAAGATCCTTTGAATGTCGAATCGATGGGAAAGTTTTTGCTACAGAGTCGATTTACACTTTTAATATAATTAAAGTAAATATAGTTATATTAAATGCAAAATTTACTAATTCCTTGGAAACGCTTCTTCTAGGAACTTCTTCTATCGTCCCCAAAGTACTTCCAAAATACTCTCATTTGGCAAAATTTATATTAAATCGTCTTATTTTTTCTTCTTCTTTCAAGTTTATTGCCAGTTGCTGCTTTACTGCCACCTACTGGAATGAAGTTTAGAGGAAAGAAATGGGCAGGAAAGAAGATTTAGCTTTGGCTTTGTACAAGACATGACATTTAAACAATGAATTACACGTTTAAAAATTTATAGATACTTTCAGTTGGTTAATACTTGTTAAAAATCTAATTGCTGGTTAGAAGAAACCACATGATTTAAAGTATTAAAAGCAACTTAAAGTACAAGTATGAAAATTTAAGTGCTGAAAAATTTAACTGCATATTTATTTTACGATTTACCGATCTGTTGACCAAAAAAAAAAATGAGGTGAAAGATCAATTTGATTAAAAATTCCAAACAATGCTCAACAAAAACAGTTGAATTCACATTATTTCCTGTTCTCACCCGTGTGCCACGATGTCGATGCGGTATCTTGGATACGGAGGATTCGTACTGGGAAATACAGATCTGTTCTACTGGGGAATCAGGGAGTTTCCATTTCTCCTACTAACAAAAAAACTTCAATAACTTTTAAAAACACGATGAACTTTGATGTCTATATTTTCTTCCAATTATTGGGATTGGATTAGGATCGTTCCATTTTGTTTCAAAAAGTTTACTTTTGCAGTAGAAATTGGTGCACAGATTTGCGCACACACAGAAGGAAGTGCGGGGAACCAATCAACAGTGACAGCTTGGCATTAGCATTGATACTACCGCTATGCTGGTATATTTCTTCAGGCATGAAAATGTCTAAAGCATAATATGTTAATCAAAACCGCCGCAGCAGTGCATTGTCGTTATTAATCATGTTAGAACCGAGCTACGCTGAACAAGTGAGCTCAGAAATTGCACATTCATTGTTTCAGCCCCAGAGGACCACAAATAGTCTCATACTAGAGTATGTGCCTTACAAGTGTACATTTTAATGAGCGGTCTGATGGGGGGAAGTGTGGCCTGTTTTCTTCATTTCCTTCAATGTTCTGCTGGTTTTAAAATGATTGTATTTAAAAGAATCTCTCGAACAACTAGCTGTGAACAGTGTCATGACAGAGTGGCCAAGTGGTACGGCTATTTCCAAAAGCCTAGCTCCGGGGCCTGTATCAGGGTCTGTAAAGCTAGGGGGGCTCTCTAACCTACATCACACCGTAAGGTCAGATGAAGTCCAGCCAGGCCCTCAGCTGATGGTGGGTATATTTAGAAGTCTGGATTGGCCTACAGAAAGGAGGAGGAGGGGTGGTGGGGGTCTGCAGAGGCACCCTTTATTGGGCATCTTTCCAAACAATACGGCACCAGTACCGAGCAACTGTTCTCATCATCATTTTAAATAACAGAGCAGCTGAGGCATTGCTCTGCCTGGGGTCACTACAGAGCGGTAGAGGAAAGAATACACAACAGGCAATGAGACCTCATTAATATAAAAAGCAATGAATTGGTTGGAGCCATATAAGTATGGTTAGAGGCACAACCTACTTAGCAGCACCACTGGTGTTACAAAAAAACATACAGAGAGACAGCGCTCTCGTTAAATTCAATTACGATTCCAATTTCTCGTTGGAATATTGCACTTACTGTACACTCATGGGCTATTTAATAGGAACAGCTCTAGTCTGGCTAATTCATGGAGTTACCAAAGCAGTCAGTTGTGTGCCAGCATAAACAAATAAAAAAATATTGCAGATGTAAGCCATGATCATTAAAACAAGAGAAAAATGTGGTTCTCTGTGACTATGACTTTGGCAGGGTTGTTAGGGCCCAAATAAGCTGGTTAAAGTGTCACAGCTGTATGCTGCTGAGTTTACACAAAACGTTGTCGAACATCATCATCATCACCAACAACAACAACCCCACTGTATGGAAATGCCTTGTTGATGAAAGATGGAAGGGGAATCTCTCTGGATGGATAGATGGATGATTGGATGGATGGATGGATGGATGGATGGATATTCCCAGTACTCTTGGGACAAGCTATAGATTCACTACAACCCTGAGATGGATTTACAGAATATAAATGAATGACTGAAAGATTTTCATAATAGCTTCTAAATAGCTTTGCCTTTTAATGTTCCAGAGATACTTTAAGTATACTGTAAGTATGTACCTTCTGGTTCTGAGCTTTTTCTTCTTCTTCATTTCCCCATTTTTCTTACTTTTTTAATCCTGAGAGAACTCTTTAATTTATGAGCTGCATACTAAATGAATCTAACGATCATTTTCATTACCTTCTTTCATCAGTGCTCAATTCTGGTAGGCTTCTAAATAAGCTGACAAAAGGGAAGTAAATAAAGAAGTAGGACCAAGTAGGGCTTTTACAAAAGAAACAAACTTTAAGAGAGAAGAAATCAGAAGGGTGTAGAAATAGCACAAGCGTGTGTCTGATCTACACTGATTAAAGTGCATTAGATCTGAAGCTGCTGCATATGACTTTGGGATTTGTGTTGTCTATCTTTGGAAGAAAAATAAACAATTTGATCCTATCTCTCTTAAAACAAATGTTTGTTGGTGTGATGAAGAGGGAAAGAAGAAGAGAGAGATACAGTAGCAACAGAACTCCATAGCATGCTCCACCTTTACTGACCTTTATGACAGGTGCTGAGACCACTATTGAGACAATTAAACTACTCAGTTTCTGTTCCGTATGTAATTGCTTCACATAATAAAAGATCATATTTGACAGAGATAAATGTCAATGTGCCAGTTTAATTGTATCTTGTAGCAATAAATTAGACAACTGTTGCTCTGAGACCGTTATTAGCATGATGGTGTATGTCAGGGTGCCAAATGTACATCATACAAACTGTCTGTTAATACAAAGATTTAGCTTAAATCAATATTATATTACAATTAGTTCAGACTGAGAGCAGCCTGATTGGACGAGAGTCATTCTACGAGCGGCGATAACAGACAAAAACACCAGTGGGACATTTATAAGTATCACTCCATGTCACAGGTGGTGTTCAACAATCCTTAATTACACTAACTGTTGGTCGCAGCATGGGTGAAAGTAGGTTGGTACTGAGGAGGGAGAGCAAACGCCTGGCAAAATCACAGAAGAAAACCAGACACAGAAGCACTCTCAGTAAGAGAACATACTGTCGGTCGCAAGCTATGTTAGTTTCACTATGTTAGTTACTGATGCAAACGTGAGAAAGCAAATGGTTCATTCCACATATGATTGAACCAATCATATGTGGAATAAAGGGAATGTACAGTATACTGATCATGCTGATTTCAACAACTACTATAGAAGACTGTGGCCCAGATATGGAAGTTTTTAAACATGACCCATCAGCAGATCCCAATTGGACGCCAATCACACACCTTTAGGCCTTGTTCACACGGGCGTTAAATTTTTGGATAAACGAACGAGCTCTGAACGTCCTATAGGTTTATGTTGTGTTTTGTAGTGCCGCTCGATTGACTTCTACACTGGCGTTTGTTTGTCTCTGTCTAACGACAGCCTGCAGCCCAAATTGTAGTTTGTGTGTTTAACCTGTGGGGGCAGTGTATTGGGAACTGGATATGAAAGCCCTTGTCATTTTATTTGAGGTGCCTCCTTTTAATATGGACCATTTTGCTATATTAGACATTAATCTTACTGTTTTAAAAATTCGAATTAAATGATTATATTTTTATATAATATAAAAAAATATTTTTACAAATAATACGGCGACGTAGGGAGAGAAAAAAATCGCCGCCGCTACTGGGTTCACCCTCTGACTGCACAACGTCGGATTAAAGGACGTTTTTTGTGGTTTATGAAGATATGTGAACATTTCCGCGCAAGTGTTATTTTTAAAGCATTTTATTTTTGCCCCTTTTCCGCATTTCCCTATGTATAGCATATGTAGGATCATGGGATATATCCGGTCCTCCGAAGCGTAAAATGGACGCGGAGAAAACGAACTAGACGCGGTTTCCTTGTGTTCGTTGGGATTTGAACGCCAAGAAAAAGCTGCATGCAACGTTTTTTTAACACCGTATAAACGCGCAGCCGGACAAACGCACGTCACCAAAGCCCGTGTGAACACCGTCATTGACTCCTATGTGTAGAAAACCCTCTGCACTTCATCCGCGCTCACCGGACGCTACGAACGGCAGAAAAACGGTCGATTTTAACGTCCGTGTGAACAAGGCCATATACAAACATATTGCAAAAGCAGCTCATTAAAAAGGTTTTCACAGCTACAGGTATTTCTTTCTTTATTTTCCTATGCCATCTGGTCAAAACAATTTTAATGAAAACAGAACAGAGAAGTACATCATTTTCAGTTTTATATAATGTGTAAATACATTTGTGAACTATAGATGAAAGTAAACATTAGATAAATGTTTTATCTGTTTTTTTTCAATGGGCTCAGCTATGAGTTTTAGTATAACATGTCGACAATAATCTTTACTAATGGCATGATTTCCCCATAAAGCAATCCCTATCCACTGGAGGTACATAGCAAAACAGAGCAACAAAGCACTGGTGGAAACTCCAGAAGCATGTCTGTAGGGCACAAGCATGAAGAGTTGAATAAAGTGACTCTGAAGTTTTCATCTCTCTGAATGTGTCATGCTGAAGCCGTATGAATAAAATATGCTTTAAAAAAAAAAAAACCTTCATCAGCTCACATTGCCCTCAATTTCACCTTTACACACAGAGTACATAAACCAATTTATTTCAGAAGCTAATGGATATTTAAGACAGTGAAAAGTTAAAACAACCAATTAGCATGGTGTTTACGTAAACAGCACAAAAAGAAACTGTGTATTAAATGTGCTTCAGCAAACAAATGTTTTCATCATTACTCTAAAATTTACTTTTTCATTAAAAGGTAAATATTTCCCTCTCCTTTTTTTTTTTCGGGAAAGCCTAAATAAATAATTTTCAATTTTCCTTTCCAAACCTTCCCTCTGCAGTACCAATCTGTCTTTTCCACTCAATCTAAGAGATAACCATCGCTCCATCCAGAACCACGGTCTGTATTCGCCTCATTCATTTTACCGAAACCCAGTGACCACATGTCCCCTTTCACACCAGCATGACAAGCAGGAAACGGCTAGTTTTAAAACAGGAAGCCAACATAATAATGGCAATTTAAAAAGAAAGGAAGAAACCATGGCGTGTCCAAACCCTGGAGAGAGAGAGGGAGAGAGAGGGAGAGAAAGGATGAGCTCATGTGCTCATCCAGCACCTTTCATCTCACTGGGCAAGGGCTGTCTCTGCCAGGATGCCAATTAGTACACCATCTGACCTACAGGCAATTTTGCCGCCCTGCGGAAAGCCCTGACGAAGACAGAATGAAAATGTGAGAATTTATGTAATAATTCAGTTGACTATGGGATAATACTGTTCTCAGTGGAAAAACTCTCAGTTAGAAAAACTCTCAGTTAGAAACAGTATATATATTTTAAATATAGGAATAAAAAAAAAAATCTGTGAGTACTGGGGTAAGATAGATACACCTAATATCTACAGTATCAATTGCTTAAGGATTAAACTATTACTATAGTTCAGAATTGTGTCATATCATGAGGCATAACGAGAACAATGTTAGGCAAATTATTTCACAAGCAGACACAAACGTACTATTGGCATTGGATAAATATTACTGTATCTGGGGACCTCGTGTGATTTAGAAAATACCCCCTCACATCTGAGTTTCGTGTGGCGCATTCACACGGGATAAGCGACTTCGCTTTGCTTTCACTCTTCTGATGGTTTTCAGCTTTCTCTTGCTGCACAATGTATTGTTGTAAGCTGTACAGCGATATGACGCACCACTCAAAATACTTTTAAAAAAACTTCATTTTTTTACTCGCGGATGAGGAATAAAAAAGCACGCAGGAAACCAAAACCTTGAAAAACTTGTATATGACTCCGCCAAATACTGGCCAAATCACAGACATGCTGATTCGCACGAGACTAAAATTATCACAGGACCTCGGTGTGAATATGGCGGAATATGGTAGGTAATTTGGGGAGGAATTTTACTTTACAAATTACAGACATGGCCCATTAGCACGGGATTAAGATCACAGACAACCTTATTACAAATTACGTGAGGTCCCCAGGTAATACTGTACTAGTCCCGTGCGAATGAGAATCTTCTGAATCGACAGTCTGGGCTTAAAAGAACTCAGTGCTGCTTCTTTCAATCGTTCTTCATACTGTATCGTTCTCCACCTAATCTACTTTATAGTACAAAATCATTTAGCTTAAGACACTGCTTAACAGCAAATGCAGCAATTTGATGTGGATGGCCAAACTGAAAACTGATATTTTTATCTCTGAAAGACAGAAGGCTTTACTTCTGCTAGCTGTTTGATACCAGCCACTCCAGTAAGAAATCGATACTGCTTTCAGAATTTGAATACCAATTTACGGTGAGAAACATGAAACACAGTATATCTAAAAAGCTGTTTTTTTGTTTTGTTTTAAATACAGATTAGACTTGCTAAATTAGAAGAAATCATTCTGAGGTCAGGGAGAGGGCATGTTTCTTGGGCAGGGGAAGAAATAAACAAGTAAACATGTCGTAAATCACAATGTACTGTATGATGACTAGATAATTCAGAATAAAAAGAGCAGGGTTTATTTGGCTGTAACCTCTTAGAATAGTATTAAAAGAACCACAGAGGATTTGGACCTGAATAATAACGAGAGAACTGGAGTGAATAATAATCAATGTTACAGTGGAAACAACAAGACCTTGAGGCCCTAAAGCATTGCGTCCGGACAAAACAGGAATCATCACCCTTATCTATGTTTTTTTTTTTTTTTTTTTTTTTTACAGTACAACTGGAAGGTACTATTATGGAAGGAATTATTATTATTATTCCTTCTACAGGACAATATGTCTTGCTGTGACTGAACTTTTGTAAAAACCCAAAATAGACCTCGTAATATAACGCAATTCACACTGGTGAAAAAAAGACTGGTGACAATAGTCTTCATTTAACAAAAGTGCAAGACAGAATGTCACAATTCAACATGCATTTAGCTAAGTGTATTAAAGATTTTCAATTTCACTCTAAATAACAACATTTTACCATGCAAGGCACACATGCATCTTTGTAAAGTGTTTAGATTTTTTTTTTTTAGCATCGTGCTCATACATATCTATATATCTGGGATGAAGAACACATTATACATAGCATTGTAAACAGTGGGCAGAGGAAACAAACAAAACAAAAAAACCCCCTCAAGAATCCAGCAGTTCCTTAAAGCACAATTTTGATTCCCAAATTTCCATAGCTGGCTGATCGACCATATGGCCAGTCACAGCAGGGAATTTTATTGGCACAGTGAGAAATGAAGTGTTCCTCCTAGGGTTGGTGTAGACGTCTGTTGTGGTGTGATTATTCACTGTTTCAGAGCATATGATCCAAATGCAAATATAACCCAAACTTTATCCAAATGCTACATATGGCAGCTTAAGTCTGTTGACCCTAGAACGATATTTTGACACACCAGAGTTCTTGAAAGCCATGATTGTCTGAACACTTTTAGTGTTTTTGAAGTTGATAATAAGTACTGTAAAAAATAACAACGCTTTTTCCTTTGATTATGGGTGTGGCTTTCATTTATTTTAGTCTAGAGCCGCATTAATTTCTCTCCAAGATCTTGCATTGATGATGGGAGAGTCGGCCTGCTGTCTAAAGTCTTCTCCAGAACATTTTAAAGAAAAACAAAAGACAAAAAATGTACTTCAGAAAACCTGGCTATTTCTCCTCAAGCCTACATAAAAAAAAAACCAAGACAGTCTATGTGAGTGTATGAGCTAGTGTCCTGGAATGAGTTGGCACCCCATCCAGGGTGTACCCTGCCTTGTATGCCCCTCATTCCCTGGCCAGGCCCCTGCAACCCTATGCCAGGATAAGAGTCAAAGATTATAAATGGGATGGATAAACTGAGTATGATATTTTGATAAGAAGTTTTAACTTTCCCTACGTATGAAGACATTGGAGACATCCTGTTAATTACTCTCCATTTTGGCACTTATTGCAACATGCAACATGTCCGTTCAGGTGGACGGTCACTGAGAGACTGTTGTCCTCTTTGAACTTGTACCTTAATCTTGAGGACCTTTGGCAGCAAAGAAAGTATGACTGCTGATCTATTATGGGAAATGGGGACACGTATGATTGATCGGTTTGTGCACCTCATCCGTCATGCCTGGAGCACACCTTTTGACATGGACGTATCACTTCCAAGTGCACACGCACATTTCAGAGCTATATTTGCAGACTGACATGATGTTTCACGCTTCCCTTTACTTCAGACCATGCCGCCACTCCTCTTAGACCTGCGACATGACTGTGAATCACTTGGTCTGCTTCAAATGTCTGGCCATCTTGCCGAGAGTACATCATACAAATGGGCTATAGTTCCTGAGAGCGGAGAACGGAATGTAATTCTGGTGTGCAGAATAATGGCGTTACCGTAATACTAAATAAGGTTTTCCTATTTGATGGACATCCAGTCACTACACATTGTACTGCATAAATGGCTTCCTGGAAATAGATCCTGTACATTCGGGAACTGTGTTTTCACTCTGAAGTTTTAGGAGGTTATGGATTCAGGGTTTGGATGCACTGTGCTGCCTTTTAATTAGTTCAAGGCCATTAACTGTTCGGCTGCAAAAGCAAGCATGTAGTGCAAAGAAAGCCTCAAAGTCATAAAATGTGGCAGTAATTAAAAATGTTTAATGAGTGACATTTGTTCTGCTAAACTGAAGTAAGTAACAGAGGCAGGAACCAGATCTGTACTAACAAGTACATAGGGACTTTGACACTTTTTCTCACCTACGTACACACAACTGAATGTTTAATAGTATAGTGCATATGTAATGGTGGCATTTTAAGCAACTGTAAATTTATTTTTGTTTATTTTTTTGCCATTTGATGCAGATAGGTTTAACTACATGGTCGATTTGTAATTACAGTTATCCACTAAAATTGCAACACAGCATATGCAAGACATTTCCTTTATACTTTTAGCTAGATGAATACTATCTCTATTAACTACTTTGTAAATGTTTAGACCACAAAAAAGTGACTTTTGTGGAGTCAAGTCCATCAACAAACGGCATAGTCACCTTATGCCTTCAGGGTCCGGGTTCGATTCCCGGCCATGTTCGATTCCCACCTTTGTGTGCATGGAGTGGGTGGTGGGTTTCTTCCAAGTACTCCGGTTTCCTCCCACAGTCCAAACATTAGGCTAATTGGCATTCCCAAATTGCCCTTAATGTGAGTGTGCATGTATGTGTGCCCTGCGATGGATTGGCACCCTGTCCAGGTGCCACTAGGACCCCACCCTGTGCCGCAAGTCTCCTGGGATAGGCGCCAAGCGACCCTGTATACAGGATTAAGCGGTATAGACGATTAGTAAGTGAGTAAGTCCATTAACACCATTAATGGACAGCGAGAAGAAATCTACACAGATTAATATGAGGAAGCTTCCTACAGTTCCAGTCAAGTCAGTTATAAATAGACAAAATGAAAGAGCTGGTATTTTCAGCCCGATTTGATATTTTTCAGAACAATTTGCTGACACATCACAAACAGGTTATCAGCAGACACTGAGAAAGTATAAACAGCTGTCACTGCATATATTTATGTTCTGAATCTAGATGTTACAAGAGAAATAAGTGATAAATAAAACCCCCAGAGTGCACCAACCACTATCTGCCAGAGCAGGGAAGAACACACAAGGGAAGAGCATGCAAGGATAAAAGGGCGTAGAGGAAGCGCTGAGACTTCCCAAATTCACCTATCCATATCCATAAAGTTTTTTTCTGCTCTCACATCGCACTACGTTTCATTACTGTGTGCAGCTCCCCTGATCCGTGTTGTAATTTTAATTAAAACCTGAGTATAGAAAGCTGATGAAAGCATGTTCCATTTCATTTTATTTATTTATTTCTTAGGAAAGCTGATTCACCCCTGTCAATGCCAATATATATTCATGCTAAATAAAGACAATTGGACTTTCTTGAAAAATATGCCTTGAATTACTGTGTCTAATTAAGGAATATGGTTATAATATATACTGCTCAATGATTATAATGAGGTGAAGAGTTTAATCATTACAAAGGACATAATTACTGCTGTCATTTTTGTAATTTTTTTAAATGCTTTCCCTAATGGCAATGGTTGTAAAAATCATTTTTCAGATTAGATAATGTTTCAAGCCTAATTATGTCCAATGGAACAATGGCTTTGTGGCAAAATATTGAAACTCACATAATAGGCCTTAAAATGAACTTTTGCCATATCAGTGCAGAAATCATGCATGTTAAATCTGTTTTTATGACTGTGTCACTTTTTAATCTAAACAACCATACAGTACAGTACGACTGCAGGTACGAGGAGATCCTATTAGTAATGTAGCTGGTTTACAAAAGAAGACTAGTTTATTATTTACTACCACAGTAGCTTGCCTTGGTCATCAGACACAAAACAGCAGTTATTTGTCTTTGGAGTTCAGGTAGAGGTCAGTGCTACAGTTCACATTTGTAAAACATGCATATTATTTTAACATTAACAAAAGACTAATGTAAATGACTAATGAGCCAGCACCATGCAGAAATAAAAAGGTTTTCCTTCTCAGTCTCTCCATATTTCATCCTCATGTATTCCTGGGGCATTTTTCTTTTGCTAATGGAAATCTTCATTAATTTCTATCAAGCTGCTTTTTAGCAATGCCAACTGTTAAACATACTATACAATTGCAAAACAAAAACTGTATTAGTTTATACATGTAAATGGTGACTTCCCTATGCATATTAAGGTTTAAAATAAGTGTTCTACAAGATTCTGTTATTTGTCATTATGTATTTTACCTCTAGGTAAAATTATTCATAAACATGATAATACGTAGTTTTCTACTGTTATACCAATAAAAACAGCTGAATGTTTTGGCATAGCTACAGTAGATACCAACTTAATAAAGTTAATCAATGTGTAAAGGAAATTAGACACTGGGTATTTAACATCCTTCTACTTACTGTAATTCTGATTTAAAAAAAAAAAATCAGCAGTCCTGGTACTAAGAGCTCATGCAGCTAGTAGTACGCTTTCAGATCACATACTAACTCTGGGTGGCCTTTCTGTTTCATCATGTGGAGCAGTAAAAGACCTTAGTGTTTGTTGACTTTAGTCATTTATTTGAAGCTCATGTGGAAAATACAGTATTACTAGGATATTCTTTTTATCTCAGAAATATTGCTAAGAGAAGAAATAAAATGTTTCACCACAATGGAGAAAAAACTAGTTCATGTCTAGGTTGGATTATTGCAATGCCTGTATTGTAAATACTGTCTGGATGTTTGTATAAACAACCTCTAGTTAGTCCAGAATCTATCAGTCATTATTAGAATAGTACAATACAATTGTATGACACAATTGTGCCCCTCCTTTCTTCGAATTAATTATGAAATATTAATAATGGCTTTTAAACCACTAAATAATTTTGCACCGCATTAGGTAAAAAACTTTTGGTCCTTTATATTCTACCAAAAGTTCTTTGATCTAAAGGTGCAGGCTATTTTGTGTTACTTTGAACAGAGAAAGCTAGAGCAGGAAGCTGAGCTTTAGTTTACAAAGACCTAGTTATAGTAGTCTTTCAATAAATGTCCAGGACTTAGTCTCATTGCTTAAGTCTAGTCTCAAATTATACAGTAATTGATAAACTGTTTAGTCAAGCTTTTCGCTATGGTAAACAAGCAGATCTGGAGAGTTTGCAGTTATAGAGTAATTCGGTGAGCTGGGATGTTTGGTTGCTGTCGCTCCTTTACTTTCACACGTTTACTCAGGTTTGTTAACGGTCGAGTGGCTGGCCTCTTTATTTACCATGAAAACCCTCATGTCTGTGTTATAATCTGGCTCTCCCTATTAGTTATGCTTTCATTTCTAAAGTCCCTGCTTGCACTTTACACACAATGTTAATTGCCGTTAATTGGCACATGGAAATAAGCATACCTGATAATGCTAAAAGACTAAGAAACCATGAAAATGGCTTTGAACAAGTTTGCTAATAGGACTATGACTGCCATAATCACTTTATCACTGCACTTGCCATAAACCGTTTTACACTTAAGTCTTTATAAGTGAACACATGATATTGTCAAATAGACTTTATTTCAAAACTATGATAATTTTCCTGGTTTACAAAATTGCACTTTTGATTATATACTGTAGCACACAGTTATACAAGGGAAACGTTTAAAATCACAATTATAATCCGGTGTCACCCAGATAAGGATGCCACCCTTGCCACTGCCTCGCTTATATCAAACATAATGCTTTTACATAAAATACTTATATCCAGGGTTTATATATTTATGTGAAGCTGCTTTGTGATAGTAACTATTTTTAAACGTGTCATACAAATAAACTTGAATTCAATTAACCCTCCATAAGTGGACACAGCCTCAATAGTGGTTCCATTTCTATGAATGTGACAATACACCACAGGCAGGCAAATATAAGCAAATCTGCCAGAGGTAAGAATCTAGGCTCCAGCATTATTTACTCTGCCTAATTTTTTAACTCCCTTTAGGTGCTTTAACTGCTCTTTACTATTTTTACCTTGCTGAGTGAAAGCACACACAAATGATCCTTCTTAGACTTTTACATGCTGTTCTCTCTGTCTCTCCTAAGCACCTGGATCGTCTCCTCTCCTCCTTCTGACAGACATCCTGCTGAGTTACAAGAGACAAACAACTGTTCCTCTACATTCAGCCAAATCCAATTTTGACCATGACTCCACTGGCACTTTTCTTCATTGTTTTTTTAAGTCTGCTCTCTAAAGGCTGACTGTAATTAATATTCCTTAAGAGAAAATTAATGTGTCACACACCTTGTAGGTGGCACCGCTGATGAATTAGTGCTTCACTCTGATTGTACTTTTTACCAGAATTTTCAAAATGATGTTAGACAAGAGGAGGGATTCAAGTAGAAAATAGGACAGTGTTACTTTGTTCACATCATCATACAGGCTCATTTAAAACATAGAAGTAGATTTATTTATGGGGAAAAAATAGTAAAATAAGTATAGAAATGGGTGGAGATTCTACTAAAGATTTTTTTAAATATATATTTTAATTACAATGAGTGTGTATTTCGTAGGAGAGATATAAATGCACATTAATCTAAATTGGACTGAATAATTGTTCGCTTCACAAATCATTAAGTGGCTCATTTATTTACCTGAGTAAACTAACTAAATGAAAGTTTTTCAGTGTCCAGTAGTTTCTGGAAGTGTGTGTTTGTGTGTTTTTCCACAGTGTATGCTGAGTGTTTCTGCTGCCACGCCTCATAAAAGTTTGTGCTTTTATGTTGTTTGTTTGTTCTTCTAATATTAATCAGAATGCATCACTCTGTCGGGTACAGTATTTCAGACATTGACTGGTCATGGCATCCTAATCACTTTCTGGGTATCAGTAAACTTTGTTTCGCTTGGCTCCTTTAGTTCTTAATGACTTGTGCGGTCGTTGTGAGCCATCTCAGCTCTTTGCGACATTAGGTGATTGTTCTCGCTTTGGCCAGTGCTTATGCAGCTCTACCACTGTGTGAGAGGTGACCTTAATGCGGGACTCTGACCAGCAAATTCAATGTGGTTCAGCTGCAGCCTGTGTTTTTAAAAGTCTCTGCTGACTTTTCAAACATGGAAATAAAAAACATGATTATTCTAATTCAAATTTCTAGGGATGTAACGGTATTGTAAATACCGTTGTACCGCAATAACAATTTATTTCGATAATACCGTGGTCGCATGACGATAAAATGATAGGTCTTCTGAGAAAAGTTTGCTCAGGCGAATGGAGGTAACGGGAACTACAATTCCCATCAGCCCAGGCGTGACCATCATCCTTTGCGGTCTGTTGTCGCTACAGATCAAGTAATGCGCACATCCGATTTAAAACCCACATCTCTTTTCCTTCGCCGCTAATAGCAGCACCCGTCATTTCCGCATTACTGGATCTGCAGCGACAACAGACCGCAAAGGATGATGGCCGCGCCTGGGCTGATGGGAATTGTAGTTCCCGCTACCTCCCGTTCGCTCCATTCGCCTGAGCAAACTTTTCTCAGAAGACCTATAGTTTTATCTCTGAAAAGAAACGGGAAAGGAAAAAAAAATCCTGTCTCTGTCTGAATAAGTGAGTGAATGAGGTGAGTGTTCTCAAATACTCATTCAGCACATGGGCCAGCTGCAATAAGTAGGCTGCTATTTTGATGTTTTCTGAGTGTTCAAGAATACTAAATTGAAACTTTAGTTTTTTACATAGTTTAATAATTTTTTGTTATTAAAATTGAAAAATTTAAGTTTCGGTTTCAAAGTTTACAGATAGATGGCTAATTTGTATGCCATTGATATGTTCAGTGTTCATGTATACTGTTTAATAAACACTTCTGGCACTTTTTTCGAGTCTCTTCATTAGTTTTGTTTTTCCTGTAAATGATTCAATAAATACCGTACCGTGCCATTCATACCGAGGTATTACCGTACCGTGAAGTTTTGATACCATTACATCCCTACAAATTTCCATATATTCCAGGTATTACTAGCATATTAATAAAGGACAAAGTAAGGGAGAAAAAATGCATAGGGAAAAAATTGCTACGTAAAACATAAACAACTTTAATAAAAATCAAGCAATGTGGTGAGAAAAGGGTGGGAGCTCCACCTAAAGTTCCACCTAAATGAACACGAAAAAGAACCCGATGGTCAATCGGAAAGAGCTCCAGTGTCTCTCTGTGGATAGAGGAGAACCTTCCAGAAGAACCACCATCTCTGCAGGCCTGCATGGTAGAGTGGCCTGACGGAAGTCATGACAGACGCCTGGACTTTGCCAAAAAGCACCTGCAGACCATAAGAAACAATTTAGTTTTTTGTTGAAGCACCAATTACAGCCTCAAGTCTTTTTGAATATGATCCTACATGATGTTTGGAAGGTTCTCCTCTCACGACAGCTCTTTCAGAGTGACCATCATGTTCTTGGTCACCTCCCTGACTAAGGCCCTTTCTCCCCCAATCGCTCACATTGGCCACGCTCTAGGAAGAGTCCTAGTGGTTCCAAACTTCTTCAATTTATGGATGATGCAGGCCACGGTGCTCATCCAGACCTTCAATGCTGCAAAGATTTTTCAGCATTCCCCAGATCTATTCCTCGATATAATCCTGTTCCTGAGATCTACAAAAAATTCCTTGGACTTCATGGCTTGGTTTGTGCTCTGACATGCACTGGTAGCTGTGGGACCTTATGTAGACAGGTGTGTGTCTTCTTTAAATTCAACAGGTGGCCTCCAATCGAGTTGTAAAAACACCTCAAGGATGATCAGCGGAAACAGGATGCACCTGAAATAAATTTTGAGTGTAATGGCAAAGGCTATGAATACTTATGTACAATGGATTTTTTTCATTTTAAATTTTTAATACATTTGCAAAAATGTCGAAGAAACTTATTTTACATTGTCAGTATGGGGTATTGCTTGCAGAATTAAAAAAATAATGATAATTTAATCCATTTTGAAAAAGTGAAGTATTGTGAATGTTTTCCGGGTGCACTGTAAGCCTGGCAAAATCCAGCCAAAACAAAATAAAAAAAAAAAACAAACAACAAAAACAAAAACACTATACAGTACAATACAGCTGCACAGTTAATTGTATAAAAATCGAAATCACAATATAGTGTGTGTTACCCAGTCGTATGCCAGATATTTGGAAACACACAATTGTCTAGAATGTCTTCATAATGGCTTTAGCATTACAGCGCATCTCTTTTAACAGGAACTATGAAATTCAAACATGTCCAAGAATGACAAAGCAGTTGTACGCAAAACAAACCCAAGGTTTTGCCAAGGTGCCCTTGTTGAACATCTTTCTGTGGGTGAATGAGCACAAATCCCTTCCTTAATATAAAAAAAAAAATGAAAGTTCATTATAACACTAAGGGTAATAAAGCTGGATTGGGATGGTAGAAAAGCATATATGGGCTGTGATAATCAGGTGTCCACATACTTTTGGTGTATCTCTGAATAGTGTAATCTCACAGCTGTGCTCCGATACAATTTACCATTTGGGTGTAACTTCCCCATGCTTTCCGACACGAATCATCTTCCAACCTTGAATTATCCAGTCTGTTCACACCAAATGCTTTGATCAAATGCAAATGCTTTGTTACTCAGTAGAACCTCTTGGCTGGTTGTCAAACAGGGCTTATGCTGTCAGCGCTATGCCTTCCTGTCTGTTTGCCAGATTGTACCAGTAATTAATAAATAAATAAATCAATGTCCATATACAAATAAGTTGCGGGTCTTGATTGCACAGTTACAAAGGATGGCTGTACACAGTCAAGATAATAGAAATATCCTCTCTAACGCGACTGTTTGTCATATTTGACTGTTGCCATTTCAATATTTTACAATGCATGTCAGTAAGGCTTAATCATATTTTTAAGAAGTAACTGGAGTGCACTGGGAGGAGACAGCTCTCTGCACAAGTAATGTTAGTTTCATAACAACCCGACGGGGTGACAAACTGGCTTTAGTATTGTAAAATCCACTTGGAAACGGATCGCGCTAAATTCCCTTTTGTTTCTCCATCTCTGTCAGATTTCAGAGAGTCAGATATTTTCCCCAATTATGGAAGACTGCAGAATGGATGTTAATTTTCACAAAGTGTTTGCAGAAATTATACTGGAAGAGAACGCATTAAACTCATGAATAAAAGATGAAATGTACCCACTGGGCAGTTGCATAAAAGTCATGAACTGGGTTAAGTGGGAACCAAGGATATCCTATTTTTACTCCTTTGACTTCCTTCTCTCTTCTTATTTCACACACACACACACGCACACACACACACACACACACACACACACACACACACACACACACACACACACACACACACACACACACACACACACAGAGAAAATAACATAAAAGGTAGACCATAAGGAGGTTTAATGATGAGGCACATGAGACACTTTCCAAAAGCTTATCTTCCTTCTAAGTACTACAGAGAGACCGAGTTTTTGAGGTGGACGTGCTGCCCTGTGCGTTTTCTGCTGGAAAAAAATACAAAGGTGCTCATTCTCATTCCTGTCCCTCTTTCTTTATCTATCCCAAAGGTTTACTGGTTTCTGCTAAAGTTTTAACTGATGCAATGGCAAATCGGTGTGTTTACAAAAGATGAGAAAATAAGGTCCATGGCATCCGTTCCTCTGTACCTGAACCTATATCATCTATACTGTAGATCTATAGCGGCTGGAGGAAAAGGGAGAAGCGGAATCATACTGTATAGCTTATACCAGGCTGTTGAATGCTCTAATTTGATTCTTTTATTAGTAATACATTTACTATAACAAGAAAGACAGTAGTCATGTATGCAAGAGTAATATTAATGCACTTATTCTTTTCAAATGAAAATATCTTAAATGTAGTAAAAATTATCGAGTATTTCCTATTATAGGATTATAATAAACCAAGTAAAACATTATTAAACGTGTTGATCGATGTATTTTTGCTAAATTACCAAATGTTCTCTGGGATACATAATTTTGCATTTACTTTAAGCATTTATTTCCAGAAAAATTTAAAAAAAGAGAATCTGTCACTAGAGTAAGACAATTTAAAATATGAGAAATCAAGAACTCAAAAACAAGAAACGCTTGTTTACAGTAATTCGCTTCACACTCTGTTATGGATTATTTATTGATTACTTTCATGTGCATGCCCCATTGTTTGTTTGTTTTTATTTATTATTTTATTTCCTGTATGGGATTTAGTGCTATCTTGCTCACTATTATGCTTTCACTTCCTACACTACATTATGGATTCACCAAATGCTAAGAAAATGAATTCCACGCCTACACACAGGCAGTGGGTTCCTCAGCGGTTAAATCTGTTTTGTTTGGGAAGTTGGAAGTTCAAATCGTGGCACTGTGTTGAACTCTTGTATAAGACCTTTTGCCTTCATCTCTTCAACAGATCTGTAATGCTCTGCCGGAAGGATGGACCAAAAAATAAATAAATTAATTTTTAAAGTGAAAAAAAAAAAAAAAAAAAAAACCTATCCAAAGCAGCCCAGATTCTATGTGATGACATCATAAATTATGTTGCCGTAAACATCCATTAAACTAACACACCCCTTCTTTGTCTACGATAATTACAAAATGCCCAATCTATACAAAGCCCTTTGAGAGAAATGCTTGCTCTTTCTTATCAGCTTTCCACTTAGCAACACATTTAAACTCTATAGTTCACACAAACACACACACCAAGTGTCAGAACTTTTGTCTTCAAAGCTTCCCTACCCTGATGCTAAGTACATACTGATAAGTGAATGCCAATCTGAAAACTCAGAGTAAACCAAGATCTATGGTCTGTATTCAAGCCAACAGATACGGCACATAGGGAACCAGTGGAGTGAGAAATTTTCTTTATGAGTTACATAGACATGAGCACACACTCATACGTGAACACATGAAATTACTACAGTATATTTGCCAGGAGCTTCCACGAGCATGATGGTTGCTGTAGATCACTAATAATGACCTACACCTACAGTATACCTGACTCTAATGTGGACTGAGGAATATAGAAATCTCTGTTCTGCCACATTCTTGCAGCTCTGCACATTAAGCTATTTTTGCTGGTCGTTAAAAGTTATTACTACTACTGTGTCCAAAATACTATAACAGGTTGTATGATAAAATGAAAAAAAAATAAATAATGATAAATAAATAAATAAATAAATAAATAAATAAATAAAAACAGACTCAATAAATAGGACAGCAATAATAAAAATGAGATTACTTATATCGAAGATTGCACTTTAAGATGAAAATGTTATAGACAATGATGTTCAAAACATCAGAGGATAAAAACCAGAGAACGCCAATGATGTGATTGCACATGACATAAAGAAGTACTGCGCAGGCAGCACAGAACACAGTAATTATATATATTTATAAGCAATCACAGTTCTATTCTTCAAAACCTTTGCAGGATAAAGAAAAAAATTACATACAGTTTGACGGCCACAGGTAGAAAAGACCTCCTGTAGTTTGGTGTATAGTGTATGAGAGGCGTTGAGAGCAGTTTCCTCAGCATCCTTCTTTCTAACACCTCCACTAACTTCTCAAGTTCCAGTCCCAGGACAGAACCAGCTTTCCTGATGAGCTTATTGAGTCTGTTAGCATCAGCCGCCTTCAGCCTGCTACCCCAGCACTGAGCGATAAATCATCTGGAGCATGGTTCTGCAGACGTTAAAGGATCCGAGTCTCTCAGGGCAGCTCTGCCCTTTCTAATACACAGTGTCACAGTGTTTTCAGTAGAGTGCAGCTTATTATGGATGTGGACGCCCAAGTACTTGTACTCGTCCACTTCTGTTCCATCAATGGCAAAGTCCTTTGTTTCCTAAATATACACGTTAACACCCTGTATATTCGTAATATTCGACTCTATGGTCATTTTGATCATTTTCGAATGATAGAAATGCAATTAAATAATTGTCTCGTACAATCCCTCGTGATTGGAATTGTAGCAAGATTACACCACGGGAGTTGAGAATTCCCATACTTCAAATTGAGAATGAGGTGTACATTCAGAGGTCCTAAAGACATTTTTCTGTCTATCAGCATATTGAATAGTTTTGCAACTCACTGTACAAAGAGCCATGTAGGCTGCTTGCATTTTATTAATTGCTATGGGCAACTCAGCACTTTTAAAGATCAAACATTTGTAACTGTGTCATGAGTTTTGCACAAGCCCGTGTTCTTCTTTTATTTGTGGATTTTAGACACACACTGTAGCATTAATGATACCCTGATTCATTTTTTTTTTTTATTATAATAATCTGTCATTGCCAGAACATTTGCCATTAATTATAACGACACATTTTGGCCCCGTTTTGTCTAATAAAAGGTCTATGTACTGTACACTGATCTCTTTAATGATGTGCAACTTTAGCCTGGAGGTGCAAAAACTGAGTAAAATCAGGCAGAAATACAGTAGGAACGCTTTAGGACCTCTGAACTCTGCATTAAGCAGGACAGATGTTTATGGGCGAGCTGATAGTGTGGGAAGTTTTGTTGCTTTGTTACAACCAAAACAATCAGGCATGGACAATCAATTAATATTTTACAAATAGGCAATTCACTCGAGGATATTATATGCGCAGCACTGCATGCACTTTTGCATTTCTTTCTTTCTTTTTTTTTTTTTTACAAGACCTTTAAAGACTCTCCTAGAGGCGGACGAGGTATAATTAGTATATTAGACAACACACCAAACCATCCTACAATCATACAACCACAACCACAAACACAATTGAGTCTGAAATTTCTATTTTAAGCCTAGGGTTCCTCTACTGCATCTCTTTACATCCCCCACAATCACCCACAACCCAATTTGAGCCTTAGACTAAATCCCAGAGAATCTGAGACCTGGCACTCATTTAGAAAACACCCACTCATGTTGTCATTCTTTTTCCTGATGCTATCTACTGTATGCAAAAAAAAAAAATGGCATTCATGCTTGCATAGCAATTTTGTAAGAAATACCAATTTAATCTGAAAAAAAAAAAAAAAATACTTTAATGAAGCGGAATGCTTAATTTCTTTGCTTGTATCTTAATCACAAGTTATAGTATCGCACATCTGGATACTGTCAAATAGTGAAATTAAATTTAAATGAATTAAAGATTTAATTTTTATTCCACTTTGGAAAAAAAAAAACCTGATTACCTAAGAGGACCTGCTATACAGTGGTGTGAAAAACTATTTGCCCCCCTCCTGATTTCTTATTCTTTTGCATGTTTGTCACACAAAATGTTTCTGATCATCAAACACATTTAACTATTAGTCAAATATAACACAAGTAAACACAAAATGCAGTTTTTAAATGAGGGGTTTTATTATTTAGGGAGAAAAAAAAGCCCTGTGTGAAAAAGTAATTGCCCCCTGAACCTAATAACTGGTTGGTCCACCCTTAGCAGCAATAACTGCAATCAAGCGTTTGCGATAACTTGCAACGAGTCTTTTACAGCACTCTGGAGGAATTTTGGCCCACTCATCTTTGCAGAACTGTTGTAATTCAGCTTTATTTGAGGGTTTTCTAGCATGAACCGCCTTTTTAAGGTCATGCCACAACATCTCAATAGGATTCAGGTCAGGACTTTGACTAGGCCACTCCAAAGTCTTCATTTTGTTTTTCTTCAGCCATTCAGAGGTGGATTTGCTGGTGTGTTTTGGGTCATTGTCCTGCTGCAGCACCCAAGATCGCTTCAGCTGGAGTTGACGAACAGATGGCCGGACATTCTCCTTCAGGATTTTTTGGTAGACAGTAGAATTCATGGTTCCATCTATCACAGCAAGCCTTCCAGGTCCTGAAGCAGCAAAACAACCCCAGACCATCACACTACCACCACCATATTTTACTGTTGGTATGATGTTCTTTTTCTGAAATGCTGTGTTACTTTTACGTTAGATGTAACGGGACACGCACCTTCCAAAAATTAGTCAACTTTTGTTGACTAATAGTTAACGGTTTTTGATGAGCAGAAACATTTAAGTGTGACAAACATGCAAAAGAATAAGAAATCAGGAAGGGGGCAAATAGTTTTTCACACCACTGTATATTTACAGTCATCTTAACAGCATTTAGCAATACAAATTTTTATAAATATGACCATGAAAAGTCAAGGCAATCAAAGCCTTCCAGCATTTTTGCATCCAAGTGTCTTAAAGTGGCCTCTTAACGTGATGGTTGCACAACGTCTAGACAAATAGAAGTTAAGTTTAAAAAATCTACACAATTTTTGTCGTATAATATTGTAGCGTTTTTCGACGCTAGCAGGGATCTTGGAGTACGAGTGAGCTTACCTGCTCCCCAATGCAAATGGCTGTGGAGTAGTTTATTAACCTCAGCACAAGCACACATAAACAGGTCAAGCACACACACACACAGGTCAAGCACACACACATACACACGCCCAACTTGGCCGAAGCCACTAACCCAAACACCCTTCTCTCTCATGGTGGACACATAGAAAACCCCCGCAAGGCATGACGGTCGTCAGCCGCCGCCCCGCCCACGCCACAATATATTGAGAGATAGGTCACCATTAGATTTTGTTTATCATTCTGGATGTTCGGCTGCTATACAAGGAAGGCTGTTTGACTTACAGTACAAAGCCAGACACTGTTCTGATCAAAGCTGAATAAAAGCCTGTTGTATACAGTAGCTCAGTAATAAGCAATTGCCAGTAAAGAAGAATATCTTTTGAAACAAAGAATAGAAGGTTGTAAAAGCATGAGGTAAACCAGACTGAGGATGCCAATCACTCTTCAAACAACTCGTCTATAGTTTCAGCTCAGCTGGGGATTCAAAATTCAAAATTGTTTTATTGCCACACAAGCATGGGGGTGGTAATTGGGCTCTGTTCAGCATGCCAATCAACGATAAACAACCTACTAATAACATATATTAAAAAACAATACAACAATAAAATTCATTTATGAACACGATGTGTTTTAATGCACAGTCAGTGTGAATTCAGCCGAAGAGTATACCATATGTGCAGGAGGGTGGGATCGATTAAGCGGTAGCAAATTAAAGTGACTGAACATGACGTGGAACTACAGTAGGAGTGCAGATACAGTATAAATCTTTGCTCGTGTCAGGCTTGTGCAATTTATGAAAGTTAAACAACATAGTACAGTATATGTCAAGTCTGGTTGGAAAAGGAGTTGCATCTAATCTAATCTTATAATAAGGGCTGTGATATAGCAACGTTGTGATGATGTCCAACAATGTCTTGTTACAAAATCTGGCAAAATCTTGGATAAAATGGCATTCAGATAACATTGAATATATGAACCAAACTACAAAACAACATATTTTTAACATTTATTTGAAGCATTCATGATGATTACCACACATTCATACAACATCTGACCATATCCCATGGTCCCTTAAGATAAACATGGTTTAGAATTCTGATTGGCATCTCTTAGTGTTGCAATGTTATCTCTCTGTTTAATTGTCTTTCAGAAATATTCTGTAAGGTGCATCCTGGTTCCCTAATTACTGTACTGTAATACGGTGCTTGCTCAGTGTCCAAACTGCATCATGTCCCCTTTTTGTTGCGTTCCAAATGAATATTTTGAACTGCTTTTGTCTGGTATTTTTTGTGGTGCTTTTTGTTATGTACAGTACACGCATTAACTATGGAACCATTAGCATGTTCCCTACTGGACCAGTGATTGGAAAACAGTGGTTTTATTGCAGCAATTAGAGTTCAAATCCTGGTCAGGCCAACGCTTTAGTATTACTGCAATATTGTTCTGACGTTTCAACACTGCATTACTGTAGGGACATTCAATGTTATGGCATCGTCATGTAGTCAATTGTCATTTCATCAAAATCCCAACAGGACAGTGGTAGCTCTAACGGATAAAGCTCTGGGTTATTGATCTGAAGGGTGGAGGTTCAAGCCCCAGCACTATCAAGTTGCCACTATTTTATTATTTATTATTTTTTATTTAACTTTATTTAACCAGTATTAGTATTAGTATTTAACCAGATGCAGTATTTGCTTTGAGGATGCTGGTGGAGAAGTACAGAGAAGGTAATAAAGAGTTGCATTGTGTCTTTGTAGATTTAGAGAAAGCGTACGACAGGGTGCCGAGAGAGGAGCTGTGGTGTTGTATGAGGAAGTCTGGAGTGGCAGAGAAGTATGTTAGAGTGGTGCAGGACATGTATGAGAGTTGTAAGACAGTGGTGAGATGTGCTGTAGGTGTGACAGAAGAGTTCAAGGTGGAGGTGGGTCTGCATCAAGGATCGGCTCTAAGCCCCTTTTTGTTTGCTCTAGTGATGGACAGGATGACAGATGAAGTTAGACAGGAGTCTCCATGGTCTATGATGTTTGCAGATGACATTGTGCTTTGTAGCGAGAGCAGGGAACAGGTGGAAGAAAATTTGGAGAGGTGGAGGTACGCTCTGGAAAGCAGAGGAATGAAGGTTAGCCGCAGCAAGACGGAATACATGTGTGTGAATGAGAGGGACCCAATAGGAACAGTGAGGCTACAGGGAGCAGAGGTAAGGAAGGTGCAGGATTTTAAGTACTTAGGGTCAACTGTCGAGAGCAACGGAGAGTGTTCAAAGGAGGTGAAGAGACGAGTACAGGCAGGTTGGAATGGGTGGAGAAAAGTGTCAGGTGTGTTGTGCGATAAAAGAGTATCAGCGAGAATGAAAGGAAAGGTGTACAGGACAGTGGTGAGACCAGCGATGCTCTACGGCTTAGAGACAGTGGCACTGAAGAAAAGACAGGAGGCAGAGCTAGAGGTAGCAGAGCTGAAGATGTTGAGGTTCTCTTTGGGAGTGACAAGGATGGATAGGATCAAGAATCAGTTCATCAGAGGGACAACCCATGTCAGATGTTTTGGAGATAAAGTCAGAGAGGCCAGATTGAGGTGGTTTGGACATGTTCAGAGGAGAGATTGTGAATATATTGGTAGAAGGATGCTGAGGTTGGAACTGCCAGGCAGGAGGTCTAGAGGAAGACCAAAGAGAAGATTTATGGATGCAGTGAGAGAGGACATGAAGTTAGTTGGTGTGAGAGAAGAGGATGCAGAGGATAGGGTTAGATGGAGGCAGATGATTCGCTGTGGCGACCCCTGAAAGGGAACAGCCGAAAGACAAAGAAGAAGAAGACCACTGTCTAATTTTCCCATTTATTGGTTTAGGTCACCATAACCAGTTAGTCAGTTTCATTGTCCTTCTATAGATACTTTTAAGCATGGTGATGTATATGTTTATCGTATATTTCTGCTTGATATTAAGTTTTCCTATAATACAGTATGCTTATTGGGTATAAAATATTGAACCTAGTGCAGCAGAAAAGTGTTCGACCCGACGTTCAACCTAAAGCAAGTGTGAATCCTGATGATGTCATAACCATCTGTGGTGAGTAGTACAGTACAGTACATGAGAGTAAAACTGGCTGTGACTTCTGTAAGGCAGAGCTGTCCCCTGTCAATCAATGCCAGCTGGTGTGTAATCGGGGAGAGTTGGCTAAGGATAAGGAATTGGCAAACGACCAGAGTGGGAAGCGAAAAGAGAGAAAATATGCTTATGTGAGGAGGCGTTTATGGATCCCAAGATGTTAATGTGTTAATTACGTGCGAATCTCCTGCCATGGTGAAAAACAATCTTTGACCACTTTCTCAGTTTTTTTTCCCCGCCTCTACTCCATTGCACAGATGTGCTTCATTTCACAGCTACCTAACTTTTATTAGAACTGTGGCACTATCTAGTGCTATTTTGGAGTAATAAATCACTCTAACTACCTGGCAACAATCCACCTTCCGGGAGGTGTGTCCAGAAATAGCACAGGCAGCACAAAAGGTCTCAGCTGTTTCAAGCTTATAGGTTTGGGTTATTTACCGAGTATAGCAGAGACACCTGTATCTGGATATCTATGTCCACTAATGGCTCTCGTCCACTTCTGTCATTTCCTATAACAAACTTTTCACCTCCACCACCACCACCAATAGGTTTTGTTCAATCCACATTCGTTTTTCATCATGATATGTCTAACCTACTTCCCCAACCCCAAAAGGATGTGATGGAGAGGGTGATGGCAATGAAGCCAGTCACATGATTATCCTGGAAATTATTGCTGGCAGCTAATTCAATAGTAGCCTGCACCATTTCTTCATAAGGCAATACTTCTACAGATGAGAAATTATCACAGGAGAGGTGAAGAGGGTGTAATAGATTGGAGAGTACTGGTGCTGTATACACAGATGTCCCCTGGGCAAACAGAAATTCACTCAGCATCGATGAGAGGAGGTGTGTGTCACTATTCGGATGGGTCTGACAGCCACAGGGATGAGATATCTCATCTCATATTGAGGCATATTCCAAATTCCTGTGCAGGAGATTATAGGAGAAAATGGAAGGTGCAATCATCTTTGAGATATGTCAGTGAATAGCAATGGCTATACCTGACCATTTTCTTCCGCCTGGGGAGTCTTTGGACGTTTACATACATGGTGGAAGAACACATATAGATGAATAATTTATACTGTGCACTTAAGTGTACAGTAATGTATTATTAGTCTCTGCCACTCCCACAGTAAAGCAGAGTAATGCAGTATAATGTAGACTCTAAAGGTACTTGGCCATGTCTTATTAGTGAGGCTAGAGAGAGACCTAATGCAGGATGCGGAACACGGTACACGAGGGAGGATATATGCATAAAACACTAATAGCTGACGCACAAAACACTAATGAGGGTTCATTAAGGACAATTCTTTTTCCGGTAGTGGGAAAAAAAAGGAAGAAGTAAAAAAGTTCACACTTGTTTCTGATTTGGTTAGCAGACAGATAGGTATAATGATTACCAGATGTCTTGAAAAAATTCCCACACTTGCTAAAAAATAAGTCCTGCAACATAAACTCTTCGAGATCTAAGGAGGAAACAAAACATCCAAAAGATGCTCTATCTCCTACTAAAAAAAGCACAAATAGACAACAAAAAGGAGAAACAAACAAACCAAGACAGGAACCTAGTGGGAATAGAGATGGGGAAAAAAGATAGCTGAGAAAAAGACAAGGTAAATCACACAACACTGAGAGAAAGCCATAGGCTGCCTCGGCTTTGGGTAGAGAGAAAGATAAGGAGAAACAAGTGTTCTTTCTCAGTGTGTGTTTAATCGATATGTTCCTCAAGATTCTCTCCAAAATTCCAGCCATGGAAGGACATTAAATTCTGTTGGACTGATATCATTTAAGAAATGTCCACAAAATGTTCAGCTAGATAAACAGCCACAGGGCATCTGGTTGAGACCTTACATACATAAGGTACCTTATGTACAACAGCAAAACACAGATATGGGAGCAAAGCTAGTTTCATTTCTCTATATAATTTCCTATTGCACTAATCCCAGTGTTTCACTAGTGCTTGCATACCATCAAGGTAGAAGGTTTCCTCAGTGTGCTGAAAACACTGACCTCCCAGGAAATCCTTTAATGATCCAAACATCTGAAAATTGCTTGGAGAGAGGTCAAGGGGATGTATGGGCGATGTCGCAATAACTTCAATAACCATTCAGCAAAATTTTTTTTTTATTAAAAGTCCCAGTTTGACTTGAACACCCCTTGTACTTTCAGGTGTACATGATCAGATATGAAGATCGTTCGACAAATGACTGCCATGTTCTTCAACATGAATGTGCTGTGATGCGTGATGTATTTACAACAACCTCAATAACTTCCTGTTTAGGGTTGCAGTTAATTTAAGATACTAGTGCATTTTGAAATAAACAAAATTATTATTAAATATACATTATTTATAAATTAAAATCAGCTGAATGCATTAGTAACATCACAAGCAAGTTTAATCAAACAAAATAACTGAGCTGAGCGGGAGAAACACACACACACACACACACACACACACACACACACACACACACACACACACACACACACACACACACACACACACACACAAAGCCATCCTTTAGACATCTGTATTTGAGACCAACTGGGAACATTAATTATGAAGATGAAGTTAAGGAAGTTCTCAGTCTAGCGACATGGGGCTTCTGGTTTTAAGTCATTCTCACTTCAGGCTCCCAAAAACAGACCTACAGTAGAAATGAATATACAGTATGGAGTGTATTAAACGGATACGGATATAGTGCCTTGTTTTGTTTAGTCGGTTCATGTTTCATTGGCGATTTAATGCTGAAGCAGGTAGTTTGTCATGATCTGCACTGGGTTCAGGAAATATCACTTACTCCAGCTCCTTCGCTATTAATAAATAACCATCCTGCTGATCTGAATGAGAAAGAGAGAGGGGGGGGGTTTGACCACAGACACGAAGGGTCATTTATTTGTGAGAATAAGGCATGTGATACTGTGGCATATGTTTTCTGCAGTCTAAATATAGAAGACGGGCTTGGTGACGGGGTATAGATAAACTGGACGCCGCTGTTTTAAGAATAATCCGAATGAAAAAGCTTTTTTTTGTATCTTAGACTTTACTCAAGAGGCAGAGGAAGGATTGTTTGAAAAGGGCACATTGTTAGCATCATATCCCAGCAGAGTTAAAATTCAAAAAGGCACAAAGCGGTCCCTTATTGCTGGCACTACAGGTAAGCTCTCTCTTTATACTGTATGTAAATACATATTACTCCAGAGGGTTCTGGGAAGTTATATGTTTAGACAAGTGAAGCACTCTTATTCTCCGAAAGAGGCTAACTATACTGGACACATGCCGAAAGAGGTTTCATGCAGTATACTGTATACCACTGTACTGTATATGACAAGCCCCCTGCATCTCTCATGCAGAGAAATATCCTGTTCATTTCAGTCCATTTATCTGCCACTCATTATAAGTGTGTGCTTTCTTCAATAAACAGTGAAGGAATTTTGCTACGGCACATTTTTAACGGCTAGTACTTAACTCTGAGGCTCAGCGTGAATCGGCCAGTGTCTTTTATGTTTTGACATACGACTGCTAAATGTAGCGAGCTTTTATGTTACTGTACAGGGTATTCGTGTCACCCTGAGCCGGGTCCTCATAGCTTCTCGTCATGCATACTTTGTCTCACTACTGTACTTCCTTGTCTCGTGATATGGAGATGAAACTTCCTGTTGCATGTTCTCACACCGTAATCCAAGTCTCTTGATTCCCATTCCACTGCTGAAAGCAGGAGTACATATTATTGCAGCTGCTGATGAGGCCATATGTTCTGCTTTTGCTGATTGAGTTACGCTCTTCTGTGCTGGACGCCGGTACGGAATGGTTGGTGTTTATGAGATGAAGGGATTTGGCAGAGAGTCAGATTCTGAGGAAATGCCAAACCTCAAACACTCTATTGTATAGCACACTGAGAGATAGGAAGGAAATTTTATATACCTGTTAAGCCATCCTCTATTATTAGGAAAGTCACCCTGGCTTGGAGGAATTCATGGTCAGTGATTAATAAAATTATGATGAATTATAATTTTTGGTCCATGGCACTGGAATGGGCTTTAAGAAACAGGGTGTGCTGGGTGTGATGCAGAAAAATACATTTTAAAAAATCATCTAATCATCTGAACATCACCTTGACATTCTGTTGATATACAGTAGTTCACTTGAAAAGGTTCTTTGATCTTAATAAACGCAACACATTGCAGACCTTCTTCAGAGCTTCCACAGCCTTGGTGGCTTTTGTCAACATTTATTACTATGACAAGAAAGGCTGCACGAAGCATGCACGTCCCCAAAGACTGGACTGTCTCCATATGTTATCTGCAGGCAGACTCCAAATAAATTAGTCCCCGCTGAGAGCACAACCATGGGGAATCTGATACAGATATCAATGTTACCTAAATAAGGACACACTTTACAAATATTGCTTTTCCTTCCTCTTGATGAGATTCTGCTCGGGCCAAAACAACCTAATTAAAAAGATCATTAAATTTATAGCATAAAACTTGATGTACAGTTCACGGTGCATTAAAAAAAGAAGGAAAACAAAACCCTGGTGATATCCTGTATACTCAGCAATACTTTGGTCAGTACCAAGGATACTCATTGGCTAAATGGTCAAAGGAACATGTGGGTTAAAGTGGTACTAAATTATTCAAGAGACATATTTTTCAATGCTTGTAAAAGAAAATAGGGCTTGAGTCTCTTGGAGATGCATGGGTCCTGGTAGACGATTATGACAATTCTACTGGCCCACTATATGCATCACAAGATCTTAAAGGGATTGTAGTTGTAGTGGTGCTTTCTGAGAATGGTTCAGAGTTTTACACAAAGTTGTTTTAACAGAGGCACAATAAGTATAATGATAGCCAATCACCATACAGTATATCTTTCCATGTACACCTGAATGCTTGGAAATACCAAAATATACACTGTCCATTTCAGAACAGTCAAATTATTGGGCTGTATCAAGCAAAGGAAACAAATCAAATAATAATGAATTTTTTTGTCACATGTACCTTACAGCACAGTGAAAGTATTTTCCCTCCAACATATCCTAGTTAGAAACCTAGTGTCAGAGTGTATGGTTAGCCAGGACACAGCACCCCTGGAACAGATACAGCAGGGCTTGAACCAATGCCCTTCCGATCAGTAACCTAATCAACCACAGCCTTAACTGACTGACCCACCACTGCCCTGATTGAGAACGTTGTGGACGAAATGTAGTCAGAAAAAAAGAATCATAAAGGGAGACCACTTAAGTGTGCATGGTAACAAAAACATAAACATGGTAAAAACATACTGTAGCTATGCTTAATAGTGAAAGTAGGAGCATTTCCATATGCACACAATGTGATGAGAATTTACAAAATTGGGAAAAAACAGCTATAAGAAAACCATTTGTCAGTGAGGCTAATCAGGAAAAAAGGACTGATTTGCTAAGGAGCAAAGACTGGACTTTGGAGCAATGGAAAAATGTTCACTGAGGGTCAATCTAAACTGATGAGTTTAGATTGATCCTAGGGTTGGAAGGGAAGTACATGAAGTGATGCACCCATCATGCATAGTGGCCACTGTACCAACCTCTGGAGGCAGTGTTATGGTATAGGGTTGCTTCAGTTGGTCAGGTCTAGGCTCAGCAGTGTTATGTGGCAATACAATGATGTCAGCTGATGACCTAAATGTACTGAATGACCAGGTTATCACATCAATGGGGTAAATAAAATGTTTATCTTTTAAGCATATTACAGGATTTACTAACTACAGTGAAACTAACAGTTTGTGGTTTCAGGAGTGACAAATATGAGTGTAACCCTGCCAATGCAACTTGGGAGTTTAAGGCATGCAAATACTACTGTATTATAGGCATAAACAAAATATGTTATTCTAAGTTCCTTAGTAGTACAACAGAGAAGTTTTCACCATATTGTTGGGAGATTAAAAGTTCAAACTAGTCACACTCTCTGTGTTGGAAGAATGACATACTCCTCTTTTTCCTGTCATATCTTGTGTCCTTGTGAGCTCATGTACTGTACAGTATGTGAAAGAAGGCAGATATTGCTTTTCTCCACTGTGGAGATAACATGTTTTCCTGCAAGTTGGCTGGCAACATTTATCTAGAAAGAAGCATGTGCTAACCTTCACCCTCACCATCTGGTACAGTATCTACAGTTGCTGGTTAGTAGGAATTCGTAAGTGAAAAAATAATAGAGTTAGTTGGGGGTGGACCAGAATTTGCTATATTGTTCAAGACTTTTCTTAAACACTAGAATCTCTGAAGATGACTAATTTGCAATAAACTGTGAAGATAAACATGCTTAAGCAGAATCCTCATCCCCTAAACTCTAGAATACACTAGAGAAACGCAGAACTGAAATAGTCACATAAGACATTCACTGAAAGGAGCTTAAAATCTGCTTGCAGATATTCTTATCTTCTCTCCTCCAGATTTGGTAGCACTCTAAAGAACATTCCCCCTCAAAGGACGCCGCCTCGGGTTACGACTTTCTGTGCGCGCCGCCCTCTTGTCAGCTACAGTACACAGTTTCAGCAGCCCAGGAGATTTGGTAATGGGGTGTAAAGGAAGCTCATTGGGTGTGCTTAGAAAAGCACAGAATACTTGAACGGCTTCAAATCACACATACAGAATAGGCAAAAGTTTGAGGTTGCCAATTAGTCCAACAATCCCGACCACACTGCCTTCCGTTGCACGCGCCCTTCCCTGCAGCCTCTTTGGTTACAGCCTTTGCCCAGCTGTCCACAGATATTTCTGGGAAATGGCATCCTAAATTACCAACAACACAATTATCCAAGCTTATGGTGCATGTTAAGGTCCTTTCTAATGCACAATTTGACCCTTCTTGAAAAAATGTGTCACTATTTGTTGATGTTTCATTTTATGTTACCTATTTAAAATGTTATTATGACAGACGGAGAGATTATCATAAATGTGAAAAAGTTTTGTCTTTTATGTTGTATAGAACAGGATCTAAAAATTAAAGTCCAAAACTGTCCTCTCTGGTTTATTTAAAGGCATTTCTGATCAAGTATACACAGAAAAACTATTAAATAAAAGGTACTAAATAATAATAACAATTACCCTATATTCCTCTTTTTACATACACCTTACGCCAAATTCTCTTACAATTTAAAAAATGCGCAATTCTTTCTGTCTCAAACCCTCTGGCTCAAAAAAACCTATTTCGCTATACTGTACTTAAACCATGGTTTAGACAATGAACCACTGGTGACTGACCACCAGTAGTGTGACATTAACCTTGCGGTTACACGATGACCTAATATAAATCTACCATGATTTCAAGATCAAACTTCAGCTTCAGTATATGCTAATGATAGACTCGGTCTTTATCCACTTTACATACAAAAATACATACTTCAACATAGATTCTGAACATCATAAGGTAATTAGATAGACCATCTCTTACAAGATACCCTAAGATAGACTGGCACATCATATTCCTACCTCCCTCAGAGTGCAGCCTCCACATTCACTGTGACCCCGATGAGGATAAAGTGATTACTAAAAATGAATGAATAAATTATTGATCAAACCAGACAGAAACTTAACAGACCTTAACAGACCTAACTAAACATTACATCAGGGTTAATAAAATGCAATCTGCATTCATGATAATTTTCCAAACTGTTTGTTTTTCAATAAAATTAATGAAGTACATTTGTATATATAACTATTAAAATAATCATAAATCTAAATATGGGAGTCATCAACATTCTGCTTACAACAAGACTCTTAATCCTCAAGGCTGTGTACATTTGTCGTCTGTTAATCAACAGCGCAGTGTCGCCTTTACTGCAACATCATTAAATCGATATGGTGCTTGCACATAGAGCAAATTTCATCTACACTTAATCAAAGTCAGTCCCTAGGTGGGAATGCATCATTAATGTTTTAAGGAAAATTGCTTCCTTATGAACACTCATCGAAAGCAATATCTTGAAAAAATTTTTTAGACAGGTTTGCTGCTTGCTGGCTCGTTATACATAAAAATGAACATGACTGATACATTTACCGACCTGATATCGCATCTCAAATGAATGGAACATCATGAATGCAGAATGGAGGAAAAATTAAAGACTCACTTTGCCTGGTGAGTTTTGGAAAAAGCCCTAAGGAAAACATAAAAAGCTACCAGGAATGTCTATATTAGTGGCCTGGGAGGGGAAAAAGTAAATTGCATGACATTTATTGGCACTCTAGAAACGATGGTGAGTTGTCAGTTTAAATAAGCAATACAGTACATGCAGACAACAAGCAGAAAATGAGCCGGACTACCCAGGACTACAAGTCAGCTCTGCTAGGATGTGTACTTGCTTGTCATAGGAAGGTTTTACAAACAATCTTCAAGTGCATACAATAATAAGCAACGTTGCTAGTTACCATATATACTTTATTTATTCATAATAAATCTTCGTGCAACTTTATGCAGCATATGTTCGTATGTAATTTACACATCGTTAACGTGTGTGTTTTGCCTATATTTTGCAATATCACCTACACACATCTGTTACTCGAGCATTTGTGCTTTCGGTTTGGTCTTCACTATCAAAAAGTCCTGATATTGACTCAAAGCCATAGACAACAGCTTGTTTAATGAGATTTTTTTCACACATAACTCAATTAGATAATGTGCGTTATCCGAAGCACCTTCCGACGGATCAGCCCATAAACACATAAAATTCACTCTTCTGTGAAGTGCAGGCGCTAACTGCTCATTTTATGTATGGTTTTATTGATTTTAATTGCATGCAGGAATGAAATGAAAAGAAATATTGCCGTCTTATATTGTAAAGGACAAAGAAGGTGAGGTGCTGATGCAGGGTACTGTATATGAGGCTGGCTAGTGGTACTCTGTTTACGAAGCTGCAGATGAGAAGCTGTTCAAGAACAGAACTTCACATATTCAGATAATCAAGACTCAGTAGGTCCCAGATAATTAAAGAAGAGAGGCTTCTTCATAATGATGATGATGATTATTATTATACATTTTTCTTTGTGTATTTAACTGACAACAATGTTGAGTATTACAGCACATTAATATGTAAACATAAAGTTAAGCTAAATTAATTTTAAATTAGAAAGATCGGCCTGCATTGACACAGTTTAATCCAAAGGATAGGGATCTTTATATGTAAAGAATAACAAATCATACTGTTTATTCAGTATATACTGTACATACATATAATAACGATGTTCAGGCATCAGTATGGCTCTCGTTATTTAGTGAGTCTATATTTGTCTGGAGAAGGTTATTGTTACACTTGTCAGGAGTGAAATTCAGCTCAGTCCTGTGTCTATTATCTTTTAGACAGTGAGTTACCAAGAAGACGGAAAAAAAAAACAGTTTAATACAAGAAATTGTGGATACAGTTTATAGAACATTCTAAATTTTCAACACTTGAAATACCATGGTATTCAAGACAGTATAATTTTTAAAAGGTCACAAACAAATATACAGTAGATTAGTCTATTTAAGACAGTCAAATTGTGCTAAATGTGCTAGATTAAAAAACTAATATAATACGAATATAATATGGTCGTAATCCTAAATTAAACAATGAAGTTCATTGTCGGGTCACTAAGTATTAGTTAGATTAAAAAAAAAAAAATAAATATATATATATATACTATAATATATATATAATATATATATAATTTTTTTTTTAAAGGTTTTATTTACAGCATAGGCAAAGTCAATTTTACACAAACACGGCTGAAACGGCACGCCAAGGATTTACGGACAAATCAGATCTAAGTTTGTTGACTCCTTATGCTCTGGAAATGTCATGGTCAGAAATGGAAAATACTCATGAAAGTTTTATTCTGGCTCTTCAAACTTGATCGAAATTCAGTTAAATCAAAATTGTGTCAATGGTCCTAGTACTTTGATGTTTAAAAACTGTCAGTGGAAGACATTTTTTCCCAAGAGGACCTGTTTATAGTGTTGCCCATAATCATTATTTAATCTATTTGATCTAATTTCTATTTTAAGCATCATCGTTTTGCATTGTCGTTACAGAGTAATTAAAAGTCAGATCAGACAGACAGTTGTCGAATCGTTAAGCTCCAGAAATGACATGGTCGGAAAAGAAAAGAATAAAAAATTGCATAAGGGTCCGTCAGGCTTGATGGGAATCCAGTCCAATCTAATCACATCAGTTGTGGTTGGCGCCTGAAAGAGATGGTGTATAGATCCTGTCAGTGACTGTCACTGGATAGCCCTTTTGTAGGATTGGTCCCTAAAGACCCTGGATAAGGAGCAGGCTGAACACACAGGCCTTTTAACAACTCAAGTAAAAAGCATCAGAGTCTCACAATATCACCATTAAATCTACTTGGACTAAAAATGACCCTCTGGCCATCATCATCAGAGATAAGGTGCAGAGGTGCCCTGCTGTTAGAGTGTAATTAAACACTCTGCTATCATTAATTCAATGGTAAAAGGCAAACTCAGACAAGACACTTAGTCATATGAAGGTCAGAAGATACACAGAAACCCTGAAACACAGTCGCTGCTTTTCCAGGATACCTTTTTTGGGTAATAAAGGAAAGTGCTGAGCACTGATTGCTAAGCTGGTGTTCGAAGAATCAACGGTTAAGATGCAGATTTGCATCGATTTTGTCTGGCAAGAGGAAGCTGAGAGGGCACAATGCATGCCACTCTACACTGCTACACATTTAGAAGACCCTCAGGGGAAAAGTTCCAGGAGTTGTAATACAGTACTCTTTGTAAAAATGACAAATGATATCAATATTAAGATAACACATACAATACGTAAAATTTTATATTTTCTTTTATATTTTAGGATGTTTTAAAAAAAAAACTTTTAAAGTTTGTTTTTTTCCATTTCTCCAAATACTGATACAAATTGATCAGCCATCCCTCAAAATACATTTGGAGATGGTTCTTGGAGCGCTGCTCCATTTAGAACAATTTTTAATGTACCTTTACTTTTTTTTTTACGTCTGCACATGTGGAATGCTTTCTTCAGATCAGCCCACTGAAAGATACATCAAGTTTTAATCTTCTGCCAGAGACAACCAGCAACAATATCCTAGTGCCATGTCAATAAAAATACTCTCAATCTTTACAAGAGCATCTGGACCAGTCGATGATAAACAGCTTCAGAAGCAATGATCTACAGTCATATTCTATACTAGCTATGGGGATTTTTTCCTTGTATACATCCCACCTGTCTCTTTAAAAAAAAAAATGTAGTTGCAAAAAGGCTTGTGCCTGAGTTTTAAGCACTGCGTTCACGAAAGGCTTGTTTTGTAGAGCCCTCCAAAACAGCTTGTTATAGAGACCAGTCTAATAGTGGATTCTTTTTATCTGACAAACTGTGCAGTGGTGAATCTGAACCACTTTTTTGTTGCGTATCTCATCGCTCACCTCACGCTACATGGATACCGTAGTGTTTGCTGTGTTTTTAACTACTTCCGCCTGGTTAAACATTTTATTATGGACCTGAGTGTCTATAATAGTAATGTTAATGATTTTTTTCCCCATTTATTGAACTTTGCACATCAGCAAATATGTGTCTGTTCTATGGAACTGTGGAAAACCCCTTATTTCTTTATGTTTTGCTTTCAATAACCCAGACTGTCTTGTATTTTTTAAATCTAGACTTGAGGAATAGTTCTCTCAGTTTTCCTGGGGGACCTTTTTTATTTTATTTATTTATTTATTTTTTTTACACCTATTTAGTTCAGTATCTGACCATATTGAAAGGAATGTTTTTTCATAGGTTGACTCCTATGAATCATTCATTTTTGCTCAGTACTGTATTTTGATATCTTCTTTGTTTTCACTACTGTAGGTGAGTTTGGAACCAATTACTCCATGCAACATATGAAACTGTACATGCATTGGTGAAATCAAGGAGAAATTGAGAGCAATTTTAAATGCAATGTCAGGAATCAGGGAAGGCAAGGACACAGGTGCAGGCTCCACTTTCGTAGTCATTGTGACAAACTAAAATAAACAGGAACAAGAATTACTGTAGACTTGAATCTTAACATGAACTGTGATCACCAACAAAAACCTTTAAAAAAAAGCCATAAATGCATTAAAAAAAATGAGCAGAAGTGGGACAAACACTCCTGGAAAACAGGAACTTAAATCAATTCACAAAGCAATGACAAACTCAAAACAGGTGACACACAGATACTAACGGTGGTTGTAGTTTAGTGCCTTGGTGGAACATTCCTGGAATTTCAGCCTAATCTGCATGTCTTTGGGAGGAAACCTGAGTACCCAGAGGAAACCCACCAAGCACAGGGAGAACATGCAAACTCCATGCACACAAAGACAGGAATTAAACCTGGCCGGGAATTGAACCCGGACCCTGGAGGTGCAAGGCGACAGTGCTAACCACTACACCACTGTGCCGCCTGTTTTAAATATAAACTGATTTTTTTAAGGATACCAATAAATATTGAGCAAAACATATAAGTATTTTGTTAAAACATATAAACAAAATTTTGCACCAAAAACAAAATAACAGAAATTGAACCATATTATGGGCTGAGATGCATCAGTTGCACAAAGCTCTAAAATATTCATTGAATGTTTAATGAAAATATTGTGTACTATCCTCATCCACATCTGCATATTTTCACTAAATGTTTAATGAAACTATTTTGTACTACATTACCAAAATAAAACTTGGTATAATACTGAGAATATAATACAGTAAGTCTCTAAAATATGAACATTTGTTTGCATTACTTCAATTAGATCAAGGTAAATCACATGCGTACTGAACATGTGTGTGCTGCCTGCATCCCAGGATGTCTGGAAGCGACCGTAATAGCAGTGGTGATGGAGATGGTACTGCTATGAAGTTCCAAGCTCCAAAAAGGATGGAGACAATTTGGACTTACAAACAAATTGGACTTACAAACGAGCTCACAGAACGGAACTCGTTTATATGTTGGGGACTTCATCTATAACATTAATGTGCATCCATGATTTAATTGTGTGGTAAACAGTCCAGACAGTCAGCTTAAATCCAGACATTATTCCCACTATAACTGTAAAATTCTGTAAAAGTCATGAAAGCTATCGTCTGTTATCGAGCTATTGTCTGACACACTGATAGTTTCAAAACTAGTGTCAGAAATGTATAATATTGATATCGGCACCTGAACGGATCCGTGCACCAAGGTGATCTACAGTAATAGAGCACGAGTCATTCCACTGCACAAAGCCTCTGGGAGAGAAACATATCTCAACAAAACCTACGTGGTAATGAGGTCTGCTGCAGGGTTATAGAGACACGCTAAGCAGACAAAGAGCATAGAATCGGAGATGATAGAGGTTCATGAAATAGTGACCCCTACAGAAACACAGAAATAAAATTTACAGCAGGAGAGTTACTCAGGAACTTCATAAATTAAGCCCATTCCACTGTAGTCACAATAAGGATTTAAAGAAATGCTTATATATTAATCTGACATTCACTTTTGTGCAGCATGAGCTGTTTTCACAAAGCATCTTTACAAGACATTTAGATTTAGATCTTTAATATTCAAGTCAGAACTCACAATCAGAAAAAAAAACCCAGAGAAGAACCAGATTTAGAAGGAAATCCTATGTGACAGTCTCACCTGATGATATCACTCCACATCGCCACCTGAATGCTAACTAAATTTCAGGTTACCTAGGTCACCAGTGGTCTATTCTTACCTACTTGACTATTCACAATTGACTTTAAATGGGAATTTCTGGATTGTTCATCACGTAAAGAGGTTTACGTTCCCCTTGAATTAGTTCTCAAATCTCCTCTTTGGATTAGTTCTTTTTACTTTTTGTCTGGCTGTTTTTTTTTCTCTCTTCTGGATTCACATTCTGTTAAATAAACCCAGTACTTGGACTGTACACTCTGTTTGTGTGAATATGACACCTATTCCTTCAAGGTGACACACTACCAGGATAAAGAGATTATAAACTGGAGGTGAGATGATGATACTTTTGGACCATTATCTACACTGCCGGGCCAAAAAAAAAATGTCACTGTAATATTTCACTAGCCCGCCTTTAGCTTTGATTACAGTGCACATTACCCATGGCAACCTTGCATTGTTTTAGCAACCTTATCACAAAAGATTGAGGCTTCTGTACGTGGTGGCCAATTCGTACATAAAAACGTTTCCTCATGCTCTTAGATTCACTCCTACACAAATTGAGCCTTGACATTGTCTACCTGAATTATGCCATCAACAAAGAAAACAATCCACAGATGGGATATCCTAGTCATTCGGTACATCCAGGTCATCAGCTGAATTAATTTTTATTGCCACCCAATGTTACTGATCCTAGACCTGAACAACTGAAGAACCCCAGATCATAACATTGTCTCCAGTGGCCTGTACAGTGGCCGCTATACATGATGGGTGCATCCCTTCATGCGCTTCTCTTCTTACCCTGACACAGCCATCATTCTGTAATAGGGTCAACCTGGACCCATCAGACCACATGACCTTTTTCCATCGCTAAAAAGTCCAATCATTATGCTCCATAGAAAACTGAAGGCCTTTTCCTGATTAGCCTAACTAACTCTTATAACAACACAGCTGTTTAGTCCCAAACCTTTGAGCTCTCGTTACACTGAGCGTGTGGAAACGATCTTACTCTATTGAACTTAGCTGGAATTTCTACTTTCAATTTTTACAATGCAACTTCATCAAGCGTTTAAGTAATCTCCTATTGACCATGACCACATGTCTTCCATGAAGTTGACAGTTCAGCACTATCCTTCCAGGTTTTTGCAATTTTGTCTCCTTAGTTGTTTTCTTTGCTTGATTCTGTAAGATCCACTCTATAAGATCTTTTCTATAACCACAAGATGTATCTTGTGTAAAAAATGAGAAGTTACTTACTAGTGTTAAAATAATTGTTGCTACCTGAAACATTTACATTTCAATAAAATTTTCAAATTCTATTCGCATTTACTGCCAAGAGAGCAAAGGAAGAATTAACAACTTCATCAACTTTCTCATCATTTAACATTACCGTTCTCTTCCGCCTAGCAGTCGTGTCAAATATCAGTGTGATGCTGCTTATGGCAAGAGTAGCCTAGTGATATTTTGTTATAATCTTAGCTACATAATCTTTGCTACAGCTTAGTGCATTAGAGAACATGTCCTCTTGTGAGTGTTACAGAGTGTGAGGACAGAATGAGAGGGAGCGTTAGTGGTAAAGAGATTGCTTGCAGAGAAGCCCTGTAGCAAAAACAGTAGTGCTGATGTTAAGAAAAAAAAAACTTAAGTCTACCAAGACAGTGATGCGACAGCTACGCCACCTCTTTCCCACCATAACAGTCTGAGTCTGTCACTTATTTTCTGTACTTTTTTCCTTATTCCCACCATTAAAAAAGATGTCAGTAGCGGGATTAAAACAATGGGGTTCTAATATTTAGTTTCCTGTGAACTGAATCTTGTGCAATCCCCAAAACAAGCACTTATGTTTCACGAATAAAAATGCACGACACTGCAACCATCAAAAAATATAAAAATAAATTAATTAATTAAAATGCAAATTCTAAGCAGCATGCTTTTAGAGCACAGGTCATGCTAAAGTCATGCTATTCTCTGATTCAGAATGTCAAAAGGAAAAGACATTGCTTTTGATCTTATATGGGAATCAGAACAAAGATGAGAGTGACGTATATGCGTTCTGATGATGTTTTAGCCGAAAAATGAGAAGTCAGCTACGTAAGAGTACCAAACACCGCAGAAATATTTCATTCAACAGACATCACAGCGGCTAAAAGTCTAGAGAAATAGAGAGTTTTAGTCAGTCTGCCGCCACTTAAGAACTCATTATTGACCCCATTTATAATGGAAAGTAATTAAACAAATCCAGTCGTTAGAGGAAGTCTATTTGTGACCAGCTTCAAAAGATTCAAAGCATATTATTTTCTTTTCTACACTGCTGTAAAAAGTTTTCTGGTTTTCTCAGCTTTCTGGGGATAGTAATATGACAGAATCCCTTAATTACATTTCATTTTTTACAGTACATTGGTGCAGCATTATTTATCCTTAAATCATTGCAGAACGTTCCATCATTATTTTGCATATTCACACTAACAATATTTCACAATATAACATTATAACAGTACTATTTAAATACAAACCGGATTCCAAAAAAGTTGGGACACTAAACAAATTGTGAATAAAAACTGAATGCAATGATGTGGAGATGGCAAATGTCAATATTTTATTCAGAATAGAACATAAATCACGGAACAAAAGTTTAAACTGAGGAAATGTATCATTTTAAGGGAAAAATATGGTGAATCAAAATGTCATGGTGTCAACAAATCCCAAAAAAGTTGGGACAAGGCCATTTTCACCACTGTGTGGCATCTCCCCTTCTTCTTACAACACTCAACAGACGTCTGGGGACCGAGGAGACCAGTTTCTCAAGTTTAGAAATAGGAATGCTCTCCCATTCTTGTCTAATACAGGCCTCTAACTGTTCAATCGTCTTGGGCCTTCTTTGTCGCACCTTCCTCTTTATGATGCGCCAAATGTTCTCTATAGGGGAAAGATCTGGACTGCAGACTGGCCATTTCAGTACCCGGATCCTTCTCCTACACAGCTCAACATGATGTTGTGATTGATGCAGAATGTGGTCTGGCATTATCTTGTTGAAAAATGCAGGGTCTTCCCTGAAAGAGATGACTAGATGTTGTTCTAGAACCTGAATATATTTTTCTGCATTGATGGTGCCTTTCCAGACATGCAAGCTGCCCATGCCACACGCACTCATGCAACCCCATACCATCAGAGATGCAGGCTTCTGAACTGAGCGTTGATAACAACTTGGGTTCTCCTTGTCCTCTTTGGTCCGGATGACATGGCGTCCCACATTTCCAACAAGAACATCGAATCGTGACTCGTCTGACCACAGAACAGTCTTCCATTTTGCCACACTCCATTTTAAATGATCCCTGGCCCAATGAAAACGCCTGTGCTGGTGGATCTTGCTCAGAAATGGCTTCTTCTTTGCACTGTAGAGTTTCAGCTGGCGGATGGCACGGTGGATTGTGTTCACTGACGATGGTTTCTGGAAGTATTCCTGAGCCCATTCTGTGATTTCCTTTACAGTAGCATTCCTGTTTGTGGTGCAGTGTCATTTAAGGGCCCGGAGATCACTGGTATCCAGTATGGTTTTACGCCCTTGACCCTTACGCACAGAGATTGTTCCAGATTCTCTGAATCTTCGGATGATATTATGCACAGTTGATGATGATAACTGCAAAGTCTTTGCAATTTTTCACTAGGTAACACCTTTCTGATATTGCTCCACTATCTTTCTGCGCAACATTGTGGGAATTGGTGATCCTCTACCCATCTTGGCTTCTGAGAGACACTGCCACTCTGAGAAGCTCTTTTTATACCCAATCATGTTGCCAATTAACCTAATTACTGTTAATTGGTCTTCCAGCTCTTCGTTATGCTCAAATTTACTTTTTCCAGCCTGTTATTGCTACTTGTCCCAACTTTTTTGGGATTTGTTGACACCGTGAAATTTGGAATCAACATATTTTTCCTTTAAAATGATAAATTTTCTCGGATTAAACTTTTGATCTGTCATCTATGTTCTATTCTGAATAAAATATTGATATTTGCCATCTCCACATCATTGCATTCAGTTTTTATTCACAATTTGTTTAGTGTCCCAACTTTTTTGGAATCCGGTTTGTAAAATATTATTTTAAATATTGTTAATATTTCATTGCTTCAAGATATCACGTAACTGTACTAACATTACTTAACATGCTGAACTTTAAGATGAATAGGCAATAACAGTAGAAGAATACTGTACACTGGGATCTACTTTTGTCAGCCAAGAACATCAAATCTCATCAAAAGTCGGCAAACTTTTCCCCTATATGAGGAGCATTCAAATCAAACTGGGACTGTGAGTAATAACAGCACGTTATTTTAGTAAAAATGTAATTTATTTTGATATACAATCCCCAGCTACACTAGTGCACATACAGTATCCAACCATTCCACTAGTGCTTGGATATCATCAATGTTTTCTCAGTATGCATGCTAGCCTCCCATACAATAATGGCAATAACTTCCAGCTGAGTTCCTGTAATGTGCAAGTGTTGTTCATGAATGATTGTGTGTACAGTTCCCACAGACAGACGCATCTCTTATGCAAGTTGGTGACAAATTATGATTTCCGAGGATCAGGCGTTGAATGTTTATGGAAACGACTACAGCGGACTCTGAGCCACCTTATCCGGGATCATTATTCAGGGACATTCGGCCTTCTTCGAAATATTTACACCATTTAAATGTTTTACTGAGAGTCTCATCACTGTACTGCGGCTAAGAAATCTTCTGTAAATACTAATGGCTTTTATGCCAGTCCCTGGTTCACTTGAACGCTCCTCGTACAGTATGTTTAGCTTTACGAGCTTCCCTAATAAAGTGCAAACAAATCTGAGGCCAGTTCAGGAAGTGAATCTCTGTTATTGACTGAGAGATCACAATGAAGAGGGTGCTGTTCAGCCGATTGTTCTGCAAATTGAAGGATACAAAGGATAATTCTTGTAATAAAAAGACACGGACAGAGGCAGGGAGATTTAATGTGTGGCCTAGTAGCTTCTGTAACAAAAGGCAGCTTTTATTTCAAGGGAGCAAAGACATCATCCGAGGCTGAAAAGCCCCGATCTCAATGTCTTAATTTTTAAAAAGTTCAGACAGACTGAGAAAACCATCAACTCTTTTGAACATCGAGGAACTGAGAGTTCAAATTAGGGATTCCACACCAACTCAAAATAACAGAGCGTATCACATTTGCTCGGTCAGCTGACAGGTTAGATGCGTCACACGGCAGGAGGAATCAGTGCCATAAGTGCTAAGCAGAATGAACCGTGCTCTAGATCGGCAGTAAACGCTTTTAATCTGAGCTGAAGCGGTGCAGCTTAGCCTACACTAATCCCTGAAAGAAAGAGGAGCCAGATGGCTGGCAACAACTGCTGCAAAAGCTGCAGAGCAGTGCTGCGAGAATCCTGCAGCTCCTGACGTTGTTTACCTTGTAACTCGTCTTACACTGGTAAGTCATGGTGAGTGCCAGCACCTGGCATCGCGGTTCTAAAGAACTGCGCCCTGCAGGGGATGATGTGTCAGAACTCAACACTCGGCTGCAGTAGAACCTTGTGATTCCCGGAGTGCCGCAGCCAGGGAAGGACTGTCCCAGGGGTGTCAGGATACAGTAACGCACTGATCTCTTAACGCTCACTAAGCTCGTCCTGTACCTACACAGTCTCCCTCTGCTTCAAAGTGACTCTGGCGAGGAGCATAAGGCTTCTCTTAACCTGAACTGTTGCAAAGCAGCCTTTAAACTTATGTACAGTTAAAGTTAGACAATTTTTTCAAAAGTCTAGGTTATCATTAGCACCAAGACCAGCACTTCTCAGCAGGACGGACAGCCCAGGGAAGCTGAAAATCTGTCTGATTATACGATTTTTCCACAAATGCACATGTAAACATGCATGGGTCAAATACAAACAGGGAGCTCAGTGGGATGCAACTAGTTCCAGCTAGTTACTGTTTCCTGGTGTGTAATTATTGAAAGATATAAAGACAACGTGAGACACAGCACCCCCTCAGCCCATCCCTTCTCTGCAGGGGTGGATAAGTCTTGAACTTGAACTTCTGAAAAAGACAGATTCAGCGTCCAGGCTTTTAGTCGTTGTACAGTACATATAGTACATATAGCATATTGTTATGTACTGTAATGTTGTATGTACAGATTTTTTACTGTGTATAGTAAAAAATCTTGAGGCACCCATCATTCCTTAATATTCTGCTTCTAAAGAGCCAGATTTTCAGTTGTTTTTTTATATAGTCTTGAGGAATAGTTCTCCAGACTTTCTAAAATACTTTTTCGTCTTTTATTTCCAGTCCAGCCCAGAGGAATTATTTTGTTTATCAAGGCACACAGTGACGTACATTATGAATCACTCAAGCATAAAACCAGTGTGAAGCAGCTGCAGACGATGACAGACGATCTGGACGGTGATTTAGTATACCGGTGATGCTGGAGACGAGTGGTTGGAACAGACGAGAGGGGAAATGAGGTCGCTGCTGAGGTTGTTACATAAATCACAAAATCTTCAGACTTTGCCACCTGTTATTGTTGAGGTAAAATATTTCTTCAATTTAATCTGCATAATTTAGCTAACTTAATAAACTTTAATATAGAGAAATGAGGAGTGGCTCAAGCCTTTTGCACAGTAATGCATATTTAAACTTAATGATGCTTCTAACAAGGATATTGTTAGAGGCTCAGTCTCACAGGACGCGAGTGCAGTTAAGAGTTTTATTATAACAGAACACAAGGAACGTGTTATCCAAACAGGCAAGGGTAACCACAAATCAAATCTTAGCATAAACGAGATCAAATCAGAAACTAAACTAAAGAACAGAAAAGTTTTCAAGGCTTGGTAAGTACACTGCAACTACTCATACACTTTTTTTTACTAGTCAAAATAATTAGTGCGCTCAGAAGGTTTAAACGAGAACACGCAGGTATATGGAAATGGAATTTAATAAAGTTTGTCATAAAGCTTGTACACCTTGCACATAGAGAAATAAAGTTACCAGTCAGACTTGTGTAATATTCTGTGATGCCAGAACGGAGACCAACATGCCATAGCCGAAACCTTAATCAACAAATGATATATTTATGTAAAGCACGCAAAAACCATGATGTGCATCTTTTTTTAAATTAAGATAATAATCATCAAGTCTGCATTATTGCTTATTGATACATAGCTAACTCTGGCTCGCCATCTCGTTAGATATCACTTTCTAGGAAATTAGGCAGCCCACACATATCGCTGTTCGCGCTGAAGATTGGACTTAAACGGTGAGCTAGCTAATGAATTTATGATTTGTCCAACCCTGCTCGGACTCTCTTGTTTTACTCTAAAGTGAGTTAAAGCTGTGTTTAATGATGAGACTCCCTGAGGGAGGGTTACTGAGGTATACGCCTCCCGCAGACAGTGGCAGAATAATAATGATATAATCGGTGGGGACCACACACACACACACACACACACACACACACACACATACACACATTTTATTTCAAGGTTGTCAAACTCAGTTTCTGTCTGTGCCACACTGCCGTTTTTGAGTGCCTTCAATGGACCATAAACTGTACGGACAATTAGTTTCTTAACTTCATATTAGTGTGGCTTTAAAAGCAAAATGTTGGACATTTTCAAAAAAAAAAAAAGGCTGATAAAATTTTTAAGTACTATTAAGCAAAAAAAAAAAAAAAGAAAGAGAGGGAAAACCCTTTATTGGTCTAAATGATGCATTTATCAACTGAGCAAATATGCTCATAATCAATAATGTTTTCTGTTTTGCTCGCAATTCTGCATCTTAACATCTTGCACATTGCTTTTGTTAAGAAATCTTCTGCCCTTTCTTTCAATTTCCAAATTTAGGTTGTTTCTTCTCACAAGTCAGGATTATATGATTGGCTTTGTGTCGTAAAGACGTTCGCAGTTTCACAGAGATCACACCGGTTAAAATAATCATGTCCTCGATCTCACTTCTGAACACTTCTGAAAAAAGATTGTTCTCTGAACATCCAATTTTCTTTTCTTTTTTCCAGCAAATCTGATATCCTCGCTGCAACAAGTCTATCTAGATGTTTTTAAAGTAAAAAAAAAAAAAAAACACACACACACAATAGAGGGTAGCATGGTTATGCAGTGTGTTGTTTAAAAAAAATCATATGTTGTTCTCCCTGTATAGACGTGGGATTCTTCTAGGCTACTTATTTCCTCCCACCTCCACATGCCACTATGTATCACACATTATCTCTCGCTCTGTCTCTCTCTCTCTCCAGAAAGTACAATTCAAGCTCCTGCAAAGTCAAATTTAGTTTTTTTGGATTAAAAAAATAAAAAATAAAAACATTCCACCCAATGTTAATTGTTGTATCGAGGTTTTCAGCACTGCCCAGGCAGGATTTTGTCAATTTGATCTGGCAACCCTGGATTACATATTATGCAGTTTAAAGTAAAATCTTGAAAGAATGGCAAATATTGCATGTACAGTATACGGTTAAACTTTGCTTCACTGTCGCGGGTATGTCTGAATGAAGCATTGAGGAACATTCAGTTATGTCTGAATAAAAGAAAGACTTTAAAATTTACGTTACATATTAAATGTCTGAAAGGACCTTTGTAAAAGATTGGCTAATGTAAATCTGAATGACTGTGTAAATTGTGTGTGTTCATGGTGCTCTGTTATGACTGATGTCCCATTCATTCTGGGTTTATTCTAGCCTCATACATAGTGTTCCTGAAAAACGCTCCAGATTCATCTTGACCATGAACGGGCTAAAGGAGTCAATTGTAGATAAAAAGTGCATAGTTTATATTCCAACTTCGCCAACTCCACTAACTAACACTACAGGTTGGTTCAGTTATAAAGAGTATTAAAAAGGCTGACAGTAAATCCTTGATTTTCATCAGAAACTGCAAACAAATCGTCTTCTAAACAATAAATCAAAAGGAAATTATATTTTTTAATCTTAGAAATAGAAACAGCAGCCGGGTTTATCATTTCGACTTGGAAAGATGTTGAAAGGATCACAAGGCACATAATAATCATCTGAAATATAATACAGAACATTTCTTCACTTTATTAATAGCAGTTTTATTTTGTGCGCACATGAAGCAGCCTTACAAAGAAAAAAAACAGGACACGCTACTAAGCACCCAGCACGAAACAGTCACACGCCAAGTATCAGAGAGACTCGGGACCCTGACTGTCTCCCCGGGAGATCAGAGTTACAGACACATGACACACAAGGACTCCTCCGCATGCCTTTTCCTCTTATTCCTCATGCCCTCATGAGAATAAATCCAAATCTGACCATGAAATACAGGCTCCCAGGAGGCTCTGTGTATGTGTGTGTGTATGTGTGTGTGTGTGTCCTGCTTATGCTTATGCATGACTGCCTTTTCACAAAGGACAGAGCCTACTGTCCTCCTGGCAAACAAGCTGCTGTCAGTCTCATCAATCCAAGACAAACTGATGGTCACTACTGTCAAAAATATTTCATCTCAAATAGTGTTCAAACTTATCAATCATACCTCTAGGCTTAGGGAATATAAAAGTCAGTAACACTGAGCAGGTTGCAATAAAAAGAACCTCAAGTGGGTTTAAAAAAAAGAGAGACATCTTTATGAACAAATTAAGACTGTGCATGATTATGCACACCACAGCACAGCTGCCGTTCTCTTGTGATTAGTCAGTAGACTCGCACAAAGTTGTGTATTTCCCAGAGGCCCTCCACTCAGGCACAGACAGAAATAGTCGTGTGTTCATAAATGACAGCACATGGCAGAGTCAAACCTGATGTAACGGAGAGAAATGCACAGTCAGACCAGCTAAGCACTCACTTACAGGAACGTGCATGTCTTACAACATGTTTCACTGAGAGATGAATCAAAGACATACGCACACACACACACACACACACACACACACACACACACAGCATCAGTAGCACCAGATGAAGACAGGTTGAATTAAAAAAACTAAAAAAGATATCACTTACCCAGAAGATGAGGTTAAAGAGGAACATCATGTATTTCAAGCAGCAGAGGAAGCCACTAGCCATGTTGCACTTCTTGAATTCTAAAAGGAACACAAAGGATAGATCCAGGTAAAAGACCACGTATTTGCTGCTTTTGGAAGTGCTCGGTTTGTTGCCTTCCTTGTTGTCTGTGGCGGTCTGTTTGCGCCCCGTGGAGCCGTAAAAAGCCCCAGCGGTGAAGCCACGTCCACCGAACGGACGACCTGAACCGGACGCGCGGGCAAAGTCCGAGTCGCAGCTGTCCACGGAGGGGCTGCGGTGGATGGCGGACTCCTCACTACTTGACTTCTCCATGCTCTGGGGCTGAAGCTCTGCTAGCTAGATCATACTCTACCATGTCTCTCAAAGTAGCCGGGCAAAAAATTTCAAAAAGTGTCTCCTGAAAGACTTTTTCTCCCAGAAGAGTGTCTGTCTCATATGCACACCGATCAGGGATGAAAGTCTATAGGAAAGAGATGCCACGGGAACAGAGTGGATTCCCACTCACAGTCTCATCACTCTTGATGGAGGAGCCAACCTGTGTCCGGTGAGTATATGTGACAGAGTTCTTACAACTTCCACATCTCCGCCTCCTCCTCGCACGCTTCTTCTTTGAGCCGACACGCTCTTTCTTTCGTTCTTTCTATCTTTCAGAGCCTCAGTCTTGCGCTCTGTTCTTCCTTCCTTGCCTTCTCCTCTCCTCTCCTCTCCTCTCCTCTGCACTGAGCTTGTGCTCCTGGTCTCAGCGCTGCCGCTGATGTGTGCGATTATCGGCAGCTGCATTCACTGGACATTCCCTACTACCCCCATTCAGCGCTGAGCCATCTATCTATCTCCTCCTCCTTATTTCCCTTCCCCTCTCTCTCTCTCTCTCTCTCTCTCTCTGTAACTCCCAGCCCCCTTCTCTCTGACAGGGAACCAATCAGGCATCAAGTGTTGTCTCTAGCCCATCCCATTCATTTTTACTATGCCTATACAAGTTAATACTTGATATTCACTCTGGATAAAGCTGGATAAAAAAAACATGAGTTGGAGAAAGGCTGTTTATTTGTAGTCAAAAAGAGACTCCACTGAAATCTTCTGAATTCAGACCGCACGTAGCTTTAAACCTTGACCCGCCTGACCTTATTGCTTACCTCCAATTCAGTTCATCATAATTGTACTTCTTTGCCTGAGTTCTCTCTTTGAGTTGTCAATCACAGGATTTGGCTAGTGTTAAAATAAAAACAATTGTGCACATGACCGTTCGCTCAATAGTGCTCCGCAGCCCCTGGTTCATGGTCTCTCAGTTCCTTGTAAGGAGTGATGATAGATTGGCAGCGTCTCTAGGTTAGGAATTATAGCACCACTTCAAGCACGGAAACAAGATAGTGGCTAACACATATTCAGTGATTTCCTTTCAAGAGCCAGGGACATAGTCTGAATAACCTAACACTCATTCCCTCGTTCTTGGAAAGACGATAAGAAATTTTTTTTAAATAAATACTTAAAAAAAAAAAAAAAAACAGAATCATAAAGCAATATTCTAAAGTCGCATTAAATGTCCCCTGCAACTTCCATTCTGGAACAAAAATAAATCAGTTCGAGATGTGCTGTAACAGAAAAACAATCATCCTCAGGGTGGCAACAGTGTCACCACCACTAAATTGATACATTTCTCATAACGGCTCATTCGGTCAAGTTTTTTCCTAACAGCTTGGTTTGTTGTATAATATTATGGCAAGATATAACCATAAGTATTTGCTCGTCTTTTTTTCCCCTGGATCACATCTGTAGCTCTAATTAACCATAATCATGGCCATCATTCTTTACATTTCAAACTGCTATGTGGATGAATGGTTATACATTAGACGTGCTGAACAACTGGAAGATACTATCTGGTTAAGGAGAAAGCATTTTGAAAGTTAATTTGACTTTTTGGGGGGATTTTTGCAAAATCGTTACTATTAATAAGAATCAAGGCACGGGGAGAACAAGCAAACTCCATGCACACAGAAACAGGAATCGAACCTGGACCCTGGACGTGCAAGGCGACAGTGCTAACCACTACACCACCGTGCTGCCCAAGTCAATTCTGTTCGATTTGATTCTATTTTTATTCTATTTGTAAACCGCTTTTCACAATGTTAATTGTCGAAAAGCAGCTTTATAGAATAAAACAAACTACGGAAATGTGTATAAAATGTGGTAAAATGCTTATGAATCAAAAATATGATATCCAATATACAGTTTTTTTGGCCATTGAAATTGAAGGAAACTCACATGATGCTTGAAAATACGTTTTGGTAATCCAGTGATTAATGTTACATTTACGGCTGTACAATTTGATAAAATAAGAAATCATGCGGCGAATATTTTCACAAATATCACGATCGCTTAAAACCATGATATTTACAGTAACTATTAAAAGTACCATTTTGTATTTAAATGTATTTATAAAGGTGAATAGAATATAACAGCTCACCTGAACTCATTAAGTGGATGTTTTCCAATATTTTATTTATCCCTTCAAATGCAATAATAATAATAATAATAATAATAATACAAAAATAGACAATTATTGACAAACTCTACATAAATTCCCAACCATATATTACATGCAATAAATTGAAACCTTCTGTGATTAAATTATTGCACAGGTCCATATTGTGATGAAAAAAAATGTATGGGTCTAATTGTGTAGGTTGACTGAAATTCCCAAATTGCCCATAGTGTGTGTACAGTATGTGTGTGTGTGTGTGTGTGTGTGTGTGTGTGTGTGTGTGTGTGTGTGTGTGTGTGTGTGTGTGTGTGTGCGCCTTGCAGTGGATTGGCACCCTGTCCAGTGTGTACCCCATCTTGTGACCAAAGTCTCCTGGGATATGTTTCAGGGCCCTGCGACCCTGTTCAGGATAAGCTGTATAGAAGATAAATATATGAATGAATGAATGAATTAATGAATTAATTAATGTATAATTGTGCAGCATTATTTATGCTTGTGCAATCTCAAACTAGTAGACAGTATTCAAAAGCACTGAAATCATTAATCGCCCTGAAAGTAAGTGTGTATTAAAACCTAGTCAGGATTAAAACATCACGAAGTGTGAGTGAACATACCAACGCATAATACAGTGTTTGCCAGTGCCTTTACTCTAATCCATTTCTTTGCGTTAGAGTATAAACAACAATTCAGATGAACCTATCTGAATGCCTTCAAGACTAACAATACAATTACAAAGCGATCAAGTAGACGCATGCTTTACCACTACACCCGAAACACTTTTTTTCCCGACATCATCCGACCCACGGATTACACGTGCAGCAAATGATACATTACGCCGCATCCTTTTTTCGGGATCACTTTTCAATTGTGCACGCACACTATTAGGTCTGCAGAATTGGTTTTACACCGTGCACAATAATTTGGCTACTCTATCTGAAGGAAAACAGTCAATTGTGCCGAGTTTAAATCATTCATTACGCAGGCTGTTCTCCCGCAGGCATGCCAGCCACTTCATTTATTTAGACCTTAACAGATTTGTAATGTCTCCGCTATTAAGACCGAAAGCAGAGAACCACACTGTGGAGAGTGAGACAGACAGAAAAAGGATTGACCAGAGCTCAGAGCGCCCCTGATGCTAAGATTCAATACAGGCTGCCTCAATGCTGCACATCAGCGGGCTGATGTTCATTAGGACGCTACAGGAGCTTAACGCGACAAACTCTGCAATGAGCTGATAAGGCTTGTTCAACACCATATCCCGTCTTCAACTCAATTGTGCATCCACATGCATCCACACACACACACACACACACACACACACACACACACACACACACACACACACACACACACACACACACACACACACACACAATGTGAACGAATGAGAAATGCAATGAAATAGAAGCAAAAGAACAAGAAAGGTACCTGCGAGATCAAAATGCATTTAGCTGACTCAGATGGCGTTTAAAAAGGAAAGAAAAAAAAAATTTGAAAAAGCTATGCTGATATGGCTTACTTTACTCAGGGCTGAAAAAAAATCAAGCCCTCTCATTTTATACTGTGCTTCTTTTCGCAAGAGATTCCACAGCGCCACAGAGTACAAGCTAGAAGATACCAGAACACTGCGACAAGACTAATGCTAATCAGCCTCCATAGAAAATGACCTGATGGCTTTTTGTATCTGTGTACACATGATTAGGATCCCCATCAGACAAAGAGCTCTTAACTCTTAACACCAAGCAAGGTGTCAACGTACAAGCTAATTACACTACAAGGACAATACCTAAAGTTACATGATGATATTTCTTCAGTCTCACTGAAAGCATTCGGATTAGACGTTCCTAATGAACTGTTCACTAAAACGCTGATCCAAATAGATGCATTTCTATGCACACAGCATTTAAACAGAAAATTTCTTTTTTGACCTGCGTAAAATGGTTCTGCAACCTACTGGAAAGGTATGGAAAATCGGTTACTTTCCAAACTGCGAGCTAAAAAATACCTCTGCCTTCACTAGAGACCCAGGTGATGAAAGTCCAAAGTAAAGAATAATGGGATCGAGCTGTTCTTTTTGGAGTAAACTAATCTGGAATGGAAGCTCAATTTCTCCTTCAGGAAACGTTTCCCATCACATAGTGTTACCCCATGTAATGCACAAATGCTCAGAAATAATATGCTTAATCCAACAAGAGAGAAAAGATCAGATCAAGTGTTTGCTTGGCTGGCATTTTATTCTGATTGCGTTATTATTCAAATTATTAGCTGATTATTAGCATCCATGTAAATGCACCTACAGTAGTGATGATTAACCCATTTCTGTCTTTGGAAAAGGCACGAGTAAGCCTTATGTTTAAGACCTCCACAACACATCATTCATTCATTAATTTTCTATACCGCTTAATCCTGAGTTCAGGGTCGCGGGGACCTGGAGCCTATCCCAGGAGACTTCGGGCACTAGGCGGGGTACACCCTGGACAGGGTGTCAATCCATCGCAGGGCACACACTCATACACACATTCACACACTCATTCACACACTACGGGCAATTTGGGAACGCCAATTAGCCTAACCTGCATATCTTTGGACTGTGGGAGGAAACCGGAGTACCCGGAGGAAACCCACCAAGCACGGGGAGAACATGCAAACTCCAGGCACACAGAGACGGGAATCGAGCCTGGCCGCCTCCACAACCGTGCCGCCTCCACAACACATCATTACCAGTAATTGATGAAGTGCACATGATATAGTGAAGGTACAATAACATAAACAGACTATTTTATACCATTACTCAATCGCTCAAGTACAGATGTAGGAAGATGACGGAACCGTGAGTTATCTCTGTTTGGAATAATGTGTGGCGTAATTACAGACTTGAAATGCAAATCTTTTAATAAGAGTGTTCTTGCGTGAATTTCTGCCTTTGATGATACTCCATGCTCAACCATAATGCAAACCTTGCATACAGTAATTTAATGCTGAGTTAATGATACATAGCAGATATTGTTTAACATTTTTCCCGATATCGCTGACCATCATAACACCAGCCACTAGACAGAAATGCTGTGCGGCCATAGATTGCTTACATTGTGTCCCGAGATCCATATACTGCAGTGCAGTGATACTGCTTTACCATTATTTTTTCTGTAGCAGAATAAATCTGGGAGCTCATGCAACATGCACACGGCAAATACCCACTGGTGAGGAGCAGAGATCAGCTAGAAAGAGATAATGTAGCACAGTGTTCTGCTCTGTTCCGTGCTTAACACAGCTGTTCAAGTGTGATAAGAGCATGTCAAAGCAAACGCGCGCTACAGCGCCATATTGTGCCTGCACTGTCACGTCATCCAGTAGTGTCTTCCCTGTGAAATGCCACCGGACCCTCGGACACAAACAGCTGACCGGGTGCAGAGTAAGAAAATAACTCTATTCGGCCAGGACCGTGGCTGTGTAATAAGAGCAAGTTCAAAGTCTGCCCAAATGGATTCTTCTAATGCGTTATAGAGTGAAACGATTACACTGGAATATAGAAAGCAATTAAAGGCCACCACTTGCGAATTGCAGGCTCGGTTTGCAGGGTTTTATACGTTGAAACCCCTTTAATCACGCTGCTTATGCCCTGTATTGACTCAAGCAGCAGACAGAGAAAATCGAGTTAGATTAAAATCCAGAATACAATACAGTCAGAAGAAGAGTCTACTTTTGCACTAACAAGGAGTTTTGAATGACTGAAGAAGCCTAGGAGAAGTCAGGAGGTCCGGAAATGATTTATGAAAGCTGTAAGAGCTTCACAGAACCGAACCCACTGAGATGGAGAATTAGGAGAGGAGACTCCTATGCTTCTGAGAATGACTAAATTCCCGAATAACGAGTACTAATTTGCATGAGCAGTGAGATAAATTGAGAGAGCAGTTCATGTGCATGTAGTGGGTGATTTATAAAGGATTATTCTACGAAATACAGTATGTAAGGTTAAAAAAAAAAAGGTGCAGAAAACAAAATGTAAATGAGGTTTTGCATGTGCTTAGCGTTCTTGGTAGAGTCCTGGAAGAGTGAACCGTGCATAAAACTAAAAACCACAAGCAGCGATGCTGGGAGCAAAGGTGACAAAATGCAATAAATAAAATGCTGCATTTGTTAACACAGCAAATGTGAATGAAAACCATTTTCAACAAGGAATATATAAGGCCAACCTACTTATAAGAAACAAGTTTATCATGGTGGTTATTTCTATTCGGTTTTCTATGATTAAAAATTAAGAGCTAAGACTTTATACCGTATCATTTATCTTCACTTGATAGAAACAGGATTCTGCAAAGTTAAAAACCTGCTCTTGAGATGTACAGTACAGCCTTTAAGTCTTAGTAAATTGCAGTGCATATGCAATTACGATTGGTTTGCATAGACACTAACTTGTATTTTGTACTTCAGTTAAAGAGATAATGATCATATTCATTAAGGGAACAAATGTCATTTTAATTAAATGTTTTTTTGCTTATGTAAAAGACATACTTTTTACAGATGCTGCTAGTAAACCACTTTGCAGTTGTTCTCAAGCATGAATCCTCTTTTACTACACACACACACACACACATAAGTAAGTATGCATCATGCACAGTTGGACATTTCACAGTTGACATTGGGAGTATTCAGGTCAACCACAGTTATGAGAATAACAACTACCTTTATTCTCTATATAATCCCTTGCTACACTAATCCCAGCGTAGTGCTTGGATATCGTCAAAGTAGAGAGTTCTCTCAGTTCTCCGAAGCCTGCTTCACGTCTGAAATGCAAGCCTCCCAGGACTCTCAACATATGGAAATGGCTTGGAGTGAGTTAAGGACCGTACTGAACTGCTAAATTGATTTCACGCCTTCGTTCATGAAAAGTCCCGGTTTGAATTGAACGCCCCTCATTTAACAGACTGTTCTTGAAATACAGCTTGAACAAAACAAGAGACGGTTCGGTTGGTAATGTGGGAACGGTTGTGGTGCACATACGCAGGTGCGAAAACAGGCTCTGAGTATCGGACCACACACACTTCTTACAACCACCTGTAAGCTGCAAGGCCACACTGAATAAGCACAGACCATCAGGCAACGACCGCTTGACTCCACCAAGTCTGGCAATTTACACAAGAGCATGCCAGTTAGGTTATACTTAGACATTCTCCAAAATCAACTACCTTTATTGACTTAAACCAACACCTAAAAATACACTATTTTGAGACTCTTAATACAAAGACATCTATACAGTGAAGTTAAATAGTAAAATAGTCTGTTGGAATAAGGATTAATAAAATTTACTGTAAAGTTTTGAGACTTGTTGATTTGTTTATGCTGCTGCCCTTTAATAATGATTTAACTGTTCTGTATAATAATAATAATTATTGTTCATCATCTGCATCAAGAACTGTATAAGCCACTTATCAAACTCACGGCTCTCAGGCAAATATACCTCACTAACTCATTTCATTCAGCTCATGGACACTGTTTAAATAGGTCCTGGTGAGGATGTGGTCGAAGCAAGAAGCAGGAAGAACTTAATACGGATAAGGATGTATTAACGACAGCATTGACCAGTTAACGGCCTAATTACCGCCTCTTAGAGACTTCCTCGCTTGCCGTTCTGACTAGCATTGGGATGTCACTGCACGGTTGCTACATTAATTAATGAACATCCTCTTCAGGCTTGTGCTGTAGCTGTGCCGGGTCCATGTCAGGTTGCAGACGACTGCATATTACAAGTCCATATTACATTCTTCTAGTGCTTTCCACGTGTATGGCATGCAAGCAGCAGGTAATCATCGCGTCTATGTCATGTTCAGAGAATTCAGTAAAACTACTGGATCCAATTCCTCACACCATCACGTCATGATGAAAAGCACTGTACAGTACGTGTTGTGATACAGTATGTATTCCAACTCAACGCATTCAATGGCAATGTAGCAGGAGTCTAATAAGAGACTGTTAAGAGCGTGGTGCCATGTTATTTGACATACAGTATTATGTGACAGTGTGATAGACGTATTGAGAACTTGACCGGAACGTGCAGTAGGTAGGAAGTTGTATGAACTGGATAAACACACATTTTAACCCCGTTCTCGCTGCATTCTTCGATACTTTTAGGAGACGTTGGGAACTTTGCAGTCATCGTTGCAGTGTGAGTATACAGTAGTAATGAGTTTTTCCCCCTAGACCAGGAATACGCAGACTTTGCACCAGACCTGCAGTGTTCTCCACATGTGTTAAAGTGGATTTGCATCACATTACACAATGCTGAAAAGCTGGTTACAATAAACAGTTTGCATCTTATTTCAAAAATGAATTAGAAATGCTTCAGGTTTTGGTATTATTCAGGTGATTTACTCAAAATCCTAAAATGAATATCCAGTAGTTACAGTATTAATCGAGTGATCACATTATATTCACATATACTTGTTTTTTTTCTGTCCAGTCCAGAGTAAGACGATGTACATTTTAAGAAATACTGTAGTATAATAGCGGTACGGTAGAGTAGTGGTTATAACTGTCGCCTTGCACCTCCAGGGTGAGGGTTTGATTCTCGTCCAGGGTCGTTTCCCGTCTCTTGTGTGGATAGAGTTTGCATAGAGTGGATAGAGTTCTCCCTGTGGTTGTTGGGTTTCCTCGGGGTTCTCCGGTTTCCTCCCACAAACCAAATACCTGCAGATTAGGCTAATTAGTGTTCTCAGATTGTGTGAATGACTGCATGTGGGACTGGCCTCCACCTCATGCCCCAAGTCTCCTGGGATAGGCTCCAGGCCCCCTGCGACATTGTATACAGTGTAAAGCGGTATAGGCGATGAGTGAGTGAGTGAGAAATAGAAAAATCTGCTGTCAGCACTGCGCTTATTAGCCAGATCGAATAAAAATCTGTGTGATTATTACAAAAAGCTGGTATACTGTAATTCTGTTTTCACATCTTTGTACTTTCTTAGAACCAGTATCCCATGCAACACTAGTCTGGCTAAATTCTTTTCTACCCTCTTGACTAATTGATGTCGCCACAACAGTGACTTGTGAATGGATTAGTTGATTAGTCTATGCAACCACTATTTCACTACAAGTTTATAATTTATCTCGGTATAATGAATGTCTGCACCTTATATGGCAATCACCTAATTAATACTAGTCCTTAGTTTTTTTCCTGGAATTGCTCTTTTTTTTTTTTTTTTACTTTTCGAGCATAGATTGTTGTCCGTCAGTCAATTAAATAGATAATATTTAAAATGAACAGCTTTGGCTTTTGACCCCTTAAAGGCTCATAATAATATGCCCTGACTATGCTTTACACTATTTCATAGATTATTTGTTAATACTTAGCTCCTTCTCCAGTTCGCCTGTCAAGCAATTCTCAATTTGTTTCATCTTGTAAAAAAAACCTAATTAGTTTTGTGTGATATATTGTAAATAACTATAGAACACTAATCAATGTGTGTGTGGCTTATCCAATGTGACATCATATACTGTAGGATATGTATAATTACAATTAATTATTGTTCCACAGTATCTTGTCTTTATCACCTGGTGCAGTCCATTTCCTCAAACTGAAATATCTAGTGTTTAGGCATGTCCAATACCTTCCATCGTGTAAAGGAAGTGTGACAAGTCATGTTTAGGTTAAAGCAAACGTCTCAGAGCTGAGAAAGTACAAACGACCTGGTAGACACTCAACACGTTTATGTCTCCTGTCAAGTCCTACAGTGACCAAGCAGTAAACCACATGGAGAGTGTGTGTGTGTGTGTGTGTGTGTGGGAAAGGGTGTCTGAGAGACTCTACGCCTTAATTTAGAGACATCCGTCAGGCATGAATAAATCATAGAGGAGTCAATAATGAGAATAAACCAGCAAAATCGAAACATGCAAGCATAAGCCATTAACATTCTGAGCAATGCCAGTGCCACCTCCAGTCCTGGCAGCTCAAATCACACTGCTCATTGACCATCATCCTCGCATATCTCAGAGTTGTTGTTTTTTTCTATGTACCAGATCATAACAGCTAGAAATAGCAATGAATACAGAAATGACACATTGCCACAGTCACTTGCTTCCATTCCATTCAACCCATCTACATTTTTCCATCTTTGATGCAACAGTGATATCAAAACTCTTACAGGATTAATACTCTGATTGTCTGAATGTGCTAAATATTGTTGCACATTATACATTATGAATTACTTCATTTAAGAAGAACTGTTGGGGGCAAGTTTATGTCAAGATTAATTAAAGTAGGATTTTCAAGTTTACAGGAATTAATGAAAAATCACAAAGAATCAATTTGTTCAAATTTCACACACACCCACATCATTAATTCCTGACCCAATCCTGTGACTGATCAGGTTGACAGTCATGATACCGGTCGTGCAGAGGAACAAAGGAAGCAGAATGATGCAAACATTGTTCCTCTGATGTTCCACATAACTTGGCAACAGAAGCTCGCACTCAGTTGCCTCGGTTACTCTGAAACCGCGAGTACCGGCTGCATCTGTGTATGCCTCTAGATCAGGACTGGATCAAGATGGAAAAATGGCATAGGTGTATCCATAAATAACAAACAGCAGGTACTTACTGTACTAATGCTGAAATGAAAGCGAGTGAAGTACCACGTCATGTGTTCCTGTAATACCGGATAATTACTGAGAAAACTGAAAATAGCAATGTGCTAGTAAGTACTTTCGGAAAGGACGTATATTGAGTATTGAGTGCAACAGCTTTGCCTTATCCTTACGGTTTAAAATAGAGTAGTAAATAGAAGGCTACAGGTATGATATCTAGCAGAGATAAAGAGTGTGGTGTAGCCAGGGAAAACAAGTTCATAACTTTAACTTTTACAGTTCTGAATGGATCTCAAGCATCATTTTAGAGTCTGATTAAAAAGAAAGAAGACGAAAACTGCATCTTAAAATTTTATTTGAACTAGATGAAAGCGACGTGGTTTATGAGTTCATAGCATAGTGCCACTGCCCTGTGATGTCATTCCACTTTTCTTTTTTTTTTTGCATGAACCTAAAGCCTATTTTGAGCTTGGAAACTATGTCATTATATCAGGTTCCCCCTCTGGACATGAAGCAGGTAACTGAACCTATAGAGGGCTCTATTCCTGTGGCACTCCATCGTAAAAATAATCACTCCACTGTTTCATGGAAGAGGATTTGCAGGACAGGAAAGCAGGTTTAGAATCAGAATCAGAATCAGAATCAGAAAGAGTTTTATTGCCAAGTACGCTTGCACGTACAAGGAATTTGTTTTAGTGACGGAGCTTCCAGAACAAAAAATACAAATGACAAGACAAAAACAGCATGACGCAAAAAAAAAAAAAAAAAAAAAAAAAAAAAAATTTTTAAATGGTTGACATCAAATGGAGTACGATGTGAGATACTTTTAAATAAGTTACATCAATATCTGAAGTCTGTGGTATTATACAGTATATTGCACAGTGGTATTGTACACAATATTGCACATATATTTATTGACCGTTTGAATGATGTTTATCTGTTAAGGAGGTAGATTGCCTGGGGGAAAAAACTGTTCTTATGCCTGACTGTCCTGGTGTTCGGTGCTCTGTAGCGTCGACCCGATGGCAAAAGTTCAAAAAGAAGGTGGCTTGGGTGTGAGGGGTCCAAAGTGATATTCCGTGCCCTTTTCTTCACTCTGGATATATACAGTTCTTGCAGCGTGGGCAGGGGAGTGCCAATAATTCTTTCAGCAGTCCGAACCGTCCTTTGTAGTCTTCTGATGTCTGCTTTCGTAGCTGAGCCAAACCAGACAGTTATTGAAGTGCACAGGACGGATTCAATGACGGCTGAGTAGAACTGTGTGAGCAGCTCCTGTGGCAGGTTGAATTTCTTCAGCTGGCGAAGGAAATACAACCTCTGGTGGGCCTTTTTAACAATGGAGTCAATGTGAATGTCCCACTTCAGGTCCTGAGAGATGGTCGTGCCCAGGAACCGGAATGACTCCACTGCCGTCACAGTGCTGTTCATGATGGTGAGTGGGGGAAGTGCAGGTGGGTTTCTCCTGAAGTCCACGATCATCTCCACTGTTTTGAGCGTGTTTAGCTCCAGGTTGTTGTGACTGCACCAGACAGCCAACTGCTTGACCTCCCTTCTGTATGCAGACTCGTCACCGTCCTGGATGAGGCCGATGATTGTAGTGTCATCTGCAAATTTCAGGAGCTTGACAGTGGGGTCTGTGGAGGTGCAGTCGTTGGTGTAGATGGAGAAGAGCAGTGGGGAGAGAACGCATCCCTGAGGGGCTCCAGTATTGGTGGTGTGACTGTTGGATATGAATTTTCCCAGTTTCACTAGCTGCTGCCTGTCTGTCAGAAAGCTGGTGATCCAGTGACAGATAGAGCTAGGAACAGAGAGCTGGAGAGTTTAGATAGAACTATGCGTGAACTTCCCTCTATCATAGATGAACAGGAACTGTATACTGTAGCTCGGTTTTGCTCAGGCTGCGTTACCACATCCTGATAAAAACAGCTGGCGCTACAGGCAGGGAGAAGGCTGAAATAAAAAAAATGTAAAAATGGAGAGGATGGTTGAAGGGGGGTCCCGCATGAGGCTGAACTGCTGACGCAGCTCCTGGAGGGCGGAAGAATTAGATCCATACATCAACACCTGAATACAATGCTGCTTAGTACACTGCAATATGCCAGGGAGTTCTTTTCCCATTAGTTAATCGTGGATAAAAAAAAGAAAACATAGTATATGTATTCACTGTAAGTAGAAAGTCCCGGAAAGGGTGGACAGATCACTAGGCCAGGCACCTGGGACAGGCTATTACAATTTCTTCATAGACATGCAGGTTTAAAAAGCAGTGAAAGTAAATGAACTCTGCTCCTTATTGACTTTTGCTAAATGCCTCCGAATCTAACTGCTTGTTGGACGAGATATATCAGATGAGGTGCACATCTGGCTGACAAGAGAACAATCTTTACTAGGTGGATTAAACTGCATGCATGGACGATCACTGATCTTTTCAGAATGAAGAATGTGCATGTGTTATAATAAACAGCGAAAAATAAAGGAACATAAAGTCCAGGGAGAAGCTTTCATAGCACACTGCACACTCTGTGACTACTGTAACTCCACGCTCTCACCCGGGGTCAACCATGCAGAGTGAAAATAAAAACCCTAACCAGACACACATAATGTTATATTTGGGATGAGTGTAGAAACCTTCCCACTTTCTATTTAAAACAAAGACTTTTGAACAATGACTTTTTCAGACGAGGTTTCAGAAGATTGTCCTTGACAATCACCACCCTTGGCATGCATACACTTGTTCATTTCCTTTCATTTTGAATTAACACACTCAACTAGATAAATAGCTCTTTAGACATATATTATTAATGTTTGCTACTACTTTTTAGCCTCAACCAGGTTGCCAGGCAACCACAAAATTAGACCTGGCTGTACATTGATAGTACGCTACACATTAGGACAATTATAGCTATTATCCAGACTCAATCAGTAAATAGCAGTCTGTCAGTGTGTCATTAAATATTAGTTTAGATGAAAAGCCTAGGCAGTGGTGGCTCAAATGGTCAAGGCGGTAAATTAATGGGTTTCTACTCAGAAGGTCAGGGGTTCGAGCACCAACAATACCAAGCTGCCACTGTTGAGGCCTTAAACCCTATCTGCTCCAGGGACGCTGTATCCTGGCTGACTCTCTGTTCTGACCCCAGCTTGCTAACTGTGATAAATTGGATTTGAATATGATGTTTATACTTGTACAACTATGGCTAAGGAAATGTATAGCTAGTCATAGTTGTACAATAAGTAGTTCTTATTTATAGAAACTTATGATCCACCCCTGGTAGATGCATTAGGTTTAATATTGCACCACATGACGAAATCCCAAAGTAATAAAAAAAAAAAAAAGGACACTACTGTGATTCTCCTTTGCTGTAATTTGTGGCAGACTTTATATCCAAAAAATTTTAAGTAATGTCTACACAAGACTCATTTCAATATTCCGATGAGAAAAAAAAACATTTTAATTCCTCAATTCTAATTCATTTCACAGCCCACACTCAACACATGATCACATAAGTCTTTTTGGCCCTAGGTGTTAATCAGTACGAAATTAACCTCTGTGGAACAACAGTGATTTTTGAATGCACCAGCTGGCTGGATGCTCCCTGTGAGATGCTCAGATTCAAGCAGACAGCGAGATGCCCAGGCACGGCCCAAGGTCCTGGCCGTTCGGCTTGGCTGGGTTTTCTGTGGATGGCCCGAGCCACTGGTGCACAGATGGTGTGGAGTCGAGAGGAAAGAAGCAGTGGACCCTAATAAACCACCCCAGGTACCTTCCATTTGGATTAGCTCATCGTGAATCCTGACGGATGGAAGATTTTTTTTTCTAAGTACAGACCAAGCAGGGATATAAAGGAGAGCCACCGGCCTAGAATGTCCCTGCTAAAACCCATCAATTAGTGCGAGAAATGGGAAAAGACTGGGAGATAAATAATTGTTTAGGACAGGAAACATATCAGGAGGAGTAAAAGTCCTCCAGCTATCCTAGAACCCACAATTAGACACTTTAATACATCTACAATTAAGGTATTTCAGTTTTCACTCATACCTAACCAGTACTTAGCAGTCTGTAAGTGTGTAGTGTTCATTAAATATTAGTCTAGAAAAAATAATAATAATAATCACAAAAGCGCTTGCTCTTGGAGGAGTTGCAGGTACAGTTCACCTCATCCCTCAAGCACATGCTGTGTGTTCACTACGCAGTCGAACGGTATCATCAGGAACACCTCAGAGAACAGCTTGAAGGAAGAAAGGAAAATATGCAAGTGCACTTTGACACATCATCTATTTTAAATCACACTCAAGGGCATGACGTCTCACTTAAAATGACTTACGGTTTGAAAATAGCATCATCGCCCCACAGGCTACACGTTGCGAGATCTGACGAGCATGTGTAAAAATCATCGTGTGCCTTATGAAAAAAATATGCGCACCTTCCAGGCTGGTCTTTACAGCTCTTTGATTGTTCCACTCAAAGGTTTGAGTGTGATGGTATGTGGCAGGCCTTCATTAGGAAATCTGGTTCTAGCATCAATTTGAGCTAGTAGATGCAAAAAGCAGACTCTTAAAATTTTCTCTTCGGATGTGTGTGTGTGAAAGAGAGAGAAGCTAGCCCAAAACTAGACAGGTTTGTCAGATTTAAGTGGACTTTAAGAGTGCAGGTTGAAAAAAAAAATTATAAATGAAAATCTGCAGCTGTAATAAATAAATAAATAAATAAGTAAATAAATAAATAAATGACCCATCACGTGTGTGTGTGTGTGAGATAGAGAGATACTGTTTCTTAGTGATGCTGGAATAAACACTAGGATGCCCAAATCCTAACCACCAGAAATAAGACGCTTGCTCCCACCTTTCCCACAACTTCCACCTCATCTTCCCACTCTGACCTTCAATGTGGAGGACACGTCTTGCCGCTCCTTACTGAGCTACATTAACACATAAATAAAATAGAGTGTATGGTTACACCATGATGTTACAGTTTGCTGTAAATACTTTCTGAAATGGTTGTCCACTCTGGATAAATGCAGAGCAGCATGGTACAAGAGCTGACAGCCACATCTATTTGTGGCACCTGGCGCAGAGAAAATTTTTGAAAAAAAGTGTGTGTGGTAGGTGAGTGTAAGAGCAGGCTTGCAGTAAAAGTTAGGTCGGTGAAACAATCTTGGACATTTAGGCATCTCTGACGCGGAAGCCCAGGCACCGGCATGTCTGTTCTATGCTGTAGGTTATTACTGCTGACCCACAGGTGTGAGCGCCTGTGTGTGTGTGTGTGTGTGTGTGTGTGGGTTCAGCTGCCCTCAAAAATCGGAGACCTCTCTAGTGTCATGGCTGCATAGATTTTTAATTATTCATTCATTCATATTCTATTCCGCTTCTCCTGTATAGGGTCACGGGGGGCCTGGAGCCTATCCCAGGAGACTTAGGGCACAAGGCGAGATACACCCTGGACCGGGTGCCAATACATGGCAGGACACACACACACACAGACACCCTACTGGCAATTTGTGAACACTCATTAACCTAATCTGCATGTCTTTAAACTGTGGGAGGAAACCGGAGTACCCAGAGGAAATGAACCAAGCACGGATAGGACGTATGTTCCATTTTTCAATATTAATGATTATGATTATGAATATTATTATTACCACTTACTCACCCATCGTTTATACCCCTTTATCCTGTATTCAGGGTTGCATATTCCAGGAGACTTGGGGCACAAGGCGGGGTTCATCTTGGACCAATCAATCGCAGGGCACACACATACACACACACTTATTCACACACTACAGGGAATTTGTGAAGGGCCAGTAACCTAATCTGAATGTCTTTGAACTGTGGGAGGAAACCGGAGTACCCAGAGGAAACAAACCAGGCACGGGGAGAACATGTGTTCCACTTTTCAATGACTATGTTGATGATGATGATGAATATTATTATTATTTAAAATTAATAGCCACAAAGAAAAACCTTACAAAGACATAAGCATGATAGCACTTACAGCAAACACAAAGCCAATTATGAAAAGTACGTACCATTGGCAAAATCAACATGAATAATTATAATGAAATTCCAACATTTAGGACTCTAACATTATTTCAGGTGCAGATTTATGGCATTGTAATCACTTCAACAATCCTCTCGAGTTTTTTGACGAATACTATAAGCATATTAATATAAGACACTTAATCTTTTTTTCCCCCACCATGCCAAAAGTAGCAGCCAAACTTCCCAACTCTGAACTCCATTTGATAAAGATAAATACAGTTTGTTGTGGACTTGGAAGTGAAATGTGTGAAAACAGCAGGCTTCTCAAACTCCCTGCTATGAAAAACTGAAAGAAAAAGTTTGGAGCAAAGGTAGCACAGCATGCAGCTACCTCAGAACTAACAGAAAATCATCTCATGGCAAAAACCTAAGCCAATGACTTATGGGATTTTTTTGGTTGAGGTTGGAAATACAACATGCTAAATTTTAAATGCTGTTGTTTTCACCTAGTTTTTTATTAATGCATTGAGCTACTGCAGGTGATTAGCTCACTATATGTTTTCATGTTAGCTAGCACCTTTTGGCCTAGTGAATTTCCATAAAATACTAAATGGCCTTGTATTGGCGACATGGTGCCAATTTAATGCATATAGATGCATATAGGCGTTCAAGTCTAACCGGGACGTATAATGAAATTTCTTGTTAATAAAGGTATAAAACCGATTTTACATTTACAGAAGACTTCAAGCACAGTACGGTGACGAGACTCTTAGCCGCAATAAAACATTTTAAAGAATGTCTTATATCCGAGGATGATGATTCCGGCCGAGGTGGCTGGGAACTAGTGATGGGTCGTTCATGAATGAGTCGTTCTTTTTAAACGAATCTTTAACGTGACTCAGAAGAACGAGTAGTCTCAGTGAGTGATTCGTTCATTTTCTACTGGGCGCACATGCGCAAATCATCGCAAAACCTCCACAGGTTATGTACAGGAAACAGAATTGATCGATTCTTTTTCAATGACTCTTCTACTCCGAGTCGTTCAATCTTTTGTCACATGACTCCCATAAACGCTATGCAGCGCAATAGATGCAAAAGAATGAACGACTCAGACTAGAAGATATGAGTGTTGAGCTACTCATTCTGTTTATTATAATATGTTCTTAGCTGCATTGTAATATTTTCATTACTGGAACTATAGCCAAAATTTATGTATGTAGACGTATTGGGGGTCTGTGAATGTGTATTGAAAATGTAACATTTTATTTTATTTCTGATCAAAAGAACGAAATTAACTAAATGACTCAAAAAAGATTTGTTCATTTTGATGATCGAGATTCAAAGAACTGAGTCATTATAATGATTCAAACTTCCCATCACTACTGGCACTGTAGTCAAGAGCCACATCTGTCAGTGGGAACTGTATACACGGTCATTCATAAACAATCTCGTACTGTACAATCCTGACCTCTCTCCAAGCCCTTTCCACATGTTCGGGCCATTAAAGGAGTTCCTGGGAGGCCAGCGTTTAAGATGTGAAACTGGAAGTCTTATTGTATCATGTCAATCTTAATGGTATACAGCAACTAGTGACATACTGGGATAAGTGCATTAGTGTATTAGGGGATTATATAGAGAAATAAAGGTATTTTTTACTCTCATAACTGTGTTCTGTTATTCTGCACAGAATTGTTGGATTTACTTTAATGCCTTTAGTGCATCAGATGATGAAAGTTCCTTGCCATTTAAATTAAATTGTTTGACAATCATTGTTAGCATATAAACAGCAATCTAAAGGGCAATCTAATTTTGCGACATTCCTCATGGAGATAGCATCATTATAGTAAAATACATTTAATTCCCTATTTAGGCTGCTATTATATGACTGTTGCGCTCTTCACTTATTCTTGTCTAGGAACAATTTCTTTCTGTGTAACTATGTACTATATTACCATCTCAGGTCCCAGTGTGTCCTTAGAAGTATCTTACAAAATCTTAAATTTAGTTTTTAATGTTCAAATGTTCAAGGGCTTGTTTTAAAGAACTAAATGTGTTAAAATGATCTGGGACAAAATTAATTAGTGTGCTTATTTTTTGTTCAGTTTTTATATTTCAGTTTTATGCCCTGTAACAATGATCATAATCGTACTGAGCGAAGGCAAGACAGAATCAGCCATGGGTAAACACAGATCCAATGAGGACTGGTTGGAGGATGACAAATACTGTGACTGGCTCAGAAGCGGCAGATGTTTTGTAGAGCGATGTGAGCCTTGTCACAAAACATTCAAACTTTACTCAGTTTGTTGTAAGGCACCTGAATGTTACATGAAATCTGAATAGCGCTTTGCTATCACTCGAAAAAGCACTATGCCTATCAAACTGCTACTGTTAGTGTGACGGTACGTACTGGAGATGATTTGTCTACTGAGAATATGTAAGCTCTGGCAAAGCCTTCAGATCATGCTTCTAGTCATCAGACAGCATGCAGTACTTTTTCTCTAACAAAAATTTTTGATGTTAGAGGTACTATGAGTTTTGCATGAAATTTGTCAAAATTTATTACATTTTAAATGCATGAAATGGGTCTACCGCTAAAGCCTTATTTTCATTAAAAAGAAGCAGTTGTGGTAATATGCTCTTAATATTTCTGTTATAAAAAAAAATAAAAGTTGTCTAGTTTTGTACCTTTTACTGAAAAAAAAAATAGGCTAAAAAATCTTAAAAGGCATTTAAATTTAAAAAGGTGCCATTGTAACCTGCCATCTACCTTATATCACAAACTATAAAGAACAAATGTTTTAAGGAGGTCTGATGGTATCATGTATCCAATATCAATATTCTGATCTTGGCTGCAGGCTTTCAACAGCAGTGAGTTTATGCACCGCAATTTTTTATATTGATTTCTACACCTACATTTTATATTGTTGCTTGCAGAGCTCAGACTAAACCAACATTTTATGAAAATTAAATCAAATGTTTCCACTGAAACCCTGAACATATTCCTTGTTATTTTTTTTTGCCAACGGGTGATTTCTGTTAAACTTTATCACTGACAGATTGAGGGTTATGTGGTGTGGATGAAATGGCTGTGAGGATTTTAGCGCCGGCGCTACGGCCTCATTCCTCTCGAGTTTTGTGATCTCTAAACAAATTACAACTGATGTTAAAATGCACAAGGTTTGTTTTTCTCGTTGTTCATGCTGAGCAGGATGATAGTAAAAAAAAAAAACAATAGAATATATAATAAAATGTAAAAAAAAAAAACATTATTTAGGCCCAAAGCCACCCAAGTCTGTTCCAGCAAAACACCACTTCTGGGCACAAAGTAAGATGCAGGAAGTCTTTCTTTGCTAAAGCTGCTGTGGAAGAACTCAATTGGCCAGTAAAATGTCCTGATACAAATGTAGTGTTTAAAAATGAATCAATCACTATGTATTTAAAAATCACAATTTGCGCGGCAGCATCAGTTAATGAGCATGCGCTTAAATCAATCGTCTGAGAGCGTTTGATGTTGTAATGGGTTCACTCTTTTTGAATGGGTGGCACCACAGACACACGGACAGGAGGATTTTTAACACGGAGAAAGTCCGAGATCCATTAACATTAATTATCGCCACCTTACCCGACCTGGCGGCTCCGCCCCTTCGCGTACCAGCAGAAGGGGGGGACTAGATTAGTAGTAGATTACTTTTTTTAAGTAAACTTCCCCAACACTAGAAATGAGTACTATCCTTGCCTACTGCACAAGACAAATTACCCAATAATAGACTTTATTTGCCACAGACACATTACTGCACAATTAGCACATGGTCAGCCATGATATGGAGCCCTTGCTCAAGGGCTTAACAAAGTCAATCTGATGGAGCTGGGCCTTGAACCATCGACCTTCTGACCAATAACTCATAGCCTTAACCCTCCGAGCTAACACAGCCCCAAGGAAATAAATGTAATGCAACCATTGACTTTCAACTATAAATAAAAGCAGACCATGCTTACAGCTATTAAGGTCAAAGTTTATATTTTACAATATTGTTTTGTTTTTTGCCTGAGAGCCTGAGTATTTTTTCACAGCAAACTAACCAGATTTACAGGAAAAAATCCAGATAAATCTTGCTTCATTAAGTTATGATCATCAGCTCATCACCTTTGCTGATTTTAGCGCAGCATGCAAACTCGTTAATATTCATCTCGTGTCTGGCATCTAATTACACCAGACAGTCCACTGTTCGGGGTTATGCGACTTTCTCATCCTGCACGCCGAAAGGTGAAAGGATGAACTTTATAATTACTTTATCTGACACAAAGGCCATGTCTGTGTTACAAGGATAGAGGACCTGAGAAGTTGTACGTATGTGTATTCAGCAGGACAAGTACAATCCCCAAAGGACAGATCTACAGTAGCTAAAGGTCGCAGAGTTTGCGCTGGTGTTACGGTGTTGCTGGTATTATGCATTCTGACACGACTCAACTTTCATTTATTGACACGGCGAGTCATATTTCATAATTTCACTAAATCACCAAGGACACTTTGGAGGAGGGATTTGAAGAACAATCCTGGTCGAATTCTCTTTAAAGACTGCTGACAGGACAAGAGCTCTGCAAGTTTGGGCAAAGGGATGAGACACAATGTCATGTGTGAGGAAGTCTGAAACTACACCTGTTATCATGCTTAATTAAATGTAAACAGCAAAAAAATATACCAGTATGAGATCTCCAGAACAGCCAGATAGCTTAGCTTTTATAATTGGTGGAAATTACGTAGAGGAGAAGCAACATGTAATTTTCTTAATTATTGAATTGCTACTCACATCCCCGGTATAAGTACTGCAGGGCTCTGTGACTCAGCTCTGCATGACTTTACCTTTGTATCTGTTTGATGGACTGGAAAAACCGATTGGACATCGTTGTGGCGGAATAACAATAAATAATTAGAATACATTTAATTTTTGAGGTGCCTTTTCAGGATACTCATAATCACCGTATAATGCAAATACAGACAAAGGAGACCTCTCACTCATCCTCTATACCGCTTTATCCTGCATTCAGGGTCGCAGGGATCTGGAGCCTATCCCAGGAGACTTAGGGCACGAGGTGGGGTACACCCTGGACAGGGCACACACATACACACACTCACGCACCCATTCACAAACTACGGGCAATTTGGGAACGGCAATTAGCCTAATCTACATATCTTTGGACTGTGGGAGGAAACCGGAATACCCGGAGGAAACCCACCAAGCACACAGAGACCGGAATCGAGCCTGGCCAGGAATCGAACTCGGACAAAGGAGATCTGGGTTTTTCCAAAATGAGATTTTGTTACCATTTTTTGGTGTTATACAAGTGTGAGTTTTTGTGATTTTTCAGAAAGCTATAACTCCATCTCCAGCAGTTTTGTCACAATGGATAAATCAGCCTGCAGTTGTGTTTGTGCTCATGTAAGAATGAAATATCAGTAATATGCTAATTGAGTTTTGTTACATACTTCCTAACACAGCGAGACATGAGACATTTCAAAAACCCACATATTGTTCATATTTTAAATTCTGTAATGTTGTTTCTCTGATACACCACAGTGCGTACTCTTCAGTATTCCCCATAGCATTGCTAGGTATATAACATGGTGTTTGTACATCACATAATTTCTTTTGGCTACCGTTCTCTAAAAAACTTTTGAACGCATTCAAAGCACACACACCACCACTGTGCTGGACAGGAACACATTGCTCCACTGATCGCATGACAGAAGGAAGCGGTGCAAAAAATGGCTCATTGCGACGCATTGGCTTTTGCGTAAAAATCTGGAGGCTCCATGTCATGCTTTCCTCAAATCATGGGGATTTAAAGCTTCTAAAATAAGATTATATGGTTTTCAAATTTAACTTCTTGTCATAGACAACTTTTTGTGGCAGATAATCATTTGGTGAAAATAAGAAACAGAAAATGGTGTTTATTGTATATGCTGTCAAGCTGTTCATACATAAATAGACACAATAAGCAATCTGAGCACAAAACATCCCGACTGCATCACCATAAAAGTCTAGACATATCAGAGGAACAAGGTTGCAATAAAACCAAGCAAATCTCAGTCCTTGTGTTATGTTTCTGTGGTGGAAAAGCAGGACCGAGGTGTAATGAGGTGCAGCATTACACTCCCATTGCAGTGTTAAGAGAGTGATTTATTGGCTTTGTCAAGAGCAGCTGTTGCAGGGAGACGACTGCTTGACAGCAGCCTACTTTAAGGGAGAGGCTTTTTTAGTGAAAGGACCAGAAAAGACACCTGGCAGAAGGAGCTCCAGCTTTAGGACATGTCCTCACTAAACTTAAATCTGGCAGTATGGAAATCTAAGATACTCAATAACTGCTTCTCTGGATCACTTTCTCACACTCTTAAACCGAGAGACATGAGAAACAAGGAGAGAAAGGTGTGTCGAGACGAGCTGTTATGGTACATGTCTTCCCTGTCCGCCACCTCTAGTCGAGGACTAAACTGTCATAGAACAGATGCCCTGAGCAGAATTTACATCTCATGACACCCCCGCCACACACACATAGATACGCTCGTTCACTTTTCTAAGTGAGGACCGTTCACTGAAATATTTATTAATGCATGTATTCAATGCTACACCAAAAGCTAACATTAAGCTTATAACGATTATAATCATTTTATCAGTATACTGTATATTAAGCTTATCAGCTATGCCAAAAGCTGTTCCCCTTGTGGGGTCCAGGAAATTGTTCCCAAAACTACCAGAGACTCTTGTCTGTTTGAAGGCACCACACACCCCCACACACACACACGCACACACAATCAGCACAAACGGAGTCTGGACAAAATCAGGCCATTGCCAAATCCCCAAAAAGTGATGTCAGTGTAAGTGCAGCTGTAACGGCGGTGTGTACTTCCTGAAGCAGCACATACAGCGATGCCTCAGGGAGGAAACAAAGTCCCTGACACTCGATTAACTGATTTTATTGCAAAACTTGGCCAGGAGTAAGAGAAGAGTAGAACCGGTTACTCAACAGCTTAGCTTCTAAGTTCTGTATGTGTTTGACATGTTCTAAAATGAATGCTTTAAATGGGAAAACACAGTTGCTGTTCCAAAGCTCCGGGGGCAGCGCTTCCATTCCTGAGCTCGTTTAATGTCTGTGTGAAATCTCTCTGTGTCTGTGTGGGTTTCCTGAAGTTTCACCCCATCTTATGGTAAATGTAAATGTGTAAATGTGTGTGGAGCCCTATAATGGCCTGGTGTTTCATTCAGGGGTTATTCCTACTTCACACCCAGTCTTCCTGGGAAATGCTCTGGATCCACAACATCCCTGACCGAGATAAAGTGGTGACTGAAGACAAACGAATAAATGTTTAGAGTTAGTTTCTCTAAAGACCTTTTTTTTTTGACAATATGTATATTAGAGAGATACTATCACTGTAAGGTCACTCTGCCCGGAGACTAAATAGATAAAAAAGTGTTTAAAAGTGGCTAGATCTGGTAAACATGTGATTTTCATCTTTGTGGCACTGCCCTCTATTAAATATTTGCACTCTCTGTACACACACACACACACACACACACACACACACACACACACACACACACATGCATACCTGCTACAGTATCAGGACAATCTTAGTTCTTATAAGTTAATTTGCATAAATATTGTTTACAATGCTAGTACATACTGTAAGGTGTAAGATAGGATTTATTATAATAGAGAGCCAATAAAAGTTTATGCAGTGTTCGTTAGTGAATGACTTTCAAGATCAGATTTTTTCCCCACTATTATACAATGTAATATTTTAGGCTGTTTATTAAAATAAATTTTGTCAAAATAAACAGACTCAGCACGACTTGCTCTCTCTGTCTCTCTCTCTCTCTCGTTATATCAATAATAAGACAGTTGTGTGTGTGTGTGTGTGTGTGAAGTTGTACATGCTTTGTGTTTGTCTGTTGTGAAAATGCTTGTAATAAATGAATTGATGCTTATAACTTGTAAATTGTGACAGCAATATCAGTCCTGTAACGGAGAATCCTTGTGCTGTGATTCATCGATGATCAGTGCATCGTCTCAGAAAATCTCGTTGTCCTTAATAATCCTGCCTCCTAACGACACCAACATCATTTATAGCTAGTGTAAAATGCAAACATGAGCTATACGGACTCTTCAATTACAAGTGAGGAAAAGGTTTCATACATTATGTTTAATTTATTTGTTGAAGCTGTTTCTTGGGGTCATTAATAAATACATAAACTGCTAAACAGACAAATCTTTTCTATGTTCAGTACGAACATGTGATTAAAACTCACATAAGTCATGTACTGTATTTAGTTCGTGTTAACACATAAAAGAAAATGAAAGAACTGCGTTTACAAATGAAACGAGCGAAATCAATTTGCAATCAGTTTAAGTTGGTGTTAAAAATACCTCCGTGGATTAATTCAATTATACATCACAGTCAGTTTCATTACTGCAGAAGACGCAGATTGATTTTCAGGGCTTTTGTAGCCAATTTCATTTGAACTGGCAGATAAATATAGTGTGACATTATTGAGAAGGTAATCATTTTATTCTTTTAGAAGGCATCGAAGCTTTTATTTAACTTTTTAATGTTTCTTAATCCAACTTTTATGGAAAAATCACAACTTCATTTTTTTTTAGCAGAGGCATGGTCAAGCACACGGGAGGAGGAGGAGGAGGAGGAGGAGGAATCGCTGAGAACGAGCAGACTGTAATGGACGAGTGGGTACACCTGTGTGTGATTAATGATGACATGCTGATATGCCATGTGTCTGCCAGTGAGAGCCTGAAAGACTGTGTATCGAAGCTGAGCTGTTCGAATAAACCTTTGTCAGACAGCATCCTGCTGAGCCTCTGTATGCATGTGTGTGTGTGTATGTATGTATGTATGTATGTATGTATGTATGTGTGCACACACTAGTGTACGTCTAATATTATCAATTAATTTTCCATGTTGAATACAAAACCAATATCAAAGCTCTGAGATTTGTATCTTATACTTGTAGATAAAAGCAGTTATTTGTAACTAGTAATTGGGATGATGTGATGCCGTATACTGTCATGGAGACTTTGGTTATGCAGCAGCTTGTCCTCATAGATAAAGGTAACCAAAATGACAGTATGACAGAATAGAAATAATAGCCTCATCACAAAATAAAAAAAAAATGAAAAAATAAAAAACTTGAAAAAAAAAATAAAATACTGTGCGTGTACACAGTATATATCCGACGATTATCGTGCACAAGTTGCTGAGTGGTTTTCGACATTTTTGGGGGTTGAGCTCGTTGAAGGTCTTCCAGTGATATTCTTTCGCTCTTGAAGCATGCGTGCCACTCAAGACACGGGCGAGTCATTGCAGCATCACCTCCCTGATGCCACCGTGCCATTTTTATCCAGGTTTGGGACCAGTACTAAGCTCCTTTAGTACTGTAACCCCCCTCTGCATGGCAGGCAGAAAGTGATTGAACCACCAATGCCTCAGATACTTATATCACATTCTGTTAATGATTAGTAGGCTAATTTCCTGCTAAAAGTTGTCTTCGGATTTGGTCAATGTAAAGCCTTACACTGGACACAACTCTGTTAGAGGGCGTTAGAAAATCCCCATCAGTACCCCAATTTTCCCCTTACTGCTTTCTTCCCCTTTCTCTCAAGGGCCTTTTTCTCCCAAGCTGCTCTCATGTATTGCCATCTTCACTACATTTCCTCTCAGCCATTCTATTTTCTTTCTTGCTTTCTCCTACACGCACAATCACCCAGTGGGAGAGCTGCTCTCTCTCCACAGGACCTCGCTTACAGGAGATGCCTCTGCCTCCAGGTCATCACAGTGCTTTGTTCAAGGAGTGTGTGTGTGTGTAAAATTGGAGCCACAACAAGAACAGAGCAGAGGCATGTAAAAGTCTCAACAGTGCTAGAGGGCTTTCCGTGTCGTTTATACACTATTCATGATGGTCCCATGTGGCAGAAACATAAAAGAAAATGCGGATGTAACAGGTGCCATCATGCCACGGCTCGTTTTGGCGTAGTTGCTCTCTTCTACAGCACTCAGTCTTCCAACGCGTCAAAATGTGACACAGAGAGAGAAGGCAACAATGTGGAAAAGATGGCATTCATACAACTTTGGAAAGCGTGTTATACTTTTCATACTTTTTACACACTTATTTTCACCTGAGAGCAATTACGTAAGATTCACTCATTCAATTACTTGCATGTTTTTGGGCACTCACAGAAAACAGAACAACCCAGAACAAAACTACTGGATACTGGTAAAACATCTGGAAGAAGAACCTGACATTGGGATTGAACTGAAAGCCTTGGATCTACAGTATTAGGCAATTAACCTTTCACTAACAGAAAAAAGGAAACGAAAGAGGCAAAAGAAGGTAAATAAAAAACAGCGCGATGAAATATTCAGTGAAGCAAAGCGTTGAATGGCTTCTTATTAAAGAAATAATAAACAAATGCAGCTTCTGTCCTAAACAGCAATCTGAACGTATTTGTCCCATAAAACGACTATAATTAAAACCTTCTTTACAAAATGAGCCACACAAACCGGCAAATGCATAATCTCAGCTAAGGGCTTAAGATGTGCAAATCAAGCAATCAGCTGCAGGTCCGAAACGTTGACGCGGCTGAATTTTAATGAGCAGCTGCTCCGTTTCCTCTGTCCCCCCTTTCACTTTTAATAAACCTCCACGGTGACATGTACACTGACCGCAAGGACAATGTGTGCTGTGAGTAATTTCACACAAAAGCTACGGTTTATGCCGCAGTGAAATGTCTGACTTTTTTTTTCCCCCCACTCACCTACAACACTGGTAACCTTCAGCCCGTCCACTGATTCAGGTCAGTGAGCTATTTAATATGCTTGGAGCATGAGCGGATGCAAGTCTCTATCTGTTTTCTCTCTCTCTCTTTCGGTCTTCAGATTGACTTGCAATGTTTGGTAGCATCCGTAACCTTCTATAGCATTCTTTTTTTCTCTGATTGCTAAGTGTGTGAATGTGTACTGTATGTGTGTTTGTGTGGCTACCACATAACTCTTTCATTTAAAATCGGATCATTCATATCATGTGGTTATAAATATATCTGGATATCTACGTAGGTAAGGATTAATTTGACCCAGTCATGAGCCTTATATATAAAGAATGTCACTTTGAGACTGATAATAATAAAATGCAGAGATAACATGACAAGCTTATGGGCCCATCATTACCACACATAAATCTTTTCTACGACTACGCATTTCGCAAAATTATGTGTTCGAATATTAGAACGGGGACATGGACGCCAGTCTAGACAGAATTTATTGACATTTCTTGGTTTATTGTTAAACCATTCCTCAAAGTGAAAGAGAAGAGAGAGAAAGAGACCCAATATTGCTACTGTCTTGCAAAACAAATGAGTTTTTTTCTTTCCTTTGTACCCGTTTCATTTAGCTGTCCAGGTTTTTTTCACGCTATCACTTGACTGATGCGTCTGGTGTTACTGTTTCCTACAAAAATACCGAAGCCATTCAGACTGAATTAAAGTCTGAGAGTGAATAGGCTGGTTGAAGATGGACACCTCCTCACACACACACACACACACACACACACACACACACACACACACACAATTAAACAAAAGGTTGACAAGGCAGGCTGTAAATAAATGCAGTGTAGTACACGACGTTTCCAAAAGAACAGAAGTTGCAGACGGAGTAAGAGTGTAATGTCTTGCAAAAAACATTATAATAACTTCCACAGTGACATATAAAAAGTGATGTTTGACAAAAAACAGATGCTTTAGTCGCTGTGATAGATCTGCTAATGTACTGTATTAGCACCTTAAATCTCTGAATGTAAGATGCTGTGGATTTTATTAATCACTGGTGAATACCTTAAAAAGTCAAGTGCTTAATAAAATTATTGACTATTTTAATAATAATCAGAAATCAAATGAGAAACAAACGCTCTTGTTCAGATTCTTCCTCATAGCAGATTGCACATTCTGTAGTGTATGCCTCTAAATGTTTAAATTACCTAATATTAAATTTTTAATAAAAACTACTTTTAGCAAGTAAAACAGAACTGATTGAACTGAGTGACAAAGATTAGTTGACTATTATAGTTACATGTAGGGCTGCAACTAACGATTATTTTGATAATCGATTAGTTGGACGATTTCTTTTTCGATTAATCGATTAATCGGATAAAAAGTGACCGCTTTAATTTGCTGTTTTGCTTAACAATATAAAACCATAAATCAGGGTATTATTTATGTATAAAAGTAAACTTTAAAAAATGCAATAGCCACATAGAGTATAATGATCTTTAATTTTGACATTTAAACCTTATGTAGTTTATGTAAATCAAAATTCTTTTTTAACAATAATTGCAGATGGCAAGTTAACAGTGTTGATATGGTGTATGTGTGTGTGTTTACATATATATATATATATATATATATATATATATATATATATATATATATATAGATATATATACACACACACACACACACACACAGTAGTTTAAAAAATACACTGACATATTCAGTTGGTAAGAATGACCTCAATTTTAAATTCTCTTAAATTAATTAAACTTAATACGAATAATAATAGACTTCTAGATTATTATGATATTATTTTTAATTGAAGTGTCTCTTGCTACATCCTTGTCACGGTTTATACATTATTTCGATCCTCTCGGGTATTTTATCCTTTTTTGTTGTTGTCTCAACAAATAAAAAAAATATTTTTTAATATATATAGACCATTTTGCTATACTAGACGTTCTCGTAATACGGCGACGTGGGGAGAGAAACAAATGGCCGCTACTGGGTTCACTGTTTATTTTGCCCTTTTCCCGCATTTCCCCCTGTACAGCGTGTAGGATGATGGGATATATCCGGTCCTCCAAGGTGTAAACTGAACGTGAAGAAAACGCACTAGAAGTGTTTTCCTTCCGTTCGTTGGGATTTGAACACCAAGAAAAAGCTGCATGCAACGTTCTTTTTTTTTTTTTTTTTTTTACCCCGTATAACCGCGCAGCCGGACAAACGCACGTCACCAAACCCCGTGTGAACTCTCTCACTGACTCCTTTTTTTTTAGTCATGGCCAATTCCTCCCGGTCACTAGGGGCTCCCACATGTGTAGAAAACCCTCGGTGCTTCATCCGCGCTCACCGGACACTACGAACGGCAGAAAACCGCTCGCTTTTAGCGCCCGATAAGAGGTGTTTAATGTAAATTGCTGCCATACCTTGGAGGACTTGGGGCGCGCGCTTTTTCCTGCAAACGCTTCTGTAACCTCCATTGCGCGAGCGACTGTGTATCTGTGTGTGTATTTCTGCATCTTGTGGTCACGCGCCTCAATAACGTGCGCAGCCCAACTAATCGATAACGGCATTCGTTGACAACGAATTTCATTATCGATAATTATCGATTTTATCGATTAGTTGTTGCAGCCCTAGTTACATGTTTGTGTTTAAATCCTATGAGTGACTTTTACCTCAAGTTATAAACTATGAATTATATAATCAAGTTAAGGCGGACCACATCATACCTGTGGTGAAAAAAATGAATATTTCTTGATTAAAAAAAAAAAAAACATGAACCAAAGCTGAGATTCATTGTCAAACAAGAGAATAAAAGAAATAAACATTTCTGTAATCTGAAGTGTATCACCATCAAAAGTATAAAACAATAAAAGAAAATATGGAGGGTTTCGCATCATGCATTTCAATGAAAATAAAAGTTAATAAAACTATTAATCACATCACAACCTGGCTAGCCCAATACTGTAATTAAAATATAAAAGAATATTCACAATTTTTTTTTTTACTTTATGTTCAAAGTCAGCATCAGCAACTTTTCAAAGTTTTTCTTAACTTATCAACTGAATTTATTCCTAATAAGAAAGGAATCTATCAACAGAAGTAGGGCTGCAACAACTAATCGATAAAATCGATAATGAAATTCGTTGTCCACGAATGCCGTTATCGATTAGTTGGGCTGCTCACGTTACTGAGCACAAATACACAAAGACACACACAGATACACAGCCGCTCGCACAATGGAGGTTACAGAAGTGTTTGCAGGAAAAAGCGCCTCCCAGGTATGGCAGCAATTTACATTAAACGCCTCTTATCGGGCGTTAAAATCGAGCGTTTTTTATTCGGCCGTTTGTAGTGACCGGTGAGCGCGGATGACGTGCCGAGGGTTTTCTACACATAGGAGTTAATGAAAGAGTTCACACGGGCTTTGGTGACGTGCGTTTCTCCGGCTGCGTGGTTATACGATGTCAAAAAAAAAAAAAAACGTTGCATGCGTTGTGTTAATACGTTGCAACACTTCTAGTGCGTTTTCTTCACGTTCATTTTACACTTCGGAGGACCGGATATATTCCATGATCCTACATGCTATACAGAGGGAAATGTGGAAAGAGGGCAAAATAAAGAGAGTGAACCCAGTAGCAATTTTTTTCTCTCCCTACGTCGCCGTATTACGAGAATGTCTAGTATAGCAAAATGGTGTGTGTGTGTGTATATATATATACAGGTCCTTCTCAAAAAATTAGCATATTGTGATAAAGTTCATTATTTTCTGTAATGTACTGATAAACATTAGACTTTAATATATTTTAGATTCATTACACACAACTGAAGTAGTTCAAGCCTTTTATTGTTTTAATATTGATGATTGTGGCATACAGCTCATGAAAACCCAAAATCCCTATCTCAAAAAATTAGCATATCATGAAAAGGTTCTCTAAACGAGCTATTAACCTAATCATCTGAATCAGCTAATTAACTCTAAACACCTGCAAAAGATTCCTGAGGCTTTTAAAAACTCCCAGCCTGGTTCATTACTCAAAACCGCAATCATGGGTAAGACTGCCGACCTGACTGCTGTCCAGAAGGCCATCATTGACACCCTCAAGCAAGAGGGTAAGACACAGAAAGACATTTCTGAACGAATAGGCTGTTCCCAGAGTGCTGTATCAAGGCACCTCAGTGGGAAGGAGAAAAGTGTAGCAGAAAACGCTGCACAACGAGAAGAGGTGACCGGGCCCTGAGGAAGATTGTGGAGAAGGACCGATTCCAGACCTTGGGGGACCTGCGGAAGCAGTGGACTGAGTCTGGAGTAGAAACATCCAGAGCCACCGTGTACAGGCGTGTGCAGGAAATGGGCTACAGGTGCCGCATTCCCCAGGTCAAGCCACTTTTGAACCAGAAACAGCGGCAGAAGTGCCTGACCTGGGTTACAGAGAAGCAGCACTGGCCTGTTGCTCAGTGGTCCAACGTACTTTTTTCAGATGAAAGCAAATTTTGCATGTCATTCGCAAATCAAGGTGCCAGAGTCTGGAGGAAGACTGGGGAGAGGGAAATGCCAAAATGCCTGAAGTCCAGTGTCAAGTACCCGCAGTCAGTGATGGTCTGGGGTGCCATGTCAGCTGCTGGTGTTGGTCCACTGTGTTTTATCAAGGGCAGGGTCAATGCAGCTAGCTATCAGGAGATTTTGGAGCACTTCATGCTTCCATCTGCTGAAAAGCTTTATGAAGATGAAGATTTCATTTTTCAGCACGACCTGGCACCTGCTCACAGTGCCAAAACCACTGGTAAATGGTTTACTGACCATGGTATTACTGTGCTCAATTGGCCTGCCAACTCTCCTGACCTGAACCCCATAGAGAATCTGTGGGATATTGTGAAGAGAAAGTTGAGAGACACAAGACACAAGACATCGAAGCATCCTGGGCCTCCATAACACCACAGTAGTGCCACAGGATGATTGCCTCCATGCCAAGCCGCATTGAAGCAGTCATTTCTGCAAAAGGATTCCCGACCAAGTATTGAGTGCATAACTGAACATAATTATTTGAAGGTTGACTTTTTTTGTATTAAAAAAATTTTTCTTTTATTGGTCGGCTGAAATATGCAATTTTTTTTGAGGATTTTGGGTTTTCATGAGCTGTATGCCACAATCATCAATATTAAAACAATAAAAGGCTTGAAATACTTCAGTTGTGTGTCATGAATCTAATATATATATGAAAGTCTAATGTTTATCAGTACATTACAGAAAATAATGAACTTTATCACAATATGCTAATTTTGTGTGTGTGTATATATATATTTATTTATTTTTATTGAGACAACAAAAAAAGGATAAAATACACGAGAGGAATAATGTATAAACCGTGAAAAGGATGTAGCAAGAGACACTTCAATTAAAAATATCATAATAATCTAGAAGTCTGTTCTTCTTATTATTAAGTTGAATTAATTTAAGAGAATTTAAAAGTGAGGTCATTCTTAACAACTGATTGTCAGTGTATTTTTTTTACTATATACATATATATATACAGAGGTGGAAAGAGTAATAAAATTTTGTACTCAAGTACAAGTACTGTTACTTCAATGAAATTTTACTTAAGTACAAGTAACGTTACCATTATAAAAATCTACTCAAGTAAAAGTAAAAAGTAGCTCATTAAAAAATGTACTCAGAGTAAAAGTTACCGAGTTACTTTTTTATTATTTTTAACAGCGGGGGTGGGATGAGGCATTCATAGTTCAAAAAAGATGAGCAAATGTAAATCTCAAACTAGTTGTTTTTAACTGAAGGAACACCTTTGCATAATAAAGCTGTTGTCTTTCTTGTGCTTGAAAATCAAAGTGGTCACTTAAATATGGTGTTACGTCCCAGTCTAGGGCCATAGAGCAAAAGAATGGTTCAGGGTTCTATTTATAATATATATAACTGTATGGAAATGGTGGTATATGGCAGAAAGAACTAGATCCAATCATTAACTGATGAAATAATGAGGTTTGTACACACACACACACACACACACACACACCAGGAGGAGGATCAGATTCAGGTTGGACCCAGGCCAAAATAATAAACAAAATGTTATTTATATTTAGTAGCTAGATTACCTGCAAAAAAAAAAAAACAAAAAAAAAAAAAAACACACACACACAAACAAAAATACAGGTACCTTCCCGGACTCCCTAAACGAAAAACAATGAAATTATCTACAAACAGGGGCGGACTGGCCATCGGGAGCACCGGGACATTTCCCGGTGGCCTGACGGTCGTTCTGGCCTGCCGGCTGCCGCTGTGCAGACGATCAGCCTGGCATGTGATAGGCTGGTGTGCAACTACTAATTAATTGACGGATCTCTCAATCTACGAATCAGGCAATGGAAAGGGAAGATTAGAAGATCAGGAGGGAAAATTACCCTCCCACATGACCTCCCACATGACCCAACGTCAGCGACGCACTGCCTAATATCTGGCTATATCCAGAGACAGGGTATATCTGACTAAATCGTTCAAAAAATGGAGCGTAAACGCAAAGGAGGAGCAGAGAGGGAGCGTATAAAAAGGAAAAAAGCCCCGGCCGCAGACGCAGCAAGCTGCTGCAAAATCCCAGCCATGTTCGCCAGTAAGGGAACAGGTCGGTCAAGATTACATTTACATTATATTTATAATAATTTGGCAGACGAACACTTTCTCCAAATCACTTAGATAATCACAATAGTTAAAATTAAACCAACAAACGAGCAACAATATGTAAGTGCTGCTGTGCTGTGTCAAGTCTCGTTTCGTCTACATGTAGCATATTTTTAATATAATAAATAAAAATGAATAAAAAGTAGACAAAATAGTGTTAGTGGGTCAAATTTTTTAAATATTAAACAAATCAAGTAGATGGTATGGAAAAGAATACAGTATTAGTTATTTAGATTTTTCATTTCTAGTCTACAATATGCAGTCTGCAATGTTTGTTTGTTTATTTATTTATTTAGAAAAGGTGAGGAAGGAAGCAGCAGTAGCACTAGTGCTGCAAATGCTCCTGCTGTTGAGCTACAGTAGAGGTGGTGGACAGTCCAGCGTTAGAGTCAGAGCAGGAACCTTCAGGTAAAGTTTAAGATAAGCAAAACTAAACATGCAGGCAGCAGCCTATACTTTTTAAACAACATGTGCTTTTTATGATTTATAAGATCAGTAGTAGGACTGTGATTTTGGGGACATACAACTGATGGCTGCACAATTATAAATACAGATTATTGAACACGCTTATTTCATATTGCAGAGCAACTAGATGTGCAGAGTGAGAGAGAGAAGGATTCAGGGAAAGATGAAGGAGACAGTGAAAGCTGGTGCACTAGTAGTGCTAATTACTTACTGTTTACTCTTACTGGTCTGTTCCACATAATGCCATAATTGAGTAAACATTGTTATCTGTTACTTACGCTGTCATAGGTTTTGTTAAGTTTATTTGTGTTTGTGTTTCTGATACATTTGGTATACTAGAGTTGAGCACTGAAAATACATAAAATGTAAAATTTCAACATGTGAATGTGTCTCTTATTATCTTTTTTAAAAAGCCAATTTTCTATTTGTCATTGGTTTGGTAGTATAAATGGTGTATTCCTAGTGAGTTGTTAAGGGTTATTTTTTTTATTCATTCATATTGCATCTGGTAGTCTACTGTACCTGTTACAATAATAGGGTTAGCCTACAAGTTTATCAGTCCAGTAGATTACATGAATAGGGTGGTGGTGACTGCAGCAGCAGAGGTGGCCTGGGAGTGGAGTCAAATTCCCGGCCTGAATTATTGTCCCAGTCCGCCACTGTCTACAAATATATACAAAGACCAACCAAACCAAAGGGACAAAGCAATAATCAAAGTCAATTGGAGGCAAAAAGTCAAAACCAGAATACACAACCAAATATCAAAACGCCAAAATCACAACCTCTTTCCCGCGTCTCTCTCCGGTTTATACATGGTCGCGCTAGTCGATGACGTCACTCAGGGCGGAAGCGACCCTGTGGAAGGTCAGGTAGCTGCCGATGTCAGAAAACCTGGAGTGGAGTCTGGAGCGGCGCGCGACCAGGACATGATATACACACGCAGCGCAACGGGGCATTTACTGTATAAAGCATAATATCTTTTATTATTTTATCATTTTCATTCATTTATGGTTTACTCAGTAGCGAATATGATTTAAAATGTAGCGAATTACAATACTTCAAACAAAACGTACTTAAGTAAAAGTAAAATTACAGATTTTTAAAACTACTTTAAAAAGTAGAAATACACAAAAAAGCTACTCAATTACAGTAACGCGAGTAAATGTAATTCGTTACTTTCCACCTCTGTATATATATATACAAACCGGATTCCAAAAAAGTTGGGACACAAAACAAATTGTGAATAAAAACTGAATGCAATGATGTGGAGATGGCAAATGTCAATATTTTATTCAGAATAGAAAATAGATGACAGATCAAAAGTTTAATCCGAGAAAATTTATAATTTTAAAGGAAAAATTTGTTGATTCCAAATTTCACGGTGTCAACAAATCCCAAAAAAGTTGGGACAAGTAGCAATAAGAGGCTGGAAAAAGTAAATTTGAGCATAACGAAGAGCTGGAAGACCAATTAACAGTAATTAGGTTAATTGGCAACATGATTGGGTATAAAAAGAGCTTCTCAGAGTGGCAGTGTCTCTCAGAAGCCAAGATGGGTAGAGGATCACCAATTCCCACAATGTTGCGCAGAAAGATAGTGGAGCAATATCAGAAAGGTGTTACCCAGCGAAAAATTGCAAAGACTTTGCAGTTATCATCATCAACTGTGCATAATATCATCCGAAGATTCAGAGAATCTGGAACAATCTCTGTGCGTAAGGGTCAAGGGCGTAAAACCATACTGGATGCCCGTGATCTCCGGGCCCTTAAACGACACTGCACCACAAACAGGAATGCTACTGTAAAGGAAATCACAGAATGGGCTCAGGAATACTTCCAGAAACCATTGTCAGTGAACACAATCCCCCGTGCCATCCGCCGTTGCCAGCTGAAACTCTATAGTGCAAAGAAGAAGCCATTTCTAAGCAAGATCCACAAGCACAGGCGTTTTCATTGGGCCAGGGATCATTTAAAATGGAGTGTGGCAAAATGGAAGACTGTTCTGTGGTCAGACGAGTCATGATTCGAAGTTCTTGTTGGAAATGTGGGACGCCATGTCATCCGGACCAAAGAGGACAAGGACAACCCAAGTTGTTATCAACGCTCAGTTCAGAAGCCTGCATCTCTGATGGTATGGGGTTGCATGAGTGCGTGTGGCATGGGCAGCTTGCATGTCTGGAAAGGCACCATCAATGCAGAAAAATATATTCAGGTTCTAGAACAACATCTAGTCATCTCTTTCAGGGAAGACCCTGCATTTTTCAACAAGATAATGCCAGACCACATTCTGCATCAATCACAACATCATGGTTGCGTAGCAGAAGGATCCGGGTACTGAAATGGCCAGTCTGCAGTCCAGATCTTTCCCCTATAGAGAACATTTGGCGCATCATAAAGAGGAAGGTGCGACAAAGAAGGCCCAAGACGATTGAACAGTTAGAGGCCTGTATTAGACAAGAATGGGAGAGCATTCCTATTTCTAAACTTGAGAAACTGGTCTCCTCGGTCCCCAGACGTCTGTTGAGTGTTGTAAGAAGAAGGGGAGACGCCACACAGTGGTGAAAATGGCCTTGTCCCAACTTTTTTGGGATTTGTTGACACCATGACATTTTGATTCACCATATTTTTTCCTTAAAATGATAAATTTTCTCAGTTTAAACTTTTGTTCCGTGATTTATGTTCTATTCTGAATAAAATATTGACATTTGCCATCTCCACATCATTGCATTCAGTTTTTATTCACAATTTGTTTAGTGTCCCAACTTTTTTGGAATCCGGTTTGTATATATACAAACTGTCAACTTGCCATCTGCAATTATTGTTAAAAACAAAAATGTTGATTTACATAAAATAAGGTTAAAATGTCAAAATTAAAGATCATTAAACTCTATGTGGCTATTGCATTTTTTAAAGTTTACTTTTATACATAAATAATACCCTGATTTATGGTTTTATATAGTTAAGTAAAACATCAAATTAAAGCGCTTAGTTTTATCCGATCAATCGATTAATTGAAAAAATTATCGACCAACTAATCGATTATCAAAATAATCGTTAGTTGCAGCCCTAAACAGAAGTGTAAAATTTACAGCTTACAAACAAACATTTCTCTAGAAATAGGACTAATAACCTTATATTGAAAGCTTTGGTTTGTGGCAATCTTATAATAAGAACCAAGATTGCCATATAAGATTATGTAGGTCTTATAGTGTAACTACTCAGACACCATAAACTGACGTGACTGTTAGTGCCTGTTACAGCTCTGACATCCCTACAGTAAGAAGTATTAAGCTTTTTTTTTTATTTATTTATTTTTTAGCTCCATTGTGGTTCAATGTTGGCTAATTTATTTTTGCTAAATTGTCCTTAATTTCCCCAAATTATTCCAAAATCCATACATTTTCAGTGGAATTTAGGTCAGAAGTCATGCAAGAACCTTCCTAAAATATTTTGGCTGCTGAAAAGATCAACTTAACTCCTGAAATTATATTATTCTCAAATGTGTCCTGGGACTCCATTCATGTTTCCCCTTGTGATTTGTAATATCTGCTGGCTTCTATCGTAGTAAGTATCGTAAGTAGTGTTTTCATGAATTTATCATCTTTATATCTTAAAATCACTTGTAGTGATGGTATTAAGGTCTTTTGCTTTGGTTTTGTAACCTTTTCTATTTTAGTATTACCTTTGAAATCTTAAGGAAATTCCATTAAATTTTATACACAATCCCGTAAACCAGTAGCAACGTCATTTTGCAGCGTATATTATTTATATGTATAATTTATTAGTTATTTTACCTTACCTTTTCTGGTTAGTTAAATCTTCATCATTGTTTTGTTCCAGAAAATTATCTCTATCTATATATGTTGTATATATAATTATCTACAGTATATACGTTGTTAATTTGAAGTTTTAAAATACTTTACCCCTGTCGATTTATATTCTCCTTAACTTATTATTTGTTTATTCTCAGATTCTGTGATGGATTGGCATGCTGTCCAGGGTGTACCCTGCCTCGTGCCCTGAGTGTCCTGGGATAGGCTCCAGGTCCCCGCGACCCTAATATAGGATAAAGAGGTATAGAAGATGAATGAATGAATGAATGAACATGAACACCTGCTCTTTCATCAGCAGACAGATGATAAGCAGATGACTGGCTTAGTCACTGATGAGAGAGAGAGAAAGTGCACTCATGAATAGGGTGTAAATACAATACCCATAGTTCATGCTGCCACACTGATGCTGAAATCATTTGCAGTTCAAGATCAAATGACTGACTGAGAAATAAATAAGAAGTGTGGGATGGTGAAACTGTATCATTTTACTGTTAGTTGAAGTCGTCAGTCACTTGTCATGCATGGTCTCATACATCTCTGGAATGCTTCTGAACCCAGAGTCTGCTCATGTCACCTGCTCACTTCTTTAGCAACCACAAACAACATGAGACTTTGCATTCAAACAGTAATGCAGTTGGTGTTAGCCTAGGACATGTGAAACTAAGAGGAATAAGAGACCACGCTGACCTTCAGAATTAAAGCCCCTAATGTAAGGAGATTGCAAGTTCGAATCCTGATCATACGGAGGTCATCATTGCTGGAGGTCCAAGGGAGGTCCATGTCAATCAGCATGACACTAATCACTAATCAATAAGAAAATCAATGAGTTCAGCCACTGAACTTTTCCAACCCAGAGCAAACCGCTCGACTTCACATGTCTTGGAAGAAGTGCATGCTAGGCTAGTTAGTGGCTATTGAGTAGCATATGGCTAAACTGGGAGACAATGGGGTGCAAATCTCTTTAAAAAAAAACGATTGATGCCACATGATTAGTATTCATGTTTTTCTTCTTCTTCTTTTTTTTAAATACCAACACACACACAAACTGTACCGACAAATAGGGCCTAATAACAATGCACAATCCTTTTATGCTTTAAAGCTTTCAGAATTATAAGATGTTGCAATAATCTGATATACTGTAAGAGATGTGTTCCCATGAACATTAAGCAACTGGAATGTTCAATCTTGTTACCAACTTGAGGAAGAGACACATGGCCAGCCTTTCAGACACAAAGCTGATAGTCTGAACTAGTTTCACCCACAGTTCCCCACAAATTTCCTAAATAATCTTAAAAAACTTCTTAAATATAATTTCTTCTCCGATGCAACACCAGATGGCTTTACAAAAGAGCTTCGTAAGGCTTTCTCTTATCATACAGATACTGTATGAATGTGTCTCCAAAAATGTCAAAGGTGCATTATAGGGAAGTAAGCAAATTTCATAACATTTCTGTGGTGAGGCCATTAATTATTCTGCATACATTGAATAGAAGTTAATTAATTTCAGTCACACTAGTGTTATCAAGTATGCATGTATGCTACAGTATAAATTTATCCTGACCTTTCCATTATCATTTCATTTGTTGTGGGAAATGTCATGACATGGCTTTATCCTGATAAGAGTCTATCCCTGAAACACTGGACATACATCCTGGAATATATCCTCAATGGGACACAAGTCCATTCTAGGACACCTTGTACATATGAACACATTCACACATAAAGTAATGAATCCATGTTCTGGAATGTTTTTGCCAGAAACATGTAATGTAGAAGAATCCCACATGACCAGGTGGAAGAACATGAGAAAACTCGACACAGACTGCAATGCAAGCTCAGGGATCTACATCAAAATCCTCCACTGACAATAACATTTCATTTAATATCTCATATAATATTTTATGTTGAGGATTTCTCTACCAAAGGAGTCACTAGTCATTACCATGTGCATGAATTTCATACTGAAATTCTGTACTGTGAAAAGGGATTTGGTCGATACATTTTTTTAAATATGTGATTGTATGTAAGTATAATTTTAATTGAAAATCATGACAATTCTACTGCAGGACTAATCAAAATCTGACCAAAGCTTAACACAGTACAAAAAAAAAGAAATAAAGCTCTGGTGCAATACATTCATTCATTCATTTTCTATACCGCTTAATCCTGTGTTCAGGGGGACCTGGAGCCTATCCCAGGAGACTTCGGGCACTAGGCGGGGTACACCCTGGACAGGGTGCCAATCCATCGCAGGGCACACACACACGTACTCACACACCACGGGCAATTTAGGAACGCCAATTAGCCTAATCTGCATGTCTTTGGACTGTGGGAGGAAACCGGAGTACCCGGAGGAAACCCACCAAGCACGGGGAGAACATGCAAACTCCATGCACACAGAGACGGGAATCGAGCCTGGCCGGGGAATCGAACCCAGACCCTGGAGGTGCAAGGCGACAGTGCTAACCACTACACCACCGCGCCGCCCTGGTGCAATACAGTAAAAAAAAATTTCAGCTATGTCCACTTTACAAAGACTTTTGAAAGAAAATATTGACCCTTTTCATTCAAAGATGAATTGCACAATTTCAAGCTAGAACAGTTTTTAAAATGCCTTTGATGATATTTTTTGACATATTTTTCCCAAAAACTTTTTTACAGGTAAACATGAATGAATGGAATTTAAAGATGAGCGAATTTCAAATAAACAGGTTTTAAATCCATGTCGCATGGAGTGCGGTAATCATACAGTACATCAGCTACAGTACAGACTCAAGATTAAGTGTAAGTACTAAACATGAGTTACAAACTGCAATTATATTTATTCCTTCTATTTTGTCATTGCACATCACTGATGCAAAAAAGTCAGGAGAACGACTTCTCATTACTAAAGGCAAAGCACATACACTACAGTACATATACAGTATACGTACAGCATGTGTGCTATGCTTTCCGTTTGGGATTAATCTCTCTCCAAAAATCTAAGTATATCTATCATACTAATTTCCTCCAGTCCTCTCCTGTAAAGCAACAGAGAAGCATTATGGGGGGAAAAACGAAACAGTGGCATTCTGGAGTTTCAGAAAACAAATTTATTCTCACTGGGTCATTTTTCTTTTCTTTTTTTTCTTTTGCAGCTGCAGAGAAGGTCCAACCTTCATCATCATTAAACGAGTTTCTGAGTCTCGCCATCCATAAGCAATTAAAGCTGTAAGGAGTGAATTAAAGTCTGAGGTTTGAAAGAGAGAAGAAGATCAGCTGGGGATGGAAAACTCATAAAGCTACAGATTAAAGCTCGACATGGCTGACCAAACCTGTGAGTGATGCCTGGTTATCCTTTCGTCTCGTGGCTTTGATCACATATTACGAATATGTGGTGGGAAAGGGGGAGGTGGGGGTGGGTGGGTTGTAAAGAGTATTACGATCCTGATTGGCTGACTGAAAAAAAAAAGAGTACTGCAAAAATACTGCAGTGACCATGTAAGGAGGTGTATAGTTGGTCTCTTAATTAATTAATCTGAAAGATTGGAGAAAAGCAAAAATGTCGCTTTGTGTACTGGCCTAATTGATCAGTGACGATGAACTAGATCCAGGATGCAGTAAGTGGAAACACATTGGCATTGAACTGCTTCCAGTGTGACTCACATACAGTAAGCATTGCACTTTCACACTGATTTAGATTTGTGCATTGTACAATTCAAATGTCTCTTTATGATACTAAAGGTTTGAAACATTGAGCTGACAAAAAAGTTTGCATCACGCATTTTTGGTTTTCAATTAGACTGAAAAGCAATATAATGATTTTATCATTCCTAGAGGATATTACACTTCCATAATACCCAGGGATGTTTACATGTTTTATATCACCAGACCTGCATTTCACTTCTTTTATAATCCTTTATGCATTTCACATATAGAGTAGGTGGAGCTACACACTTTAACACCAATATATTCTAATATGCATTACCATGAAAACACACACACACACACACACACACACACACACACAGAACAGTTCCTCGCCCCCAAATTAAAATGGAAACTCTGTCCATTGGAATATTTATCTGAAATCATTTGCTTAGGTGTTTTGATTTCTCATTATTGATTGATCTCATTTAACTTCATTAAAATGATGTAAAATCTATCAGTGGACTGCTCAGCCAAAAAAATAATTATATATTTCACATTCTCATATTTCATTGGACATCCTTTAGCTTTGATTACGGTGCACATTTACTGTACCATGGCATTGTTTCAACATCTCATGCAACTTCACAATGTTAATTTCCATCCAGAGTTTAATAAATTTTTTTATTAAGATGTACTAATGAAGGGGGACTTGAACTACTCCACTTCCAAAAGACATTCGATGGAGTTAAATTCGGGACTCGTGTGAAAATGATTCCTCATGGTCCCAAAACAATCTGTTCAAAAGTTGAGACTGAGAAATCTTAGCATTGCCATCCAAAACCTACTCATTCAGTATGTTCAGGTCGTGGGCTGACTTCATTTTATTGCCACATAATGTTGCAGAGCCCAAGTAGCTGAAGCAACCGCAGATCATAACACTGCCTAGAGGCTTGTACAGTGGGCACTATGAATGATGGTGCATCGCTTCACTTCTCATACTGTATACTGTAGCTCTGGAATAAGGTCAATCTGCACTCATAGGACTAAAAAATTTTTTTCATTGCTCCAAAGTGCTACTGTATCTGTACGATCTCTATTAAGATAAATCCATTTTTTCAGATTACTTTCACTAACAAATTGATTTCTTATGGCCACACAGTTTATTCCCAAACCCACGCGTCTCTGTATGCATGGAGTTTGCATGCTCTCCCCGTGCTTGGTAGGTTTCCTCCGGGTACCCCGTTTTCCTCCCACAGTCCAAAAATCTGTAAATTAGGCTAATTGGCGTTCCCGAATTGCCATTAGTGTGTGTATGTACAGTATGTGCCCTGCGATGGATTGGCACCCTGTCCAGGGTGTACCCCTGCCTCTTGCCCTAAGTCTCCTGGGATTGGCTCCAAGCCATCCCCCCCCCCCCACGGTATACAGTATGGATATATAGATAAGGTTAAAAGAACTGATGCAACTGAAACATACTAATCCTTGCAGCAACTATCCAATCAACGATTCTTAAGTATTTGCTAAATTAAATATAAGAATTATACTGCTTTTTTTTTTTCACAAAGTGCATTTTCACTTGAATTTTTATGCATAAACAGGCACTCTTAACTTTACTCCCACCTTATTTCCTTTCAGCTTGCTCTACTGATAAACCTACACACTGGGCTACTTATAATGCAAATATGAATAGGGCTTCTGAGAGTCTATAAAAAATATCAAATATTTTTCACACTTAGATGGCCACATAATCATTTTGGAACTAACAAATCAGTCACTCATAAATATTCCAGAAATGCTTTCAAAATTTCTGATGCTTAAATTACTAAACATATGAACTGAAAGAAGCTTGAAGATGAAGGAAAGTTTAGCTACTGTACGTACTGTAAAAATTGTAGATAATTTACATTTATATTATTTGCATTGGGATGCACAAAAGAGTTGCTGCTATACAGTAATAGTGGGTATAACGCAGTGCTTCAGTGTATCTGCCACAGAAATCTGTCTCAGCAGCTGCATCAATATCATCTAGGCTTGTTCCTGTCACAAACAAGTCTGTAAATTTGATGTATTTACTTGGATTAAATGGGATTTTGTAAAATGTTTAATTGTGAGCAGGGAACAATCAATATCACACAAGTCTGAACTGCTTTATCTTTGTGACAGTGTGCCAATGCTCTGACCAGGTGTCTTGTTAAGACATTAACAAACTTTGTCCATCAAGCGATGGTGCTTGAAATATTTAAAAGAAGGATTTGGATGCAAACATTATTATTCTATTCAATAATTAATAAATGGATAAATAATTTATCACTAGTCATGCTGCCCCTCACCATGAATTGAGGTTTGATCTTGTAATTTATCTCCATGCAGGCTGAAAAGGTTGAGTTTTATCGATTCACAGTCCTAATCTGGGAGTTCCCCAGTGGTGAGTCTTTGGTCCAATTTTGTTCTTCTTACAGAATACATCACTGGGGTCAGTCCTCAGATAACACTTCCCAAACCTCAGTGCATTTCCCTATATGAATTTTAAGTGCAATAAATTAACTGACTGCCTCTGACATCTGTTTGTGAAGATGTACAGTATCTTTTTAAACCAATCATTAAAGCAGGACTAAGCAAGACTAAGTTGACCATTATAAGCTTACATTTGGTTCATCTAGTCCTCCTGGAGTCCTTGAGTGTACTGTGCACAAAATATCTTAATCCTTCTTACTATCTTTCTTTCTCTGTCAAGTTACAGATGGCACTCCTGAGAGACCAGTGGGACTGACCCCTTATACCTGCCTGATTCCTCCCTGATGGTCTGCTTCTGGTTGAAGTTCTTGCTACAGGAGACCACTCACTGCTGTAGAGGATGGCCCCGTGGGGTCGGTTTAAAGATATGAAAACTGAGGGCGGCTCCACTTAATATTCCGAAGATGGCTTTGAACTTCATTAGTATAAACAGTTTTTCAGTGATGACTTGCAAGTGAAATCTCTCTTCAATAGTTTTATGACCGAAACTGCAACAAACAATTTTGTAACCAGGCCTCTAACAGTGAACAGTTGGTAAACGTAAACAAAATAAGCTTTACAGTATGTTACCTCTAAAACATTTCATGTTATAGAAAAAGTTAAATAGGGGATGGATTTACCTTATTCTATTATTAGTAAAGCATTAAGTTTATTACATAAGCCATAAGCTTTAAACTTGTTAGTTAAGCATCCATTTTGACAATCGTAAGTTGGTCTGTGATGTCATTCCACTTTGACATGTATTTGTATGACTATCGCATGATAGAAAGTTTCAGTTTAGATGCGGAACGCTACGGAAACACAAGCGTTTCACCGTGAGCTAATCGTAATTCAAGAAATGTATAAGATACAGCAACTGGTGTAACCACAGTGGATTTACTCAGGACGACTGTATGCAGTGTTGATTCTTTGATGCTACAAAATAAACTATAAGACACAAAGAGATCATCGGACTTCTGTTGTGTGAGAGAAACTTCAAATCAAAGATACGCGTCAAAACTAGTGGAATAATATGTCCGCATCCACACAAACTGATATGACTAAAACAAATATATTTTTAGTGATATCTAGAAAATGTATCTACAGCATGTAACATACTTTTGTGATACTGTATCGAATAAACAAATATGTATTTTAAACAACCCGTTCAAGATTTGGGGTTAAAATAACCTTCATTATTTTCCCTAGATTTTGGTGCATGGTTGTGGATATTTGTGCTCATTCTGCCACAAGAGCATTAATGGGGTCAGGCATGAGGAGGCTATGGGGCACAGGCAGTATTCAAATTCATCCCAAAGGTGTTCAGTGTAGTTCAGGTCAGGGCTTTGTGCAGACCACTCAAGTTCTCCCACTCCATGTCTTTATATCATGCACTATCATGCTAGAACACATTTGGGCCTTTGCAAGTTTCAGTGAAGAGAAAATGCAATTATACAGTATATAAACTATTTCCAAATGTGTGGCAACAGTTTGGGTATCTACAAACTTTTTCCCATGTATGTAGTGTACCTACCACCTTAAAATTCTTCACCTTATAATGAGGATCATAAAAACCACTTATTCACTCATATTTCATACAGTATAGTACATACAGTACACCAAAAGAATTACATTTTCATCAATCATATACCAGAACACCAACAACCAGATTCGTCTTCTTCTTGATAACATTTAAGCAATACAAACTACAGAAAGCCATACTCGGATTCTCATGCAATCATTTTATAGACTACTTTATATTTCACACATATTCCTTTAAATCCTAATATATCCTTTATAGAGGATTTACAATGCTGCAGCTGAACCGGTTCATAAGTTCCTGAAGCTGTCTAATGTTATTTTCCTCCTAGGGTCAGCTTTCTCTCGCAGAAAATAAATAAATAAATCAGTACGCTTTCTTTCATATATCATACTTGATGAGCTCAGCATCACAGTACAGTATCTTTGTACCACACTCACAGCTGCACAACTCCATTCTTCAAATTCATGAAGGCTGAAATGGCTTTCTCTGTAAAAATCTGCATGGACATGAGGTGAGATCTTGCAGAGGGAAAGTCATATGAAAAATAGGGAAAGAAAACAATATGTAAATCCTTTGTGCTATTTGTTACTGGCAATCTTGGCAAGTTCTGATCTCTAAACAGACTCCCAGAGGATATAACAATATTTCGCAACATATACATAATTGAGCATCCAGTATAACACAATTTTAAAAAGTATGTGACATGCATCAAAATGATACAAAATACGACATTAATGCAAATTAATAGCCTGTAGACCTTTATTTGTTGGGTAACAAAATAATTTTTTACAGTCTCTATTTAAATGTAGTTCTCACTGGAGATGTGAATGTGGAAAGAATATTTATTATAAAAAAACGTCTTTGCAACTTTTATATTATGTCATCATATTAAGAAACCTTATGGGCATTTGAAAATAATGATAAACCTCCTGGATAATAAAACCTTACGATAATTATTTCTCTATATTTTCACATGTATACTGTAAATCACTAATTAGCCTTATGAATTTCCTCATGCCAAACACTTATCTCTCATACACACCTGTATTTATTTTATATAATTGATTATGTACACATATTGTTTTTCTAGTTCATTCTTCCACCGCTGTTCAGCTGTACATTTTCCACCTAACTTGAGGTAACAGAGTTTGCCAAATGACAAAATGCTAATTTAAGTTTAGTATACTGAAATAAAAATTTGAGGCACAGTGGTACATGTCTCGCCTGCCATGTGGAAGGCCGAGGTTAGATTCTCAGCCAATTCCCAACCCCCAGCCACTGGATGCCTGGATAAAATGGGAGGGTTGCGTCAGGAAGGTAAAACTTCTGCCAAGTTGTGTGCTTGTCAATTGTCTGCTGTGGCGACCCCTTGATCAAAAGCAGCCGTGAGACCAACACTAACATACTGAGGTAAAAACTGGAATGAAAACGCGTGATACTAAGCACAACTACAGTATACTGTATACGTGGGACGACATCAATCAAACAAGCAACAGCTACTGTGTAGGATCTGTAGAGCTCTGGAAACTTGAGGGCACCGAACTAGAAATACACATCTCAGAATAACACATCTTTACTCCACAATGCTGAACCTAGAAAACTGTTATTGAGATTGATGTTTACCTGCTAGGATGAAAAGAATACTATGCTACAAAACATCAATGTCTAAAATAAATGTGATCTTTAAAAAAAAGAAATCTAGACCAAGCTGACAAACATTAAATGTAGTTTTTTTTTAAATCACACACACTCCTACTACGGTAAGTCTTCATACAACCTCAAACAGGGACTCACTAATCAATTATAATTAGACTCAACTTCAATTCCATTAAACGAGGTACATTTAATAATCAGATAAATGTAAAAATAATAATAACTGGTAAAGCTTTAAGTGAGAACGTTGAACATTTACAGTAGAACCTTTTCCACGTGTTCACATGACAGATCTTGCTGACTAATATTCTGGTACATTTGTTTTCTGTGAGGCAGCAGAGCATAAATAATTAATTTTAAAAGATCCCAACATAATGCAGGAGGATAGAGTTTCTGGTGGACATCTTGCTTATACTGAAGGACATCTGAAACTGAATAAAGCTGCACTGAATCCTTTTTCTAGCCCTCTGTTTAATAAGACATTTGGAGCACTCGTATTCATAAGGAAGATGTGTGATGACATATAAAGGCCTAGAAGTAATTGATTAACATGCTTTGCCTTTTAATTCACATCGCATAGCAACTCATGCTGAGATTCAGTCCTGAAATAAATCAAAATTCAACCTACACATTAATTATGGTTGTTCACTGGGAGATTTGTTTAATTATCCACAATAGAAAATGGTTAGAAATATATACATGGGTGAAAAAGGGTGCTTCATTAAGCTTGCTGAATGTGAGAAACAGGGTGTCCCAAAAGTCTCCATACAAATGGGAAATTACCGTAAGTAAGCAAGTACTTGCACAATCCAAAATGTGTTAACACAAGTTCATCATGACATGAAGAGACGACCCCATGTGTGTTTACAAAGAAATGGCAATCATTGTATGTAGACGTTTTGTAAATAAAGTTATATTTTTATATTAAAAAAAAGCAGTAATTTCTCCCGCATAACTAAACAGAATTAATAGGAAAAATATATTACAGTAGTTACATTAAACTGCCCACAGTGTTTGACTGAGTGTATCAGTGTGTGGGAGTTCAGGGAAGAAGAACTCCATAGATGGATAACCTGTTCATGCAGTACTGTATATTCATGTTCCCAGAACCACTCTTTCACAACTTATTATTTAGCATAATAAATTTTCGCACTGACAGCCAAAACCTGGTCATTCAGTACATTCAGGTCATCCATCCATGTAGGAATCTCTGGAGTCCAACTAGGGACTGTGGAGGTCAATGGTGACACACCATTTATTCCCATTTTTACGACCGTGGTAGGAACATTCACACACTACAAGCAATTTAGGAGCGTCACTTAGCCTTGACGCTCCTAAATTGGACTGTGGGAGGAAACTGGAGTACCTAGAGGAAACTTGCAAGCGCGAGAAGAAACATGCAAACTCCATGTACACAGAAGGGAGGTGTGAGGCTGGAATCGACCTGGACATTCAGATCATCAGCTGATTTCATTTCGGTATAATATTGCTGAGCCTAGACTAGACCCTGATCATAACCCTGCCTTCAGAGCCTTGCACAGGATCCACAAAGCATGATCTGTGCATCTCTTCATGAGCTTTCTTTCTGACTTTGACGTGCCGATCACTCTAGAGTAGCGGAAATCTAGACACATCAGACCACATTTCACATCAGATGATTTTCTATTGCTCTAAAGCACAATCTTTATGCTTTCCATATTTTTTCTGATACTGTAAGTCTCTCTAACAAAGTGGTTTTCTTATGGCCACAAAGATGTTTAGCCCTTTTTTAAGCAACTTTTATGATTATTATCATTGCAGGACATTAATTTGACCCTTCTGAAACACAGTAAGATCTTTTCCATAACATGGTTGTACAAGAAATGAGAAGCTACTCACTGCATCAGTCAGAAATAAAAGATTTGTTTCTGTAAAATATTAATAACTTCAAGAATTGTCTAATCAAAGATTTTTGAGTATTTTTTCAAATAATTAAAATCCAAACGGTGACGTTTTTGTGGGACACGCTGTGCACATAAATGCTGCAACGCCGCAGTGATCATGTTGTGCAGGAATGCTATGCAAGGACACATCGTTTTATAATATTAACCTTGTACATCATACATATCTATCCAGTATTACCTGAAGTAAATGGCAGATGTGTTTTTCTCAGATTTCTCAGATGTTGAAGCAATTGAATGGCAACTGAATGATGCTGTGTGTGAAACCGAGTGACTTCCTTTTTCATGTATGCATGCCTTTTATAAATGTGTGATTTGTTATTGTCAACAATCAACAAGGCCATCTGTGTAATTATACAAACGGTGCTCATACTGTATGCACAGTACTGTATACACATTTGCACACACACTTCCCCAACTGTGACTGTACTAGGAATCACATGGCTTAAGAATCAATATTTATAATATTAGATTAGATTTTTTGGCTGATTGACATTACATGAAGTTACATAATTTACTTGCGCCTATTTGTTAGTGAGTTATGATGTCAATGCTGTCATTTATTCTAAGTAACGCATAGCCTAAAAGCTGTGGCGACATCCTACCGTTTTTGAATGCACTTCTTTTTATTATTTGCAAAAATAATACACATCAATCAATATTGTTATATTTAAAGCAACAGAGAAGCAGGTAATTACAATTGGAGAATTTATGGCAAACTGATTTCAGTACTTAATTATGTAAAGAGCATGTCCTTTCAACTAGTTAGAAAATGTTGTTTTGAGAACATTAAACATTTTATCTAACATCATTTTATCTAACATCACATCCTTAAACTATTTAATACTTTCATAAATCACAAAGGAACTGATTAATCTTTTTGCATGTAAACACCTCTAAGCATCATAATGGTCTTATGACATACTAATAAGAGAGACATCTAAGGCTATTAAAAAGAAGAAAAAAAAGAACTTATTAACAAAAGATTGTGAAAGTGGCAAATCCTGACAAGCCGAGATTAGAGGTGTGTATTGGACCCATAATCTGAACAGTTTTTTACTTTCACATGAGCGAGTTGCCAGATATGAAGCTCAGGTGTGAGTGAGTTGTCCCATATGGAGGAACAGTGATTTTAAATACTGAATTAAACAAATAAAAATCCTTAGGCCTGGCCCAAATCCAAATACTGTACAGTCATAGATATACAGTACATAGTGGCATTACTGTTACACCCCTACTGTTTGTGCATTTTAAGTTAAGTCAAGTTAAGCTTGTCCTAGCAGATTCATGGGGGGAGGAGGTGGGGGGGGGGTTGGAGCAGCTCTAACATAAACCTTGGACAAACACTTTGATAAAGTCCAGTAGCATGTTATTCTTCTCTGCTTGTTATACAGCACATCATGCATTGGCTGGCCGATAAAAAATGTCAAATACTCTAAGATTTCAGTTGATCACCATTAGCTTCAATTATGGCACACTAATGGCGCTTTTCCACTGCATAGTACGACACGACACGGTTCAGTTCTACTCACTTTTGGGCGGTTTTCCACTGGGAACAGTACATAGTACATGGTCCTTTTTTTAGTACCACCTCAGCCGAGGTTCCAAGCGCGCCGAACCGTTACCAAAATGTGACGTGTAAACACGCTAGTCACTGATTAGCCGGAGAAAATCGTCATTACTGCGTCACCGAACTTGCGACACGAGACACAACAGAACCAATATATTTAGAACAGCCAGAGAAGGATCGCACGCACCTTTTTGTATTAACCGTCGGCCTCTTTTGAAACAAACTCCTTCGTCTCGCTGTTAAAAACATCCACATGCCGAGAATGAAGAACACCATGCCGTCTATATGCTCCATTGTTGTGTGTTTGTTTGTGGCGCGTTTACGATGACGTCACGGCAGTAGCGGCGCCGCGACTAAACGACACGTGAGTAATCCCGCCCACGCTAAAGCATTACTACACTGCAGTGGAAGCGCAAACCGAGCCAAACTGCGCCGAACCGAAGTGAGTTGAACTGAACCGTGTCGTGCCGTTCTATGCAGTGGAAAAGAGGCATTAGAGGTGGGTAAAATTTTGACCTGCACCCAGACAGACTTTTTCACAATTTGAACCTGGAATTTCCCCGTAACATCAAGGGGTGGGGGGCGGGGGGGGGGGTATGGGTTGGGGGGAATCCAGTAATGGGGTACTGTGGTCGGCTGACTTAGTTTTATTGTCAACAGAAGCAAGCGCAAATCATGACCCTGCCTCCAGAGGCTTTACACTGGCCACTATAAATTCCTTGCTCTGGAATTATATCAAATCATGGTTTAGTTATATCCTATGTGTTTTAAACAGCTTTACTAATCACAGCTGTATACTTTCTATACCACCTATCCTCTGTAGGGTCACCCATGAGCCTGGAAAGGGCAAAAAGCAAATTATACCCTGGATGGGGTGCCAACCCATCGCAGAGCACATTCACACTCTAACATTTACACAAATAATACACTATTGGCAATCTGGAAGACTGTGAAAGGAAACCGATGTTCCGATCTATGCATACAGCCCAGAGCCGAGACTCGCATTCCTAATTGTGGAAGCTCAAGCCAACAGTGCTAACCGTTGAACCATTGTGCCACCTCACTAAACTATCTTTCAGGTATTTCACATGATTTCGAGAACTCTGTGGAGCCTGTTGTGAAATTTCCACCTCTCCAAGCCCTGTGTGATATGAAGTGCTGTTATACTGAATACCTGGATTAATTATCAGTCTTTGTGTGTAGCCTTTAATTAAACATATTGTTAAGATATATCATAAAGGATGCCAGTTTTATATCTGGCAGTACTCATATTCATCTACACAATCATAACTGTCTTTATCGAGGACGTGAACCACTGTAATTACTGCCCATTTCAAGCATGAATTCACGTTGAATATAACACTGGTGAAATGAGTAGAATCAGATTGCTTTAAGGCGGCTGTGTGATCATATTGTGTTTCTGAATGGTCGTACAATTCTGTACAGAACCGATCTGATAAAAAAAAATGGCTAGTTATAATGATGATGTAGCCACCAATATAGGAGATATCTTATGATCCGATCTGAATGACTAAGTGGCTTGCTGGGGAAATTGTGTTGTGGGCAAAATGTTAGCTAAGCCAATATGGGATTTTTTTATTTTAGGCTGACCTTCCAGCAAGTATATTGTTTCATTGATGCTGATGAAAATCCAGTATTATGGAAGAAGACCTGATCCATCAGATCCATATGTTTCTTATGAAAACCATAATAAAATACTGAGGATTAATACTGTTGGAGCATTACAGCTCCATCCCACACAATATTCCAATACACCAATAAAAAAACGTGTTACTAATCAGTGTTCAATCTTAGATACAGTGATGAGTGTCAGTGTGGCTGATTTAGCTACACAAGCAAACTGAGAGATTAGGAAATTTGAAATCCCGTTATAAATAGTCTGGAGCTGTCTTTTACCAACTTTACCATCCTTTACCAAGGGTGTCCTGCTTGTTCTGACTGTGTATGTCTATATAAATAATATGTATATAAATAAAAAGTACACACATATATATATGTGAGGCCTGCAGTATATATATATACAGTGGTGTGAAAAACTATTTGCCCCCTTCCTGATTTCTTATTCTTTTGCATGTTTGTCACACTTAAATGTTTCTGCTCATCAAAAACCGTTAACTATTAGTCAAAGATAACATAATTGAACACAAAATGCAGTTTTTAAATGAAGGTTTACGTTATTAAGGGAGAAAAAAAACTCCAAATCTACATGGCCCTGTGTGAAAAAGTGATTGCCCCCTTGTTAAAAAATAACTTAACTGTGGTTTATCACACCTGAGTTCAATTTCTGTAGTCACCCCCAGGCCTGATTACTGCCACACCTGTTTCAATCAAGAAATCACTTAAATAGGAGCTACCTGACACAGAGAAGTAGACCAAAAGCTAGACATCATGCCAAGAGCCAAAGAAATTCAGGAACAAATGAGAACAAAAGTAATTGAGATCTATCAGGCTGGTAAAGGTTATAAAGCCATTTCTAAAGCTTTGGGACTCCAGCGAACCACAGTGAGAGCCATTATCAACAAATGGCAAAAACATGGAACAGTGGTGAACCTTCCCAGGAGTGGCCGGCCGACCAAAATTACCCCAAGAGCGCAGAGACAACTCATCCGAGAGGCCACAAAAGACCCCAGGACAACATCTAAAGAACTGCAGGCCTCACTTGACTCAATTAAGGTCAGTGTTCACGACTCCACCATAAGAAAGAGACTGGGCAAAAACGGCCTGCATGGCAGATTTCCAAGGCGCAAACCACTTTTAAGCAAAAAGAACATTAAGGCTCGTCTCAATTTTGCTAAAAAACATCTCAATGATTGCCAAGACTTTTGGGAAAATACCTTGTGGACTGACTAGACAAAAGTTGAACTTTTTGGAAGGTGCGTGTCCCGTTACATCTGGCGTAAAAGTAACACAGCATTTCAGAAAAAGAACATCATACCAACAGTAAAATATGGTGGTGGTAGTGTGATGGTCTGGGGTTGTTTTGCTGCTTCAGGACCTGGAAGGCTTGCTGTGATAGATGGAACCATGAATTCTACTGTCTACCAAAAAATCCTGAAGGAGAATGTCCGGCCATCTGTTCGTCAACTCAAGCTGAAGCGATCTTGGGTGCTGCAGCAGGACAATGACCCAAAACACACCAGCAAATCCACCTCTGAATGGCTGAAAAAAAACAAAATGAAGACTTTGGAGTGGCCTAGTCAAAGTCCTGACCTGAATCCTATTGAGATGTTGTGGCATGACCTTAAAAAGGCGGTTCATGCTAGAAAACCCTCAAATAAAGCTTAATTACAACAATTCTGCAAAGATGAGCGGGGCAAAATTCCTCCAGAGCGCTGTAAAAGACTCATTGCAAGTTATCGCAAACGCTTGATTGCAGTTATTGCTGCTAAGGGTGGCCCAACCAGTTATTAGGTTCAGGGGGCAATTACTTTTTCACACAGGGCCATGTAGGTTTGGATTTTTTTTCTCCCTAAATAATAAAACCATTCATTTATCCCACCACTAAAGACAGATTCACAAGTAATCTGCCGGATCTGTCCCAATTTCTTATTAGACCCCTAAATGCAGATGATCTAGATGAAGTGACTAGCAGCATGGGCACTATTTTTACCAGTACATTAGACACTGTTGCTCCCATCAGATTAAAAAAAGTCAGAGATAAAACATTGGCACCGTGGTACAACAGTCTTACTCGCACCCTAAAGAGAGCAACCCGTAACCTCGAGCGAAAATGGAGGAAAACTAAATTAGAAGTCTTTCGAATTGCATATAAAGACAGTATGTGCAGCTATAGACAGGCTCTAAAAACTGCTAGGACCGAGCATCTTAGCCAACTGATAGCAAGAAACCAAAACAATCCCAGGTTCTTATTTAGTACAGTGGCTCGCCTAACAAAACCTAAGATGCCCGCAGAGAGTATCCCATCACAGTTTAGAAGTGAAGACTTTATGGACTTCTTTAATGAAAAAATCAATAATATCAGGAAGAAAATAATGGAGGTTCAACCTCTAATAGTATCTCACGATCCAGTTCAGCCTATAGCTTCACATTTAGATTTTCACTGCTTTACAGGTATAGGACAGGAAGAGCTGTATAAACTCATCACCTCGGCTAAATCAACAACGTGCCTGTTAGACCCAATCCCAACCAGATTTTTAAAAGAAGTGATGCTTACGGTTGGAGAGCCACTTCTAAACATTATTAATTCTTCATTACATCTAGGTCACGTCCCTAAACCTTTCAAGTTAGCAGTTATTAAGCCGCTTCTTAAAAAATCTAATTTGGACGCGAATGAAATAAAAAATGACAGACCGATTTCAAACCTCCCGTTCATATCAAAAATACTAGAAAAAGTAGTATCAGCTCAAATTTGCACATTCTTGCAGGATAACAACATCCTTGAAGAATTTCAGTCAGGTTTCAGGCCCCATCATAGCACAGAAACTGCACTAGTTAAGATTACAAATGACTTGTTTTTAGCTTCAGACCAAGGCTGCATCTCATTGCTAGTCCTGCTTGATCTTAGTGCTGCATTCGACACTATAGATCATAATATTCTCATAGATCGCTTACAAAATTATATAGGTATTCAGGGACAGGCATTAAAATGGTTTAGATCTTACCTGTCTGATCGCTACCATTTTGTAGATCTAAATGGAGAACCGTCTGGTATAATGCCAGTGAAATATGGGGTCCCACAAGGGTCAGTTTTAGGACCTCTGTTGTTCTCAATATACATGCTTCCCTTGGGTAACATCATTAGAAGACATGGGATTAGTTTCCATTGTTATGCTGATGATACCCAATTATATATCTCAACTAAACCAGAGGAAATACCTAAAATGTCTAGATTAACTGAGTGTGTCCAGGACATAAAAGATTGGATGACCAATAACTTTCTTTTATTAAATTCAGATAAGACAGAGATATTACTTATTGGCCCAAAAACCAGCACACAACAGCTTTCACAATTCAGCTTGCGCTTAGAAGGATGTACTGTTACTACCAGCTCAGCAGTAAAAGATCTGGGAGTAATATTAGACAGTAACTTGTCTTTTGAAAATCACATTTCAAATATCACAAAAACAGCCTTTTTCCATCTTCGAAATATTGCTAAACTTAGGAACATCTTATCCGTATCTGATGCAGAAAAACTAGTTCATGCATTCATGACCTCCAGACTGGACTATTGTAATGCATTACTAGGTGGTTGTCCTGCATCCTCAATAAACAAGCTTCAGTTAATCCAAAATGCAGCTGCCAGGGTTCTCACTAGATCCAGAAAATATGATCATTTAACCCCAATATTATCATCCCTGCACTGGCTACCTGTTCAGTTTAGAATAAATTACAAAATAGTATTACTTACATACAAGGCCTTAAATGGTTTAGCTCCCACATACCTAACCAGTCTTCTGATACGCTACAATCCACCACGCGCCTTAAGATCACAAAACTCCGGACTTCTGGTAGTTCCCAGAATTTCAAAATCTACAAAAGGGGGTAGGGCTTTTTCATATTTAGCTCCAAAGCTTTGGAATAGCCTTCCAGACAGTGTTCGGGGAGCAGACACGGTTTCTCAGTTCAAAAGTAGACTCAAGACGCATCTTTTTAATCTGGCATACACATAACTCATCCCAGTACTCATACTCCAGTACACCTATACCGAATGGCAACTACGCTAATTCTCCCCATCTGTTCTGTATTTCTCTACCCATCCCGAGGCATCGGGAGATTTTGCCAGCTTCAGTAGACAAAGGCCGACCCTGCGAGGTTCCTGAGGCATCCAGAGAAGGACCAGCTCCAGCTGGATTCAGCTTTATGATGGTTGGAGCTACACATGCTGCTCCTGTGCTTCCAGTGATCCAGACCTCATCTGCCCTCTGCACCTACTGACTCGTCCCTATGCTGAACTGGTCTTCATGTCAATTTAAATAATTTCTGTCATATTGAATTTTCACCTGCACAACACACAAGATGTTATATTTCTATCTGTTATCGCCCAAATGAGGATGGGTTCCCTGTTGAGTCTGGTTCCTCTCAAAGTTTCTTCCTATTGCCATCTCAGGGAGTTTTTCCTTGCCACCGTCGCCGTCACTCTTGGCTTGCTCATCAGAGAAATTTCATTCATTCGTCTCATTATTATCTGCACATTTTTCTCACACATCCACACTTCCAATTATTTTCTTTTCTATAATTATTATTATTATTTGTTTTTATTTATTTATTTTCTATTATAATTTTATTTATTTATTTATTATTTTATATATAATTATTCTATATACAGTTTTTTTTTGTTAAATTTCTTTAATTTTTGTGAAGCTGCTTTGAGACAATGACCATTGTTAAAAGCGCTATATAAATAAAATTGAATTGAATTGAATTGAATTTAAAAACTGCATTTTGTGTTTACTTGTGTTATCTTTGACTAATAGTTAAATGTGTTTGATGATCAGAAACATTTTGTGTGAAAAAACATGCAAAAGAATAAGAAATCAGGAGGGGGGCAAATAGTTTTTCACACCACTGTATATATATATATATATATATATATATATATATATATATATATATACACACACACACACACAGTACAGTATATATAGATAGTGTTTAAATACAGATATACACACAAACACCCTTGCTCGCATCCCGTCATGTAATCATTCTATTCCCATAAGAGTTTTCCGGCTCAACAACACTGCTGAAACACATGGTTAAACAAAAGGAACCATTCTACCTATGACACATTACCCCAGGTCTCACACACACACACACACACACACACACACACACACACACACACACACAGCAGAGACAAGTTAATTTTTGTCTTTGTGCAGAGGCATTTACCTTGAATCCATTTAAAATCAAATCTTCAAAGTCAACCTGAATGTGTGCGTTTAATTAAATTCTCCACATTTGAAAAAAAATAATGCTCTTGTTAACCTTTTCGCTGTCGTCCATATTTAGCTAGTTTGGTAAGCTAATTGAAGTTCGTTCAGATTCAGTAAGGGTGTGGTGTATTTCCAATGGTGATGACTATTGTGTAAATCATTCAAGCACTTCAGGATGCCATTAACCTTATTTACTCTTTGAAAAGAAAATACTATGTGTACAGGAGCTACAGAATCAAACCGCAGCTCTCAGGCAACTGAATGAGGACTTAAAATAAGATGATCATGTCATTTCTGTCATGGCATCCCTGTCTTTTTAGCTGAATGCCAGGAGTGCCGGGTGGAAAAAAGTAAAATCCAAAAGACATATTCAATGTCACAAAGATAGCATGCGACTATCCTGTACTGAGAGGGGCAAAGAAATAGAGAGAGAGAGAGAGAGAGAGAGAGAGAGAGAGAGAGAGCTCGATCAATGAGCTGTAGCAGTTCACACAAGGTAAATGGGCTGAAGTGATGAAAAGAAGGGCCCACTTCACTCATTCTTGGCAGACTGAAAAATGACAGCTTGCAGTGATTGGATATCTACTCCACACCACTGGACCTTTTCAGCTCCCATCAACCTTTTCTCTCCTTAACATGCCCTCCTTCCCTGCCAAAAAGCACATCTCCTTCCATCAGTCACTGATCCTTCACCCCCACCTCCGCACATTCAATCAAGCAATACGGTACCTCAGCAACTGCCTTTACATTCTACTACCAAGTGGTCATGTCCCGATCAACACATGAACGGCCGTTTCGTTCTCTTTGAAGGAAACTGGAGCGTATTGTCAATCCTCGCTTATGGGAAAAGCATTAAAAATATTCATCTCAGTATTATAATTAATAACGAGCTTGTGTGCTCGAATGAGCCTGGATTTGTGTAGGTACTTGTGCACAAATGGCCAGTAAAGCTCCAGAAAAAACTGGCAGAAAAATTTAAGGCTATAAAACAATATTAGACATTGTAGACCCCGGTATCAATCTGGATACAAAGGGAGTATTTGAATCTGTAATTAGGACAAATCGCATTAGCTATTCACGTACGGCAAACAAATGTGATGGTTGAGCTGTATTTCAGGAAGAGGTACCGTAGCACATCACGCTTACAGTATGAGGTGTTGTTTCATTTCAACACTCCTCATTTTGTTGTGTCAAGCTTTCTGAGCTTTACAGTACCGTTTTCAAATAAGTCAAATACAAAATAAGTCAGCAGGGTGAGGTCTGTTCCTGAATCTAAATGTGATTGGGATTTATAAACATATGCATGCGAAAGAGCGGCACAATTCATCACAATTAATCCCAATACGGACCAGTGCAATTATTCAAACGCTGCAGCGTCTTACAGGTACTATGGAATGTATGGAGTGTATGTCAAAAATTTAAGTATTTCTTATTTTTAAAATGACTTTTGAAGAGCTAAACATATTGGCAAACGTGTGCTGTTATGGTACATTCATTAGTTAGATATCGCAGCTTGAATTACAATCGTACTAACCGCAATTTTTCTTGGTTTGATTCCCGCCTTTGTGTCTGAGTGTGTGCAGTTTGCATGTTCTGCCTGTGCTTGGTAGGTTTCCTCTAGGTACTACGGTTTCCACCAACGCTCCAAAGACATGGAGAGTAGGCTAACTGGTGTTTCCAAATTCCCAGTAATGTGTAAGTAAAAGCGGTAATGTATGTGTGCCTGTATCGTGCCTCTAGCTCTGAGCCGAACAGGATGAGGAATATAAAGAATATAAAGGAAGTGATTACCAAGTGCTTGATGCAAATGGATTCATTTTGACCATCCATTATTTCATATCCAACGGATATAAAATCTACAAAAGCAAGTTATAAACTAAAAACACTGTTAAAAACAGTTAATCAGGCCAAGCTACCAAAAATATAATTTGTTAGTTTTTGTATGCGGATATTATTTGTTGCTTATTTTCCTGAAAGGGTGCCAATAACTCTGGAGTGGATTGTGTAATTGCATTTTATTCCTGGACAGCTGAGCGCTCTTCAGCTTACTGGTCTCTCAACATTAGAGGCATCAGAGGAAATGGAAGAACATCATTGAGCTCCTTGAAATGCAGAAAAGCATGCTGTGAGCAGCAGTAGCTGAATGAGGCCGGGGAAGAGCTCGCTGTGCCTTTTAGAAACCTCCATCTTATACCAGCGCACACGGTCTCCCGAAAGATCGTGCAGCGGGCCTGAGGCGCATCATTTATTTAGTATCTATGCTTTTCTCAGGCGAGCCGAGACCCACTAGACAAAAAGTGGCAGAATTTACATGCAGCATCTTCTGTCTCACGGTGCTCTGCTTAAGGATTTATGTAATAAAGAGAACAGGCACAAGACTCTCAATCACGGTGAACAATAGTTTAAAACGGCAGGGGAATACGCAAGTGGAGTGAAGGCACCTCCTGGCTGCTCGCCATTGAGAAGGTATGTGTCGTAGAACAGCATAGAGGGTAATGAAACATCTGCATTCGTCCTCGCGAAAAACCAACCAACTTAACAGACTGATGTGACCCGCGACAGGTTGTAGAGACAGTTTCGTCTGAGTGACTGAGTTATGTATTTATTTGTTCGTGATGACTATAAAAATGGTGAGCGCAATGGAGTGGCGTGTGGAGAAGCAGCGTTGAGAGAGTGATGAAAGATCAGAATGTTTCGCTGCAGATGCAGAAAATGAGAGCCATCAAATGCAGGCGGAATCATCCATCTCCAGCTCACCTCATCAGTTTGCCTGAGTTCACTCCTCTGCACAGCAGGATGGAGCGAGTGAGTCTGGAGGAAACTGGAAAAAAAAAACTGACTTCATGTCTGCAGAGAAAAAGCGAGACCTGGTTCGGCTTTGAAAGAGAAAAATAAAAGTCTAAACAAGGCTAAAGCACTACTTATCTGCCCATTAATAATGAGAAAATTGTGCTTTCTATCCACTGCAATTCTGATTTACCTTCTGTTCACGCTAATGGGCTTCCAGCCAAGGATCAAGCTCTTATTCTTACTCCGTCTTCAGGATTCACTTAGCTGCTTCGCCTAAGAAAAGCAAAGAAGCAAAAAAAAGAGAGGGAGAGAGAGAGAGAAAAATCAATTCCGCCTTTAAAGCAATGACTTTTAATTGTCTTTGTCCTGAACAGATAAAATTGTGCATTGTTGTAACTGAAAACATTTGTCTTCCCAAACTCTCACTCTCCTTGTGTGTGTGTGTGTGTGTGTGTGTGTGTGTGTGTGTCTGCATATGCCAGCTTTCAAGGCATCACCTCTGACACCTTACTGACGTTTTGGTTTGATTCGGTGCAAGATGAAATCAATCTCCCTCGCTCTAAAGGTGTACCATCTGCGGCAAACCTGAGAATAAGATCGTAATGCGACTCATTACGCAATATATTACCAAGCATAATGATTTTTCCAAATACGGAGCAGAAAATTGTCGCAAATCAGCACGCAATTAAATGTTGGTAATCAGTGCATTTAGAACAGTCTTATTAAAATTACAAAGCAATTACAGCATGAGGCAGGAATGCCAGGCTCAGATCAATTAAATTCTTTAAGTAATGAAATGTCTCAGTGCAGGGTAAATAGTGCAGCTTGAAATGAATGACCTATCAGTGCTGACGAACTGCGTGGGAAGAGAGGCAAGAGAGTGAACAATGTGTTGCCTTCGACTAGATGGATTGGACTTCTGAGAACTCGGTTCTCTCGCGCTTTCTCTCTTGGGTACAGTCAATACAGAGTGAACAGAGGAAAATGAGTCTGTGGAAATGGAGGGACAGATTTACTTGAATGCAGTGGACACAAATAAGTACTCGGAGGTCAAAAGTATGTGGGCACATCTACATCATATGTGCATTTTGAACACCTTCATTTTCTGAGAAGTTTAGGATTTGGGGATTTGTTTTCATTTCGTGATTTTGATTTTGTGAAGCTGCTTTGAGACAATGACCATTGTTAAAAGTGATATTCAAATAAAACTGAATTGAATTTATGAGATCTGGGGTGAGATCAGCATTCCAGTTCATGGCAAAAGGTGCTCAGTGTGGGTTGAGATCAGGGCGCTGATTCCAACCTTACAAACCAAATCTTCATGCAGCTTGCTTTGTGCACAGGGGCATTGTCATGCTGGAACATGTTTGGAAGTTGTAAGTGTTTGTAATATGATGTGAACTTTCCCATGTATCTAACCTTGTGAAATAAAACCCCTTATTGTGCTGATTTCTTACATGGTAACACTTCAGACAAGTATACATCAAAACAGTTTGCATCTGCTGGGACTCTTTTGTTTGCGAATGTATTTCCTATCATGTGTCTGTCTCCGGATTCCTCTATGACTTGCATGTTATAGACCGTTCCTTTTGAGGTATAGGACGTACTGTACGTGACATGGGGCACTTGCCAAATGCATAAATGTGCTCTCTTTACTAATAATACTGTAGGTCTTTAGACATTATGTGTGCGAGTGTTGGTCCATCTCTAGGCGGTAAGTGTAGAGCAATAATTCTTCTTTGCAGAAGTAAAACAGTAGTCTTGTTTTACAGTAAATGAAGGGACATTTAAGGGACAAAGCTACAGTATGCAGTTGTTCCTACTGTAGTTCCAAGGTTGTGGCACCAGTTTGGGGAAAGTTCTCATATGGGTGACCCGGTCAGGTATTCAAGTTTCGGAAATATAGTAAAAAAAAAATTTTAAAAGGATTTTAATAACAATAAAAAAAAAAATTTTTGATTACAAAAAAAAAAAAACATTGTTTGGATCAGGTTATGTGATCAACTGCAATTATAATTAACTAATCGTTTGGATTCACCATGTAATTGAAAAAAAAAAAAATGTTGATAATATCCACTAAATTTTAAAGCATTCATTTGAATCTAGCACTCGGATTTAATCTGCTGAATAAAAGACCACCTCAGTGAGTGTGGTCTATGCCAGAAATAACTGTTAATTATCTGGCAGGATCACTTAATGGAAAACTATTAGCAGCATAGCCCTGCTAAATGAAAATGCCTAAAATAAGTCAGCATCTTTGTTTTTTTCCTTTTAAAGCCCATTTGTTTCAGCAGCTACCAAGCTGGAATATTTTTAGGCCAAGTGTTTTGGAAGTGTGTTGGGGGTTCACTGCGTCTGTCGACAGCAAGATCGAGAGCTCTTCTTTCAGCAGCTCGAGCTCAATGCGCTGGCAGTAGGGTGCTGTCTAAGCACTTTCACCATCATTATTACTGTCACTTAGTTGGCCACAAGTGACCCGACTGAATTATTTGAAATCCACTAGCTTAGAACATTTTAAATATTTAAGTAAAACACTTGAATTTATGCAAGATCAGGGGAGCACTTAAGTGCCTCGCAGTAAACGTCTTAATCACAAGTCTTAGTTAAGTGCATCAGGGTTTTATAGCAACACGTGTGTTGTGCAAGTGTACACCTGTGTGTGCTTTAGAGAAAAAAAAATCCCAGGAGCTCAACAGCTTCTGTAATACTACCTCCAGCCCATCTGGCACTGCCAACAAGGCCACAGTCATTCAAACCACATTCCCCCCCCAGTCTAGTGTTTCATGTGGACATTTGATGAAGCTCTTGACCTGTATTTGCATGATTTTATCATGGATAAGATAAAAAGTACAAGACAAATCTTTCATCATATCACGTTTAGGTTTTCTGAAGATCAGGTTTGAAGTTCAACTATGTAAACTGTGGCCATTTACATCTTGGTAGAAGCTGATCCCATCTAAAAGCCAGTTACTTCAGAAATGAGCAAATGGACAGAACAAATGGAGTCTGGCTTTCGGTTGGAACATGCTTACGCACCTCAGTTACCACAAGCTAGTAACTTTAGCTTTGGCTTAGCTAAAATGCTAAGATGGCTAAAATTTATTTCGATTTGATTTAACTCATCCATAACCTACAGTACACATTGTTTCCTATGTTTCTTGTGTTAAGTTAAACTAAATATATGAATACAGTACATGTACAGTAGTCATGCGACACATGCATTGGCCACTAGTCCACTAATTATGCATAATTTTAATGGTTTAATGGAATTTTAACTAACACATAAAAATAACCAATGTACAGTTGTCATGAATGGAAGACCAAAACTTTTTTTTTCTTCTGTTTTTAAGAACTAGATGTTGACCCCTAAAAATCCTGGACTGCACTGATGCCACATGAGTGGATAACTGTGAAGAAAAAGTCTTCCTAATAAAGTGGACGGTGAATGTATTCATTGTGACATTGTGGCTTTTAAGCATTTGGTTTTCTATGGCACCAGATGTAAAGAAGTAGAACTATCTAATCTTTGGCTTTAATCTTAGAATGAAATACTCTATATATTTGAAAGAAACTTTTTTTTTCAAGCTTTCCCAAAGCCAGCCCTCATTAAAATGTCTACATACACTGACCCACTTCTTTTAACAGATTTATGCTCAAGGTGAAAGTTCGGTTGAAAGCAGACATTTAATTTGCATATACCAAACGAAACATTATAGAATAATTGTGCAACAGTTATATGTATGTATGGTTGCCACAGGTCATGAAACGTTGCTTTATTTGTGCTAGATCAGTAAAACTAATAAATGAAGAGGTACTGTGCCAACATGGCTGATGTAATTCCCAAGATCCTAAGCATCCTGGGATGTCGTCTAACATCCTGAGCCTTTAGTGCACTCCTAAAGCCAACAGTGCCCTAGTTTTTATCCAATGTTCTAAGCCTATAGATATGTTGCTATAAAAAAAAGCAAACACCAAGGGATTAAGTTATTTAGGACATTAACTATAAGTGAAAATATTTGATATACATTTAATAAATATGTCATGTGTAATAGTTAAAACCCTCTCACTTAATTCAGTTTTTTTTTATTTAAAAACATAAAAAACATCTGCTCATAGTTTCACTATGCCATTACATATTTATATAAAAAAAAAAAACTTTATTAGCCTTGCACATCATTGTGGGGTAATTTTTGGTTCACTTCATTGAGGATTTTGGGTATGCGCATTTGCACAGCTCTCTCACATCACAGCATTTCAGTTGTGTTGAGGTCTAGACTTTGACTTGGCAATTCCAAAATCTTGATTCTTTTCTTTTTTTTTGCCATTCTGATGTAGATTTAGATGATCTAGATCATTCAAGAGTGCTTCAGATTATTGTCCTGTTGCCTGATCCAATTTCGACAAAGCTTTAGTTGACAGACAGATGGCCTTACATTTGCCTTTAGTATACACCGGTATACAGAGTAGTTCATCGTCGACTCAATGGCTAAAATGTGCCCTACCAGTCAGTCTTTATGCTCAAATGGTGTTTGGTTTTCAACAAATATGGTGCTGAGCACTAAGGTCAAACAACACTTATTCGGTCTTATCTGACCAGAAGTTCCTGGAGCCTTTTGCTTTGGTCAGATGCAGTTTTGTGAACCTCAGTCGTGCTTACATGTTCTTTTAGACAGGAGAGGTTTTTCTCCTGATAACTTTTCTAAACTAACTATACTTATTCAGTCTTCTTCTAATTGTGCTGTCATGGACTTGAACATTTAACATGCTCAGTTAGGTCTGAGGTATAGCTCTTGTTTTTTTTTTTTCATGTATTATTATTATTCTTTGAGCATTGCACGGTCTGACCTTTTGGTGAAAGTGCTGGGATGCCCACTCCTGAGAAGATTGGTAACTGTCTAGAAAGCTTTCCAATAGTGAATACTGTTCATCACTATAAAACGATGAACTCCAAACTGGAAATTGCTTTATAACCTTTTCCAGATTGATGTATTTAAGATTGCTTCTTTAAGACCATTACTTACAATATGTCTTTCCCTCTTGGCATTGTGTTAGCACACACCTGAATGCTCCAGACCAACAAAAATGCAAAACCTTCTGCTTTTATAGAGGGCTGCACACCTGCTGATGATTAGTTAATCTGGGGCAGCAGCTGGCTGCAAATTTCCATTTTAAATCCTGTGAAAAGGGGGTACTTAGTATTTTCCAAATGTTTTTTTTTCTTTTGGATTGATTTTTTTTTTTTTATAAATAATGTCAAGGTGGAAAAAAGTTACATGTTATTATTTGTCTGAGGTAGTAGTTGCCTTATAGTAGTTGCCTTGTAAGACCTGTTACAATCAGATTATTTTTAATTGAATTTTGTTATATTTTTTGCACAAAAACAGAATAGAATTAATGACTGTACAGTCCGTTAATGCTTATACAAAGCACAAGTAAATTCATTAACCATTACATTGAACAAGTATTGCGAAGCCTATTTATGTTTTTAGCCATTTATACTAAATATAGTGGTAGCCAAATGTATAAGAGAACAAACTAAAGAGTTGTGCTAAATAAATGAAAAAATAGTGAAAAACTGGCTATCTGACAATGGTATGAAGTTTCTGGAGCGATGGCCTGAGTCATCTCTATCTACTTTACCTGATCTTCAGGACGCTATTAAGCAGGCTAAGATACAGCTAGATATCTATTAATTAGGGGTGGGCGATATACCGGTATACACAGTTAACCGGTAGAAATTTGTCAACCGGTAGAGATTTTGGTCTATCGTCTTAATCGCGGTTGAGATCACGTGACGTTGCACGTTACGTAACCACGCAATACACATTCACTTCTATGGGAAGCCAAACACATCTAAAGTGGGACGAAACCGTGGCACCCGATTGAGCCGGCGTGGGCAGACCAAATATCCAGACCCGGTGGATTGCACAGTGCGGACCATCTTGAGCAGCGTTGCTCGAATCACAAACCTGCACGACGCTGATAGAAATAGACCGCGCTGACCATCAATTCTACCCCGCTGGGATGCACACGTACAAACCAGGCATGGCAAGGCGGAAACAATATTAAACAGTCCTGACATTTTAAATAAATTGTTTTTAAATAAAAAACAGTGGGTCGTGCAGGTTTGTGATTCGAGCGGCGTTGCTCAAGTTGTTCCGAATAGACCAGATCATCTCTGTGCTATCCAGATAGTCGCGCTGCGCTGTCCACTGGGCCGCGCAGATATTTGGTTCAATTTGATTTTTTGGGTGTAAAAACAATAAAAACAAGAGCACACAAAATCCTTATCAACTGTTTATTCTCCTTCATTCACAAAAACAAACTGAAACTCCAACACACGCGATACTCTAGAGGAGGAAGTGCGCATGTGCCTTTTGCCCTTCTAAGGCAAGCCCCAAGGGGATAAAAACCTCACACACATATGCACCTCACGAGCATATTCCCAGTAGCATATCTCAGCAATTCCCAGTTTAAATAAAATTACATTATGTAAAATAGTTTCTTTGTGTTTGAATTTTGATTTATGCATTTTCAGATACAAATTGCTATATTGTGATATAGATCGTTATCGAGGTAGAAAATTGCTTCTACCGTGATAGATTTTGGTTATATCGCCCACACCTACTGTACTATCAAATAACACATTTTTCTTATTATCTTGATTGTCAATCAAGATGTTTTAGTGGTCATGGATTTTTTTTTCCCAGAGGAAAAGGCACAAGAGTAAGGACTCCTCCAAAGCAACGTAATAAAAATTATATACTTACAGGTCCATGTAAAAAGTTTTGATGGATAAAGTTCTCCTCAGTGAATAGTTCTCCTGTGCGAATAGTTGTGTAATTTAATCAGCCATTTAATTGATATTTTAATTGATAAATCAATGGGTTCAATTTATGAATTTTTTATGGGTTTAAAATTTATCAAATGTTAAATTCTCTAAAATTGACATTTTAAGTTTTGAAATTGAGTTTGGCAAGATTGTTGCAGGACATTAAAAAAAATCAACAACACAAGTTGCACAGCATTTTAATGTGGGTTAAATACTTTTAGCAGTTTGTAATATTTCCAAACCTGTTGGAAATATACTGATCATAATATATATATAAATCAAAATATGTATAATATTGTATATGTACTGTATAATAATCAAAATATGTATCATGATATATAACTAAATCAAAATCGCAATTTAACAATCTTCCAACTACTCCTAAAACTTAAACAATTTCCTTAAAGACCACTGGCAATTATGAGACCTTTTAGTAAGACTTACTATTACAGAAACATAATTAAACACACTGACATTTTATGTAAAAACAACCCTCACACACATTCCTCTACAAATTAAACAGGAATGCTGAACTTTGTGAGTATTATATAGATGTCAAGGCTATTGCACAGCTGAATTATCGCAGCATTTGTGGCTGAGTTGCAATTTATCTGCGAGGTGCTATGCTTTACATTTTGATGAACGCACCACTGTGAGACACTAGATACTGTACATTTTAAGGACTGTGAAGCCCAGTGCTACCCGCTGAATGTGCAATGTGGAGATTAGTTTGGTGGAAATGTTATTCGTATAAATAGAATTCTGTTCATCAGCACAGAGGCAGACAAAACATACGTGACTTTATGTTAAAATATTATAAGGAAAAAAAGAGATGAGTTCAGTTTACTCTGGGCTTTGTAAACCAAGGGAGAGAGGTTGTGAGGATATGAAAAGTGAGTAACACCAAACAAAGCGAACTCACATGAATGAAGAGTCTGTTTTTACTATTTCGTGACATGCCAATCTGCATTTAGAGAGTAAATTAAACTGGCACTTAAGGGCAAGAAAAAGTAAACAAATCACAATGACATGCCTAGAAGTGGGAATCTTTGGGCAGCCTATGATTTAACGTGAATTCAAGTCAGGAAGTGACAGAGCAATTAGAAAACAATTTTCAATGCATCTTAAGGCATTTTGATTCTATACATAATGACTGTTTTTAAAGTATGAAGTGAATTTTGTTAAAGCCTAGGGGTTCAAGAACAGCGGAACGGGATCACGTTCTCCATTTAGCAGAAAAAGCTGAAACCCACAGCACACTTTCACACTCCTGCTTCGACATTTCACTAACCAACCGAGCTGGATGTCACACAGACATATATCAGATGCATGAACAAGCATAAACACAGAAACACAACACATTGAAGCACAAGGCAAATTCTGAAGGTAAGGGCAATCCCGAGAACTAGAAAAAGTCAAAACCAGGAGATCAATTTCTAGAACATTCATTCATTCATTCATTCATTTTCTATACCGCTTAATCCTGTGTTCAGGGTCGCGGATTTCTAGAACAAATGCTACAATATTACTATAAAAAACTACTATACTGGAGCTTTTCCGCAAATCATTATCTATATTCCAGACAAAGGTCAAAGAGACTGTATATAGAGAAATCCATAATAGTTTGTCAAATTAGACTGAGGTCAGAACACACTAGAAATAAGGGAATTAGAAATAAGCCAAAACTAAAGATCATTAAATAAGGCTAATTAATGAATGTTTTTATCTCAAAACACCAGACCACAACCAGTGAAACACCCTAAATTACAAGGCAGGACTAGAGACAGTGCTGAAATCATAACAAAGGCACATGTCAATGTGAACCAACAAGCACATGGAGAGAAAGCTAAATAAACAAATGCTCATTGTGCTTTGTGCTTAAAGGAAAAATCTGTGACAATTAACTAATTTTTATTTTATTATCAAAGATTTCCATTCAAGTTTACTGTCTCCCCAGTCACTGCTGTGCAGGTGTGAATGTGTTGCATCACTTGATTTGTAACTGTGGTGCGAGCAAATATAGATGCCCCACTTGTGATTTGCATGAAAGCTGAGCAGCGTGGAGTGATTTGTTCTTTTGTATTCTGAGGGTGTACTTGGTGCCAAAACAACTCACAGAAGGGAACAAACAGAAGCATTTGGATATCTGCAAACCAAATTTGAACTGATACTCTAAGGAAGGTGGAAGTTTCTTAAAGAGAATCATTACTGCTGATGAGACATCAGAGGATTTAACACTATGTGGCTGAGAGTAAACGGCAGAGTACGGAACAGAAACGTCCTCAATCGCCAACCGAGAAAAAGTTCAAAAGTCGACCACGTGGTTCGGAGAAAACACGTGATAGTCTTTGTCCCTCCCGACTGAGTGATAGTAGTAGCCTTAATGTGTGAGCCCCCTTGTGACGGGGAGGAATTGGACATGACTAAATTAGGGAGAAAATCGGGGGAAACAAAAAAAAAAAGATTCCAGAGAAGAACAAAGAGCAGTGTTTGTTTCCTTTTGTGTGTGTGTGTCCCTCACAGCAGCCATGTTTCTTTTCAAAGGTAAAGTACAGGTTAATTTGCTTTATTTTAACTTTATATTCTGTATTAATAAGTTTTATATGAATATGTTTGTGTTGTGAAATTAATCATCAGGTTTTCAATTATTTCTTATGAGGCAATTCACTTTTATATACGAGTGCTTTGGATTACAAACACATTTCCAGAACAAATTATGCTGGCAATCCAAGGTTTACTTGTAGTTCTGATTGCACTTTTACCTATTGGGTCCTCTGAAAGTACTAAGATTCACTTCTGATGAAGAAGTGAAGACAGAGAGAAGACAGGTTCACAGAGGCTAAAACATTTATTTATTTTTTATGTAAAAAAAAAAAAAAAAAGCTTCTTGACAGATGGACAAAGTGTATTGAAAAGCAAGGAGGTAATGTCAGGAAAAATTAAAAATGTATCTTTTCTAAACATTCATTTAAAAAATGTTGAAACCAGAGTTAAAGTCATAATAATAATAATAATAATAATAATAATAATATGCATACACTTTGCAGTGTAATAATATTCCCTGTCTTTTACACATACTTTTTATTGTTCTTTAGTGTGATAATATTGTGTTACTTTGAAAAACCACAAAGGTGCAAGAAAAAAGTGGGCCATTGTAATCTTCCAAAGTAATCATTAATTTTAGGCCTAGAAAGAAAAAAAACTCAGGTACTCACAGTTATGTTTATTCATGGCATGGTTGTACTGTATGTTGGTTGCAATATACTGTATTGTGTACTTACCGAATATATTTAATCCAGATGCGATTGCTTAAGAGGACACAGTATGTGTCTGGAGATGGTCATTTTAAAACTTGGCAGTGAACAGTTGTGAAAATGAGAACAATTCTACTCCCAAAGGCTTCTAAAACCAAACCCAATTTCCTGTCATTTGTGTGCTTAAAATCCAGCAAAGTGAGGAAGCGAGAGAGAGAGAGAGAGAGAGAGAGAGAGGGTTATCACATGCTTCCTCAGAGGAATGTGAAGCCAGCCGACCACATCTTTTCAAACTGCTGTTCATGCAACATCAGGGGACTGTGTAATGCGCACAAAGGAAAGAGCTATCAGCACACTTCTGCATGCATGGGCCAATAAACACCCATGAGTGGCTGGTGTGGCTCTGATGAATACAGGGGAGAAAATATGTCACCCTCGCTGCCTGAAAGCCTGGAAAATTTAGCTCTCTTTGACTCCAGACAATGTTGACCTATTTTCAATCGTTGCCTCATACTGATCTTTGGTTCCATGAAGCAGGAACTTGGTTTCGATATTGACAAAATAAGTGATAGCTGCCTGAATAATCTACATTCGGAGACTTGAGATCTCCAAGAGCATAAAGATCTTATCAATATCGCACCACATGTACTATAAAAGTAAGAATGATCCTTTTGTATTAGTACAGTATACTAACATTAGTAAACCAGTATTACAGGAATATTCTTTCGTAACCTCTAAAACAGCACTATAAAGCAAACCTTCCAACACTTTCCCCCATAATCCCAATCAACGTGGAAATCCTCCTCAACAATTCCAGAAAACCAGAAAATGAAGATACACAAGTTTAATGTCATAACACACTTAATCCTCTTTCCCTCTCAGATCAGTGTTGGGTAAAAAGTAATCTAGCATACCTGACACTGTAATTCCCCCTTCCTTCTCTAAACTTTGGCACTATTTTTAATATTGGGACTAGAATTTAGCTCTTCTAACACTCATCAACCACTCATCCATTTTAATTTACTTTTCCAGTATAAGATCCATCATACAGTATCCTGTAATCCCTAGGGAAGGGCTGTTCTAATCTTTATGTTATACCGTAAAACCTGGCTTTGACCAGCTGCTGGACCTGATCTCAGCTACTGTATGAGGTCATTCTGGATATGAACCAAGCCTCAACACCTCATCAGCCTCGTTAAACCAACAGAAATGCTGTAAATAAACCTTATCAGCAACATTAACACCACATAACATTACCATATTGTCACTGATTATCAATTATATACCAGTAAACTGGCCACAGGATCATGGACATCCAAGCTCACCCATCCATGCCAGCCTGTCTGGTCCGATCCCACAATAAAACCAGTGCAGAACAAATTGCGGAAAAGAGTCAATGCTGGCCATGATAGAAAGGCATCAGAACATCCCAGCCCACGATGCATGGGGCCGAGCAGGCAAAGAGTCCAAGACAGCCCTCAAATTCCCCAGAAACGAGTCTGATCTACTCAACAACCCACAGCACCAAAAGGATCTGTCCAGCAACATCCTGGTGCCAGATACCACAGCACACCCCAAGAGGTCACACGAAGCCATGCTGCTAGAGGTAAGAGCTGCCCCTGCAACACAAGAGGAACCTACACAACAATCAGCATAATGTTTTACGTTCTAATGTTTATGCATGATGAGTGTTTTCAGTAAGAACTACAGGAAACACAAGGAAAAAAAGATCTGACAATTTCACATGCTAAGTTCTACACAATGCATCAAGTCACTTACAGTATGTTTCCACTTAACCAAGATGAATTGCTGTGCAATTTGAATAAAAGTGATAACAAAAGTAAACATTTTTTAAATTAATGTTTGCTTAATGTTACTCTTAAGTATTTAAAAGAAAGACAAAAAACGACAACTTAAATGGTAACCATACACCCACCAAGACAGAAACGCTCACAGAAACGCGCATGCTCTCACTTTGCATTTCTAAGTCTTTGTGTTATCTCACCTAATACATTATATCTCTACTGAACAGAAACAGAAGTGCATTTCTGTATTTTTCCCCTCTCTCTCTTTTCTGCCACACTTGCTTAAATTTGTCTATATCACCAGTGACATGAGAGTAAATCCACAAATATAATGCACAAGGCAACAGAATGCAGAATAAGGCGTATAGACAGGGGGACACATACAGCCAAACAATGCACTACAGCTCAGAATCATATCAATAGCCTCAGATTTAGGAGGTAAAAGTGGCATAAAGCTGTCACCTTGATAAACATGTTCAGACCCAGTACAATAAGGCACCGAAAAGTACCTGCATTAGATCAGACTGCTGGGGTGTAGAACTAGGGCTCTAAGGTGCTTGAGTAATCGAAGGGTCTGTGGATGTAAACCAAAAAGGTCTGCAAAAATAGAATGTGAAACTCAATGTTACCTCTCGGGTCCAGCAGTATTGACCTTAATCAATTAGGAATATTATTTAAAAAAAGCCTCCAATCCAACTCACATACTGTACTGTGATAACAGTTTAGTATCACAGAGCCACTTTAAATTTTACGCACAATTAACTGTACTGTATGATAAAACAAAGTAAATCAAATTCAAATTCAAATTCAAATTTTATTAGTCACATACACAATCATACACAGTATAATATGCAGTGAAATGCTTTTATACGACCGCCAGTGACCTTAAAAAAAAGAAAATAAAATCTTGTATGTAAAATAAATAATCAATAAAAAGGAAATACTAAAGAAATAATTTTAACTAGTAAAATTTGTAAAATTAACTGTGCATAAGGGCATAATAAAATATTGCAAAAATATAGAAATATGGTATAAAACTGTATGATATAAAAGATAAAATAAATACACTGCCTGGCTAAAAAAAAAAAGTTGCAGCTTCAGAATACAGTAGTCAAATTGTTTAGCAAAGAAAAAAAGAAAAAAGAAAAGAAAAAAGTGGAGTTATTAATGAAATCAATGATATTGAAATAAGAATGTCCACATGAGAACTCTCAGAATTGGGACTAAACAGGTCTGTGGACACAAGAAAACCACTTGTTGGTAAGTGCTAATTGAAAAATGGCTTTAATTTACTATAGTGCATAAACATTGGACTTTAGAGTGATGAAAAAAGGTCATGTGGTCTGATGAGTCTAGGCTGACCCTATTCCAGGGCAATGGGTATACAGTACTGTATATGGGTAAGAAGGGAGGCACCCATTGTGCATAGTGCCTACTGTAGGCAGTGTTATGATCTGGCGTTTCAGTTGGTCAGGTCTAGGCTCAGTAACGTTATGTGGCAATAAAATGAAGTCAGCTGATGACCTGAAATATACTAAATGAGCAGGGTAGCACATCAGTGGATTTTTTTCCTTTCCTGATGGAATCTTCCAGGACTCAAATTGTGAAAGAATGGTTCTGATAACATGAGGAATAATTTTTATAATTTGTCCAACACATTTTGTGCCATAATAAAAGCTAAAGGCGATCGAATGAAATATTAAGGTGTGCTCTTTTTTCCTCACTAAAATGTCAAGCTTTCCTCAGCTGTACTTCTAATTCATTATGCAAAAACTTACTGTGCTAGGTCAATTGATTTGTGCTTCAGTTAATGAGTATGTAGTAAGATTGCTACATTTAGATAAATCCATATAATTTCAGCTAGGACTATTCATGGAGCAATACTGTACATATCAATATACTAGACTCATGTTTTTATTTACTTCTCCTTCCATCTTCTCATTTATATTGTATATCATTGCATCAATCTTTTGTTTCATTTATTTTTTATTGTCTACTATGTTACACTGTATTGTTTGTTTAATCTGCATTTTCTTTCCATCAGAAAGACAGCAGTCCAGATGCTGTTGAGAATATCCCTTTTCAGACAAATCTGGCAACCGCCTAATTGTGAACTGCACGTGAGTCATTTCAGTCAACTGAAAATCAACATAAGCATGCCTGTAATCCGTCTCTGAATACATAAAACTCTCGCTGAGTAAATATTAACACGTCTTATGAAATATTATTTCAACTCTGAATACAGCCCGGTGTCGTTGCTCTCAAAAACACACGTGTGGATTGTTTCTATTAACTCTGAGTGGGAAATAATTAGAATTAATTGGTTGCAATGCGATGAGTGGTGGAAATGTAAACTTCGTTTTCCTTTCGAAGACCATCTTTCCTTCCCAAGAGTCAATTCCCTTTACCAAACAGTGCCACAGGATGACACTGACATGTTGAAACCATGTGTAGGGAAAGCTGCAGGCAGCACGTTCATTAAATCATTTGTTGGTAAGCTACAGACCTTAATTACATCATTAATGATACTGGGTTTGCTCAATTATTTTACTAAGTTTGTTTTGCAGAAGTGGTATCCTTGCTCAAATTTTTATTTTTATCTCCAAATCTTTTTTTTCCCTCTCTGTCTGTTTTCTGCCTTAAACAAACCCAATCAATGTGATTGGTCATCAACATTGCAAGAAAGAATGTTAAGTTGTTGTTGGTCTTTCGACTGGTCCCGACAAGGGGTCGCCACAGCGGACTATCCAGTCCGCACTACAACTTGGCACAGTTTTTACGCCGGATGCCCTTCCTGACACAACCCTCCAGTGGCTGGGGTTTGGGCACTGGCTGGGAATCGAACCCGGGCCTTTCGCATGGCAGGCGAAACACCTACCACTGAGCCACCAGTGACCGTTAAGAAAGAATGTTAAGTGCTAGGGCTGCACGATATATCGAAAAAATATCGTTATCGCGATAATGGTATGCGCGATAACCATATCGCAAAGAGTTGCGATAAATGATTTATGTGCCAAGCATTTGTGTGTCCAAATTTGACCAATCAGATGGGTCCTTACTACCTTACTATGTTTAAACCCGCTTATATCTTTATATATATATATATATATATATATATATATATATATATATATATATATATATATATATCTTTATACTTAATTCTGTCGCGAACTAACCCGGGATGATCAGAGGACTTAGCGATTAGCCGTTAGCCCTTTGTAGCGTGGGCGGTAAACCGTAGGCAGGATAACCACGCGAATTAGTCTAAGGACTCTCACAGAAGGGGAGCAAGGGAAAAACACAAATTTAACCCTCTTGTTACGATATTGGATTTATTTGTTTTTTGTGTGTCTGGTTATGCTTGCTTTGTCTCTACTGGTGGTGGGATATGGTGTGTCTCCTCTTGTTTCAGGTTCCACCCTCTTCAGTGTGCCTGTAAATCTATTGGCTGCTGCTCTCTGTCTTTGGTTGGTGTATGACCCCTTGCTACGTTTCTGACTACTCTTAGACTTTCCCCTTTTGATATTTGCTTGGTTTTTGATTGCCTATTCCGTGTATGACCCTTTTGCTTGTTTTGACTTCACTTTTGTGTTTGCCCTCTTTGTTTTGTTGGTTTGGTTTGTACATACTTTTGTATATATTTGTATTTAATTCTTTATTGAGTGGCTCAGTAAGGAGTCGACGCCATTTTGTTTGCCTTTTGTTTTTTTCTTGGTTTGTGGTTAGTTAGGGAGTAAGGGAAGAATCTTGTATTTCTGTTTCTTTAATTTTGGTGCAGGTTACTTTGTTTCACTTTGGTACTAGGTTAGAGGGAATTTTGTTTATTGTTTTGGCCTTGTCGGCTTCTGAAGCTTACAGCCACCTTTTGGGGATTTGCTTATTCACATTTTGTAAATAAACACTAAGCAAACGCACTTTTGGTCTCACCCCCTTCTTTTTTATCACTCCTGTTATGGCCCGACCTAGACCGGGGCGTAACACTATAAACACACACTCGAATCAGAAAGTAAACAATCTGAACCGACATGCGTGAACTCAGTGACTAAACTCTACGCGGTGGTTTGTTTAATCCTCTTAAACTTCCTGGTTCGCGAGCGCATTTCTTCCGGGTCCTAGTGCCGGTCGCAAAGCGTGCGTGTGTGTGACAAATAGTATTTTTTTATTTAATAATATTTATTTTTATAAAAAAAAAAAAAAAACAGGTAAGCCAAAGAGAATATTTAGTTTAAAAGATGCTCTTGTTTTAAGACACTATTGATGAGTGTATGGTTACATGTAAATAAGAAGTAATGTTTGAAAGTAATTCATATTGTGTTGGCAGGTTTATAGTAACAGCAAACCAGAAATCAGAATATCTGCTGAGGGGTTTAAGTCATTCATAGTGTTTTGAAGTCTAAATATTTGCAACTTCCTTGACATATAGTTTATTTTTAGCCTGAATTAGATTTAATTACATCAGACGAATATCTATTACCTGTTTATTTTAGTATCATTACATATAAATAAATAAATAAATAAATAAATAAAAAAAATAGGCAATAATAATAATAAAAAATGCATTTCTCTAGGGAAATGTTATATCGCAAGAAATATCGTTATCGCAATATTCAACAATATTGCATATCGCATATTTTCCTAATATCCTGCAGCCCTATTAAGTGCACACTTTTTAAGCCCTAAATGATAGATAGCAATCCCACTCTTTGTGCACCATCTGGGTAACTGCAAATAAAGATTTTCCCAATATGCAGAATAGTTGAAAATTATCCTGTGCTGAATCAATAATAGTTGAATAGATGAATTCAAGCAGCACAATTTCTCCCAACAACATTAATACTTAATTATTACTAAAGACCTGATTCCAGGGATTAAGTTTTCAAGTCAGTGTTTAACGTTGCACTAATTTCCGCTGTGCACAGAGTTTGACTAATTATTGATGTGCACATCCCACTAATCACCTTAATTACATTCATCCTATTAACTTTAATCGCATGGGGTTTTTTTGCTCACTAGAAACAACACTTTAAATGTTGATTCTAATACTTGTGCTCTTACAATCATTTGCCAGAGCTTCAATCATCGCATGCTTGGATGCTCAAATCGATCATCTGCGGATCAACATTGGTCAGTGTTCATTTGAAACGGCTCAGCTGATCTCGGAGATTGATTTTCTTTTCTTGTGGCTTTTTTTTTACAAATTAAATCAAGGTACAACAATGCATCAAATCGATGGCCAGTGGGGCTCAAAAGATATTCACCAAAAATACTATGAAATTATCTTCATATAGTAATCCATGAGTAAGTTCAGATAAACATGAAACGCATGAGAAGAAAAGAGCAGATCATTAGAGGAATCTGCTAATAGAGTGGTAAAAGCATGCACTGACACAGCTATGTACTGTAGCAGGAAGTTTCTTTTTATATTTAGTCATCTGCAAGTATTAACATGATTAATATTGTTTGCTATCCTGACAGTGCTTTCTTCCATCTTGGTTAATGCAATATTATATACAGTAGGAGTGTGAAAACAGCCAGAGTACAACTGAAATACCACATTTGCCTCACTGCGTAATGTTACACTGGACACCTGTGACTCCTTGCTAAAAATGATTCTTGTGCACATCTGGCATTTGCGATCTAAAACCTCTGCAATTTAGGTTTAATTCTGCTCAATTCCAAGGCAGGGTTCTCATTAGCATCTACTTGGAATTAGTCATTTTTCATGCAAAATCTTTTGCCAGATGCGTAATCCATGCCAGAGAATGAACTTGATTTTTGGCAGTAAAATATATGAAAAAATTTAAACATCTACTTTGGGTAAGTAAATCATAATTGGCATCCAAACTTCATGAAGTTAGTCATAGATGTATTTACAGCAGTAACAATATTCCTGATTTTTTTTTTATCACTGTATCAAACATTTACAGTGATGTCAATTCTCCAAACATTCTTGCGTAAATGCAAAATTCGGTACTGCCTCAGCTCCCAGCATCTGTTCCCATGTGTACTCATGACAATCTGACTAAGCAGCTCTAAATGACATCCAGGCTAAAATTAGCTAAGGACTTCAAAAGACTACCAGAGGATAGTGGCAGCGGATAGAATGGCTCAGTAAAAACAATCAAGCAACTGATGATCTGTGACATTTAAAAACAAAAAAACTTCATAAGCCAAAAAGTGTCAGCAGACGTCCGATTTAAATGAAGTGTTTTGTTTTGCACTGAAACTGTATTAAATTTCATTTAAGTCTAATGACATATTCTGACCTTATTACAAGGTTTACAGGCCTTTCAGAACACAGTAAATACAATGATCTCCGGGTAAACCCCAGCTTTAGCAAAAAGCCTGATGATCTCTAAAGTCTATTAACCGTTTAACTGGTTGTATTCTTCTGCTTTGAACACTTATCCCTTTGTTCATGCTTTCCAAAGGAACATGTGACAATCCTGCATTATTCAGTTATAGTAGAACCTACAGTATGAAAGATACAGTATACAAATTGAAAGGCGTGACAACAATTCTGGTTTAGTGGTCTGTGGACTCGCACTTCCAGGGTTGAGGAGTTCTGTCCCTGCCTCGGGTTTGTGTGTGTGGAGTTGGCTGGTACTCCAGTTTCCTCCCACAGTCTAAAGATATTCAAATTAGGCTAATTGGTGGTCCATAAAATGGCGCTTAGTGTGTGTGTATGTGTGTGCCATGCAATGAATTGGCACCCTGAATTGCATACCCCGTCTAGCGCCCAAAGTTTCCTGGGATCGGTTCCAGGCCCCTGCAAACCTGCTTCAGGATAAGGGTAATAGAAAATTAAGAAGATAATAGAGAATGTCAGCCTCTTCATGCTCTTTCTATACCACTGATTAACCAACTATTAGAGTATCGTGAAACGTAATTATGAACATTATTGGCTTACCAGTGACTTACCACTGGTTATGACAGCTTATTAGCTCAGTGAAGGATGTGTAAATTAAAAGGAAATGAGCTGGAAGCATTACAAGCCGCACAGCTTGTGAGGTCATTAAGGTCACCGACAGGGTGGTCCGAGTGTGAGCAGCTCATTTACTGACTCCTGCATTTGTCCCAAGCTGAGTCACTGTGACAACAGGAACCATTATTATTATTATTCTTTCACACCATTAAAACTAATCCTGGCACATGACTTCTGTGTCCTTCTGCTGAAATGGGAGAAGTTATAACCTGAACAGCCGCTAATCATCCCGAGTTTGCTGACTCTGTGAAGCAAATATTGCAGACCACAAGCTTGTCCCTCGTCACTCGTCTGTCAGCTAGAAAATACTTCATCGTGCAGCTATTCCCTATATGTGAAGCTGTGCAATATAGATGATGTCCTGTAATCCAGACAGGCATTTCAATCCAAGCTGGTGTATGAGCAGGACTGTAAGCTTGTAGCAAATCAGTATGAAGTTTGCACACACACACACACACACACACACACACATACACAAATACACATGCCCTGGAGGGGGCAGCTCGAATCAAAGCTAGCGTGCTCATGCAGGATGGCGAGTGAAGCCTGTGGGGAAGAAGCACTGACAGAAGACAGACTCTTCAACGTGTTCATCTGAAGCAAAACTCCTCTAAAATCAAGCTGTGGAATTTCTAACAGCATGCTGGTGACTCCACTGGCAGGGTGAGCAACTAGAATAGAGAAACAGGTTGAGCACAGATTGCTAATTGGCAGTGACAAGCTGTAGGTCGTGACACCTAACCCTGGTGACATGGAAATACATTTTAAATACTGCATGTGTGTGTCTTACAGTATACAGTATAACGGTTTACTTCCACAGACGGCATTGACAGTAGCAAGGACTAATTGCAATTCTGTCACTTATCAAATAAAGTGAAGAGTAAATATAAACAGAAAACCACTTGTTAGTGCGACTAATCTAAAAATTAGTGCGACTATCACAAAAAAAGGCTCCAATTTGTTAGGGAGCATAAAGATCTGACTTTGGAGCAATAGTCATGTGATTTGATCAGGCATGCTATTCACATGCTAATAACTAGACACTACATTCAGTCAAAAAAATTATATTGATATTTTGTCAATTTTGCTAAAAAATTTATATTGATATTGTAATTCATTACATTTTATTTATTTATTTACACACACCAGTTACAGTATGTTTAAGTGAAAATCCTGTGCTTAATTTATATACAAATTATTTTTAGTGTTTTAAAATATTGTAATATTTCCCAACATTGGTCTACTTTAGTATGAATATACTATAATTACTAATTCCCAATATTTTTTATAATAAACCTGATAATCCAAGTAATCAACCCTGATCACTTCCTGTTCAGGGTTAAATGAAGTGTATAGACAGTGAAAAATCCGAATCGCTGATAAAAACAACAGGTTGACCAAAGTTTTCAGTTGTTAATTGATAAAATATAACTTATAAATTTTAACCTCTATGCCAGAGGTTTGAGAAGATATTAATATTCACAAACATCTTGTCATTTAATTTTTTGTGGACATTTAAATGTTATGTGGATTTATTTTAGTTAAGACAGAACAAGTGACTTATGTTTCTAAGGAACTTGCACAACAGATGGTGCACATAATCTAAGACTAATGATAAACAGATTTACAAAGAAATATGATGTTTCATGAAGAAATAATCATGGAGAATTATGCTTTTTGTTGTGGTCTGTTTTATTTCTGTAACATTTATGGATGGCATGATGGCTGAATGGTTTGTGGCCTCCGAGCGGCGCAGTAGGTAAAAGCGCTCGCCCTGTCACCCGGAGATCGCAGGTTCGAACCCCGGATGATGCTGTTTTCCTCTCACAGCTGGAGGCCTCGAGAGAGCTAAATTGGCCGAGCTCACTCAGCAGGGAGGGATGAGAGATATTAGTGCTTCCACATTAATTGCACGGCTCTACGCCATTCGGGGCGTCTGCGAGCTCGCACACGCAGAGGGAGCGGATAGCAGTTCGAAAAGATGTGGTCGGCTGGCGTCACGTGGTCCGGAGGAAACGCGTGATAGTCTTCGGCCCTCCCGGCTGAGTGGGAGTAGTAGCCTTAATGTGGGAGCCCCCTAGTGACGGGAGGGAATTGGACACGACTAGATTAGGGAGAAAATCGGGGAAAAGGAATTGGACAGGACTAAATTTATTAAAAAAAAAAAATAAATTATACGTTGCATTAAAGAGAGAGAGAAAGAGAGAAAGCACTTTGATGTGGTCTAACATTCCACTAATTATCAGAATAATATCCCAATCTAAATAAAAAATGGATCACGTAAGAAACTCTGTTAAAACTGTGTTTTCGACTCAATCCGTCCCGATCAGAATGCATTTTCAATCAGAATAGGAAGGGGGTGTAAAGCCTTCATTAGACAAATATTAGCTATGTAAACACTTGGGCTGTTCATTTCTCTCTTGTTTGAACGGATATATAACACTAATGTACATGTTTTCCCCATGTGGGGATACCATCCCATTTGACCTTATATTCATGCACTGGGTTCCTGAGAAAGGAGCAATAATTAATTCCAAATCTTACAAGTAGTAAAGCATCTAACCAATCACAAATGAGACTGACAGAAGGAGGGATTTATCAGCAAACCTCACCGTTGGATAAAAATACTGCTTCTTCTGTTACATAAAATTAGATTAAAATCTTCCCAATGAGAAGAACAATTGGTTATGTCAAAAAAAAAAAAAAGCTACATTATGATTAAATGCTTTGAGCATGTAAACTCTTAAACATCTTATTAGGTCGGTGTCCATGTATAGAGATTGGATTAAACAAATATTCTCCATGTAAACATATAGTTGCTAGTGTGAGAGATGAGTAAAGAATGAGCGATAGAGATGAGTGAGAACAAGGGAATGACTGTTCATCTTTGTAAGCAATAACAGGAACTATCATGTAGTCTTATGGATTTTCCACAACATCTAACTATAAACCTTTTGCATCAGGTCGCATCACACTGCAGCAGAGTGTATTATAGCAGAAGCACATTTATGTCTATTAACATTATTTCTGGTGGATAAAGTACAAAACCCACTGCCATGAGGAAAAGACTGTTAAAATGCGAATAATTCACTCAAGTAAAAGTAATCATTGAGAAAGTCACAGAGGTAAAAGTAAACAAGCCACCCGATTTAAATTAGATTTGTACTTTATAACTCATATATATATAACTTTTGCATTTGTCGACAGTTGACACAAATAAAACAACCCAAATGTATTTATTTATTTACTTGTTTTAATAAACCAGAGGTTGGAACGGTACACATACTTATGTAAAAGTAGAGACTCCCTTGGCCAAATATTCATTCATTCATTCATTTTCTATACCGCTTAATCCTGTGTTCAGGGTCGCGGGGGACCTGGAGCCTATCCCAGGAGACTTCGGGAACTAGGCTGGGTACACCCTGGACAGGGTGCCAATCCATCGCAGGGCACACACACATACTGTACACACACTCACACACCCAATCACACACTATGGGCAATTTAGGAACGCCAATTAGCCTAATCTGCATGTCTTTGGACTGTGGGAGGAAACCGGAGTACCCGGAGGAAACCCACCAAGCACGGGGAGAACATGCAAACTCCATGCACACAGAGACGGGAATCGAGCCTGGCCGGGGAATCGAACCCAGACCCTGGAGGTGCAAGGCGACAGTGCTAACCACTACACCACCGCGCCGCCTGGCCAAATATTACTCAAGTAAAAGTTAATTTGTGTACTTGTGTAAAAGTATAGAAGTACTCACTTTTAAATTAAATTAAGAATCAAATAACAGGGCTTGTATTAGCTCACGGTAGCCTTTTTCATAGTAACAAAAAAAATCTCTCTCTCTTTTTGCTTCCCGTTTTCGTCACTATATGCGACCACCTCTGCTTCTGATTTCATGCACCTGCGACGTTATTAGGCAAATCTTAAATGAAACGTACAGTAACAGTTTTTTGATTAGTAACCAGAAGGTGGCAAAATTCAAACCAAATACTACATACCAATGTGGTTAGGTACAGTAAAGCTACAAGTAAAGCTACAGTAGAAATGTACAGTAGTACAGATATTTGCACAGAAATATGCTTTTGAGCAGAGTAAAAGTAAAGAAGTATTCTCTAATAAAACAACTCAAGTAAAGTGCAGATACATAAAATATGTACTTAGGTCCAGTAACAACCTCCCACCTCTGGTTTTTACACTAACTAACCAAGTAAGTTTTGCCAAACTGAACTCCACTTTGCTTAACAACAGTATATAAAGAGTATCTGCAGTAGCTTGCAAGGTTTATTAGTCAGTTTAAAAAAACTTGAAAGCTGTTTCTTATTAATGGCTCTACGTGTTACTTACAGTATGAGTTGTTCTTGGTACATACAGTACAGTATACGAACTTGTCTTACTGTTACAAAAAAAACACCTTTAATTTAGCTAACTTTAGAATCCCAAGTCCCTGTACAAACCTGTCATTTCTCAACACTCATCTTCACACAAAAAATACTGTTAGTGCTTCTAAGCTTTCCTAGCATGTTGTTTACCTTTCACTACATGCACTCACGAAAAATACACTGCAGGGTAAAAAAAATAATCAGTTTGGATTTATACAGGCAAATACAGAAGAGGTTTTAATTGGATAATTCCTGCAGTGATTAATACTGTATGTTTCACCTGGCAACAATTCTCTTAACTGATGCAGTGTGTAGCTTCATATTTCTTACCCAACCATGTCAGAAGACGTACAGTATCCTGTGATCATGGAAAAGGACTTACTGTGTTACATTAGGCTTAAATTATTGGCCTGAATCAAGCAAAGAAAACAACAAAGGAAACTGCTGAAATTACTGTAACTGGGTTGAGAACTGTCCAACACATTATTAAAACCTGGAGGGATAGTGCTGGGATAGAAAAGAAATTAATGACTGTGATGGGCGGGGAGGGATCATTTCAGTGCTTGGTGAAGTTTCATTGTAAAGAAAGGCAGAAGAAATTACAGCTATGTTTAAGAATGAAAGTAAGAACAGATCTACATACTGTACACTCTACATGAGAGAACCATGAGGCTAATTAGGGAAAAACCTTTGCTAGAAAGCATAAAGATTGGACAATGGAAATGGGAGTCCAGATTGACCCTATTCCAGAGTGATGGGCGCATCGGGGTAAGAAGGAAAGCGCATGAAGCGATGCAGCCGTCATGCATTGTGTCCACTGTACAAGCATCCTGAAGCAGTGTTATGATCTGTTGCTTGATTTGGTCAGGTCTAGGCTCAGTGACGTTATGTGGCAATAAAATGAAGTCAGCTGACAACCTGAATGAACTCAACGTTAAGGTTATCACATCAATGGATTGGTTCCTCCATGATGTCACGGGCATATTCCAGAATGATAATGCCAAGATTCATTGGGCTTAAATTGTGAGAGAGTAACAAATTTCCCACTTGTGGGACTAATAAAGGTTTATCGCATCTTATCTTGTCTTATTTCAGGGAGTATGAGGAATCATTTTCACACATGAATTATCCTCCGTAGTGTCCTGACCTTAACACAATCGATTTGATGTTAAACCAGCTGAAAAATTTTTGAAACTCTCAAAGAAAAATAAAGTTGTGACATTACATGACAATGTTGAAACAATGTCGTGGAAATGTAGACCATAATCACAGCTGAAGCTCAAACGAAATATTAGAATGAGCCATTTTTTCCGTCCGGTAGTGTACCTATAGTACAGAATGTAAACATTTTTTCAACTAAGTTTAGGAAACTAATATCGCCACTGACTAACAATAGAACATGCAAACTAAATATTAATATGTATATATAGGAAATATAGTTCAAATATATAAATATTACATCAATTTGAATTGCATTTCAATATGGAAATTAGTTTTTGAGAGCCCTCGAAAGCAATATCAACTGGTCTATTCCTAGAATACAAACATGTGCTTCACTGAACCAGAGGCTCAAATAAGCCTAGCATCATTTGTTTCAATGTTGCACATGTCGCAGATATAGTTAATTACTGTAGGTCTAGAAAAAAATATATGTATATAAATATAAAATAAAAAGCACAATAGAAGGTTGCCCAGTGCTCCAACTCAAATTACGTGGCTATAATTTTGAAAAATGAGTCTGGGATGACATTGAAGAATGGCATAGCGGTCTGTGTGCGTAGTTGAGTCTCTTAAGTGTTTTTTAGCAGAGCTCTGTAAGAGCACAGCTTTTTTTTCTTTCGGTATTCTTACCATGAGCCCGCGCGGCTCTAGCATCATTTCTGTTCGATTGTTTTCTGTCTAAAGACATTTCCAGCAATGCTATTTCTTTTTTTCTTTTTTTTTTTTTGTAGTTTTCACGAGGTGGATTCTGTGAATGGGCATGCGTTTTAGTTTTGCATTGAAATGTGCATCATGATGAATATGTAAAAAAAAACAAAAAAAAACACACTCCCCCTAACAATAAGAATCAACATGCAGGAATAATTGATTTCCTCAGAGCACTGGGTCACAATGTGCTGTGTATAGGTCCTTTTCAACGCACCAGAGTTTTTCATCAACCCTTTATCGGTATATACACACCCACACACACACACACTAGCAGTTCTTCTCCTAAGCACTCAAATCTGAGAATAATCACATGTTTCTGTGTATGATGACTTGTGCAAATAAACATCATCTGCGGGGTTTTCAGTCTAATCAAGCGTCGTGTGTTGCATCATTTATTACACTATGTAAATAAATGCAGAGTGAATCATTATTTCCACGCGCTTTCTCTTTCTCTCGCATGCAGCCTTCTGCCATTTTGCCAGGCGATTATTCGCTGTCTCCCTCAGCCGAGTGATAGTCAATCAATACCCAATTTAGGAGACCCCCGTGCACTGGTGTTCTCCCTAAACGTTATGACATTGCACTTAAGGCTAATTTAAATGCAAATGGTCCATAAGGGATATTTCATGATTAGCAGGCCTTGTTTGGTGATCTCTCTCTCTCTCTCTATGGGTATCTCTGTGGGCTTGAGTTACGCTTGACCTCTCTGCACTGCGGCCGCTGATGGACTTCATGCCTGTGGTCAGTGCGAGCAGGCAGCATTGCAATGCGTCATTGATATTTAAGTGACCTCCTCTGTCAATACGCTTGAATGATCCACCAGCTGAAGCCTCATGCCCTTACACACGCGCTCGCACATACTCAGATCACATGTACGCTATTACGGAAACACTCTATATGGACACGCACTCTTCTCTAGGTCACCTCTTTTGGCCTTAAACAAAAAAATTGGCCCAACAGCGCACACACACACACACACACACACACACACACACACACACACACACACACACACAAATAAACACTCAGATATAAATGAAATTACAAGCTCTTTCCACGCCGACGCCTGCAGCTTCGGCTCCCTTTTGATCTCTGGGTGCAGGTTATCAGGCCTCTCACTAATTTTAGCCGTGTGTTTTAGGCACGCTTGACTTTGAAGTGGCCGCCCTGCGGGAGGAAAGGCCACGAAGCCTATCAGAGGAGCAGAGATCTTTCACATGCACTCTTAGAAAGAGAGAGCTTCAACACCAGGCAGATTGCACGCACTATTTTTACAGCACGTTCTGCTAGAGGCAGCGCTGTGAAAGAGGCAGCTACAGTATGTCGTCAGATATTAGAGCTGGGCTGAAGAATGCCGTCTTAATCTGAGGCCTGACTGGGAGATGAACAAATCTCAGGAGAGGGCCTTTGAATATTAATAGTTTGAGGGAGCAGTAAAAAAAAAAAAAAAAAGAAAAGAAATTGACCAGTGTTAGAGAATAACCGTAAATCAGGCACAAGTGGTAATGTGAGATGACAACATCTCAGTTATGATGTGGATGGTATATAGTGTATATAATGTCAGCAGTGCAATGTCTAAAATCATACAGATACAGTTTAAGAGCTTCGGGTAATGTTTACATCATACATCAGGATAATGTGTGTGTGTGTGGGGGGGGGGGGCGGGGGGTGATCTCAGTATGGCACGGCTGTTGAATCCCAGTCGCCTGGTTTGATCAATTATTTCAGAAACTGCTGATCTCCTGTGTTTTTTTACACACAGCACCTTTAACAAATTTCAAAAACAACAACAACAACAACAACAAAAAAACAAGCATCTATTTAGCTGCGTTTTTTTGTGAAATGATTCGACTTATTGATGAGAGAGATCAAAAGAAAAAGATGAGAATGGTTCGAATTGAAAGGAAGGCTATGGTATCTCATGTCAGCACAACCGTAGTGAGCAGAAAAGCATCTCAAAAAACTGGAATCTGGACAATGTAGACAAAGGAACTGTTGACATTCTTTGCTGTTGTTGTTGTTGTTCTTCTTCTTCATCATATTATTATTCCTATTATTATTATTATTATTATTGTTATGTTTTTTTCCATGCAGCTTATGATGTGTAGGGGAGCAGGGGCCTGGAGCCTATAACAGTAGACTCCTGGAGGACCCATCATAAGGCACAGGAACACACACACACACACATGCATCATACTGTACAATTATAGACTATGGCAATTTGCAGCTTGCCTGTATTCTGGCTATGAAAAGAAACTGGAGGAGGAAACCTAACAAGCATGGGAGAACATGCAAACCTTACACAGGTTCGAACCCTCAACCCTGGATGTGTGAGGCAACAGTGCTGACAAATGAGTCTTTTTGTGATTATTATAATTATTATTATTGTTATGATTATGTTAAAGGAAATCAAAGAAACTCTCTAAACATATAAAAACTTGAAAAATAACGTCAGATTTAGCAATTTACTGCTCATGTCTGTAATGGAACATTATGGGATGCTCTAATCTAATACCGAGCGTAGATATTGAGACTAATAGCGTTCTGGCCTGAAACGTGACACTGGTAATGAATCAGATTTGGCAAGAAAATGTATGGTGTCACTTTATTTTTTTCACTTTCCAAAACTGATACAGCTACTGATAATGTCAGTACTGTATCAGCTGATACTGATAAAAATTGCTTAGTCTGTAGCATCAAAATTACTATTTTCTTTTCTTCATTAAACCGTTTCACTTCACTATACTTAGCATAGCTTACAAGAAGAAACCCAGTCATCAATATGACTCTTTCATGGATGCTCTATGAACATTATCCAACTATTCAAAACTCAATGATACTTTTTATTAGGGTTGTTCCGATTCCGATACTGGTATCGGAAATGCTGCCGATACCACAAAAAAAGCTGGCATCGGAATCGGCGAGTACTTGGGTCCACGTACCGATCCGATACCATTTTCCTAAACATAACCTATTTATGCCCGCTAGCTTAGCTTACTTACAGAGTGTCACGGCGTGCGCCTGTGATGGGTGTGCGCCCAAATTGATACAGGTATTGCTCCTCGCTCACTAGTTAGGCAGCGTCCCCACCCTTTAGGTATGTGAAGTAGCAGGGACGCAGAATCAGGCAACGGCCCATGAGCTATCGGCGCTATAAAACACAGCGGGGAGTGTAGCTCGGGGTCTGACTGTTGGGAAGCTGGACTTTGCGACGCGGTGGATTTTATGAGAGACAGTGGCACAAGAGCGGGGTGATGTGATGCGCCCCAGAGACTTTAAAAAGGGGGGCGCCTTTAATCTCCGCGAGAGGAGCGCGTGAACGAGCTGCGCGATCTCCCGCGGCATCTTCACTTCCGCGTAGAGCCCGCCTTCGCATCCCTGCCGCCAAAGTGGAAAAGACCGCAGCGAGCCTTTAACCCTTTCCTTCCCCATTTTTCTAAATAAATGACCCTTTTTGGTGTAAGACCTCGCCTCCTGTCCGTGTTTCATGGTGTCACCCGTGCACTTACTGTAGGGTCGAACCCGTTACACAGGGCTAGTAGTATTTTACTTAAAAAAGAAATTATATATATATTTATTATGTATGTATGTATGTACGTATATATATATATAGTATGTATGTGTCTATATATATATATATATATATATATATATATATATATATATATATATATATATATATAATGTATGTATGTGTGTGTGTATATATATATATATATATATATATATATATATATATATATACACACACATACACACACACACACACACACACACAGTACAGATACACACGCAGGTATCGGATCGGTACTCGGTATCGGCCGATACCCTGAGCCCAAGTATCGGAATCGGTATCGGGAGGGAAAAAATGGTATCGGAACATCTCTACTTTTTATTTAAACCCAGAGCATTTTTATGCTTGAACCTTCCTCTGATAGAACACACTACAGTACTGTAGGTCTAAGTGTCGAAGGTCTAAGTCTATTATTCACAGGAAGAGCTGTTTAAGATATTGAGGTACTGTATAGATTTAGAAAAGAACAAATCTCAATTCTAGTGACCAGGATAATAACTACATGATCGTAATTATAAATATAACATCTTGGATAATGGTGGATTATAATTTTCTACTGGTGTAACTATATACAGCATAATGTATGTAGGCACAGCAACATATGTACAGTACAGCAATGTTTCATGTATCCCACTGTGTCTGCTCCCATTATCACATGGTCTATTCTACATGCTAGGTATGTTACATATTCATTTAGAATTTCTTTTCTTTTTCTCTCTAATATCCAATCTAATGTAGGATTTTCAGTAAATAGCAGTCGAGTACTGACACTGCATATTAAATCATCTCTAGAAAATAACACATTGTGAACATATGTTTTTAATCTTATCACATTTCCTGGAAACATCAGACTGGAAATCACTTTTATATTCAGGACATATACTGTATGCATAGTAAACTCGAGTGATGATTTTATATTTTATGACATATTGTCATATTCATCATAACCTATTTTGTTTTCATTTTATTATGAACACTTCCAGGAAAATTATAAATTTCTCCTGTAATAAAGCAAACATTTTAGAGTCACTGTTACATCAGACAGCAGTCATGCAGAGCTCCTTATTTTGGGGGGGAAAAAAACATGAAAAACAGCACTGCAGGTGTCCATCTCAACAAGCGCAACCTCATGATTCTGTTCACTCCAACCAGAGATTCACAAATAGTTGTTGTAAATTGTGGGCACAACTGCCAAACATAAAAAAACAACAAAGAACAGAACGTACAAAAGTAAAAAATATAAATTAAAACAAAAAAGAATAGTAGATAAAAGTAAAAGTAGTATGTTTATGTTAAACTACGGTAATATAATAAACTATGGTAATATATAATTACCATAATATAATGGTAGTATACTGTATAAAAAATTAAATATATATACTCATTTAATATTTTTTCATATTTTTATATTCTGGCTTTAATTCTATGTATAAATATACCTATTCTTTTTATACGCATATTACTTTATTCTATTTTATGCTTATTCTATTTAATTATTATTTTATTCCATTTTATGTTTTTTTTTTTAGCAGCATTCTTTAGGGGGACAGCAAAGGAAGAATTTCATGTTTCTTTACTGTGCATATAACAATAAAACTTGAAACTTGAAACATGACCAGAAAAACAAATACATTTTGTTAAAACTATAACAATATTCATATTGCAATAAACTGTAATTAAAAATAAGCCTCATCGTGTAACATAACTATTACAAATCCCAAACCCTATGCTTTTTATGACAGAATGAGGAAGACAAATCAAACCAAAACATAAGAAGTAGACCTGTCTAGTAGTTTGTCTTTTCAACTTTAATTTAAGCAAAAACAGAAATTAACTTGATAAAATTTCAAATCTAATTAAATAGGTTGTCCAAAAATGTCTTGTATACAGTATACATACACATACACTAGCTATTTACTTTATATAAATTAATTATTTTATTGTTCTATTGTGTTGAGATATTACATAAATTACACAATCTTACTTGGTTAACAAGCTCTCAATAATAAATTGTAAAAATAAATAAATAAATAAATTTAAAAACCCTGCATGTGATTTCCTCATGGACCACTGCTATAAAATGTTTATGCATGCCTGCTATGGATCGAGTACTGTGATCCATGCAGAACAGTGTGCGCAGGGGAAGCACGCTGGGTAATGACTTGCCTGCAGTTCAAGGTTGCCAGATTGGATAAAGCGCTTCCAAAACCTACCACGAGGTTCAGTGTAAATCAGAACAGATTTTTTAAACACCAAGGCAATCTCATTATACTTTGAAATAACCTATCAAGTATACGTAACTGTATATTTTGATCCATTCTGGTAGTGCATCAGAAAAATGGAAATAGTACGCACTTTAGAGAAAAGGTTAGGGTTTATAATAGAGTTGTAAAACTCAGGCTTCCACATGTTACAGTACGATTTTGATTCTGAAGACACTGGTCTCATACTTGATGATGCAACTTAATTTCATAACCTCTAATCAACATTTTTGAGAATCGGGGGAGGGGCCAGAGATGATGAATGATTATAACATGGGGGAGGAGAATTTTAGGTATTAGGTATCTTTATGAATAAATAATTTTTCTGTATGAATGATTACTTTGTGATTTTTCTGTTCAGCAAAAAAAATAATAATAATTAAAAAAATATGCAAATTAGAATTTTATATATAATTTTGCACTGTAGAGAAAATACAGCACCGGTTTGATGTATTGAATGTGTTCATTTGATAATTTGATATGGAATGGTATTCTAGAATGGGAAAATATCTACAATAATTAAGGATGAACTTTAAGAAAGTAGTTATTTTATATTTGATAGCTCCTGCAAAATCGCAGTAACTATTTTGGATTTACAGAGTAATACAATGTCTTTATTATCTCATGTAAGGCTGCATATCTATTATAATAATTCCTGCACTATAAGTCATTCATCAAAAACTCTGAAACACAACCTCCTGGCCTATGCATAATATTCCTAAATCCTATTTGTAGAAAGAGACAGAGCCGTAAAGCATAATATAAGAAGGAATTACAAATAGAGGAGACGTGTTCCCCAGGCAGGAGTGAAGCATACAATTTTAAAGAGCATCAGCACTAGAGCTTGTGTTTATGCATGTATGCTTTTTTATTTTTTTACTTTAAGTGTGTGCTTTCACTACGGGCCAACATGCACCTGACCTTCAGAGCAATGCTGAGCAATCTATTCGCCGTGAAAATATGATTTTTTTCCCCTTTAGTGTGGTTAACTCTGCCAAGGACAAAAAATAATTTATTAATATAACAGTACGTGCACATACACAAACGAACCAAGTCATACACCCACCCACACATACACACACTCACACACGCAGTGCTCTGACAGATTCACGGCCACGTGATGAGATACGATGTGAAGGGGAAGCTGCGATTGCTATGTTGAGTGAATGATGTTTGCCTTTCACATGCTGAGATGAGGGGTGTTATAGATGCCTAAAGGCTGATTTAGAGGCCCAATCTCTCTCACACACACACAAACACACACACAGACAAAAACCCCACAGCTCTCCAGCCTTGAGTTAGGATCGCTTTTGTTTCTACTTGGTGATAAGACACAGCATTGCTGCGTCCATCACTTAGTGCAGGTCGGTTTAAGTGCTAGAACAATAAAATGTGCCCCCCAACACACACACAACTGCTAATCACCCACACAACGACCCTCTCTAACTCTATCCTGATTTATATTGACCTTCTCTATGCCCTTGTCCAGTAGATGGTGAAGTGAGCTGTGTACAGTCCTTAGTGTAAGGTCATGCAGGTTTCCTCAGCTTTCTATTTAGTATTTGGTTATAATACTGTTATACTGTAGCCCTACTGGTATTATTTTTATAAATGAATAAAAATAAATCCCAATGTATATTGCTGAAATGAAACATCTCTAAAAATAAAATTCAAAACAAAACAAAAAAACTCTCCTTTTAAATAAAATTTCAAACGTATTATTTTTATATAAAAATGTATTTATTTATTTATTTGTTTGCTTGCTTGCTTGCATATTTTATAATCACAATATCTTAAATTAAATTGAAGGCTTTAATACCCATTTTTACATTTTATTCTAATTTGGAGATTTAAAAATAACAAATAATAAAACGAAAAATTTAAAACATCCTCTCTCCTTTTGAATAAAACTTCTAAATTATTATTTTTATATAATTTTATTTATTTATTTGTTTGCTTGCTTGATATTTTCTAATCAGAATATCTTAAATTAAATTTAAGACTTTACTACCCTTTTTTTAATTTTTTATTCTAATTTGGAGGTTTAAAAAATCTCAAATTGTAAAACTAAAAACTAAAAAACAAATCTCTCGTTTTAAAGCTTTATAAACATTTATATACAATTGTATTAATTAGTTAATTTATTTGTTTGCTTGCTTGCATTTTTTATAAACAGAATATATTAAATTTAATTTAATGATTTTTTATATTTTATTCTAATTTGGAGATTTTAAAAAAATCTCTTTCGCTAAATGGCTAAAGTTAGATTAAGCAATTCAGCTTACTTAGATTAAGCAATATCACACGAAAGGGAGTGCTGTTGTGCTGAACATTATCGTGACTGTGGTGCTCTCATAGGCGTGAGGGTGCAGTTTTAAATTCTTAATGGTACTTTGTAGCAAAGGAGGTGGTGGACAGTCGTGTAAGTCTCATAACTTTCTCTTTATATTTCCACCTATTCCTTTAACAAATACCACCTAATTTCCATGTTCCATTGTTAAATTCTAAGTTGCATTAAATGGAAAGCTTGCGAAGCTAGTTAGCTTTGTACCTGTAGCTTGTTAACCCGTAAACAGAACAACAATTCGGAAAAAAAAAACTTGTGAAAAGTGTTGTTTAAGAGGACATAACAATATCCAATGTTTTTTTTCCCTGATTGGGAGACAGCTGTTCTCTCCTCTTTCCAGTACTATGGAACGTATCCACCTAGTTTGACACATGTTGACAACCAAGAGTTTAATGCTTGTTAGAACACCTGAGGCACAGAGTGATACTGTACATATAATTAAACATCCCAGTGCTGTTATGCTCTTTTATCACCACCAATGCACTGCCTCTCATCTTATTAGATTACTTGGTCGGAACTAACAGTTATCTAACACACTTTAAACCATGCAGTTATATAAAAATATTCCACACTGGGGTGATGTGATGTTCCACTATATGAGACAGAGTGTGATTTCCACCCCCTAAAGTGTATTACTTTCTTATAATTGCATTGTGTAAAATGTGTTATTCTGCTTAAGCTACAGTGATTTTCCAATGATTATAATTTACATTAGCGAATGACACGTCATGCATTTTAATGGTTTATAATTAAGATTTTATGTAGTGGAACGCGTTAGCTCCTATTTTCAGGATACGTGTTACGTTACAAACTTAATAAAATCATTCCCTCACCAGGATCTCTCTTTCTCTCTTTCAAAAAAAATGTCAAAGCCTGTGCTGTTATACAAACAAAAAATTATATAATTTTTTGTATAAACGAGCTGTTATCTGTCCTAGTAGAATCATTTCTGTGTAGCTCTCAAATCTGATTGGTTTAGAAGGCATGTATTCTGACCAATCAGATTTGAGAGCTCCACAGAAATGATTCTACTAGGACAGATCACAGCTCATTTGTAGAAGACAGAAGAAATGACACAGCTTGGTCATACAACATTCATGAATGTGGTGTAATTAGATTAACTAAACTGCCCTGCTGATTTGTCTCCACAGGGAAGATGCGTGCAGTGGAAATGCACTTTTAATCAGTTTGCGACACAGGTACAAGAAACAGAGGCATGCTTCAGGACATGATTACTTAATCGCTGTGTTATTTTAACTGTCTGTAGCCCCCAGGAGGCGAACCTGCTCTGTGTAACGACATGAGTCTGGCGACCCTGAGAAATGTACAAAACAAGCTCAATTACACTGAAGGGAGTCAAGGTAAAAGCCGGGCAGAGACTTTTCTGTGAACCACATTCACATGGACAGCTGTGCCCCAGATTAATGATATATAAAAACAAATATAAAACAAGAGGCTGAGGAAATCTTTTCATTAAATGCGTGTCATAGTGTTTTACTTCCTGGAGATAAAGCAAATGCGAATAATTGGGTATAGTGTTACGAACCTGCTAACCGTGTTTTCTGGAATTTCTGTAGAAATATATACAATTTTAATTGTACCCTACAGAACTTTAAGATGCGTGTTTTATATTTTTAATTCAAAAAAATCTCCAGAAACAAATAAAGAACTCCTGCTATAACACTGATGTCATTAAGCTTCAGAGAACTTTATAGAATTTTTGAGATGACATTTATGTTATTTACTTTTTTTTTTTTCAAATCAAATCCAATTAGTTGTCTAAATTTCTTTTATTTCTACACTGCTAGAAACGATATCCACATGGTACACAAGGGCTCTCATTGTCTTCAGCAATAATTTAAATATCATTGCTGTATCATTGGTGTAGTGCTTAGCACTGTCGCCTTGCACCTCCGGCCAGGCTTGATTGCATGGAGTTTGCATGTTCTCCACGTGCTTGGTGGGTTTCCTCCGGGTACTCCGGTTTCCTCCCACAGTCCAAAGACATGCAGATTAGGCTACTTGGCGTTCCCAAATTGACCATAGTGAATGAGTGTGTGTGTGTGTGCTCTGCGATGGAGTGGCACGCTGTCCAGGGTGTACCCTGCCTTGTGCCCTGAGTCTCCTAGGATAGGCTCCAGGTCCCCGCGACCCTAATACAGGATAAAGCGGTATAGAAGATGAATGAATGAATGCTCAGGCTTTGATGCCTCTTTATTCAAGCACATTCTTTCACACCCATTCCTTTCCCTTGACATTTTTCTTGTCATTATCACCAAATTTTGTTGGCAGTGGTCCAGGAAAAGTTCACCTTGATAGAAGTGGGGATTGTGAAGACAAAGTACAAAATGGGAGGGGATGCATAAGGAACGGTACCTGACATAAAACGTTTACCCTAACCATAGGTCTATCCAATCACAGAACCATTTATTTAACATCCTTTCTACTGAACTGTATTTCTTTAGAATTTTAACATATACATTTCGGATATTACGCACAGTTCTATATATTTTTCCTATAAATAAAAACTTTAAATATAAGTACAGTACTATTTCACATAAACAACTAAAAAACATAAACAATCAAACAAACAAAAAAAACATGTGATGTTATGAATCTGTGCTACTTATTTGCCTGTGTGATCCTTTCGTTTTTGTCAGTCATGTTTGTACAGTTGTTAAAATGTAATAAAATTCAGCTCATCATATTGCCTAGGTTGTGCTAAAAAAAGAGTCACTCTAAACAGTAAGTCCCCCACTTACGAACATTTCCGCAGTTACAAAAGGACCGCGGATCTATGAGCATTTGTATATGTGAACAAATCGCGGAAGTAGCTCATGTGCAACCAAGAGTATAATGCAAAACAAAAACACAAAATACCTGTTTGTTTGTTTTCATACTGAGGAACAAATCTGTCTTACAAAAGTACTCTCGAAACGAAACTCATCTGTAAGTCAGGGATTTAATTCATTGCACAATCCTGACCCTCATATAGATTTACATCATTGTAATGCAAAAAACGGCAAAGAAAAAGTTGTTTTTAAGGGCTACATGCGCTGACAAACATCATTGTATACCAAAGAGCTTTTTTTCATAATCTTAACATGAGGTAGATGGAGGGAGGGGTTAGCAGGCTGGATCTCTGACATAAAAAATTAATAGAAATATAAAAAAAATTATTATATTGTGTTACATTTGCATTTAGTCATTTGGCAGACAAATATTGTTTTAAAGGTCATACGTATATGTTGTTTGTGTTTTGAAGGAGACCACTATTGTGCTTGCAGGTAATGCAGGCCGGTTCTGCTGGCTATATTTCAGTTGCACTTACGTAGTGCCTGGCTTTTGAATTTAGCTCCACCCCACATGCGTAGCTCATCCCAATTTCCTTAAAAGTAAACACATATCATTGAAAATGGGTGGCTTGGTGTTACTTGTTTTCAACAGAGCTGTTGAGATTACAAACGGTTCCTTTAGTGACTTCAATCCTGAAGACATCAAGATCATTACAGAGTGTCACAGATAAGGAATCCCACCACTCTAACGTGACTATTATCCTCAGTGTCAGATTTTCATCTGCACATGCGGCACAAGGACAAAGATTTGGATTAAATACCGAAAGTGTAGTTAGTGTAGGATTACACAGTACATCTCACTGTCATTGTTATGATTTTACTTGCGGTATTAGGGTGTTAAAGAGTGAGATTTTGCAAGTTCACTTAAATGTTTTAGTTTAAGTATGATAAATATGTCAGGCTTTAAATATATCCTGGCTAGTAGTACTCCACAACCTTTACATAAAGATCACAACATAATGTAGGATCAGAAGGAACATTTTAAGCAGCGCCTCACACATTTTAGACTGAACTGTAGAGAATTAATGCTTGTGGATTTGGTTAGGTTTTAGACTGCACATGGATAAATGAAGAAAGAAAAAACACTGGCTGAGGACTTAAGGCTTGAGCATGAGGCTGAAAAATGTACTCTGAAATCCCTTTCATTTATTAGTCAGAAGTACAGTGATGGAAAACGGTAATCCTTTACAAAGTGCATACAGAAATAAAAAAAAACCCGTGTGAACGCAGAGCCAGGCCTGAATAAATGATTAGATAATTATATGAATTAAACTATTTTTTTGTGCATCACATTAAGCATTTATATTCTCCTTTTGTCCTTTATATCTGTATCACGTGGCATTTCTATAGTGCTGCAGCTTAGTTTGGGAGTCGGGCCAGTTTTGCAGATCACTTTTTACAGAAAAGGTTGCTGCAACACCAAAACGAGTTCCCTTGAGATGCTCTGACTGTAACTACTGTGTTCTTATTTGAAGAATCAAATCAAAAATCGTAATTGCTCATCTTGTGAAAATTTCATTGTTTGATATAAATGCAATATTTTTTCTTGAATTGTCATAACATTGAATGTGTGCATTATTCTCTTTTCCACCAATTAAATATTACTACTTACAGTAAGTTACAATTTCCTGAGGTGCTTCACATATACTTTATATACATACATATTTCTGCAAAGGATAAACCCAGTCCACTTACAGTTGATGTGTAAGTACTGTAACTACGAGGGCCGTTCAAGTCAAGCCAGGACTTCAAACACAGTACAGAGACTCTTAGCCACAGTGAAACATTTGAATGGTGCAAATGTGTTTAAAAAGGCTGTGCATCCGAGAATGATGATCCCAGCCAAAGTTGCTCAGAGACTACTGCAGACGTGTCTGTGAACATTTCCTGTAAATCTATGGATAACTTGTCACCAAGTTGGCGAAAAGATGCATCTGTTTGTGAGATCAGTACACACAATCACTCACAACACACCACCTTCAAGATTACAGGAACTCGGATGGAATTCGGTTATTGCCCCATACAATCCTGACCTCACTCGAAGCCAGTTCCACATGTTTGGGCCATTAAAGGAGTTCATGAGAGACCAGCGTTTCAAGCATGAAGCAGAGAAAACTTCAAACTTGATGGTATCCAAGCATTTGAAAGGCTGGGATAAGTGCAATAGCCTAAGATTATATACTGTAGAGAAATAAATGTAGTTTTTAATCTCATAGCGGTGTTGTTATTTTCCATCCTCTGAGCAGAGAAACACGACAGCAACACGGCACGGAGTAACTATAAATTGAGCACACAGAATGCAAACTTTCACCACTTTTCCTCAAAAGGAAAGAAAAATTTGTGACTATGACAAAATATAAGATGGAATTACTGAAAGAATTAAGTATATGTGACATCACACAGGCTGACCGGAGCAAACTGAAATCTAATGCTGAATGCAAATGCGTTAAACCCATTAGAATAAATGCAGGTAAAGTATAGAAAGTTGTGAGAAACATTTCATTGCATTTAGATAAAACTTCAGAGACCATTTCTTCAGCCGAAAAGAGATCCAATTATTTTAAAGACTCAGAAGCACACTGACTGAATGAGTCAAAGGTTAACTGTGATGTGCATATTTTAATGAAGAAGAAAAAAAGTTGACTAACAGCAAAAGCCACATTCGTTGGACTTCAAACAACATTCCCAACAACATATTTTTCATACCAGAGATACGTGCTGCTCAATAAAATTTTACATTTAAATTTGAAACTCTTGTATTTAAAGTTGTTTTGTATTGTTTAAATGCTTCCCATGGCTGAGGGGGGAAAAGTAATGGCGTACGGAAAGGTATAGATTTGGTTACTCAATGTTCAATTCAGATGTGAAGCCGTTGAATAAAGCTTTCAGACTATATGCATTTAAATTATGACTCAAAATCTGAGTATGCAACAAAATCTGACAAAAATGCAAGGTACTGAATCTGGATATTCATCAAATCTGGATTTAAATCAAATCGACACCTACGTAGGTATCATAATAATATTATATTGGTGATTCACGTCCGTAAGTAATTATATATAATATAACACGATATAACATCAAAATAAAAAAAAGTCGTATAAAAGTGTGAAAATTAAAATATTTAAAATAGTGGTGTATTAAATGAAATTCCACAAGTGAACAATACATGTAGGGGTCTGGTCCTTCTGAAAGATTGTAGAACTGCTAAAAAGGTTGATTAAGCCAAGACAAATACATTAAAACTCGCTTTATCGGACCTCATAGGAACATAAACGCATTCACCTTGGCATCAAGAGATACACCGATCAGCCATACCATTATGATTATTGACAGATGAAGTGAATTATCTCCAGTTATACAACAGTTAGTTCCAACCGAGTAACCTGTTTGGACGAGAGGCATTCCAAGTGTGGTGAAAATAGACGATAACACCACTGGGACATTTAATTATATGCAGCACTCTGCATCCCAGGTGTTATACAGTCATTAATTACATTAACTGTCGGTCGCAGCATGGGACAAAGTAGATCGGTACTGAGAGAGAGAGAGAGAGCGCAACTGTCTGCCACTTTCAAAACCAGTCACAGAAACACTTTGATGAACAAAAGACATCTGAAAAACGTCATGTTATCACTCTCATTTGATATTGTGATATTGCTTAAATACTGATGACAGGATCATGGACATCCAGAATTCATTAATGCCTGCAGGGAACAAAGAGCTAAGCGGACACAGAGATCAAGGTTGTGGACCCAGTCTCCAAATTCCCCAGATCTCAATCCAGATGCAATTGAGCATCCATCAAACGTGCCACCCAAAAACTTTGATACATGGAGACACCACCACTTAAAACACGACACCCAATGGATCCGCCGATAACATCCCAATTCCGCACACCATAGCACACCCCCCAGAGGTCTTGTAGAATCATGCCCCGAGAGGCCCACAGAACCCAAACAATATTGGGCTTAATGTTTTGCGTTTGCTATGTTATGTCTGATCAGGGTATAATCGTGAGTTTGAGCGACAGGCATCCATGGCTGGGAGTCCAAAAGAGCAAAATTGGCGATTCTTTTTACGTAGAATTGGTGGCAAATGCCCTCCTCTGTCGATCACAGTGACACTCGCCAGTCATGGGTCTCTGTGAGCTCATGTATGCAGAAGAGGGTGAACAACACGTTCCACTGACTGTGTTATGCAGCTCTGCAATGCAATTTCTAAAAGATCATTATTCTAAATGCAATAAGAATAATGAGAGATTTTTCACTGTTAGTTATGTTTGAAGCATGATGCATGTGTTTCACAGTGGCAAAGGAAAATAAAATAATTCCAGAGAATTTTATGCTCTAAAAGGAGGAGACATTCATAAAAAAAAATAATAATCTAAATCTGGTTTGTTTGCTTCAATATACAGCTCTGCATCCAATGCTTACCTACTGTAAAACACTCCAGTCTCGCAACCCTAAGTCCAAGATTGCACTAAAATCTTCGTAAACCCACACTCATGCAGTCATACAGAATTAAGTTTAGGGGCAACAGCTGTCCTGATCAGTCTGACCACTAAGCTAAGCCTATGCACTGCTTGTCCCGCACACAAACACACTCAAGTCTATCTACGGCAGGTCTGTTTCTAACTCAGGTCTCTGGTGTCAGGTCTATAGGGTGTTTGGAGCTGTTCTCCACTATGCTCTGCCTAATCCAGCTCCATAGGGGACATCACAATTCCCAAATCTCCAACAGCTGCGCTTATTCTATCCATTCAGCCCTCCTGATCATCAGAATCCTGACTTTCTCTCGCTTTTCTCAAGCAGAGCCAGAACATAAGGCTGTGGTGTTGCAGCTTAGGAATGCTGGATGAGAGATACAGAAGAGAAGAATGAATCAAAGGCCAGGAGCCAAGAGACTAGACATGCAACTGATAACTTTGCACCTGTTTAACAATTAAAATCTGGCAAGTGAATTATTTGCATCCTTTGCCAAACAATGATCGTGCAGGGAAACACATACATATTCAAGAAAATATGCCAAAAAATAATAAAGTATAATGCTTAATGGCTGACATAACTGTAATATAAAGTAGTTAAGGGAATATTCGGAAACATATTGAAGCATAAAATATTGAATTATGCTTAACGACTAAAATGTGCTTAGTGATTTTAGTGACAGTTTGTTGCTTGATGCATTTTCCTTTTTTTTTTAATAATCTAAGCTGAGAAGCACAATGACATAAAAAAAATTCCAATGAAATCTAAAATGAAATTCATAAGGGACAAGTGCAAGGTTTTGTTGTTAGTGCCTAAAACTAAAACAGCAAGCGTCTTTTTCAACTTCCCTGTTTACAGCAACTTAACACATCGTGTTAAAGTTAAGTAGAAATCCAAAGGCTGGAAGTTCCAGAATACTTTGCAGCTATATGATACAGTTGTAAACGTTAATGAGAGGTGAGAAAGCTTAATGGGACTAAAGGACTAAAGGGCTGCTGCACTGAATTCGACACACTCTCCTCAGCTCCCAATTCGACAAGTCATTAAATTAACATGGCTGCTCACAAGACGAACACAGTCAGCCATAACATTAAGACTATTACCATTAAAACCACCTAGATTTTCATCTTGTGACATCAGGGAGACTCTGGCTTCTCAGGTCTTAGGGCCTCTCGTGGTGTGCTGTAGGTTGTGGGGTCTCCATGGGTCAGACTTTTTTTATCCAATGGATCTCATGGGTGCTCACTTGGATTTGGAACTTGAAAATTTGGAAGCCAGGTTGGCGACCTTGGGATCTTTTCCTGCTGAGCACCATGTGGAGCGGGCTATAGACCACTCAGTGTTATGGAGCCTTTCTATAGTGGCCAGCATTTACTATATGTGGTGATTTGTGCTGCATTGGCTTTTCTAGGCATGAGCACCCACGATCCTGTCATCAGTTCTGGCTTATAGCTGGTTATCAGTATTGTCCAATTTACCTGTCAGTGGTCATGATGTTATGTCTGATTGGTGTATACTGTACATGTTGTATGTAACCATGCATCCATCTAGGAACCTCTGTAGTCCAACTAGGGATCGTCGAGGTCAATGGTGACCATATTCACATGCACATTCATGTTGTACGTAACAGTAGTTAGTAAAAAAAAAAGTAGTTTGGTAAATATACATCACAGTCATCTGAATGTAGCATAAATCAGAATGCCACCACCAGTAGTTGAAAGGCAGGGTGAGTAATGAAGGAAAAAGGAAAAATGCTGTCAAATAAATCTTATTCACCGCTAAAGATTATACATTATATATACTGTAGATTAACATAGTCATTTTGGCTGCATGTTTTCTATACAGTACAATATACTGTACATTAACTCAGAGTACATCTTTGCAAACTTCAAAGAAAGTCCCCAACTGCTGTGGTCCTGCAGCGTGTCTTATTTCATTAGAGGCATTCCACCAGGGTTCAAGGCACATTCTTCACTTTGTGCATAATCTCCCATGTTGAGAAAAAGAGCCTAGTGTGGGCTGCCTGTGCCCTACTGGAGCGCAGTGCTGAATGATGCAAAACATCTTCTCCTACCCGTTAAATGAAAAAAAAAAGGTTATTTCTTAGAAAAATAATTTTTAAAAGACTATACAATGATATTAATACTATACTTTCCAATTTCATTTGCCTTGCTTTTGCTACCACACTTCATTGTCACTGTAGCCATGAGTTACTCAGGATCCTCATCATCAAGTCTTAATTTGCATGTGCAATCATGTTAGTAGGCGTGTTTGAGAGATTTACTAAGAAGAATTGTGATAATGACTTCAAATGCAAAGTAGTGAAGAGAAACAAGATGTAAATGAGATGGTTGGTCGTTACTATGTGTTCTCTATAGCAGCAGCGAGTTCAGATGTCAAAAAGACAAAATTGAGACCAAACCAAACATAATGTATGATTATAAAACATAAGCATTTAGGAATAACATATTCCTAAACAGCGGCGCGGTGGTGTAGTGGTTAGCACTGTCGCCTTGCACCTCCAGGGTCTGGGTTCGATTCCCCGGCCAGGCTCGATTCCCGTCTCTGTGTGCATGGAGTTTGCATGTTCTCCCCGTGCTTGGTGGGTTTCCTCCGGGTACTCCGGTTTCCTCCCACAGTCCAAAGATATGCAGGTTAGGCTAATTGGCGTTCCTAAATTGCCCGTAGTGTGTGATTGGGTGTGTGAGTGTGTGTATGTGTGTGTGCCCTGCGATGGATTGGCACCCTGTCCAGGGTGTACCCCGCCTTGTGCCCTAAGCCTCCTGGGATAGGCTCCAGGTCCCCCGCGACCCTGAATAGAAGGATAAAGCGTTATAGAAGATGAATGAATGAATGAATATTCCTAAACAAAATGGATATAGATAATTTAATAGCTGCCCTTCGGTCATATTAATTTGCATACACAATCATCATTACTGAGATCACGCTCAAGCTTAGTAAACCCACATTGTATTTACTGTATTTACATTGGTTTTTTTTAATCCTCTATAGACCCTGCTAGTAAATCATTCATTAATTCATTCATTCATTCATTTTAGTAATTACATTATTCTATTTAGGTTTGTGATGGACACACTCCGTCTCAACTCGGGAAATTTAGAGTAGTTGAGCCACGTCACTGAACCGGAACTTAATGGAGCAGCTTGTAAATATCAATAACATGAAACTATCATGGTGCACCTATGATGTTTTATGAAGTGGCAGAGTCAGAGCGTCCCTCTAAACCTAGAACAATGTGCCTCTGATCCTATTATACGCTGGCATCTCAGTATACCAGCTTTCTCCTTATGTAATATTTATCTTCAGATGAACATTCTCATTTAGCTATCCAGTCTAGACCACTCCGCACTGCTCTTTATGGCCAATGTCACTCTGTGCCTGGTGTTCTTTTAGTGATTTTGCTATCATTAAAGTGATAGAAGTAGCGATCTTGCAAGAAAGAAATTGGAGAAGCACCGACCAGAGCCTAATGAGAAATAATGGAGAGGACTGAAGAAGTGCAGTAAGACACCTAGATAGCAGAATCGTGTGTGTGTGTGTGTGTGTGTGTGTGTGTGTGTGTGTGTGTGTGTTTTTGTGGCTGTGTGTGCCTTACTTATGCCTTTGTGCCTGAAGTAAGGAAAGATAATCTGTAAGACAGGAGCTACACGAGCACACAAATCATTTTACAATAAACAGAATGGCTGTGTTCAGAGTTGGTGGCTTACATTCAAAAAGCTGGATCAATATTTATTTGGGAAAAGGTCCTTGTATTTATTCAGTCAGATAACTTCATTACTAAGGTTGATTTTCTGCATGGCCTGTTTGGATTTCTATTTAATGAACTGAATGTGCTGACTACTTATAACAGTTTTAAGCAAGCTATTTAAGTTGTTGAAATTAAGAATATAATGCTAATATTTCCGTTTATTCAATGCGCTCTCATACTTACTATAGGTAACTTTATTTCATATTTGCATCCATATAAAAGCCAGTCTTCGGATCAAGCGAAGTCAAGGATTTTGAGATGATGCCAAAATATGTCTGTTAATGTTCCAGGTGAATTTCCTTTTCCTTCACTAATTTTTAAAGTGCCAATTCACTGGTAGCACCTTCAAAATAAACCACTAGTAAACACCCCTTTGCAGAAGTGTGTGATTTTAGCCAATCGTTGGGCAGAGACTGGAAACGGTTAGAAAAAAAATTACATAAATCTAACATTTAAATCTAATCAATATTTAGTGTTACCCTTTGGCTTCAGACCAGCATCACTTCCGACACTTGTACACTTTGTTGGATTAGAATCAAGTGTATGATTAACCAATTATACAGTACCAAGCTAATGATCATGTCAGTTGAAATACTGTCATTAACTGAAACAAAAACAGCTGTGTATGAAGCTCACAACTGGTCAAGCTATGCTACTAAGGTGAGGTTGTGGAAGTTATGTCACAGGTCGTACACCATGGCAAGATTGAGCACAGCAACAATATACAAGGTAGTTTTACTGCAACAGCAAGGTCTCTCCTAGGCAAGCAGACTAGGGTTTCAAGAAACGGGCAATGCTGAGGACCCTAGACACAGTGGTCGGCCAAGGAAACTTGCAGCAAATGAAAGACACATCATGCTTACTTCTCTTTGATATTGGAAGATGCTCTGCAGTGCAGTCAGCAAAGAACTGGCAGACAAAAGTGGGGCCCAGGTGCACCCATCTAATGTCTGGGAAGTCTGACCAGAAGTGATGTTCATGGAAGAATTGTGGACCAAAAGCCATACCTCTGACGTGGAAACAAGGCTACGCGACTAAACTGTGGACGTACATATTGAGGAGGTTTATATTGACATACCAGTTTGGCATTTGTGCATTTACACCCCATTGACTCAAAAACCCCTCTATAAATTATTCTTTATCAGTTTGTTATACTTCTTGCTTCTTTGGATAAAATAGTTTTTCCCAAAACTGCTTAAATGGAGATATCTCATTTTGTAGTCAAACTGTTTATTTTAATACATGTCTAATATTATAATCTGCATTCCAGCATTATAAGCACTGCCTGTAGCACTTCTACCTGTAGAAGATAAGTTAGAATGCAGAGTGGGATGAAACCAAAAGCTATAAAGGTTACGAATTCAGACAAGAACGTAATTTATTTTCTAAAAAAAAAAAAAAAAAAACATGTGTGGACAGCTATTTATGAATCTATTTATTTGACATTCTAAAAAGCCTATAATTGCGGTTGATGGCTATCTCACCGAGACGCAAGCAACCAAGACGGACGTTCATAATAAAGACTGATTTGTAATTCTTTTCCTTTTTGGCAGACGTTCAAGAATAAAAAATGCTTTTTTCACTTGATTGCCCAACATTCTGATATATGTTTCAGTATATGCAGTAAAAAATAAATAAACAAACAAACAAACAAACAAATAAATAAATAAATAAGACGCTCCTTGTGTGCCTGAAGAGCAGGTGGTAGGCTGATTGGAGAGCATGAGCCATGCACTGTAAACACAAAAAGATTGAAAAGAAAGGCAGAAAAGATATTAGGAGCTGCTGCCGCTGGCAACGTTAAAGCAATTATCTGCCTTTAGCTTTTTACTGTGCATCCATGAACTGTTCAGAATATCCCAAAGCATCACAACTGTATACTGTAAGTCTGTAATTTAGCCTTTAACTTCAGTTTCTTTCAGTTTCATTAATAAAGCCTACAACGTCCCAACAGACAAGCGATTCATAACAAAGCTATTTCTTTTCATATTGCTTTATTAAAATATCATCAGATCACCTACAGTAGATGACTTACCTATCCATGGCAATTTGAAAGCTTTTGTCAAGTAAGCAAAGACAGAGAAATGCAGTTAAAGTGCTTTTTGCATACCTTAAACAAATATCATTGACTGAATGTACTTAGTTACCATTTTTATAGGTATCTGAATATAATCCCTAATTTATTTTACAATCTTGATAGTCTTTTCATTCATTCATTCATCTTCTATACCGCTTAATCCTGTGTTCAGGGTCGCGGGGGACCTGGAGCCTATCCCAGGAGACTTCGGGCACTAGGCGGGGTACACCCTGGACAGGGTGCCAATCCATCGCAGGGCACACACACATACACACACTCACACACCCAATCACACACTACGGGCAATTTAGGAACGCCAATTAGCCTAACCTGCATATCTTTGGACTGTGGGAGGAAACCGGAGTACCCGGAGGAAACCCACCAAGCACGCGGAGAACATGCAAACTCCATGCACACAGAGATGGGAATCGAACCCAGACCCTGGAGGTACAAGGCGACAGTGCTAACCACTACACCACCGCGCCGCCTCTTGATAGTCTTCTCATTAGTAAATGAAATATTTAATCTCTTCTAGGAAAAGTGCACCTGCATATTACTAATAATCCATAACACTGTATAATTACTTAAACAAACCATTAAATCACTGACGGCTGCTATCAAATCGAAGATCACGGGCCTCTTGATTGTTCTCATTTCATTATGGCATCCATGAGCTCTGATGTTTCAGCACCACCTTTTCCGAGCCGGTTCTCTCCTGTCCTCACTGACCCTGAGACGAAATGATAAGAGATTGGAGTTTTTGTACCCTGGAGGTTTGATGAAGGGATTAGAACCTCAGCCAGAAGGATTACAGCACTCTCCATCCATACCGATCACTCAGAGACTAGGCATCTGATTTATTAAAGGGCTGAATGTGTAATAACGTGCAAAAATTAATAAACACCCACCCACCCACACCGAGCTGATTTACCAACAAAGAGCTATAGAGGATTTCATCTTTCATATGAGTAAAATACCACACATTGACATTTTGCTGCTTTATGCATTTTTAAAGCAGTCCAGAAAGGCAGGGCATTTATTTTTTTTCTTGTCACTTGAAGATAACAAAAGTTGTTTTCCGTTTCTGGTCTCTCTGGACCTACACAGAGGTGCAAAAGAAATGGGCCGTGTTTATGTAAATCGGTTAATGTGATTCTGAAGTCACAGCTGTTAAATCTGTGGAAGCCCATTTTCATCAGTTGGAAAACATAATAGAACCAAGTTTTAATAATGAGAAATGTTAGTAAAATTATGCCTTAGGCCAGTTTTAGACTTTAAGATTTTACCAGACTTTTAAGCTTAATTGCTTGTCACATTGTATAAGATTCCAATAAAATCTCAAATCGAGTCTTTAAAACACTGTGAGGGTTTCACTGCAAAAAAGCAATTTTCACTGTAAAAGCCATTTTCAGACTTGTCACTCTGGCAAATTATTTCTTTTATTTATTTCTTTTTTTTAATGGATATTTCCCCAAATTTCCCCCTAATTTATTCCTGTCCAATTCCCACCCGTCACTGGAAGGGCACTCTCCCGTCAAGGTGACAGCTACCAACCAGGGAGGGTGAAGGCTATCACGCTTTCCTCTGAGACACGTGACGCCAGCCGACTACCTCTTTTTAAACTCTCTTGCTCGCCCGACATTGGGGACATTGAACTGTCTGCCCCTTATGCTTGCGTGGGCTTACAGACACCCATGATTGGCTAGTGTCCCTAGATTGTTGTGAGACTGTGTGTATGACACTCCATCCCCCAAGAAAGTGATGGCCAATCTGGTCTCCTGATTCCTGGCTGCGGATGGCTACAGTATCACCTGGGAATCAAACTCAGAATCTTCCAATGATAGAGTGATCGAATACTGCTGTGTCACTCAGGAGATATACTGGCAAATCATTTTCCTCAGGCATGGAAATTTGTCTATAACCAAACAATTTTGTCGTTGTTGCGGTCGTAGTATTTTTTATATCTTTCATTTGTAGGCTTTGAACAAAAGTAAGGTTTTGGCCAAATACAACAGCGATGACCTTCGTAAAAAAAAAAAAAAAAAAAAAGTCAATAGCATCACTATGTCATATGGTCAGTTAAGAGAAATGAATAGTTGGAAAAAAGAGCAGCTGCTATGAATGAACTGAATGTGTTTGATGGACTTGTAAATGTGCATGAGCAAACGATAAGGATAAGGACATTTACAGTTCACCTCCATTACAGTTACCACTGCACTCATGCTCTAATATGATAAAGACATATTCTCGTCCACTACCGAAGTGGAAGAACTTAAGATGATAACAACCCTGATCATCATTCTCAATGTTAATCATGATCTTCCACAATCTTTGTAATTGTAAAAACTCAATAAAACTGCTATCAGGATGTTATTCGGTTATTCTATATGTTAATAATAACATTTCAGCATGTTATTATTAAAACTCAATCAGCATGTTATTGATACTAAGCTGCATGTTTGCATTTTTGCAAAAAAAAAAAAAAAAAAAAACACAGTCCGGTTTATTAATTTTGACAAAATGTTATATAAGGTTAACTTACAGTTTTTTGGAAAATAAAACAAAAAAATACACTGATATGACCAAAACAATTTTGACAACATATATTGGCCTCTGTGCCTTTTTATACCCTTGTGACTCAAAGAAAGCATGCATAAAATATTCTCTATCAGATTGTAATACTTCTTGCATCATTTATAAAACAGTTTTACTCAAACCTGCTAGAATGAATTTGTCTCATTTTTTGTGGTGAAAGCCATATTATGTATGTTCTCCATGTCGAATTACAGTACATGATGAAGGTCAGCTAATAATTAGAACTTGTACAAAAAATGGGCTCGCATACAGTATACACAAATATTTATCAACATGAACTTGGGGTAGGCAGCACAGTGGTGTAGTGGTTAGCACTTGCACTTCCAGGGTCCGGGTTCGATTCCTGGCCAGACTTATTTCCCGTCTCTGTGTGCATGGAGTTTGCATGTTCTACCCGTGCTTGGTGGGTTTCCCCCGGGTATTCCGGGTTTCCTCCCACAGTCCAAAGATATGCAGGTTAGGCTAATTGGTGTTCCCAAATTGCCTGTAGTGTGTGCGATGGATTGGCATCCTGTCCAGGGTGTACCCTGCCTCGTGCCCTAAGCCTCCTGGGATAGGCTCCAGGTCCCCGCGATCCTGAATACAGGATAAAGCGGTATATAGAAGGTGAGTGAGTGAACTTGAGGTAATGAGGTCTATTATCATGACTCATTTTCATTTTGCCATTGCCACTACTGTATCTATGACTGTCTATTGGCAAAACATCCTCTGACTGTTGCCTTTTAGCTGAGTGTCGTAGGAGCAGTCACGCTCTGAAACCTACAGTATGTCACTGGCTATCGTCCTGGCAATAAACTGGTCGCCAGTGAACCATCACGTTTCGCTTTTTAACACTGCAGACTTGCAGAGATTGCACAAAAATGTGCAGTTTTTATTCAGTGAAAGCAACCGCAGCCCACGGTATCAAGTCAGCTGTAGAAAACGCATGAGAAAGTCAATGTTCACACCTTCATTACTGAAAGCATTGAAACAAAAGTCTATAAGAAAATATTTTCGGAGGTTGTGAGTGGTGAGGAGAAAAGGCAGGAATTCAAATGCTGGTGATGGATATCATTCATGGTCAGGAGTCTAAGACAGAAAAATTAGCTGACATAGGAACTCAGGAAGATGGCCGATAGCGTTTTCCTCTGAGTGTGTTCAATTGTCCTGTCCTGTCCATGACAGTAGTTTAAAAAGGAGACGCCTAATTTTCACGTTTCTTTTCTAACAGATGTGTTATTAAAAAGTGCTAGGTAGTTAAGAAAACAATGGGTTTAAATTAAGTTTAATAAGATATTTAACTAATATCATAATGTAATATAAACATATATACACTATACATACAGTACTTCTCTCTTCTACAGTATATACAGTACTCTTTTGTGTTGTTTTGTTTATACTGTATTATATTATGAACAGATTTTCAGGGTGACTCATGGGAGTTATTTTTTCGCTCCTCAGTTTCAGTCTTAATTTTCAAGACACGATCTAACCTCAGCTGGTAGAAACTTAGGCTTATTTTTTAGCACATTCTCCTATTTTGCATAGAACATTACTCACGCAATTACTTTTTGTAAATCACCTCTGAGACGCCCACCAACTGTGTGGACACAAATTAGTCCTCATTATTTGGTATATCAGTAAATGAGCTGACGCTGAAGTCACTTCTAACTGCTGCAAAATCTCAGTCTCATTACAGGAAGGAGAAAATGTGCAATGTGTCCATTGTAGTCGTCTATCCAGCACACACACACACACACACACACACACAGACTGACCAGTGAGAAAACATTTGGCTGCTTACAAGGAATTTCCTTCCTGATCCACCATGCAATCAATGGCATCTGTGAAGCATGCTTAGCCAAGATTCTTAAGCAAAAAAAAAAAAAAAAAAAAAAGTTTACTGCTGACCCATGGCATGTGTCAAGGCAGGTGGGTGTGGACTGGGGTGCTGTGAGACTCCTCTCCCTCCCTGTTCCCTTCAGTCTAATCCGGATAGACGGTAAGGCACTATGTGCAGAGTGTGAGATAGCTAGAGGATGAGATGTCAGCAACAGTAAACCCTCCTGATCTCACACACAGGGGCATGACATCACCGGCCAAGCCTGCCATGAGCTTCTGCGGATGGAGATCATTTTATAACAGAAATGTAAAGCAGATACAGATTTAAATTGTTTTATTTTTATATTCATCTAGCATTCTGAGCTATATTTACAGACTATAGTTATGAATTAATTTTTGATGTTTCTGCTTTACACTTCAGAGCAAATTTAAATTAAATAGACTTGTGTACCATGTTTAAATTTAATAGTTGATAGTGTATACCACATGAAATTGGATACAGATTAATCACAATGCAGTGTGTTGAAACAAACAACTGTTTAATCTTGCAGCTAAATAGGTTGTGCCTATTCAAACAGCGTCTTAAGATAATTACAGACCAATTCAGAATTCTTTTCCTCTGTAATATGTTTAGATCTCTATTCATTGTTTCATCTCATTTCAGACCAAATCAGTAGAAAATATTCAGGTAAGGGTATATCAGGACTATGTTATGCTAGTGTCATCACACAAAACGCAATTTATACAGGATCTAAGTATCGACAAGTATGTCCAAGTCAAACCGGGACTTGCAATGAAATTTCTCATGAATGAAAGAGCAAAACTGATTGACATACAGAAGACTTCAAGCACAGTATGGTGATGAGACTCTTAGCCACACAAAAAGATTTAAGGAGAACACAGCAAGGCCGTGTATTTGTGAATGACAATGCCGGCTGAGATGACTCAGTGCCCACTCCAGTCGTCCCTGTGAACATTCAGCCTATGGAATGCCTGACCACTGAAAATCAACAGATAACTTGTCACCAACTTGTGGATGAGACGCATCTGCCCCTGGGAACTAAACATACATTCACTCACGAACAGCACATTACACGCCCTCGGTTGGGAGTTACTGCCATTTCGCCTAAACAGTCTTGAACTAGTTCCAAGCCATATCCACCCACTTGGGCCATTAAAGGAGTTCCTGTGAGGCCAGCATTTCAAATGTGAAGCAGGCAGTCCAATTATGGCTGAGGAAACCTTCCACATTTATGGCATCCAAGCACTCGTGAAATGATGGGAAAAGGGATCATGATTGTGTTCTGTTATTCAACACAATCAAACATCCCTGTTGGGTTTGAACACATGACCATATTTAGTGGATGCCCTAATGACTGAAACAATACGATGTGTGACATAAGCCTTACCCCAAAATTTGTCACTATAGCAACTGATATACAAGAAACGTAAATACTGTATTCACCGCCACATATCTAGACCTCCTTCCTTATGGCAACTTTTCCTTCCAATTCCCAAACTACTACAATGAATACTAAAAAAAGCCAAGTTGTCCCATTTGCCTGGGGTTTGTACTGCCTGTTATTAACTAGGTAATAAAACAAAATAATACCACATGAAAAGAGGCACATTTAATACCACATATTCAAAGAGAAAGTATGTCTGGTCCTGTGGGGGGAGTATAATAAATGATCTGAACAGTAAAAAAAAATATCACACAGTTAATGTTTTAACATAGTTTTCAACTACCTGTTATATAAACTGTTAAATGGTTCCACACAGTTCACAATTTCAGTGTTCAAATTGCTACTCAAAATGTCAAGTGCAGGAGAGCAAAACAAACCAACAGCATTTTAAGCCTCTGTGCAATTATCATTAGCATTAACATTAGATATAAAGTGTTGGATTTAACACTTTCTTTTTTAGGCTTATTTTATGGTGTTTTTTTGTAAGCTGAAAAGAGGAAGAAAAAAAACACTGGCGTCTCCTAATAGCTATATTGATGTTTTATTTAACTATTTAATTGATGTCTTATTTAACAGTAGCTAGTGAAAATATAGAAACATCAGTTAAGAGAAGAGCACCAGGGAAAACATTTCTAATACGAGATGGGGTCTGGAGATTAATATTAGACAGTTCAAAATAAGAGTGCACTGTCAATCATTGCTATTTAATATTTAGCAGTTGCAGGTTTGGAGTTGATCTGACCCAGCTGTCTAGCTATTACAATTTGGCCCTTCTCACACTAGCTACATTTTCAATATCTCATTATAATGGCGAATGAAAGTGAGTAGAATATATTAGGCAGCAAGTAAACCTTTCTTCTTGATGTTGATCTGTTGGGAGCTGAAAAAATAAGCAAGCGTAAGCATTTGAGTGACTTTGATAAGGGCCAAATTGTGATGGCTAGAGGACTGAGTCCAAAACTGCAGCTCTCATGGGATGTTCCTGGTCTAAAGTTCAGAACCAAGGATGGAAAACCAGTGAACTAGCAATGAGGTCATGGCCAAAAATGATGCACATGGGGAGTGAAAGCTTTACAGTCACCGGATCCCGACCTTATTTCAGACGATCTGATACTGTATATTAGACAGCACCACCATCATCTGTAGGAACATCCTTTGGAAGATCTCATTGCCTGGGGTTGGAAGAGTAAATAAAACTTGGTTAAGTTTAGGCAGTATTTAACAATATTCATTCACGGTCCCTTTGATCAATAGATGTTATTATTATTATTATTATTATTATTATTATTATTTTAACATTTCTCTGACATGAGCAAAGAGTTATTTAAGCATGTAAACAATGTTACAGAAATGTCAGGAAGTTTAAGGAGTAAAAATAGAAACTAAATTATTTACTAAGGAAGTAAACTGATGCAAACTGATGACAGACATAATGTAACGATTATGCATACATTATGCATTATACAACATTATACACCGCTGCATTTTTTTACACAATCATAATAATAATAAATTGTTAATTTAAGCAAAATGTGAAGCAAAATGCAAATATTAATAATACACATATAAAACAAGTGAGAAAGAACATTTATAGATTTTTACTGCAATGTAAAACCTATTTGGATCTGGTAGATTTTAAAGCTTCTACAGCACTATTTGACTTAAATTTCTGCCCACAAGAAAGAGGACTTTAACCAAGAACCATACTAGTGTGCTCCAAAAGTACATAGACATGTCTGGCAAATATTCTTACAGCCTGAGCAAAGGTCATTATCCACAATATAGAGCTTTGGATGTCTAGCCGCACCTTCAGCCATAACGTTAAACAGTGCACACACTCTATAATCGGATAAGACAGATTGGCTGTACACAATAAAAGTAGCTTGTATAACTCCCTAAGCCTCACCAGAGAGCCACACAGGAGACACTGAGCTTCATGTCACACCGTGTTCTTCAGTGAAAAGCATTTCCAGGATGAATTACGTGTCCACTTCAGATCACAGCTCCAGCTAGATTTGTTAGCGGCTCTGGGAGGCTGTGGCTCGGCCGTGTTTGAGCTGAGAGATGGATGGTGAAAGTCTCAGCAGGCGCAATCATTAACAGCTTCACCTCAGGTAGCTGCATGCAGGAGTTCGACACTCTCTCTTTGCCATAATGGGAAAACACCTGATGGATAAGAGGCTAAAGAGGAACAGCAGAGGGGACGTGAGAGGCATGGGGGTTTGTGTAAGTGCAGGTTATAATAAGTGTTCTTATTAAGAAGTGCTATATAATAAATGGAGGGTCTTCTACATGTGGTGTAGGGAATTTTACAGTCTGATGATTTATGGCCTGCTTACATGCTGTGCTATTACATTTCATTCCAATGTACTAACCATACTGTATGTCTCATTATTTCAATACTATATGGCCAAAGACCTGTGGATAGCCGATCATTACACTCATACAGGCTTTTGGAACATCCCAATTCCTGATTTAATCGGCAAAGCCCGAAACAACATACTTAAAACTGGAAATTAGATCTTAGTCTGAATTATATATATATTTTTTAATTGTTTATCTGACTTTTCAAACCCGTATAAACTCCATCCATTTGTCTGAAGTGATATTTTAATGCCCTCAGCGGCATTCCCTTTAATTAGAAATACCTGAATTAATGGAGAAAATCACCCAGCACTAATTAAAGCTAGACTTTGTTCATTCAGATCACAAGTCCAAATGGGACAAATTCTAATGTGTGTACTGATATACCCCTGAAATGCACATGTAATTAAATGGCCATTAAATTAAATTCTACCATTCCTCTATAATCCTACAGATAGTGATCTCTAAACTACTAATCTATAAAAGTAAAAGTATTCATAAAATCATGATACAAACAGCAATCAATTCCCATTGCTAGTGCTGCTTCTGATATCTTTATTAAAAGTAGGGGTCACGTTTGATCATGTTTCAGGCACTGACATTTTACGGATGGTCAAAGCACTTGGCAGTGCTCACTGGTGGAATGAATAATATACTGTGAATAATATACTATATATATATATATATATATATATATATATATATAGCTTAAAACTTAGACAAATTACAGTTTATACCACAGTAAACACTTTACAATCTGCCATTCAATGACTGCAGTGTACAGTATTTGTTTTCAATAGCTGCAACAGATAGTTTTTTTAAACAAACATATAAAGTTAGAGAGCCTATCTTAACCTTCAATAAACTGGATATATCTTTTTAACAAGCCACAGAGAGTCATTGATGTAAAGGACCACTTCTCAACGGCACTATAATTCTTAACAACATGAAGTAGGCAGATCGGTCCTAGATATTTCAAGATGAGATCATTAAATTCTTGTTCACATATGGCTTTTTTTTTAACACCAGGACTGTGTTAAAGCAGTGGTTTAATATTACTGATTAGTAATGTCTTACATTACTCCTGAGCTCAGGTGATTCTTTGTGTAATGTTTCACACCATGTCGATTTGGATCTCTTTCAGAATCTTCTGGTTTCCCCTCCGCCTCCCAAAAGCATGTCAGTAGAAGAACTGGCTATTCTAAAATGCCCCAGTATGTACAGTACATGTTGTACTGTGATGAACTGGCATCTGGACGAGCTGCAGAGATCTACAGCTCAGGTGGGGGAATCTGTCCATAGGACAACTATTAGTCGTGCACTGCACAAAGCTGGCCTTTATGGAAGAGTGGCAAGAAGAAAGCCATTGTTAACAGAAAGCCATACTGTAAGAAGTCCCGTTTGCAGTTTGCCACAAACCATGTGGGGGCCACAGCAAACATGTGGAAGAAGGTGCTCTGGTCAGATGAGACCAAAATGGAGCTTTTTGGCCAAAATGCAAAACGCTATGTGTGGCGAAAAACTAACACTGCACATCACTCTGAACACTCTGAACACACCATCCCCACTGTCAAATATGGTGGTGGCAGCATCATGCTCTGGGGTGCTTCTCTTCAGCAGGGACAGGGAAGCTGGTCAGAGTTGATGGGAAGATGGATGGAGCCAAATACAGGGCAATCTTGGAAGAAAACCTCTTGGAGTCTGCAAAAGACTTGAGGCTGGGGCGGAGGTTCACCTTCCAGCAGGACAACGACCCTAAACATAAAGCCAGGGCAACAATGGAATGGTTTAAAACAAAACATATCCATGTGTTAGAATGGCCCAGTCAAAGTCCAGATCTAAATCCAATCGAGAATCTGTGGCAAGATCTGAAAACTGCTGTTCACAAACGCTGTCCATCTAATCTGACTGAGCTGAAGCTGTTTTGTAAAGAAGAATGGGCAAGGATTTCAGTCTCTAGATGTGCAAAGCTGGTAGAGACATACCCTAAAAGACTGGCAACTGTAATTGCAGCAAAAGGCTGTATTGACTCAGGGGGCTGAATAATTACGCACACCCCACTTTGCAGTTATTTATTTGTAAAAAAAATGTTTGGAATCATGTATGATTTTCGTTCCACTTCTCACGTGTACACCACTTTGTATTGGTCTTTCACGTGGAACTCCAATAAAATTGATTCATGTTTGTGGCTGTAATGTGACAAAATGTGGAAAAGTTCAAGGGGGCCGAAATACTTTTGCAAGCCACTGTATATGTGTACAGCTATTTCCTTATCACTTCCTTGACGGTTTATTCCTCTGCACCACATTCTGAACCCAGAAGAATGTGGTGGGGGGGACGCCAGGTCTGAGGCATGCAGTTTCTATTTCCATGCCCAGACCAGCCTTGAAGGGAGGGCGTATGGAAACGTGGCATGGACTGCAAAGGGAGACTATTAATGCCATGTATCACATCTCCTATTTAAACGTTCCCTATTAACGCAGATATGGACAGAGCCAGCCTTTTCCAAGCAACGTGTCATAATATTTAGCACTGTTTTAGCGCCACAAGGCCTGCGGCTCCACATATGCTCGCATGCTGTCGTCTCTCTGTCGGCTGTCAGGGTCATGATGATGAGTCAGGCGCCTCACACACACGCACGTGGTACACTTGATGCCTGGCACTCATCCACTTTTGTCCTGTATGCATCCTGGTGACCGAAGCGTGTGTCAACTAGATGGAGAAGTCCTGCGGCGATGCTGCAGCAAAGAAAAGCAGGCCACTCTCAAGTGTGGAAAATAGTACAGCGGAAACACACTCAGCAGATAAAAAAATAAAATAAATAAATTCACGCCTTTGTTATTGTTCAGCTGCAGGATTGACACTTATGTCAAGCTGGGCTTTCATCCTGACGTCTCGCAACAAAACCCATGAGACTCTATGGCACAGGGGATATGTGATGGACTTCCTCTTGAAGAGAGGCTTAGTCTTTCTTAAAAAAGGTTCCACAGCAGGATCTGCAGTATGTTATCTGGCTCTCTGAAGTCACACTAAAATGCATCAGAACAAGAGGCTGAACTTCAGAGAGTTCGAATAAACGACTAGGCCAGACCACCTTTTGGTGAAAGAAAGAGAAGGTCTGGAAGCCACTGGAGTCTCGCCTAAATTAGTCACTATAATAAAACCAGTAAAAAATAATAAAAAACACACACACACACACACACACACACACACACACACAGGTAGATTGGAGGTCCACCGGAAAAAGCTTTTTAAAACATACACACAATCGATGTGTTTCCTTTCTCTCAAAAAATGAGGACTAAGTCATATTTCTTTACATAATTGCAAAGTAACTGTGAAATATGGCAGGCGTAACAAAACAATGGATGGTTTTGTGTTATCTCCAAGGTAGTGAAGAATGCCACTGAATAATGTCACCTAAATCTGGATCCCAAAAAATCCGAAGACGGACACAGGGACTTGTATAGTGCATGTTTTTCAGACGATGAAAGTTTCAATAAAGAAATGTTTATTTTTATATTTTAATAGCCTTAAGCTTTGTAACTTTCAGAGCTGTGAAGCTGTGCCTTTAACTTTCCAGACACTGGAAAGCCGTCATGACGGATGACATCATGGTTTCTCAGTAACAAGACAAGCTGCTGTTTTTGTCCTGATAAATTCACCTATATAACTGTTGCAAAGTGCTTTGAAGAAATTGTTTCCTATAAATTCCACAATATGTGGAAAATAGAAACAGAAATGGACAAAAACGGCATTTTTTCCCCCTTCAAATGTGCCTTGTTAGTAAGCTCTGGTCAGAGCAGAGTCAGCTATGATAGAAAGCCTTTATTTGCTACATGCATTACTGTACGGTGAAATTCATTTGTTCTCAAGATATTGGAGACAGAGCACAGGGTCAGCCATAACACAGCGCAGAACAGATAGAGTTTTAAGCTTTGATCAAGGTTCCAACAATGGCAGCTGGGCAGTGTTAGGCCTTGAACTCTCAACCTTCTGATCAGTAGCCCAGTGCCACGGCCACTATTCCATCACTAGTCAACACCCCACAGGATGAAAGAATTAAGAGCTTTGTTCAAAGGCACTCTGATCATTACGCTACTCAGTCACCACTCATGGCATCAGCGTGTGGAAATCTAGTTAATATCACTATTACTGTATGTGTTAAATGTAACATCACACTAGAATAGCAGAATAAGGACTGACGTTCAACTTTTTTCCTAAAAAATCAAGTCAAACCACATCAAGTTTATTTATAATTTTTCAGTATGCCAGAGCCTATGTACACCGAAATCATTGAGTGGGTAGAATAGGCTGCTCATGTAACAGAACATCACACACACAGGTCGAGATCAAAGAAATTAAATTAATTCCTCTGCTTATCCAACATTAGTGCTGGTGAATGCTCAAGCACCGATTATCCTATCAGCCAGTAAGAGTCACTTGCCCTGAATTATGTCACCTGTGGTAAGTAGAACTGCAAATCATAGAATCTTGATATGATTATGTTTTTGGATATTTCCTTTTTTAATTCTATTTGATTCTACTATTTGATTCTACTAAAAGTATACACAGATAGTCCCCTATTTACGAACGAGTTCTGTCCCAAGGGCACATTCGCAAGTCGGATTTGTTCTTAAGTCTGATGAAGTGAGCCTTATACGCCTTTGACATGAACATACAATGTACATACCAATCCACTTGACTGAATACCTGCCCCTTTTCCCTTACACTGCCATCATGTGGCCAAAACTCATAACTGTGCCTAAGGAAATGAATCTCACACACTCAGACATCATGGAGTTGTCTCTGTGCCTTTAAATCGCGAGGCGAATCCCGGGGGGCATTTTGTCTCAATTAGAAATAATGAAAACTCTGATGATTCGTTAAACAACCCAAAAATATAAAAATGATGAATACAAAATAAAACTAATTAACCTGCAGTTTACCTTAGAAAAGAATCAGAGGGCAGCGGGGGGGTTACTGTGTAGACACAGACACACACACACATACACCCTGCAGCAAGAGAGAGAGAGAGAGGAGCCATAGGCTCAGATAGTAGTACAAAACCTAGTTCTAGGTCGCAAACTAAGTTCATGGCAATCCAGGGTTTTACTGGTATGTGAAATGTAACAGTGTCGTCTCTGTGCCTTTAAATCAAAAGGGGAATCCCGGACGCTATTTTGTCTTAAGCCCGATTTGGACCGGACTAGTCTTACAGGGGGTCGTAAAAAATTCCAGAGCAAATTACCTACTGTTTTTCAGCAAACTCTTTTTGGTCAACGTGAACTACCGTACTATCTCTCAGGTGGGAGTATTGCAATATCCTGCAAACTAAAAAAAGATTATTTGCTAAATGCAAGTACTGTATGTGCAACTGTAAGATGAAACCTGTTTGTATTTTCTGCAAAAGCTGTCATTTTTAAATAATTAATCAATTTTAGAATGTTTAATGTTTGCAAGTTTATATAAATAATTTAAAAAGGGTGAATCAATAACTGCTCCAACAGTTTAATTTACTGAATCGATCAACTAACAATCAATTCAACTGCATAATCGATTGAATTACACAGCTCTAGTGTTAAGTTTGTTTCTTGATTTGTATGTGCATTCAAGTTCTGGATTCTAACGTTTGTCTCTTTTCTGTTGTGTTAACGAATACTAAGCATTAGAACTTGACTCTACTTCGAGTTTATGGTCAAAGCGTTAGTTCTTCTTCCTGTTTTCAAGCTCTGGTGCCTATTAAAGACATATTTATGCCTGCATCCTTGCCTTATATATTACTGACCAAAAGGAAGATTGTACGCATGAAGCAGCAGATACACTCTGCTACAAATTCCAGCAGCGTCAGCTACACTGGGATAGCCTGGTGGAGGTGAAACCCACCAAAGAGGACTGCAGTCCTGGCTTTGCAGTGTTGGCCCAGCAACATCCTAGCATGGGGAACTTGAAGGATATAGCTAAAGGCATAAACAAGATGTTTTACTTGCTTAGAATTGAGACCCACAGTATTTTTGGGGATTGAGGGATTCGCTATGTTTGGAGAAAGTGTTATAGTTACGACGTCAATCGGATAGATAGCTACAGGGCAGCACAAGGAGTTACTGCACAGTGAAATTCTTTTCTTCACATATCCGAGTTAGGGAGCTGGGGTCAGAGCACAGGGTTCGCTACGAAACGGTGCCCATGGAGCAGACAGTTACGGGCCTTTCCCAAGGGCCCAACAGTGGTAGACTAGTGGATCTGGGGCTTGAACCGCCGACCTTCTGCTCAGTAACCCAGAGCTTTAACCCACTTAACCAACTGCCCCTGAAAACAAAAAAAAATGCCTTCTATGCTGAGCTCCAAGTGGAAGTTGATAAGACAGCCTACCAGGCAGAGTTCCACAGAAACCCATCGTATGTGACTGCTCGGTCAAGCCTGCTTAAAAGCAATTTTTTTTACGTGTCTTGTTGGATCTCAGTTGAATCCTCTAATATCAACCAATTCTTTAACTTTTTGTTTAGCTTAAACAACTGTATGTATTTGTCAGGACCTAGATGCTTTTGTTTATAACACATTTTCAAATAGAATTGATTACCAAATAATTTGCCACCTAATTGAATTGTGAATAAATCAAACTGTGAAAGTCAGTGTTTTTTATGATAACTTTTAATGTTCTGACATATACAAATTGGAAGTTTACTGAAGTGTGAAGATTAACATAATCACACCAACTTTACAGTCAAAAACTTCCAAAGTATGGGACGTGACAAAAAAAAAAAAAAAAACACTTGAGAAAAAAGACTTTGTGGTGGTGGGGTTCATGGTCAGGTGCCAGTTTGTGGAGAGAGTCAGAATCATGTAAACAGCAAAACACACATACTTGAGGAGAGTGCGGCTAAATGGTATAACTGTTGCTTTGAGATTATATTTTATATTTTCCAATTATTCTCAGTGAACTTTTTTTTAAGTGAAGCACATACATATTGGCTGTGCTCCATTCCATAGGGTACTTCAAAATGTTCTTAGCGCTCCCTGCTTCCTGTGCAGGAAATATCAGTTAAAGGACAAAAAAAAAGACCCCTGCAGCATGACCAACACAGACATTGCTTCCTTTCAAGCCTCTCATGCCTTTCCCTGGTAAGATAAGAACATCAGAAACCTTTTTGCTGATATTGTGAAAATGACATACTATTGATAAACTGCTGATATGTATATAAATTGTCAATAAATTATTTATAAATTTCCCATATGGACCCTGTCAGTCCAAAATGACAAATATTATGCAGATAAATATATATAATAATATATAACCTATATATTATTAATGTATTGCTTAAAAATATATGTAGATACAAATTATTATTATTATCATCAAGTGCTGTAATAGTAATATTACAGTATGGTGTGCTTGATAATGAATGGTGCATGAAACTAATGCCAGGTCTCATGTGAGCTCAAGATCATTTTGCACTCCAGCCAGGGGCAGTGACTGACGGGTAATGGGCATTTTCTCTCTATCTCTTTAACTCTTTTTAATTTTGGTTCTCTCTTTTATTGTTTCCCAGCTCTCAACAACAGTCACTGATTAGCTACTCTTTCCTCAAGTGTGTATAATTTCCACTTTACCTGCATCCCACTTCACAGCTTGGCCACAGACTTCATTTCAGGTTTCTAAATGAGGGCTGAACCTTTTATTAACTGAGACCTTCCTTTATAAGTCCTCTTCCTGTTCTTTCGTCATTGGATGCAGGCATTCCAATATCCACAGAAGGCTACAGAATGTTTATGGAGATGACACCACTGACAAGCAATGTGTATAGATGAGTGAAGGTTAAAAACAAGGTATAACCAGCACTGAAAACACACCATGCAGTGGGAGACCATCAGCTGCGGCAAAGGGGATTTTCAAAGAGGATTCAAGCACTGAGTTCAATGATGGTGCAAATTCGTCGTTTGTGATGGAGACTAATGTACATTAATTAGTACTTTCGTATAGAGGTAGAATGCTCAATTTGAACAAGCAATGTCAGTTAATAATAATAATAATAATAATAATAATAATTTTGAACATAAATCTTTCATTCCTTGTATTTCAACTTAACTACGATAATTGCCATATGCCATATTTAAAGTTTAAGTAATTGTCCTAGTTTATTGTGTTACGATTCCCTCTCTGTCTGCGTCTGGAGTGTGTGCGTGGCATGAACGCGGAGGCGAGCTGACGGTTTAATAAAGTCCTTTTATTCATCAAAAAGGGCAAATAAACATCCAAACACAACGGAACTCCTACAAGTAACTATTAACTTTTTAATGCTAGACCCATGACTGGAGTTCAGCCAGGCTATTTATAACAAACACAAACATCATCCACTCATTAACTTCCCTCGGTTCAGGTGAGCTTCTTACGTCACCTGACCGAGGTGCATACTGGGAACTGAAGTTAACTAGCAAACATAAACTACGAAACCAAAGACGGGCGTTAGGCGCCCTCTAGGGGTTAACCGTTACAGTATCCCCCCTCAAAAAATGCTCCTCCGGAGCATCACCGGAGGCCCCGGACACCCAACCCAATGTTCTACCTTTCGCCTCCTATCCAGGAGGCTGGGTGACGGGGCTGGAGGCATGCTCTGCGGCTGCAGGGCTGGAAGCGTGCTCGGCGGCTGCAGGGCTGGAGAAGTGCTCGCCGAAGGCGTTGGAGCGGTCACTGCGCTCGACGAAGGCGTGGGAGCGGTCACTGCGCTCGACGAAGGCGTGGGAGCGGTCACTGCGCTCGACGAAGGCGTGGGAGCGGTCACTGCGCTCGACGAAGGCGTGGGAGCGGTCACTGCGCTCGTAGACGGCGTAGGAGCGTGCAGTGCGCTCAATGACGGCTCCACGACGTTCTCAAAGCCGGGGGGCGGCGGCAGGACAGGTGTGTCGGTCAGTGGCTGCTGACACGCTGGTCCGCTGTCCTCGAAGCCGGGAGGCGGCGGCAGAACGGGAGCGTCGGTCAGCTGCTGCTGACACGCTGGTCCGCTGTCCTCGAAGCCGGGAGGCGGCGGCAGAACGGGAGCGTCGGTCAGCTGCTGCTGACACGCTGGTCCGCTGTCCTCGAAGCCGGGAGGCGGCGGCAGAACGGGAGCGTCGGTCAGCTGCTGCTGACACGCTGGTCCGCTGTCCTCGAAACCGGGAGGCGGCGGCAGAACGGGAGCGTCGGTCAGCTGCTGCTGACACGCTGGTTCGCTGTCCTCGAAACCGGGAGGCGGGGGCAGAACGGGAGCGTCGATCAGCTGCTGCTGACACGCTGGTTCGCTGTCCTCGAAACCGGGAGGCGGCGGCAGAACGGGAGCGTCGGTCAGCTGCTGCTGACACGCTGGTTCGCTGTCCTCGAAACCGGGAGGCGGCGGCAGAACGGGAGCGTCGGACAGCAGCTGCTGACACGCTAGCTCGCTGTCATCGAAACCGGGAGGCGGCGGCAGAACGGGAGCGTCGGTCAGCTGCTGCTGACACGCTGGTTCGCTGTCCTCGAAACCGGGAGGCGGCGGCAGAACGGGAGCGTCGGACAGCAGCTGCTGACACGCTAGCTCGCTGTCATCGATGCTGGAAGGCGGCGGCAGGATGAGTGCATTGCATAGCGACTGCTGACATGCCTGCTCGCTGCTGAGCGTTGGCGAGGGAGACGAAAGCTCCGAGACCGCTTCGCGGCCATCCCGGAAGTGGAGGATCAGCTGCTGGAGCTCCTTCACCTGCTCCTGCATTCCTCTCACCTGCTCCGGAATCCACCACATGAGCTCCTTGTGCTGCTGCTCCGCCTGGGGTTCTCTTTCCCCCTCGTCACCGCCGTACTTGGGCTTCCTCGCCCCTCTCTTCCGGCCGGTGCGGGGAACCACGTGACCCCGTGCCGCATCGCCCCTGAATGGCGTCCGCCGAATGGCGAGCCTGCAGCCTTCCCAGCTCTGTGGTGTCTTTCTCTCTCTCTCCCGCATGTGCTCCTGCTTTGCTAGCTGGCTGTACTTCCAGCTCCGGTACATATCTACCTCGCCGTTCTCCAACCAGCAGTAATCCCACTCGCCGTACTCCTCTTCCTCGCCGTTCTCTTGCCAGTTCGCCAGCTCGGGCAAGATGGTATCTGCGCCCCCCCAAAAAAACTCCAGGGGGAAATCCTCCGCCATGCCACCTGTTTGGTCTAGCATTCTGTTACGATTCCCTCTCTGTCTGCGTCTGGAGTGTGTGCGTGGCATGAACGCGGAGGCGAGCTGACGGTTTAATAAAGTCCTTTTATTCATCAAAAAGGGCAAATAAACATCCAAACACAACGGAACTCCTACAATTAACTATTAACTTTTTAATGCTAGACGCCTGACTGGAGTTCAGCCAGGCTATTTATAACAAACACAAACATCATCCACTCATTAACTTCCCTCGGTTCAGGTGAGCTTTACGTCACCTGACCGAGGTGCATACTGGGAACTGAAGTTAACTAGCAAACATAAACTACGAAACCAAAGACGGGCGTTAGGCGCCCTCTAGGGGTTAACCGTTACATATTGCTACTACTTTGCTTATACTTGTTTTAAGAGTTCAACAGATCTTATTTTATATAATATAATTATATAATTTTATATATATATATATATATATATATATATATAAAAAAAAAAATATATATATATATATATATATATATATATATATATATATATATATATATATGTTTATTTATTGGCGGCACAGTGGTGTAGTGGTTAGCACTGTCGCCTTGCACCTCCAGGGTCTGGGTTCGATTCCCCGGCCAGGCTCGATTCCCGTCTCTGTGTGCATGGATTTTGCATGTTCTCCACGTGCTTGGTGGGTTTCCTCCGGGTACTCCGGTTTCCTCCCACAGTCCAAAGACATGCAGGTTAGGCTAATTGGCGTTCCTAAATTGCCCGTAGTGTGTGATTGGGTGTGTGAGTGTGTGTATGTGTGTGTGCCCTGCGATGGATTGGCACCCTGTCCAGGGTGTACCCCGCCTAGTGCCCGAAGTCTCCTGGGATAGGCTCCAGGTCCCCCGCGACCCTGAACACAGGATTAAGCGGTATAGAAAATGAATGAATGAATATATATATATTTTTTTTTTTTTTGAATGAGGTATCCATCTTTATTGTGTTTATTCTTAGAAAGACAAAAAGTCTGTAACAACCTGAAGCCGAATTTAAAGGCTTGTAGCTAAATGAGGGCTTGTTATAATTGTACGATTCATAGTCAATTACATTTCAATAATTCGTTGATTATTTGACTATCAAAATAGTTGTTGCTGGTGTTGCACTGTTAGGCTGTGTGACACAGTGCTTTGACAATGACAAAAGCCCCTCAGGCAGCATCCTGACAGCAGTTACATGCTTAACGAATGCCTGCATGCACTGCTGTGATCCCTCAATCCTCTCATCCATCACCATCTGCTTCACCAAGCCTGCTTTCTGGTTTCTGCTCCACCAGCAAGTTATCCACATGTGCATTCATACACATCTACACCCCCACACTCACGAAATATATGCTGTGTTTACAGACAAACGCAGGCTGTCATTCTCTTTGACAGCACACAGGGACCTGGTGTATTGATGTATATTAAATATACTGTATGTTCTGCCCACCCATGAAGCCATGGTCTGTTAAAGGAATATATGCTGCATGAGCATGTGCAAGACTTGTATTTTAATGTACATGAAAAAAAGAACAGGATTATGTCAGCCTGGGCTGCACTGAGATCATGTGTGCACCTGTCTAGACTTTGTGTCATGAACTACTCATACAGAAAGAAAGAAAGAGTGACTGGTGTTAATGTACAGCTGAGATTAAGGACAGAAACATGGGAGACAGACTGACCGGCAAATGCATGTCTGCTGTACATGACTCAACATTTTATACTAAAACACACCAATCAGCCATAGCATTAAAACCATTAACATTACAACCACCTAGGTGTTGGGTTTCCCTTGTGCCATCGAGGTAGGGACTCTGGTGATGTGTTGTGGTGTCTGGCACCAGGACGTTGGCAGATGATACCTTTCTGCCATGGCCAGTATTGACTTATTTTCACAGAGATAATTCGCGCAGTGCTTTTTCTCTCTAAAAAAACATGTTGCTAGGTCTCCGAGTGGCGCAGTGGTAAACTGCTCGCTGGTTCGATCCCCGGGTGATGCTGTAACCTCTTGCAGCCGGAGGTCTAGAGAGAGTTGATTGGTCGAGCTCTCTCAGAGGGCAGGGATGAGAGGTACTTCGTGCTCCCACATTAATCACGGCTGTACAGCCAATCAGGGGCGTCTGTGAGCTCATGTAAGCTCATGTATAGCGCTCCGAGTCCTCCGAGTGTGTTACACCGCCCCCAACAGTGCATGAGCAGGCAGTTCGAAAAGATGTGGTTGGCTGGCATCACATGGTTCGGAGGAAACAGTCCCGACTGAGTGGTAGTACCCTTAATGTGGGAGCCCACATATATACTGTATATTAGGGCTGGGCGATTTGGCCTAAAATCAAAATCTCGATTAATTGAACATTTTAACTCGATTACGATTAATGAACGATTATTTAATTTATTTTTTTACTTTTTTGCCCTCATAGTTTAAACTCTCCATGCTCGACATGTCGGCGGAATAATGTAACGTAACCGAGCGGGGTCACGTGACGCGGTAGTGTTTTTAAAGGGAAAGTAATCGGAATAATCGACCTGGGAAAATTTGATTGATTATAGGTTCTGAATGTCGATTTCAATTACTTTTCGATTAATCTCCCAGCCCTAATATATATATATAATATAGTTGTTAACATTGTTGTTGTTGTTGGTCTTTCGGCAGCTCCCGACAAGGGGTCGCCACAGCGGAATATCCAGTCCGCACTACAACTTGGCACAGGTTTTACGCCGGATGCCCTTCCTGACGCAACCCTCCCATTTTATCCGGGCTTGGGACCGGCACTGTATCCAGTGGCTGGGGTGTGGGCACTGGCTGGAATCGAACCCGGGCCTTCCGCATGGCAGGCGAAACACCTACCACTGAGCCACCAGTGCCCTACATATAGTTGCTAACTACATGGTATTTAACACCTAACATGATATTTTGCTAATTTCTGCTCAACTTTGGCATTTATCAATTATGTAGCAACTAGATCAACATCATTTCTTAAAAGCATCCTGCTACTGTATAAACTATTAAATATTTAGCTAGCGACTCTTCTTGGGAATCTGTCTTGGGAATCCAGCTGCATTAGCTAGTGATGGTGCTAGCAAAGACAGAGCAAAGACAGAGCAAAGCTTGCCAGAGAAATGAGCAAATGCAACTCTAAAATGTAACCAGGAGTGGAAAAGAACCAGCTTAAATGATCTTAAAGACACATGCACGGAATATTAAATGGCTACCGGTAAGTGTACAGAATCAGAGAGAAAGAGAAAGTAAGAGTTTGTGTGTGTGTGTGAGAGAGAGAGAGAGAGAGAGAGTTTGTGTGTGTGTGTGTGTGTGTGTGTGTGTGTGTGTGTGTGTGTGTGTGTGTGTGTGTGTGTGTGTGTGTGTGTGAGAGAGAGCGAGAGAGAGAGAGAGTATGTGTGTGTGTGTGTGTGTGTGTGTGTGTGTGTGTGTGTGTGTGTGTGTGTGTGCTGACATCTGTGTTCACAGGAGAGCAGCCAAAAACACTGCTATCATTAGGTTTTACTGAAGAAATTGAGCTGTTAAGTCAGCTGGAGTGAAAGTGAGGAATGAAAATGTGAGCACGAAAAGTGATGAAGAACTGGTAGCGAAAAATGGGAACACAACACATTTGAGTTGTCGTATTAAGTGTAAAACATGTCAGGCAGCAGTGGCTTTTAAAATAAGCTTTAACTTGAAAGGGTGGCATTAAAAGCCAATAGTTTTTTCATATCTTTTTTCTGAAAATCCACTGCATTTTTATCAATGGATAAAAATCAAAAGGTGATCGATATCCACTATTCATTAAAAAGCATGCAAATACTTAGTCTAATATTAGGCTAAGAAGTGATAATTAGAAAGTGGATGTTAAAATATGAAAGGTGGTCATGTTTTGTCTAGTCTTACCACTTGAAAGTTGATTGGTTTCCAACAATAGCACGTCCTCAAGTTGTGTAATTAGCCAATGATTCATTTTTTTTTCTTTTTTTAATAACCATTATACTTTAAAGGGCACCTACGGTGCTACATGGACTTTTTCAAGCTGTTTGGACTGCATTGTGTGTTAGGAGAGTGTGTACACAACCAATCTACAATGATAAAGAGCCGCCCAGCGATTTTCTTTTAATTTAATAATATAAGATGCCCCTTTCTGAAATCAAAAAAGGCCGTTTTCAAAAGCCTGTCGGTGTGAAGTCACACCGACAGAGGCCGCTCCTACTATAGTTGATTGACACTGGTGTTTTAGCAAAGACCCGCCCCGAATGAAAAAAAGAGCCGTCTGCCATTTTTTTGCTACACTGGGGCAAAATGGCGCCATTTGTACATTGTATATTTGTACAACTATTTTACTAGTTAAATTTATTTTCTTTAGTATTTCTTTTTATTTATATTTATTCCTTACGTATAAGCTTTTATTTTCTTTTTAAGGTCACTGGCTGTCGTATAAGCATTTCACTGCATATCATATTGTGTATGACTGTGTATGTGACAAATAAAATCTGAATTTGAATCAAAGAAGAGGAAGATAGGTGGAAGGAGACAGAGGGGGCGAGAGAGAGGGAGAGAGAGAGACAGAGTATGGGAAGGTGAGCGTGAATGAACAGATGCAAGAGGAGACAGGAAGATAAGCAGCAGGGAAGATTTAACACGTTAATATCAGATCTATGAGGAAGAGAGCAAGAGAGTAGAAATAACTCCTTTATATATAAAATAATTCTAACATCATGTAAAATTATTTTTAACTGTTTTTTAAATATTTTTAATTGTTGTCAAAGCTATACCCCACTTGTATTGTGAAGACACGCCCCACAGAACTGGGGGGCGGGTTCAGTAGAGGTCATTAACATTTAAAGGAGCATGTACTGAAACAGGTTGCTGAGAACAGAGCTACTTTTTACCAGGTAAAAGTAATGTTTTTTTTACACAACAATTGAGAATTTTTAATTAAAGTATATTACAAACTTTTCATTAGGACCCTAAAGAATCATATTAACCTATGCAAAATTGAGACTGTATGTCTCCTTTAACTTGTTCTACTTTATGTTTGATCGCAACTTAGCTTCTGTTATGACAGCTACAGTATGAACAGCCATTTCCTCACCAGGCTTTCTTTTTTCTTTCTCTCAAGGAACTCTCTTGAACTCGAAAATACAGCTAATCACATTACTGACACTCCAGAGGTCTCCATTTATTGGTAAAAACACAATATCAAAGTATAATTCATGGTTATACAGTACATTATTAAAAATTTCAATTAGCAAATTAAACAGTAATTAATGAAACAAGGTGAATATTTGGTGTGATGATGTTTTGTGGACAATTTAATGTCAGGTACAATTTGTGCAGCAAGTTTTATTGAGCATCCTGCACATCCTGCATCCCCCACAGTTCTTCTGAGGACTTTGCCTGTTCTACCTGCTCCATTTATGCACACAAAACCCAGCAGCTTCAAATTAGTTTTTGTCTAAAAAGTTCTCATTTATATAATATGCTGTGTCCTTTTCTGGCATACTGACGTTTTAAATTAAGAAATGTTTTTGTATTGACTCAATAAACTAAATAATAATAAAAGTCATACAATTTTTAAAAAATCTATAACAAAGTTTGTGCTAAAAATCACAGGGTACCTTCTTTTGTACAGTACTCTTATATGTTCTGTTTACATTATTTTTGTACAGAAACATTTAGTGTTAGCTTCATACTACTGGATATGGTGTGTCTGCCATGTGAATTCCTGGGATGGAACATGCATGCGAATGCAGTAATGATTACAAAGCACAGCACTCCATGTTAAAAGTCTCGTCATGTTTCTATAGTGTGCTTTCTGTTGGAGAAAAAATGCTGCGGAAGAAGTCATTCTTCACAGAGGTAATGAAAACACTGATTATACCTCTCCTTTTTGTGTATTTGAAAGCAGCACTGGTTTAATTAATGCTTTCAATTGCTTTACCTTTAATTGAATATACAGTAACAAAGCAGACACAGAAAAAAAGCAGCAGCCTGCATGCTTTGCATTTCTCACATGCAAATATTTTCCTGTACAGTAAGACTCCGTAGTCTAAATCCTGAGCGATTTATAAAAAAGAAAAGAAAAAAACTACAATGAAATCCTATTACTCAGAAACATGCATAAAGGCACCACTTCATTATGTGACTCAAATTTTTCTTAGAAAGTGCACAGGCATTTACTGGAAAAGAAAAGAAAATAATATGAAAGAATGATAAATCTGTACAACTATTCAAAATATGAACATTGATGTAACATTTGAACTTAATATATTAGTATAATATATTTACTTAATGCACCCTTATTGTGTGTTAATGCATGGAAAAATTGCTACTGTACTTCCTGCATAAAAGTATAAAAGGTGCACAAATTACCATTCGTGTAGAGGAATCTGTGGTCCCATCTGCGGTACTGAATCCCATCAAGCTTTAGATGAGTTTGTACGAAATTAGATTGCTCTAAGTCATCATCTGTGAGAAACGTCTATGATGGCAAATGCCAGCTTTATGGGCTTCCCTTGTTCCTCCAAAGCATCAGCTTGAGCTTCAAATATAATCCTCATGGCACACAAATGTAATGCATTTATCTTCAGGAGTGCATCCTTAATTAATTAAAACACACCTTCACAAACACCCACTCTCTCTCTCTCTCTCTCTCTCTCTCTGTCTCTATCTCTCTACATCTTCCTCAGGCCAAGCATCACTGTATTAAAACAACAACCACCAATATACACAGCAGTGAGAGAGAGTAGCAACCTGTGGACATGCTAAAGAATAAAGAAAAACACTTAATGTAAGCAACTCTTGCATTTTATTGACTCTTGATGTTTGTTTTATTATAAGACCATAAATATGAGAAATTAAAATGGCACTTCAGGCTAAAACTGACACGTCTATAGTGCTGGTTTATAGTTTGCAGAGTCCATGAGGCCAGCAAAAATCACTGGCACAAGGTATATAGCAAATTGAGACAGCAAGATATTCCATTGAATAGGAAAAAGGTGGCAGAATATGTGTTTGACTTTCTGAAGGTTTATTAGTTATTAGCTAATTGTCTTGGCCTAGACTCATTTTGTGATTGTATTTGTGACTGAGTTAGTTTAGACTGTACTTATCATGATGTAACTAAGCTAGTTTGAAGAGACACATAAACCTAAACTTAAAATATATTATTTACTACTTTTTTAACTGAATATGCATAGAGCTGATGTTACACGTTAGTAAAATTAGTCAATGCTTTCATTAATCGTCTCTGGTCTCAGACTCCTGCAACAATGAGAAATGACTTCGTACACAATGACAATATAAAGCACATCCTTGATTAATTACTTAAGAGAAAAAAAGCAACAAGAACATTCAAATCTTTATTTGTACATTGACGAAAAAGAACACAGATGATGCTGTTTAATGATTCTTACTTAATAGGCCAGTAAATATGCTTTAAGATCTCCGGAAATGAGACAAGATGACAGCAGACTCCTGTATTAATAATATACGGGCTTGTATTGTAACTTTCATAACTCCTAGTTATTAGCGCGCTACAAAATAAGCACACGATCTACACACAGACAGTGAGTCGAGCTATCTTCAAGCTACAGTATTTGGAAAGTATGATCCTTCGCTTGATGTCACCTTGATGTATGACTGTAAGACTCAACACATTTAATGGGGCCATAAAAGGCATGGTTATTCTGCCAGGCCTGATAATAATAGACTTACAGCGCCATCATCAACATAGTTATGGTTTAAAGCTCGCCAATCAATCTGTCCAGCGAGGGTGTGTTCATAAGCCTTGACCTACTGGCTAGACTGAAACATCGATGCCATGTGACCTCAATTCCAACTCGAACTTGGGAGCAAAAATGAGTTTATTCTGAGGTCTGTACTTCTCTGAGATAATTAGTGCAGTACAGGTGGGAGCGTGTTGATGCGCCAGTACGTGATTTTTGTAGAATTACGAGTGGGATGGAAAATTGTGCCTGAAATACAATTTTAGCAGAGGCACTAGTGGCAGTAAAGGTGACAGATGATACAGTACGTATCCAACACAGAGAGCTTTCTATTATCTTCTGAGCTGTTAGCAATGTGATATATCCTGGCATTTGGGCTATGTGTGGCAATATGGAGGGGTGATTAATATTAGGATTGAATATCTCTCTCCCTCTGATCAAGTGGGGCAGGGAGGGTCTCGTGAACTGGATGCTGTAGCTATATTTACCCCGTTAAAGTGTGGCTGCACATCACGTTGGGATTCTGTTACATGCGAGGCACTCATACCCTTACCCCTTTAATGAACGCGCATACACACAGGGCACAATTCTTACACTCTTGCCAATACCCAAAGGCCTGATCATAGAGAGCAAGGATGCTAAAAGCAGAGATGCTGGCACTAATAAGGACCAGGATGACAGTCCATCATTCTGTTAAAGGATCAACAAGCAAACCATGACAAGCGTCAGCCGGTCTCACACTTTTTGCTGGATGGTGCACTTTCTAACAACCCAAACCAAGCAGTATCACCTCTTCTCAGCTACAATTGTTGGTGCCCGCTCTAACAAGCTTATAATTTACAACAGGATTTTCAACTTTCAAATGCTACTTGCTCACCTGATGAATGTGAGCCCTGAATCTATTCCGGTGGGATGGTCAGATTATTTGTAGCCCTACAGTGTGTTAGTCAATGTAACACAAGACACACTGAACAGACTTAAGACCTCCTCTGCCCCCTAGTGGCTTTATTTAAAAACTAAAACGCTAGAAAAGACATCAGTGCAGTCTTATTGATTTAGACTCAGCCAGCACAGTCTTGTGACTGACATGAATAAATGACCCAGGGGGGAAAATGTGCCTCTACACAGATATCAAATGGACAGCCACTGGGATTTCCAATTCCCCAGACTGCACTGTACGGTTACAGCAGTTACAGCACAAATCCTGACAAATATTTTCAGTATCGATTTTATTGCATACTCCACAAGAAGTGCCACTACATTATTTTTTTACAGGATACATGACAGTGATCAGTCGCAGACACCTGCTGAAGAAAAGAGCAAGACTGAGCAGAAAAGAAAGCATTTTACTGTAGCTGATATAAACTGTGAGGATCTGATAACTCTGTACGTACAACAACTACTACGGAGACAAAACCGCTTAGATTTAGCAATGGATTCCCAAAACCAACCATATCTACTAAATCTATTTGCCTACTTATCTGCCTGTTTGCATATCTATCTATCTATCTATCTATCTATCTATCTATCTATCTATCTATCTATCTGTTTATCTATCTGTTTATCCATACACCTGTCCATCCATCAATCCATCTACCAATCTGGTTTATACTACTTGTACCTAGTATACACTACCAGTTTGTCTGTCCTTACATGTCTGTCGATATATTGTACATGTATGCATCTGTGCATGTCTAGGTCTGTCAATAAATCTGTCTGTTTATTAATCAGAAAATTAATTAATGAAATTAAAGCAATCAATTATTATGCCGGTACTATTGTTCTAGGCACTCTAAATGCCTGTCCATAGGTATAACTGTCGATCTATCTGTCTGACATCAGTTAATCAGTCTATCTATCTATCTATCTATCTATCTATCTATCTATCTATCTATCTATCTATCTATCTATCTATCTAAGCCTATACACCTGCCAATCTCCCTATGTTACTGTACACAAAACAACCAATTGATGCGTCTGTCCATCTGCCTGCACATCTGTCTGTACCTTAAGTTAGTCCAGGAACCAACCATTCTATCAATCTATCGATCAGTCTGTCTGTCTGTTTGTCTATTTATCTGTTGTATGTATACTGTATAATTGTGTCTGTCTATATGTCTATCTGTCTGCCTGTCTCTCTGTCTGTCCTGCTCACTTTATACCTGTCCATCTATCTATGTGTCTCTACATCAATGTATCTAACTACCTGTTTATCTTACTATCTATCCATCCATCCACCTTTCTTAAGAAAGAATATTACACTTTCTCTCAGTTGATTCAATTAGTACAAATAGCACCACATAAATAGCACCATGAAATCCTTATTTAATCTCTCAAAAGTAAATACTTATCTAAACGAACATGTCAGTGCCATAAGAATGAAAGTTTGTGAATACAAACAAGATGATTAGCCATGTTGTCAACATTACCATGTACTCTGTAAGTATTTTCTGATTATGGATTTGATGACAATGATTGATAACGCACAAAGCTGCATTTTTTTTCCGGCATCAGTTTCAAGCGCTACAAACTTTCACATTACTGTACGTGGGAGACTGATTGCAAGAGATTAAACAGGTTTCATGTTTTATTTTTTGCACTGTAATTGGTTGATAGACCAAAAAAAAAGGCACAACTGTTTTATAGCACTGCATAGGACAGAGGGGGAAAAAAACAGACAACAAAACAAACATTAGGAAACACCACTTAGGAAAGGCACAATATGCATGGAATTTCTATGCATTTTTTTCTTCACCTCCTGACTGTCAGGCCACAGATTCTCATCCACATCATCACAACAGATATCTTTCCTTGCACTACAGCTCAGAAAGAATCTTTCAGGATGTCTTATCTAGCCTCTGCAGGCGTCTGCTATGATGTCGTCACGTGCTGCATCCATGGCAGCCGGCTATTTTTGAGAACTGGTTGATCATTGGTTGAGTTAACGCTTCAAGCATTTCCCCATCGTTGGTGAAAGTCAAGATTTATATCTGTGAGCAGTTCATCAATCTGGGACACGTTGTAGAGGTGTAGAAACCGTATAATAGAAATATAGAATATATAGTATAGAAAATATGCTTGACAGATTCTGACAACTGGTTCAATCATTTCTGTCGCCTTGCACTTCCAGGATCTGGGTTTGATTCCCACCTTGTGGTCTGTGCATGGAGCATGCATGTGCTTGGTGGGTTTCCTCCGAGTCCTCCAGCTTCCTCCTCCTGTTCAAAGACATGCATATTAAGCTAATTGCTCGTAGATGCGATTGATTGGCACCCAGTGTGTAATTCAGAAGAATAAGACATTGATTTTAAGATGCACACAAGCAACTTGAATGTGCTAACAAAGCAACCAAATTGAAAAACTGTGGTTGTATTTTCTATAGCCACTAGATGGAGCCAATCACATGCACCAAAGTCCATTATCCATTTATTAACCATCCATAAACAATGTGAGTAGAAGACAGCTGTATAAAAACAATGTACATTCGAACAATTCCTCATATCCACCCTTCTCTAAGCATATGATCCCTCCTGATCCATATGCTTTCGCTGTTTACAGTGGATTAATCTGTAGAAAGCATACGCTTGCAGTCTATACACCCGTTAGACTGGTGATGGTTTTTGGTTTGCCCTGATCAGAAACATATGCTCTACTGGGAAACACAGTGATGGGACAACAACCCTATATTAAGAATGAAAGGTTAGCAAAGGGTCATCTCGGAGAGACGGGAATAGAAGCAGTGCATGCAGAGGGTCGAGCAAGACCGAGCGCAAATGTGGTCTTCGCTAATCCTGAGACTTATCTAATCAGCTTTCCCTTCACAGTCTGTGAATCTTCCATGCAGGAGTCAGTGAGACCCTTCATCTGAGAAGTAGTCGGCACACACATGCACACAAACATTAAATCAAGCCTAATCAAACCAAGACATGTTCTGCATTTGTACCTTCCTGCTTGAGTTACAATTGAATTAGTGTACACAACACTTCTACAGTAGGTATGTCTTCAACAATGGGGAAAAAAATTATTTATCACAGCACTGTTGAATTATTGATCAAGAGATGTTGATCACTTTCTATAACTGCACAGATAAACATATATATAATTGCCGTCGTGAAGCGTTTATAAACTTCAGGATAAAAGGACAAGTTGTTACTTTTAGTTTTTTGACATTTTAAAGTCTGTGGACCTTTGAGGTTGGTAACAAAGTGGATTTTTGGTCTTTAAGAGATAGGAAAAAAAGGAAAAAACAAAGGAAAGACCAGTTTACATCGGTAATGAAAGGAAAGAACATTAAATGCAACTAAAACTATTTCTCACTCACTAAACCAAAACCTCACGTAACTTTCTGTTCTCTAAATGAACACATTCTGAACCAATTTCGTTTTTAATAAGCCCTGCCTTATTTTCGAGCTTCCCTTCCTTCCTTAAAATCAGTTCTAGCGATCAGATACGTCATCTCGCCCTCAGCCCTCAACTGAGCAGTCAGATTAAGAGCCAAGATTAGAAGGTATGGGACGTGCAGCTGCTGGCCAACATGTGTCTAACAAACGAGACTCGAAATCTGTGGGATAAACTTTGGGCTCAGCTTAATTGAAACAGACCATGAAACTGACATAGGGGTTCTTTGGTACCCCACAAGGCAAGCTGTCCCTTTGCCGTAAGGGAACAGACCTCATGTGGTTTACGCAAACCGCACTGAGACTCGGAAGAGGTGTTGTAATGAGGTGGCCAGGTGATAATTGGTGCGCTATGAAATTAGTACTGGTTGAAAGTCAAAGCACAGCAGCTGTGAGTTTACCCTCCTCTAACACACGACATTCACACTAATGACAGGATGGATAATTAACTAATAAGCTCAATCATATGTGGGAAAAGTCAGAGTCAGAATCAGAAGAAAACCTCAGCGGTAATGTCTAAGGCACTACTTTCGGCATTGCGCGGACCAGTTGAGTTGGATGAATACAGCATTACGAACCTGGTAAAAAGAAAAGATTCACGATGAGAGAGCACCCTTTTTGTGAAAGCAATGAAAACATAGAGCAGACTAAATAAATGACCCAATTTTTAGGTTTATTTAGGAAAATACGTATAAAAGCCAAAGGTTAAACCCTGTCTCTTAATGTAATTAGGCCTAGCTTAAGAGAAAAACCAAAACATCATGAAAGCCAAAGTAAGAAAAATCATAATAAACACATAAAAGGATGGAAAAGCACTAAAACCAAGTCCATTTCCAGCCGTTGATTAAACACCCAGAAAACATTTTTATAGTGTCTTTCCCACTGGTTCTGTTATTTCAAATTTGCTCATATCAAAACTGAACTCGATATTTTTCATATACAATGTAAAATAATTGCATTTGCTTTTAGTTTGCATGCCAATACAACAGGAAAGCATTTAATTATCTTCACAGCCATTAAAAACCATCAGAGGGCAGAGCTAATTTACCCCTTAATCAGGCATGACTTGAAGACAATAACACCACTGACAGATTCAAGCCTGAGGCCAAAAATCCCACCATATCTGAAACCCTCACAGTATCTTCCTGTCACACAAGCACATATGAAAGAAAATTATGTACATAAAGTATAAATAGGAAGGGGCCTGGGGTGAAGAAAAATAAATGGCACTATTTATAATATTATTTCTAGCAATATACGCAAGTAACTCAACGTGAAAATTAGATTATTCGGACAGAGTGATTCTTGAACGCGATTCAGAAACCCACATGGCAGGAAACCTTCAGTTCTGTTCCATTACACGCTGCTAATAAAACATCTACAAGGTTGCGCGGTCACCGTGGGTTTTGGCATTTGAAAAGAAAACATTCCTCCTTCTGACAAAGAAAAACACAATTTCCTGTATTTCCTCTCCAGAAAATAGAGCTACATGAGGAGATGTCGACTTGAGTAGAAACTATACCAAGTGCTAATGTATGTTCCTTGCTACAGCTTACTTGCAGAGGTCATAAAGCCAATGACAGATGTAAAGTATTGAGAAAACAAGTTTGGCAGGTGTACCACTATTAACTAACTAAACCCTGCGGTGACAGTTTGCTGCATTTGCTGTACATCACCTACTACTGATTATATATCTTACTGAAATCAATCCATCCTTCCATTGTCCAAACTGCTTGTCCTGCATATGGTCATGGGAGACCTGGAGCCTATCCCAGGAAACTCAGGGAAGAAGGCAGGGTACACAGCAGGGCAGAACCCCACACGCTCACACACCCAATCACACACTACAGGCAAGTTGAAAACACCACATGTCTCTGGACTCTGCAAGGAAACCTGAGTATGTAGAGAAAAAACACCAAGCAAGAACACAAGCAAACTCCATACATACACAGAGACGAGACCCGGCGACAGCGCTAACTACTAAGCCACTATGCCACCTAGCTTGCTAAATTGACAAAATTAAAAAACGCAAGCACAGACTCTAAGCTATGTTGTGTAATAAATTTATTTAAAATGTATTGCAAACACCTAAATAAATACAAAATAGTGGTAGTTTTTTAATACTCACATTTTATTTTTATTTAAAAGTTCAATCCATTTAGTTCTTGTTTAATATATAGCTTTAAAGACAGCAGACAGCCCATAAAAAATACAGCAAGAAAAAACTGTAAGTGTCCATCCTGCTTCCATCACAAATGTGTTACTTCCTGTCCAGCTCAGATCATGTTTGCTAGTGATGGTTAAATCCATCACTCCGTGCGACAAAGTTTGATCTATGATCCCTTCACGCATTACTAGCTACAATGTTCCTTAAGTACCTGTGGTGCAACTGAAATCTGACACATCGTTAGTTTTAAATTCTCAACATATGGTTTATGACTGACTTTACACCCTCACTTGTGTTCAGCTAGTGCAACTGGTTGCTGCTGGTGCCTCGAGTAAATCACACCTTTAAGATTTCAGCGCATGTTTCCACTTGTTTTAGCTGGCCTAATAAGCAGATAATTACTAGCCCTTCGAGACGTCGCTTAATATTTTCTGAGTAGGTCTTTTTGTGCACTGAGTGTAATTTGCTCCCAAAGGAGAGGGATAAATGCTGAAAAGCAGGGTAGTTGTTTCTAACTGCCAGTGACACAGCCTGGCCAACCAGAGGCATGTCAACTAGCCAACCACACTCTCATACTCAGCAGCTCCAGGGAAACCTGCTGGCTGTGAGCCATTAACACAACTTACACGTGGGAGGACTGAAAATAACCATTATAAAGAATGACCCTGATACAATCTTAGCAAATTGACCCTGAAAGCACTCTTTTTCAAGGACTACACATTCTGACAAACAACTTGCTGTGAATAACTCTTACGTTTAAAAGTTCGACTAAATTAGCCATTCTGTGGATAAATGAACACATATGTTCAGATCAAGGGCATAACCTACAATACAAACTTATCATGTGACAAAGAAAAACAGATGATGAAAACTGAAAACCATGGGCCAAAATCAAACCATTCTATAAACCAATAACAGAAAATCATTTTAGGTCATTACCTTACCAATTGAATGTGTCTGACCAGGTTTAGTGTGGAGGAAGATGAAATGATCTGGTAGATGTGATGGCCTGCCCTGTAACAAAGCAGTTAAAATTGTTTTTAGTAAACAGGAATAAAAAGAACATTTACAGTAAAAGCTTATAAAGAAATCACATCAAAATGTATTTTTAGGTCTCCTGCTATGTTTGTTTATAGTTTTTTTTCTTTCTTTTTTTTCTTTGGTCTTTGTCTCTTTTATCTTGTCTCTTTTTAGGGTTCACCACATTATATCATTTGGACCACAGGGTTGGTTAACAGGAAAATATGAAACACCATAATTCACAGCAAAACAGATTAAACAATTCTTGAGGCATTCATGATGGTTTGGATCTACACATGCTGCTCCTGAGATTCTAGTGATCCAGACCCCCTCTGTCCTCTGTCCTCTGCTGACTCATCCCTTCGCCGAATTGGACTTCATGACAACTTTTGTTATACTGAACTTCCAGCAGCCTAACACATGATGTCTTTATATAATTTCTGTTATCCGTTATCACCCAAATGAGGATGTGTTCCCTGTTGAGTCTGATGCCTCTCACGGTTTCTTTCTATTGCCATCTCAGGGAGTTTTACTTTGCCACCGTCGCCATCGGCTTGCTCATCAGATACAATCTCACAATCGTATTATTATTTAAACACATTTTTTTCACACTCATACACACTTACATAAATTTTCTTCTTATTTTGTAAAGCTGCTTTGAGACAATGACCATTGGTAAAAATTTTACTGAATTCAATTAAGTAAATAAGGAAACCAATTTTATTAATTTAACTAATCACCTATAAGAGTTGTCAATTTTTCAATCCAAAATCTTCCAAATGTCTGATGTAAGTGATAGACTAACCTACAAAATGCATCTTAAGCAAAATACATTAATTTAATAATTTAATAATAAATTTAAATGTAATAATAATAATGATAATAATATTGATAATAACTATAACAAAAACAACCAACAACAACAATAATAATAATAATAGCTTTTTTAAAAAGAATATACCGCACCTATATCTGTATTTCATGCAACTGTGGGAAGTTCCGGTGTATAATTACTTTTGTTACTACTGTATACTCAATTCTGCTAAATATCATTAAATTATTTTTTATTACCGAATACTTTTGACCTTTTAATACTAAATTGCCAAAGATAAACCTCTTTAGCATCTGATTTTTAAGCATCAGATAGCTTGTTTTTGAAAGATAGCTATAACCATTAATATTGTTTGTAAGTAATCATGAAAGTATTTTAGAGCATTTGAGAAATTAGCAATAAAGTTGTTGTTTGTTAGCTTTAGATAATGTTTCCTAACACTGCTTAGTGTGTGTGTGTGTGTGTGTGTGTGTGTGTGTGTGTGTGTGTGTGTGTGTGTGTGTGTGTGTGTGTGTGTGTGTGTGTTTTTAATAGGCCAAATTTGACATCAATAATAAAAATCACTATAACCCAGGGAAGATATAATAAAATATCTTCCTTTGCCTTTTTTTACTTTAAGTGTTAACGTGAATAAAGAATTTGACACTCTATTCTTAACATTTAGGTTAATGTTCATTTACAAATGTACTTCTACTTGATTAAAGATTATAGTACTTTACCTCTGATTTACTACAATGGCAATCTAAAATCAGCCCTTCACGTGTAATGCTTTTTAGAGCGCAATGCTCAAATACATTATCAATTACTTTGTGAAGTTTTGAATGCAAATAACATTCATGCTTCAAAAATACAAAAACCCAACAGGCACCAGTTAATTCTCTTCTCCACAGCATTTGTGGCAATGGCTGTATATCGAGGCAAAGGGTTAAGGGGTAAATATGCAGCAGCGCTTAATATAAGGTAAGGTTTTAGTGCTTAGTGCTGTTACTCGGACATTTGGGATACATTTGCACACTACTTTCTCTATGGTTGAATTGCCCAGTGTAATGTACAGTGTTCTCTAATGGACTGTAATGGCCAAACCAGAGCAGTGCAGGCTGAGGTGCCACTCCATGAACTCATGCTACATGAATAGACAGGAAGCAGGTCCAGGCTGCAGCTGCTGCTCAGTTCTGTTTAGGTAAAGTTCTGTACTTCATGGCTTTTTTTTTTTTTTTTTACTTTTCTTAAGGGCTGTTAAGTATTCCCATGTCCATCACACAGACCTGCGCTGAACCGCAGTACTGCCTGCTATGCTTCAATTACAGCTCAACCACAAAGCAGGCCCTGGCTTCTCTCTCTCTTTCTCTCTCTTTCTCTCTGAGTCAGCATACACCCGATCGCACAACACACTGACATAAAGTGAAGTTAAAACTAAAGGAAGGAGACATGGCCTTCTAAACATGATTACTTTAGATTGGTTCAGTCATAAATCCAGATGACAGCCAACATGACAATGTGCAATTATCTGCATATTAAATTAGTAAACTGGCATGCAATTGGCAAGGTATCTCCTTTACTTAATCTACAGTATCTTAATCCTGGCCATTTAGATTGTCTAAAAATTCTAAAAATCTACTTTTTCACACAATAGCACTCTTGTTATTGTCGTTTTTTAGCCTACAGAAAGCAGCCACACTATAAAGGTTTAAACCCAAATACAGGTGTTACTTTAGTCATTTGTATGTCACTTACTGTACATGTCCGACAGTGTAAAAATACATGCCATTCACATTACACTGTCATACTTCAAAAAGAATTTTAACCCCTTCATTCCTCAGCGGGTTACACATTGTTAATAGAATAAGAGATATGTGATGTCAGAATTATGAACATAACCAGTTTAGGTGAAATCATGATAGTCAAAATGTCAGGCAATCTAAAAACATATATAAAATTGTATAATCATTGACAACTACAAGTATAGTCCACTGTATCAATTCATGTATTTGCCACACTGACTGTAATTGTATACAGGTGCATCTCAATAAATAAAGTTGATTTATTTCTGTAATTCAAAATTGAAACTCATATATTATATAGATTAATTATACATATAGTAGACTGATATATTACAAGTGTTTATTTGTTTTAATTTTGATGATTATTGCTTCTAACTAATGAAAACCCTGTAGGTGGTGCGCTCTAAACTATTCACACATTGGCAGGCAGCACAGCTGTCCCTCCTGTGTGGTAGGAGCAAATTATAAGTTATAAGTTAGTTTACGAAAGAAAAGAAAGTATCCAATCTGAATATTTATAAAATTGGGCTACAAAATTGCATTACAACTCAAATTGGTACCTACTTAGGTATTATGATATCAAATCCCATCCCTAGGGTCCACTGAAAACTCTTGCCACTTCAGTACAAAAACAATGGATGGTGATATTCTTAACTTCAAATTCTTTCTCTGGACTTTTGGAATCAGATAATCATTCAGTAAGGTACTGTACTACTGTAAGTCCAGAGAAAGAATTTGGACTCTGGACTTAGTACAGTACCTTACTGAATGATTATCTGATATTGTTAAGGGTGGGAGCCCCAACACAGGAGTTAAAGTGGACTGTGTGTACTTTCACCTTTGATAAGAGCAATCACACTGTACTATCTATTTTTCTTAATTATAAGAAGCATCACAAATTGTCCTTGAGGCATAAAAAAATATGGTGTGTTTAAGGATGGTTCAGCAGAATGTGCCTTTTAAAGGAACCTTTTTTTGTTTACTTTCTTTATAACTTCTTATTGGAACAATTTAAACAGTGAAAATATTTAAACAAAAACATTTTATCTCTCTTCACTAAGGACGTGTACCAAAACCTGGCGGCAATATATAACGGGTACCTGTTCGATGTCCATGTTGTTTTCACATTATGACTTAAAAGCAAAACTCAGGAAATGGGACGATCCCATTTGTACCATATATTATATAAGTAATATAAGTAATATAAATATATTTTTTATTTAGACATTTTTTCAATAAGCCATTCTTTAATGTTATCCACCATTTTTTTGTGTTTTTTAAGTATCGGTTCAGGCACCGTTATGGTTTTATAACCATCGTTTTGACATCGGCAGTGTAAAAAAAACCAAACGATACACAACCCTACTCTTCACACATTGGAAGTGAACACTACTAGGCTATTAAACATTTCCATCATGCCTTCCACACCCTCACATTCCTCTTTCTGTCTATTTAACTTGTTTTCAGTCAACAAAGAGATGCAGCTGAATGGCTTTCCCCTGACATCCTACAGTATGTGTGTTGGCCTGTTGCTGAGAGGTGGACAATGGCTGCGAGGATCATTCAGTTCAGTCTCATTAACAGTCGCATCCAAACACAGCCGGTCCATCAGGCGGGAACAGAGTAGAACAAGAGAAAACAGAAGGCAGATCAACCTGCACACTCTCGGTCACCTGTGTGATAAAAGCAACCATTCTAGAGTTAAATGCGGTCCATATGCCAGTGTGCATGCACATGGTTAATAGCAGAATGAAAGCCATTCCCAGTGCAAGGGCTCCATGAGTGATATACTGTATATCGATCGAGTAAGGAAACACATAAGTGTTCGGTATTCCTGACTACAGTTAAATTGCCAGACCATTTATGAGTCAATCATTTGATGTTAAACCACGTCCGAGGATTTACAGCACAGTAAAAAATTGTCAAAGACGCTGTTTGAGCTTTCATGCTTTTCAATTCTTGGAATTTTATTAGAGACGATTCAGGTTGTGAATGTAAGCTCTTGAATGGGAGTTGAGTAGTAAGATAGAAAGCAAGGCGTTGTTCCAAATGTGTATACAGTATGTCTAAGTATTTTTTTGCCTCCCTAGTTGTTTATGGAAAATAAATAAAAAAATGTTTTCTCACATATTGTTGGGATATCATGCAGAAAACAGGTGTGATATAGCTCTATTCCTTTAGTGACGATGCAGAAATCATTCATGTACAGAATTTTACCTACACAATCCATTCTCCTTGTCTATATTTTCACTATACTTGTACTTTTATGTTGTTTTCCTTCAATGTGCACCACATGCCAGACCCATGTTTACATTTACATTTAGGCATTTGGCAGACTATGTGGGAAAAGGAAACTGTCCAACATAGGTATGAGGGATGTTTAAGTCAAACCGGAACTTCAGATTTTGCAGAATAATAGCTGGCCTCCCAGGAACACCTTTAATGGCCCGAACATGTGGAAATGACTGTTCAGGGAGATGGCAATAACTCCTAGCCAAGTTCATGGAATGTCCAAGTGGTGTTCGTCAATGATCATGTGTACAGTTCCCACATACAGATGCGGTTCTTCTGCAAGTAGGCGATCAGGCATTCCACTCGCTGACTGTTCAAAGGAATGACTTCAGTAGGCGCCACATTTTACAGCGGCTAAGAGTCTCGTTGCCGTTCTGTGCTTTAGGTCTTCTGTGAATGTCAATCAGTTTTATGCCTTCATTTATACTTGGGGGGAAAAATAGTCTTAAACTATTTTAATGAGTGGACAATAAAGTAATAAGTGGACAATATCCTGCATTCAGTTATCATGGTAACTCCTTAGATATAAAAAGGATTCCACGAGAACAATCCCAAGCTCTAATTCTCAACTAAAGAAGATTAAATAAAAGGGTGGCATTGAAAGTTGCTGGCAACAGGCAAAAGTTCATTTTGATCGAAATTGAGTTTTTCTGTCAGTAATGAAGTTTGACAACTACAGTATACAGTACATTCAGATCTTATAAGACTGATGTGGCATTGTTTTTATAAATTACTTTATGCAGGAAAAAAAAAGAAAAAAGCTCATGTGCAATCCTCAGTCCTTGGGGTCAATGTGCTGGGACGTCCACTCCTGCGAAGATTGACGACTTGAAAGCGTTCCGCTTGTGAATAATCTTTTGTGAAAGTCCAAATGTTGGGGAAATTTTATAACCCTTTCCAGATTGATGTGCAGCAACAATTGCTTCTCTAAGACCAGTGCTTATGTCATTCCCTCTTGGCATTATGTTAACACACACCTGAATGCTTCAGACCAACAAACTGCCAAAACTTGTGCTTTTATAGCGGTTTCCACGCCAGCTGATGATTAGCATCACCTAGCTGCAACTTACCCTTAAATCCTGTGAAAGCAGTAATTGTGGACAACTGTTCACAGAACTGTTCGTCTGATGTTGTATTTGCCTTAACCTTTCTTCTGGTTGAGATACGAATGAAAACCTGATGCTTCCGGAACTATATACTGTATAGTAGTGAAAATCACACTTTCACTATGTGAAGGGTTTTCCCAAGGTGCCAAACAAGATAATAAATTACTAATATGTCCGCGCAATGTAATATCAAATGATGTCTATGCAGCACTCCTGCTTTGTCAGTTTTGCCTTTCCGCATGACCTCTTCAAGGATAAGCCACATCAATCCAACAGACAGGCTTTTGCACATGCTGGGAAGGAGGAAGGAATAAAAGAGGTGTGAATGTACAGCCATCACTCACAGCAGAGAGGAGGCAATCATGGTGGCCCAGCCGGAGTTTTAACAGACGCTTAAGCAGACACAGCACCTCAGTGTCACTCAATAGCTAAGTTATAGGAAAATGAATATACTCAGCTAAAACTTAAGTACTTTTGATGAGATGGCTAACATCAAGGTACAATGGCCCTAGATTGAGTTAATAATATCCCTAGATTGGTGACAATCAGTATTCATTATTCACTATAATAATAACTCATCTGGAGGGACTCAGGTTTCTTTTAGAAGTCTTCCATGCAAGATTGTACAAAAACATAATTATAAAAAAAATGTAAATAGAAAACTATTGTTGCAGAACAGAAGAAAAAAAATTATAATGTTTTATGGTTTATACATATGCTTAGGGGACCTTAACCCAAAAACATAAACGTCACACAAACTCCTCACTCATCTGCTCTGAGTCAGCAGAGTTATGAGCAGCTGTCCTTAATGATCCAGCATCCAGGAATCTCCCTTGTGTTAGTCATTCTCCATAACACACACAGAGAACATATTTTTGTTCCTTCTTATACATATGAGGAAACATAATCATTTGGCTTATTGATAATGAAAGAAAAATTATGATAGAACAAAGGCAAACCCAAAGGCAGACCAAGTCTGATAATTGACACCAAGGATGTACAAGGAGAACAGTTTTAACTACGGTACACTGCTCGGCCATGCAAAAAGTCACACTCTACTGTAATATTTAATTGGACTGTCTTTTGTTGTGATTATGGCATTGCTTTGATAAGATGTTGTATTGATGGTGGGAGAGTGGCTCCACTGCGTAAAGCAGTGTTACCCACTGAGCCACTCTCCCATCATCAATAATGGCGTGTGAAAATTATGTCTCATGCCCCCTAAACCAATCTATCATAGCCTGAGCTGGGCATCATCATCATGGAACCAGGGAAGAAAAATCCACTGATCATTCAGTATATTCAGGTATTGAGCTGACTTCATATTAGATGATGTAACACTGCTACCATAGGCATGTGCATTACTGTATACTCACTGCATCCGTTAGGATTAAGTACCTCGTTGCCAGCTGAAACATATTAATCAGAGCAGTAATTATCCAGCGGAAAAAAGTTCTATGCCTATTTGCTTAGTTAAATCCAGGTGGTCACTTTTTTTTGGTTGGACAGTGTATTTCCCAATTTTACGTAGCAGGACCCAACAATGATACAGAAAAAGTAAAAGTGTTTCTCTATCTGTCATGACAATAAAATTGAACAGAAAAGCAACAAATTAGACTAGGCTGTGGAAAGAACCATTCATTTCGATATGAAGGAATCATTCATAAAAACAAAACAATTCTAATTGGGAAATGATGTTTCTTTCCTCCCATTGTAAATTGTATAAACGCCAAAAATTGAATAAGGGATAAGTCAGTGAGCAGCAGTGTTAAAGCACACACGTCTGAACATTGAATAAGAGCCACACGAGCAGAAAACCTTAATGGGTCCATGAATAAAGGGCCTTTTTGCCAGACCACTTTACAAGGCTGTTGGCATATCTCCCACTCAGCAACAGTCCATGAAAAGCTACAGCAGCCTGAGATATAAATGATTACACTCTTTTCCTTTTCAGCTTGTCATTCAGAACAAAGAAAAGAAGAATCAGTGAATAAAAGATGGGAGGGAGAGTGATAGGGGAGAGATAGGGAAGGAGATTGAGAGATTTCAATATTCAGCTAATTTCGCAATAACCCATCTGTTTTTTTCTAGTGTTGGAAAGTTTCCTCTCTCCACACCACTTTCTATTAAATGGTGTATTAAAAGACTTGTGGTTTACTTGGATAAGAATAAGAGCTTCCGTAAAAAAAAATTCAACAAGGCCTTTTTAAGTATTTTGTTTTTGTTTGTTTTGAAGAACACTGGCTCTTTTCACATAATGCTAGTTGAGCTAGGTGTGATGGCGCAGTGGTTAACCTGTTGAGTTACAAATCAGAAGGTCATGTGTTTAAATCACAGCAACACCAAACTGGTTGGGTCTTTAAGTCTGGTCCTTATTATTCTGCTTAGCTGATATCCTGCATAAGACCAATGAGCACAATATACTGCACCAAGTGTTATAATACAAAGATATATTCATTCATTCATTCATTTTCTATACCGCTTAATCCTGTGTTCAGGGTCGCGGGGGACCTGGAGCCTATCCCAGGAGACTTCGGGCACTAGGCGGGGTACACCCTGGACAGGGTGCCAATCCATCGCAGGGCACACACTCATACACACACTCACACACCCAATCACACACTACGGGCAATTTGGGAACGCCAATTAGCCTAACCTGCATATCTTTGGACTGTGGGAGGAAACCGGAGTACCCGGAGGAAATAAAGATATATTTTACAATGAAATATAATTTGAAAACATGATAAACACTATTTTCAGACTTTTACAAATTTTGCACACAAGGTTTTTTTTTATAACAAAACATTTCATTTGAGCACAATGAGGAACTTGCACGTCATAAAAACACATCACATTTCTTTTTGCCAAATGATCAGTAAAGCAGAACTACCATTGGGTAATACAACAATTGTTCTTATTTAATGTATTTTTGGAGAATGATGAAGCCAAGCAAAGGATGTTTACAATCTGGTAGTGCCAATGCAGGTATGTACTACAGATGTGAGTCATTTAATGTCAGCGACATACCCTGTGAAATTTTGTGTAAACACTATGTTATATACTTAGCAAAGGTACTGTATGTGGGTGTAGTGAAACCTTGTTTTGCTCCTGCTATTACTACCACTGGTCTGGTGCAATGTGGAGCCATGATCTATATTAAATTGCATTTAACAAGTTTAAATAAAAGCAGAAAGTTTCAAGACAACAGATACAGATGGGGGGATTGATGTAATGTAAATGTAAACTACAGTACATTCTGTTTGACTCACAACAAAATCACAAAGAAACCTTGTGGCTTAATTTAACAAAATTATGTTTTACTCGCATTACAGATGTCCTTTTCATATTTAAGAATCAATAAGTCTGACTACATCTGCATTTATCTGATCATCACATCGTATTTTAACTAACCGGTTGTAAAAGATACAATGGGCCAATGTGTTTATATGCCAGCACTGATCAATGAGGAAGGACGATGCTGAGTTTTAGTATCGTTTTTGTGACAAATGTGACAAACCTTCAACCAAACACATGCTAAACATTGAAGAGTCATTAGCCATGTTCTGATCAGGATCAGGAAATATACAGAGTCAACACACCAACAGTTTACTGTTTAGGATATACTGTAAGTATTTAAATTTGGCTGAGAAGCCTGCTTTCTGGCATAAAAATGGAAACTATGCAGATGTTTCATGTAAAACAGAGTAAAAGCTGATAAGGTTACCAGTAAAAATAATATGCAATATTCCCACCTGTAACTACAGCGTCTAAAGTAGTACTTCTGAATAACACATACAACCACTAAAGCAATAGCTTTTATAATATAAAAGGGCATCTTTATTTTCTCATTATATTACCTGCATTACAATACATTGACAATGACAAAAATAATGGTTTTGTAAGGCAGTTCAGTAACTCACAGCTAATTTTGCAGCCATTAAGCAGTAATGAATTAGTAATAGTATATTAACACTTACAGTAAGTTACTACTACTAATGAATTCTGCATAATTATCCAGTAAGTACTTATAATGGGTTTGTAGCACATTATGAAGGCGCAGTAATGATGAAGTCTTATACTGTAGATCTCATGTAGAACTATCTAACCAGTCATTACTGATGGAGTCATCATGTGTTTCACTTTATAATACTGTTCCAGACTATCACCCACTCATAGGAAAGGACAGACTAACACTTCAGTTATAATTATCATAAAAGTTATTATCATACAATTTGGTGTAAATACATAATTCAGTGACTAAGTGTGGTGACGGGCTTATAGCCAGTGCTCGTGTCCGTGATTTCTATGCCCACTACAAAGCTTTACACTAAGTAAATATGACTGAAAATTTATATATTATACTAAATTATTATATTTGTAAGAAAGAAATTGAAGGAAATTGTATTTAAGGATTGTAAAATGTTACCAAATAATCCATCACAGAGCCTTTCCACATGAAGCAATAAAAAAAAACAAATGATAGCCAAGGAGCTCCAGTGATCCATTACAACTCTATAACATCAGGACACACTTTACAGTACATGCCAGTGGCAGTAACATCCCACACTGACAGGGTGACTATCACCACAATTTAAACACATAAATTAGTATTTCCTTTCAAGCAGTTTAAGGACATCAATTATGAAGCATTCCTGAATCAGACGTAGATTATACATCTCAGCCAAAGAGGAAAGCCATGCTGCACACGGAAACCGAAAGAAACAGCCTTCAGGAAGGAAGGCAGTGTTTACATCTCACATCAGCAGCGTGGTTTTGTGAGAAAATCTTCCTGACCTTTTTAAATTGCCGAGATTTGTACATGAATTGATCTTCACAATACATACAGTAAGTACTGTTATCTGTAATACTGCAGCGTGTAGAAAACCACTTTTACATAAAAATGTAGAAGTACATTACAGTTTGAAACACAAGCCCTTTTAACCTCAAATCAAACATTTTTTGGAGTTGCTGGTCTGTTTCATGGATCAATTAAGAGATATTCAAGATCATTCATCTAATAATAAAAAAAAAATAATTTATTAAACATTTATATTTCACATCACGCTATAGCACTTTAATGAGATTGAGGTCACGTCACTGAGTTTCTTCTGACTGAGCCACTTACTGTAGTTCTTGATGTAATGGTTTTTGGATCATTTTTATGCCAGAACATGGGTTTTGAAGTCTTCGCATGGAATAACAGTGCAAAATGCTGTAATGTCTGTGATGTTTTCTGTTTTATCTGGATGATTAAGGAAATTATTATCAAAGAATCAACAGCACAGTAGTGCTCCCTTTTCTATAACAAGTGTAAAGGGAGTAATTAAATGTCAGTATCTGTATCTGGCTTTTTTAAGTGAAGTTAACACAAATAATAAAAAAGGCCTAAAGGCCATTAATAAAAGATTGCAGAAAGGGTTGACGCAAGTGAAATCATCTTAACAGTAGCCAAGCATTTTTTTCCTTTTAGTTTTTGAACCCTTTAGAGAATTTTGTCCAAAATTAAACATAATTGTTACTTTCAATTAAAAATTCTAAAAATCAATACTTGCTAGACATATATTTACAAAACAAATTTAAATATTACGTAGCATATAAAGAAATATCCAAATTGGAAGAAATTATCCATTTATCAACATATTTACATTAAAGCAGAAATTGATTAGAGAGGGTAGAGAGGGCTATAACAGAAAACTAGGGATCTAACGGTATTGTAAATACCGTCGTACCGCAATAACCCTTTTTTTCGATAATACCGTGGTCGCATGACGGTAAAATTATAGGTCTTCTGAGAAAAGTTTGCTCAGGCGAATGGAGCGAACGGGAGGTAGCAGGAACTACAATTCCCATCAGCCCAGACGTGGCCATCATCCTTTGCGGTCTGTTGTCGCTACAGATCCAGTAATGCGCACATCCGATTTAAAACCCGCTTACTCCGTAATGATTAATTACTCTTTCCATCTCTTTTCCTTCGCCGCTAATAGCAGCACCCGCCATTTCCGCATTACTGGATCTGTAGCGACAACAGACCGCAAAGGATGATGGCCACGCCTGGGCTGATGGGAATTGTAGTTCCCGCTACCTCCCGTTCGCTCCATTCGCCTGAGCAAACTTTTCTCAGAAGACCTATAGTTTTATCGAGTCATTTCCGTTTCTCTCTGAAAAGAAACGGGAAAGGAAAAAAAATCCTGTCTCTGTCTGAATAAGTGAGTGAATGAAGTGAGTGTTCTCAAATACTCATTCAGCACATGGACTAGCTGTTCTGAATGAGTAAGTAGGTTGCTATTTTTTTTTTTTTGAGTTTTCAAGAATACTAAATTGAAACTTTTTTTTTTTACATGGTTTAATAATTTTTTTGTTATTAAAATTTGAAAATTTAAGTTTCTGTTTCAAAGTGTACAGATAGATGGCTAATTTGTATGCCATTAATATGTTCAGTGTTCATGTTCATACTGTTTAATACACACTTCTGGCACTTTTTTCAAGTCTGTTCTTTAGTTTTGTTTTTCCTGTAAACGAATCAATAAATACCGTACCGTGCCATTCATACCGAGGTATTACCGTACCCTGAAGTTTTGATACCGTTACATCCCTACAGAAAACAGAATCTAAATCAAATTAAAATGCATACTTTTTTTATGCAGGATCTTTGGTTTTTCGCTATCTGCCACAAGCTTTAAATTGTCTTGTCTAAATATTCCTAGTGTACATTTAGTCTCATGTAAATAATACATAACATTAGACAACATTACAACTTAATAATTTCAAGGATTCTATATAACTGTCATACAGTATATAAAAATTACAAATATACATCAAATATATAAAAAATAATAACCAAATACCAAACAACACTAGAGCACAGTCTCAAAACAATCCATTTCACTCCTTTTCAATTTGTTTTGCTTTTTCAAATAAATCTAAGCATGTTCCTTCAACTACATGTACATGATCAATTAACTTCCATGAGTTAAATCTGGAGTATGGCCTTGAATGTGTATTTGCAATTAAAACATTTTTGGCCACATGCTCCAACCCTGAGTCTTTCTTTTTATATCAATACACCCTTTAAAGAGGATGGATGCTTTAGAAGTCTTAGAAAGAAATGCATCTGAAAGTGTGTAGTGGCAATACCCGTATGAGAAAACACAATATTGTGTGAGGTGCTGGAGATTTGTATTGTTGACCCAAGTTTAATTTGCTCGGCAGGGTTTACGGCTGAAACTCATTTCAGACCGCCGCTGTGAAATACAAAACCCTTCAGCTGAACTGACTGAAAACTCCCAAGTGTCACTATTACCTGCCACAATGACATGGGTTCAAGGGCTCTACTGATTTTCCTGTTTATGCATTCGGTCTACCCTACGCCCCCCTCCCCCGTCCATTACGCTAATACACATTTCCTTTTACATGAGACAATTTTGTTGGAAAGCTAACAGACATTATTCATATGCAAATAACAATTTTCTATGTTTATCAGCTCATCTCTTTTTTTTCTAGTTATACTAGAAATAACCATTTAGAACAGGGTTTTATATTATAAATATATTTATCAGAACAGGTGAAATAAAATTTTGCACTCCTTGATGTTTGATAAATCTCTATGACTGATGATAAAATGTGTGCCTATTAATCACAACGTGTCTAATTAAACATAGGCATAATGACAGCCCAGTTAAAGTACAACACTCCAACTAAAATAATAGCTCCTGAGTAGTTTCTTTAACAGTGCTGACAATCAGCCACCTTATAACTGTAATTCTAAGACACACAGAGGCTCGGCTTGAAAGAAAACACTCACATAACGAAAGGAAAATTAGAGTTTAGGTGGTCCAAAGGACGCTAAATGAAGCATGTTACATACAGCGTTTGCTAAGTCTGGCACTGACATTTCACACCTGTATCCATTTCAAGCAGACCGATTAATCTACATCAGCAAATAATTTACAACCTGACGCAGGTCATCTGAGGCTAAAAACTTTTTTCTCCCCTTACACTACAGTAGGTGTCAATTTACTTAATGGAGCATGTCATTTACAAAGACATAAAGGTGCTGGAACAAGCAGATTTCGTGTTTGGGGTTATACTTTTTAATGTATTTAAATTTTATTTTCCCTTTGCCTAAGCAGTTTTAACAACTAGAAAAAGATTTTTAAAAAATGCTAATCAGGCAAACGAGGCAAAAACAGAAGACCACGTCTCAGAGCCGACGTCCTGACCAAGGGCAGAGTTTTTGTTGCAGACACAAACCCTACAACATGCTCCATGGGAAGTTTCATTAGAAGAGAATAATTATGATGTCTCTTAGTCAAACTAACTAACCATACAGCATTCAGCCATAACCTTAACACCACGTAACATTAACACAATAACATTAATTAGCATGCCAGGAAACAGGTGACAAGATCATGGGCACCAAAGGTTCACCCATGACTACAGGGACTCAAGGCCAGCCAATGTATAAATTCACCAGAACCCACCATGAGGGGGAAAGAGCCCAAGACTACCGACATAGCCCCCACACTTCCCAGATCCCAGTCCAACTGAGCACCCATGGGATGCACCGTACAAACAAATTCAATCCCCATCCACTGCTGCCAATATCCTGGTGCCAGACAGTCCAGAGCAAACCCCCAGGGGTCTTATGAAGTCATGTCCCAAAGGGCCAGAGCTTCCCAGGTGGCATAAATGGAATATGCACAACACTAGTCATAATATTTTGTGTTGTAATGTTATAGCTGATCGGTTTATATCATTATATGCCAGATACGCTCCCAGGTAAACACATGTTCCAAACATTATGACACAAGAGTATTCTTTGATGATAATGCTAATATGTTTAAGTGTTAAAAAAGCCTGTATTAACGCAGAACAGCACAATTTAATTCTGACTTTTTGTCAAGGGAACAAATGCAACATGTGAGATTAAAAACTTTTTTAGAAGGTATTTATCAGATACTTGACTTGGTCTGTATTAACTCTGTAAACTAGCAAATTAGCAATGTACGTAAATTGTGTCAGTTATCATCTTTCGGTCTAGTCGATTTTAATTTCTGGCCGACCAGCTGTTCTACACATAAAGACACAAAAGCATTCTTGGGAAGCATCTAATATTTAGCATAGCATGCAGGAACACAACACAATACAACCCAAACATTATGGAGCAAATGACCCAAGACTACCCATCAATAAAAGGCCCTCTGCTGCCTGCACATACTCTAATGGATTATTAAAGCTCTGTCAAATATGGTTTATATCAGTAGGACAGACGGTATCAGCTCTCAGCAGCCGACTGGCTTTCATCGCAATCTGTAGGTATGTCAGGGCTTGCTATTGTGTGAAACAATTTTACTCTCACGGCAGGTGAAATACGATTGTTGTGCTGAAGGGCATTGAATTATGTTGAGTAAGTCACTCGTTTTTTTAAAAACAGTGCCTCACAGGCTCAAGCATGTCTTCCACAGCAAGCTGAAACATATTACCCACACTCCTCCCTGCCAACCTATCATTAGATATTAACATTAAAGGAAAGCAGCCGATTTCACATTCAAGCCCACGAAAGTACAGCATAACACAAAAAAAGGAAGCGTTTAGACAGTTGTCTAGTTATTGTAATGAAAAAGCCAAAGCTTTGCTCACACACAAAGTGCTTTTGAATAGAACCTGTGCAGAGGAGCTGAATGATGACTGTGGGTTGCCAATGAGTCCCCCTTATGTGCCATTAGCTAAAAAGCATTCAGGTAGTGAAGATGGCTCTCCGGGGTTCTGTTCACTGCAGTACACTGAACTCTCTTTCAACTCCATGTACATTAGGACAGAGAGGTCCAATTTACCGGTCTACATTGGACTGTGAGGTTTACTGTGGAACTCTTACAAATACTGTACATTAATTAATTCAGGAACTGATCTATCACAGTCAGGGTTAGAGATGAACTGGAACCTGTCCAAGGATGTGAGGGGACGCCTGTCCATCGCAAAGCACCATGCATACAGTCACACGCAAGTGGACTTTCGGTTAATTCAGCTTTGTGTTAGAAGCTTAGCATTATAGCTTGTGTTAGTCCTGAAACACAACATGGACAGTTTAGAGGCAGGATTTCGGAAATAAAGTATTGCGTTATGAGATTGTTCCTGAGAAGTGAGCGGGATCATGGGGAAAGACGTTGCAGTGTCAGGTGCAAAAGGTCAAGGGTTCACAGCACTTTTTCTAAGTGTGATCAGCAAAAAATAATATATAATAGCACTCACAAAATAATTTTATATTTTCTTTAGAAAAGTGCCTGCCATGTCAGGAGACCACAAGGGTAAATTCTGAAGATGCCACGGTCATCCATCCATGGCCAGGAATCCAAGAGAACAAGATGGGAGGGATGGCATACTTTCTGACCCCTGTCAATCCCAGAGACACTAGTCAATGGTGGGTGTCTGTGCACGAAGGTATGCAGAGGAGTTTAAATAGTGTTTTGCCTTTGGGTGTGTTAGCCTTCACTCCCCTGTTGGTAGCTGTCAAATAGGTAATGTTGGCTGGTGGCTTGGAACTGGCCAAGACCAAATTTGGGGAAAGAAAATGGAGCCGTAAATGGGCTTATTCACAATTCACATAATTTAATATTCTTTAGCCATTATTATTATCAACATTAACAAAACCTTAACTCTTTTCTATTCAATATGTAAAAGCAACTATGTTATACTTCTAAGGCTAAGGTCTGTGAAATCTGATTTAAGTTCTATAAATTATTCTGCCGCCTGTCACACCCTCCTTTGTGCCGTAGCACACATCTCCTACATAAACTGTCACACAGATTCCACCTACACCGCTGGAGAAGAAACAGAGAAGGACATGGCCAAGGGACCTTTGACCCTATAAGCGTGTATCTCGGTTTTCATTGTTCAAACCCCCTCTATAATGATCTCATTCCCACTCCATAAACCAGCACCCTTCACAGTGTACCACTGCATTCCATGATATGATGGAAACCTGTTATGGACTATAAAAGTCTCACTTCTCTCTAATCAGTACAAGCATGTGTTCTGAATTTCACATTCGTATAGCCTTATGGGTGTCAAATAGACCAGGTGGCTCATGAAATATCTTACCAGACCATGTTTAAAAACTTTATACATCATACAGCTTCGGTCTACAAGAAGGCATGGTTAAGTGTGTCAAAACATTGCAGTTAATACGACATTAGAATTTACAAAAAATAAAGTAATAACACAAATATTGCAAAGCCTGTGCAAGTTCACTTTCATATCCTGTGTCCATCCCTATTCCAGTTAATTGCATAGCAGAAGGATACTTGTGTTTGTTTTGATTGTCTCGCCATTTCCTAGCCTTGATTTCAGACTGCTGATAGCAAACAACATGTGCAACGCAAACTAGCGTCCATGACAGAGTGCTTCCTGGCAGTGGAGATAAGGTTTCAAAATGACTAGCCAGTTACTCAACAGAAATTCCTCAGAAAAAAGGCAGAATAAAAACAGTATTTATTTAAATAGATATTGCAATCAGGGTAAAAAGGAAAAAAAGGGGGAAAAAAGTTTTTCAGTAATATTGTTAAGTACAGCATTTTTGCAAGGGGGTTCATACTATATATCATATTATATTTTACCCATTATGTCAAGCTTACATGTAATTCTGAAAGAATAATTTGGTCTTGGTGGCACCACCTCACTCCTCACTTTTCACATGACTTTAACACTACTTTCATATATAACTCTGCAGTTCTTTTTTAACTATTACCTCATAAAATCTCCCGGGACCACGGAATACAATTTTATCACCATACTGTATCTCTGTGCCAATCGACCACTCATCATCTAACCGCTTTGTCTTGTATTCAGGGTTGCGGGGGCCTGTAGCCTATCCCAGAAGACTTAGGGCACAGGACGGGGTACACCCCGCACAGGTTGCCAGGCCATTGCAGGGCACACACATACACGCACTTACACTGTGGGCAATTTGGAAACGCAAAAAATTAGCCTAATCTGCATGTCTTTGAACTGTGGGAGGAAACCGAAGTACCCGGACCCAGGAGGTGCAAAGTGACAGTGCTACCCACTACACCACCGTGCCGTCTGGTGCCAATCGATATGTTCTGCAATTCTGTTAGTATCTTTATAAATACAGATTTTCTCTCTCTATTAATATATATACTTTTTTAAATTCTAAACAAACGTAGCAAATAATTTGCTCCTTCCACACAGGATGCTGTGCTACATGTCACCTGTAGGAATGTAGATGAACTGCAACCTATTACCACTCCAAATGCAAACAAAAATATTTTTAAAACATTGATTTTTGAGTCAGTGTAGGTAAACGCTAATTTCCCCACTAAAGAATCATGCTGACATGTAACAGAATAGATTTTCCCCATTTCTGATATATTTGCAATTTAATTTAGCTTTCTTTTTGCTGTAGTTTTAATACTACGATACTGTACATGTTGTACATGTTGTGCTCCTGAATTGTCCTCTCAGGTGGTACAAATTGTACAGCAAACAGATTTTGATTACGACCTGGCAACTGATGGCAACTGATGGGATAACTTTCAATATATGATTGGTGTAAATAAAGAGTGCATTCTTCTGTACTGCTCAATGCGCTTACTTTAAATGTATTTCTTGACAATTTGACATAACAGTTCATCACATACTATAGCTATCTACTGGGTTGGCCTTCTTATTTGGGCATTTTTTAATTGCATTTGTCATTTGAAAGACATTTTTGGAAAAGGAGGGGTTTCAAGAAACATTTTAATCCTACCTGTACAAATAACCTTAAAGTTCCAGTATGTAAAACAAAATGTAATATATTCATTCAAGCTGTGACTTCTGTACAGGTTTATTTAGAGGCTAAAAAAATCCCACTTAGAAAACTGATTCCTGATCCACATTTGTCTCTTTGTTTGAATTTGTCATGTTATTGACGCTCAATTGTTCATGTCACAGCAGATCATGGGCAGAGCCAACTACTTACAGTAACTATTAGAGGCATAATCTCATAAATTACTTAATACACCTTTAAACGCACAACACTATTATTACTGTTCTTTGTTCTTGTAACTATACACTTTTTCCATTGGTATAACTACTGAATAATTCATAGTAATTACTGAATTCAATGTATTAAAATTAATATAGCTGTATAATACCCTGCGGGTTTAAAGGTGTTACGTATTAAATTGTCACTATTATATGAAAATAGTATTAGAGTAGCAGATTGGGCACAGTGGTTGTGGCCATATGCAGATTGAAACAAACACTAAATCATTAAACACTTCAAATCCGTCGTATAAGTTGAGTCTGCCAAAACATGAGACCCACCATAAATCAGCAAGAATGACGACCAAACTATTTCATCTTGTACTATAGCTGCATGATGTACGTGAATCGATATAACAGAAGTTTGCAATGTGCAAATGAGACGTCTAATGAACATTTTATAGTGTGCCGTGAGAATCCTGTCCAGTCTAATTATCTGTAGCTGTTTTGTTGAATCGCATCGTTCACATAATCCAAACAGAAATCAAGCGAGTCTTAAACCATGTGATTGTACGAGTACAAGTGTTTCTAATATACTGCTCAGCACTTAACAATGGCTGGAACGTAACTGCAATATAAAACTGTGTTCAAACTGTGCAACTTTATCTCATACAGTAAAAAGACTTATCTATAAATGTTATCTGGAGGACAATAGCGTGCAAAATATAGGACATTACAGCACTGCAGGCTTTTCGACACTCATTCGGGAAAAAAAAGGTTTCTGTGCACAGGCATGTCTGGCAAAAACAGTCAGACAAATAAAACACTTCAAACAGCCTGCAGGAATCATTAAAGCAGATGCCATCAACCACGAGGGATTAATGTTAAAACCCCTCCTCATTCTATTACACATACACACAAACACAAACACACGTTCACTCTGCATGAATTAAAACAACAGGAAGCTGCTAATCCTGTACCAGCATGCTATGATTGTTTATATTAATAGATTTGGTTGATTAAGCACTATTCCTTAGATTGTTTTTCATTTAAGCTTTTCTTTTCATTCTCATTCATAGTTACACAATGAACCAAGATTAACAAATTATTAGTGAAAATCACTTTTTCTGATTATATTTTATTAAGTCACAAGCTTTCATTCATATTTATATCCCTACTATGTGAAGGCCTTTTATGATCATGGAATTTGCTGATGATAAAATGTTATACAATTAATTATAATTAATGTTTTACTTGTCTTTTTGTTGAATTCATGTCCTTTTCATGTCATAATTTGAACATAATATTATAATAATTCACATCCACAGCCAGTTTAGATATAAGTATATAATTAAAAATTTTCAGTTTGCCTGTTTGCATTGTGCAAAAACATACATTTGAATCGGGGAAATACATAAATAGGTCAAAATGTGTGCTGCGGTGCTATAACTTGTCAGTAAATTTACTAAATGTGATCAAGTTACAACTCTACTAACTATGCTTGTTACTATTTGTTGCTATTAACAAACACTACTGTATTACAAATAGTGACTCTGCTAAATAGGAACAGTGATAAAAACATGACAGTGCAAGTGGCACACTTAAAACGTGTTCACACTATTGTCAGGATCATGTGAAACTGAATTCGCCTGACCGCTTGAAATGGCACTAGCCAATGAAAGATGGCAAATACAGCTTTGTTATATTGACCTATGACACAGAATGTTCAAAAACAGAATTTTTAATTGACACATTTTTATCTTTGTGGTTTAGACTTTTAGAATTTATACCACTTTTAAAATTAGGTTAAAATGTTATATGGTATGCGATTGTGGAATCTAAAATTAATCTAGATAAACTCAAATAATTCCAATTTATCTGAATAATTATGATTATTTATGCAGTAAATAATTGCAATAATTGTAAGAAGTCTATCTATCTTTCTATTTGACCAATTACAGCATTAATAAAATAAAGTTCTGCAAATATGTTAAGACTGAAGAAAATTAATAATTCTATTAACAACATGCAAATATCAAAAGGTAGGTTACACTGACAGTGGTTAACTTTGCAGCTTATTCATCAAATGATTATTTTCAGCCTACTTGTGCTCATAATGTAGTTTTTAAACCATCAAATTCAACACTTAATCTCTATTCCCACTTTCAAGAATTTGGTCCAGAACAACAACAATTTAATGATCAGAGGAAGTAATAGCGAGATGTTCAGGAAGTAAGTCTGTCCCACAACTAGAGAAATCGTAGACATCAAAAAATATGTCGACCATGCGAAAATTTTAAATGTAGCTTTCGCATAATAAACATCAAATTGCAAGTTAGAAGTAGAAAGTAGATTTTAGAGTGTTATAGATGGTTTGTAAATTTTATAGATGGTTAATGCCTATTTGTTATGGATTGCACAGTCCAAAAATATGCAGAATTCCTTGTTTAGTGTTGACATCACCCTTCATAGTGGAGCAAATCTATATTGTGACATTTTGTACAATTGTATGCAGCAAGTTCATAGCTTCTGTAGTCACAGATATCAAAAGCGATGAAATCCACTGCACTTCTTAACATGACTTAACAATTTACAGCAAATTGTGAGTTCATAAACAGTTCATTGAAGTTTGGCAGAATTTGTAATAGATAGGTGATTATACCATAGAACAAAGTTCAAGATTCCATCACTCTTTCTGCATTGCCACTTAATCTCAATCTCTCAGGAACAGTTTAGGAATGTGATTAACAACAGTGTGCAAGTAGCACTCTAATGTTTATATACAGTACGGCTTTATGCATGTAAAGTGATACCAGCCTATAGAGAATAGTGTAAGTATGATTTAAACATTGTGAATTTAATCATATGACGCAGCCCTAGTACTGTATGTACAGTATAATGAAACCTAAAAGCCGAAATCAAATATGCAGAACAGTACATCAGACATCATGCTGGCTTATATGTCTAAGATGTATTACTGTACATGCCACACTATTTGAGAAGCATTGTTCTTACACACCACTATACAGTAGCATGTAGTATTTTTACAAAAAGTCTAACCAAGGAGTCTGCATTTGTTGACCACTCCAGGTCTCCACCGAGTGACATCATTTATAATGAGCACACATAACCCTTCAGTAGGATCATGCTCTGTGATGACAGCTTGTTATTTAAGTGTGGCTGCTTATGTCATGTTGTCTTCTAGCTTTTTGTTCAGTCATGCTGGCAGGCCACAGTTTGTCCCCAAGACACAGAGACTGTTGTTCTTGTATGTGGCTATAGCTCACTGCACTGAACAGCCTGGCACTGCAGGCCTGCACCAGACAGGTCAAAGACAGAACAAAACTGTTGATATAACACACAGCTCAGTCATTGTGTCATTGTGATACCCTAGCAATGAATCAGTGAATGTATATGTGGATCAGATTTAAAATTTCCCCTTGGGTATTATTAAAGGATATGAAAACGCTAATACCCTGAACTGCATTAAATAAAACGCTTGCGACACAGTGATTTGATGACTCACGCTGGCATCGATCTTCCCTTAAACCAGCCAAAATCAAGAACTACAAAACAAGCAGCCAAGGGGGTTGATTTGATTCAGCTCAGTGCCGGGTGTGGTGGGTTTAATGACAGGCTGTACTGGATTAAAGCAGGGGCATGATGGAGCAGATATAAACTCTATGGCTCATCCAGCTAAACACTGGAGACACGTGCCACAGGAGCAGCTTAGGGCAGAGGCAGGAAATGAATGCTCAGTTCCCCCCCAGTGGAAGACCAGAGGGGCCAGTAACCTGTAGCCTAAATGCTCCTGGTGGGAAGTTGAAAAGGAATGTAGGGTCAAGAATAGTGTGTGACAAGCTCCGTGGTCCAAAGTGTGTGAGCAGCAGTGAATACAATAGAACATGGATAATTGTTATACCAGGAGTTAAAAATGGGTGACCACCGACATTTCATTGATTACATTACTCTTACTCACTTATCAAGAATGAGGTGAAGGTCAAAGGTCATACTTAAAATCCTACCAGAAGCTCTTTTCAAGTGTCGAGGAGAAACTTCCTGAGATGAAATGAAGTAAAACCTCTGAGACTAATTACATATACTGTAAAAGAGAACAAAATATGTTGTTCAGTATGTACATTACTGTATATTCTGTATGATTACAGCCGTTACTCAGTACTGACCTGCTGAAATGAACTGTCAGGGTGACATTGTTTCTCAATTTAAATTTGGCAGTCATTATACAGAAAATGAAAACAGACCATAAATCCTATACATATTTTGCAGCTAAGTTTAAGTAATTTTTTTTAAAAGTACTGTATGTGCACACACACTGGCGTAATGTTATTAATAAATAAAACATGTTATTGGAAAATTAGCTGAGCCAACAGGCCTCTTTTGCCGCATTTCACCATTAACAGGGCTTGGACTGGAAAATGTCACATTCGATATAACATGGGTTCAATACGTCTAGTCAGACTGAGTAAGAAGTGGAGTTAAACCCACATCACTGACAATCATCTTTACACCTCTTTTCAAATGATTCTTTATGTAACTTTCCCTAAGAGTGAAAAACACCTACATGTAGTGTATTGTCCTGCTTTAATAAAAATGTGATTAAAAATAAGCTGTTACTCTTGAGCTGACACACAACAGAAGTCTTACTTCTGAAATTCACACTGACATCAGCATTGCAGTGGAGGACCAAAACGGCTCCAACTGTTTAATGTTTTCTAAGAGGTCTGTCATGTGACACCCTTGGCAGCTAAATAATCAGCAAAGCCAGCAACTCAAAGAATCTGAAAGTGATGGAAGTATTCCTTACTCAAGTGCTTTCAGGGAAGATTTGTAAATGTAAAATTGGCCTAATATAAAAAAAAAAAAATAATAATAATAATAATAATAATAATAAACAAGCAAACAATATAAAACCGCATGGTATGTATTATTCATTACTTGTGGCATAAGTAATAAAGAATTAATATTTTTAATCCCAACCATGTAAATGCCAGAGCGTTTATACTGTACATTCAGTAATATGAATATGGAGGTGTTAAGTCATCTGCGATTACTATGTGGAAATGCATTAACAAAGTTAACTAGTAAGTACTAGTGAAAAAGAAAGGTGTTAAAAAGCAATCTAGATGTAAGAGTAGTATTATCCATAATGCACAAAAATACAAAAAGCAGTCTTTACTGGTATACATGTAAATTATGGCATTTTAGCAACATTGAAACTTTGAAAAAGTCAATTAAAACATTGGTGTTTTATCTAATGCTCTCATCTGATATGTGTCAGTATTTTGTAGCACATACGGTACAACAACTGAAATTTTAATTGTAAGAAAATGTAATAAAAGGTTTACATTTCATTTTTGAAAAAAGACTAACAAAATTTTTATTTGTAAATATTTAACTATTATGTATCTAGGAATTGTATGTAGGAATTCTGGAGTCAATAAAGTATCTATCTATCTATCTATCTATCTATCTATCTATCTATCTATCTATCTATCTAAAAAGAACAAATTGCTCTTCATTCTCAGTTACTGTAACCACAGACATTCACCAGCCAATAAAGGAACTTAAGAAGAAACCTACATACAGTAACATCATATAAAAAGTAAGAACCCTACAGGAGAAACTTTAGAGTACTGTTACTCGCACGTATTGTTTAAACAACAAAAAAAATGTGTTTTAATTCTGTTTTTATTCATAAGACAAATTAATGTGGTGAAGCAAAACAAAACAGTGGCTGCAGATAGTCGGAATATGAAACAGAAAGGTTGTCCTACCTGGATTCAGTGCTCCTAGAAATAACTTGTAGAGATGCTGTCAGGCAGAACAAACACGAATGGAATAAATAAAAAACACGCCTGTTTGTGTCTTTTTCATAAAGTCCCACAAACTACTGGAACAAACTATTTTTAGCTGAGGACCCGCTTTCAGTTTGTCCGCATTTCCCGGTGAAGCCGGTGAGTCAGTGTGTGAGTGTGTGAGTGCAGGGACTTTACACAAGTAACACTGTGTTTCACACCGCTGTGTCCTGAATCCTCTCCGAGCACAACCGCTATCCCGCGACTGTGTTTTGGAAGCGGAAATAAAACGCGCAACAAGAGAAGATTTAGGCTGTAACCAAAATCACGCCCATATCCCTATCACCGTGCTCTCCAAGAACCGGAATGAACTAGGAGAACTAAGCGACATCCTGTCCGCCCTATGTAGGGCACTAATTCTCCTGTTAGGACTCGAACATGCACGAGACCAGTCTATGCAGCTGTTAACAAGATGGGCAAATAACTACAAACCTGAAAACTATAAACTTATTAATACGTTATAACATGTCAAGTTTAACATTTTCAAATTCTGAGTTTGATATTAAAGTCGAATTCTAATTCTTGCAAGAATGTAATCTTACAACTTCTATTAAGAAGGACACATACACACAAACACACACACACACACACACACACACTGTAAGGGTGAACCAGAATGCATTTATTAATTCAATTCAATTTTATTTGTATAGCGCTTTTAACAATTGTCATTGTTAAAACAGCTTTACACAATCAAAAGAATTATTTAAATTCTAGGGGAATTAATTGAATTATTAATTAACATTTATTGCATTGAAATTTCTAAGGAATCTTTAATAGCATTTTATTAAAACCACATATGTGAAACTCTTTAGAGTTTTTGCTTTTGATTGGTCTCATTTGCAAACTAAAAGTTATATATATACTGTACAGTATAGAGAGAGAGAGAGAGAGAGAGGGAGATGTACTGTATGTATACGGATCAGCCATAACATTATGACCACCTGCCTAATATTGACACACTCCCCCCCCTTTTGATGTAATGATGTAAAGCAAAGATGTATTGATAGCCGAAAATAGACAAGCATAAGGATTTGAGTGACTGTGAGAAGGGCCAACTTGTGATGGCTAGAGGACTGGATCAGAGCAACTCCACTCCTGCACTATAGTAAATCAAACTGATGGAAAGGTTAATGCTGGTTGTGATCGAAAGGTGTCAGAACACACAGTGCATCACAGTTATGGTGGCAAAAGCCTACTCAGTATTAGGCAGGTGGTCATAATGTCATGCCTGATATCGGCGTACAGTACGTATATATAGCAGACATATATATACTGTACTGTATATACATATATAAATATATATATATATATATATATATATATATATATATATATATATATATATATATATATATATACAGTACAGGCCAAAAGTTTGGACACACCTTCTCATTCAACGTGTTTTCTTTATTTTCATGACCATTTACATTGGTAGATTCTCACTGAACGCATCAAAACTATGAATGAACACATGTAGAGTTATGTACTTAACAAAAAAAGGTGAAATAACTGAAAAAATCAGTTTTATATTCCAGTTTCTTCAAAATATCCACCCTTTGCTCTGATTACTGCTTTGCACACTCTTGGCATTCTCTCGATGAGCTTCAAGAGGTAGTCACCAGAAATGGTTCAAAAAACAGTCTTGAAGGAGTTCCCAGAGGTGTTTAGCACTTGTTGGCCTCTTTGTCTTCACTCTGCGGTCCAGCTCACCCCAAACCATCTCGATTGGGTTCAGGTCCGGTGACTGTGAGGCCAGGTCATCTGCCGCAGCACTCCATCACTCTCCTTCTTGGTCAAATAGGCCTTACACAGCCTGGAGGTGTGTATAGGGTCATTGTCCTGTTGTCTTTTCTCCCCTCCCCATTATCCACCCAACAACCAGCTTTCCTATCATGCAATAGCTATTAAGAGGTAAGACAAACATATCCTTCCTCTGAGATATGTCAAGTCAGCCAGCAAGGTCATTCCAAACTGCTGCATCACAGGGCAGTCTAATCAACTCAAATGAAAACATTATCCACCTTCTTCTGCATACACAAGCTCACAGACACCGGTGACTGGGTAGCGTCACAGTGAGTGGCAGTACCCATGCGCACCATCCCATCCACAGACTGTTTTGCTGCCTTGGTTACTACACCTGAATCTCTGGTGGGGATTCAAAATATCCTGATAAGAGGATGATAGTGTTTCTGATGCACCACATGGGAGCCCAAATTAAAAAGACATTTTTAACACACTTATTCATTCCCAGACCTGAAAAGTCTGAATTTAATTAAAGGCCCATATTTAGAATTCTGTAATCAGAGTTTCCATTTGGTCTTCTTTCCTTATATGAATACTGTTTCCAAGCCTATTCATAACTATTGTTACACTTCCTGCTCCACATAAACAATGGATGCAGAAAAGTCCTATTGTTCTCCTATGTTCTTGACTTTATTCAGGATGCCTAATGGGCCAGATTTAACGCATAATCTTCCAAATCTGTGGCTGTCTTTTATGGATCAGTGACTTGGAGACATGACAGTCTGTTTATTCTTACTGAAGTGTGGCCAGTGAGTCATGGGAACAGGCATCATCTATATTCATGCAGCAAAAAAGAAGAAAAAATAAAGCCATGCCTGAGAGAAGTAATTGGACTCATGGTTTCTTATTAAAATCGAAAAAGGCATCTAATGAATCTATTTTTCTAAAGTTTCTCATTCTCTCTATATTCTGAGTCTACAGTATGTGAGAGTCAGGTTATCTATTGACAGCATCAGAATCTCATGCTGCACAGCTTCAGCACTGTGTGTGTGTGTGTGTGTGCCAGAAAAAGAAAAAAAGAAAAAAATCTATGTACAGCTGGAGTCTGACATCTATATCATCATGTGACTATCCAAGGATGCATTCACTTCATTTTCGCTGCCATGCAAACAGGCACACTTTCTTTTTGCATATTATGTTTGTAAATGTAAAGATATAAGATCTTGGAATTGAAATTAGGATGCTTTCATGATCTTAGCTTAGCAAAAAAATGTAACAAGTTAAAGGAAAAGTTAGTGACTCAGTTATGTTGTGGATGCATTTGCTGCACAGATAGCACAATTATTATGGCCCAGTTCTGGCCCAATTCTACTACACTGATCTGGTCCACTTCTGGTTTCCAAATCCCTAAGGCACAACTACTGTAAATATTTACAGATGCTACAATTTTCAATAAGGGAAGATGTGTAAACAGCACTTATGACCTTTATTAAATACATTATTACATTGGCAATCACATTTTATGGAAAAAAAAACATATAAAAACAATTCAAAGCATTTAGAAATTCTTCTTCTTATTATTATTATTAGTAGTAGTAGTAGTAGTAGTCGTAGTAGTAATATCTCTTCTTCTCTTCTGCTCTCTCCTCTTCTCTCTCTTTCCCTCTGTCTCTCTCTCCCTCTTGCTCTTTAACTCTCCCTGTCTCTCCGTCGAGCTACACATGTCACTCCTGAGCTGGCAGTGATCCAAACCCCCTCTGCCCTCTGGACCTGTCTGACTCGTCCTGTTGTCCTGCTTCTAGTTGGAGATCTCATTGCATGGATGCCCCATGTAGTCTGTTTGGGCGTGTAATGACTGGGGACGGTTCCACTTTTCCGGGCCTGGCCTCGGTTTATGCTGACAGCTGTGACTGCAGTTCAGGACTGGCGTTTCCTTCAGTCTACCTGAGCCTCCATTAACAAACTAGACTCCATATTAACTTATGAACTGATTGTGTAAAGCTGCTTTGCGACAATGTCAATTGTTAAAAGCACTATACAGATGAAATTGCATTGAATTGAATTAGTAGTAGTAGTAGTAGTAGTAGTAGTAGTAGTAGTAGTAGTAGTAGTAGTATGGTGGCACAGTGGCTTACTGTTTAGCACTGTCGTCTTGCACCTCCAGGTTCTGGGTTAGATTATCGGTATCTCCGGTTTCCTCCCACAGTCAAAAACATGCAGATTAGGCTAATTGCTGTTTCCAAATTCCCCATAGTATGTGAATGTGTGTGTGAGTGGTGACCGGAGGTCCTACCACGGTCATACAAATGGGAATAAATACAATGGACACCATTGGCTTCCTTAGTCCCTTTTTGGTCTACAGATCATCCTACAGTAGATGGATGGATGGATGGAGTAGTAGTAGTAGTAGTAGCAGTAGCATTTACCAGCTGCAAGTAGGCTGACAGAGACACATCTTTTCATAGAAGTGGCCCACATCCAGATGCTGCTATCTTGGTGACATGATGTAGATCTCCCACTACCATGAACACCAAGACAAATCGTTTAAGAAAAACAGTATTAATCCTTCCAGTACAGTACTGCAGACTTGTAGAGTCTATCCCTGTGTGGCTCATGGTAGCCCTTGCAGTGACACGCTGTTTGGTCCACATACAGCTGTGATAGTTTGTCACCCAGTTGTATATATCCATGTGACTGTAGTAAGACAGCTAAATCATGATTCATGTTTGTTTCTATATCCAGTGTCAGCTGCATGTTGGCAGCAGCTTCTTTTGGCACAGAGTGCTGCTAATAGCTGTAGAAACAGCACAGGCTGTGGATCTGGCTTAAGGCGGTAATTAGTTTTATCACTACTGGAGTGTAGCCAAGAGACATAATGAAGGTGAATTCATACTGGTCTTTTCTGTGACTGGAAGCAAGAGTGAGCCTTCCTTTTAAAATGGCATTATATCTACTGTACAGTATGTACCAAATTTAATTTGCATACTTAGTGTGCTCATATTGGGAAGTTAAATTAGATGTAATTTTCTATTAAAACCAAGATTATAGGCTATAATCAAGTTTTCTAAAGAATAAACAAGTTTGGAACTTGGGTTTCTAAGTTTGTTTTTTACGCAGTGTCGGAAAAACATCTAGAAAATGCTACTGTGGTGTACGTTTCTCTAAAAGGTATAAATACAAATTAAGATCCTGGTGTGCTTAAATGACCTGAGGTAATAGCCATGTGTCTGTTCAATATTCAGTTACTGATTGCTGGCTCAGATAACGAGGTTTGCCTTGTGATATGAATTCTGGTGCATTTCGTTCAGAAGGGAAGCGAGACTTCTGATTACCAGGGAAATGATAGCTGGTGAAGGATGCAATGTTAAAATTGATGGAAAGACATAGATAGAAGTTGTACCTGGAGCTTGTTTATAACCTAATACAACATTATGCATTAATAATATACACTCACCTAAAGGATTATTAGGAACACCTGTTCAACTTCTCATTAATGCAATTATCTAATCAACCCATCACATGGCAGTTGCTTCAATGCATTTAGGGGTGTGGTCAAGACAATCTCCAAATTGAATGTCAGAATGGGAGGAAAGGTGATTTAAGCAATTTTGAGCATGGCATGGTTGTTGGTGCCAGACGGGCCGGTATTTCACAATATGCTCAGTTACTGGGATTTTCACGCATAACCATTTCTAGGGTTTACAAAGAATGGTGTGAAAAGGGAAAAACATCCAGTATGCGGCAGTCCTGTGGATGAAAATGCCTTGTTGATGCTAGAGGTCAGAGGAGAATGGGCCGACTGATTCAAGCTGATAGAAGAGCAACTTTGACTGAAATAACCACTCGTTACAACCGAGGTATGCAGCAAAGCATTTGTGAAGCCACAACACGCACAACCTTGAGGCGGATGGGCTACAACAGCAGGAGACCCACCGGGTACCACTCATCTCCACTACAAATAGGAAAAAGAGGCTACAATTTGCACAAGCTCACCAAAATTGGACAGTTGAAGACTGTAAAAATGTTGTCTGGTCTGATGAGTCTCGATTTCTGTTGAGACATTCAAATGGTAGTCAGAATTTGGCATAAACAGAGTGCCAATTGGGCATTGTTTAAATGCCACGGCCTACCTGAGCATTGTTTCTGACCATGTCCATCCCTTTATGACCACCATGTACCCATCCTCTGATGGCTACTTCCAGCAGGATAATGCACCGTGTCACAAAGCTCGAATCATTTCAAATTGGTTTCTTGAACATGACAATGAGTTCACTGTACTAAAATGGCCTCCACAGTCACCAGATCTCAATCCAATAGAGCATCTTTGGGATGTGGTGGAACGGGAGTTTCGTGCCCCGGATTGGCATCCCACAAATCTCCATCAACTGCAAGATGCTATCCTATTAATATTGGCCAACATTTATAAAGAATGCTATCAGCACCTTGTTGAATCAATACCATGTAGAATTAAGGTAGTTCTGAAGGTGAAGGGGGGGTCAAACACCGTATTAGTATGGTGTTCCTAATAATCCTTTAGGTGAGTGTAGATTTCTTAAACAGAAAAAAGTATTTAAGAATGAGATTTTTAATTCAATGAAATGAATACTGAATAAAAAGAAAGAAAAATACAAAAAATATAATATATTAGAACTTTTACAATTTATACCTATAATTCCCCAAATCACTGTATATATATTCTGTATATACACACACAATACTCCATATAATATAATATATGATCCATATATTACATATGTATATGAACATATAATCCATAGAAGTATGTCATCCAAGCTTCTACATGGATTTGTTCATGTGTTATTAATTCATGAAAAATTGAATAGAGTGGTGTTTAGGTCATATGCACATAAATCACAGTCATAAAGTCATAAACTTTCTTTGGCTTGATCTTTTTCAAAAACCTGTTAAAAAATTTGAAAGTGAGAAATGTTAGCAGCACAAGAACCCTTGAGAGGAATAAGTACTTAGATGAAGGGTGTATTATCAGTGACTTGCTATGAGCTTCATGAGTGTAAACTCAGCTACCAAAAATAAAAAGACTCCACTTATTTTCATCAGTGTCCCCAGAGTTAGAACCACTATAAAGACCTGGATAGTTTACTTTTGCTTACATGATGTTTTTGGCTCTCCCATTGTCTAATGAGGTGTAATCATCCTTTGTTAGTTTTCTTTCCAAATGCCACTGTGATTCAGAGCAAGCGAATACACTGAGCAACACTGATCAATCTGATGCAATGGTGGACTCAGCTGTGACACATCGGGGGCATTTAAGTTTAAAAGGCAGGGTCCATATTAAACACCTGGTGAAGAGATTCGATTTGAGCACTGGTGCCCACTCCTTAAACAAGGCATTTATGAACTTCACTTAAAAACTAATCAAGTGGTGTTTAATGGGCCTCAGGAAAGTAAACCATTCATTTATATGATGTCAGTAAACCTTGAGGTATAAACTCTAGACATACATTGTAAATCCAAGAGAAAATCCAGCACATATGGAAAGAGGTGGAGTAATAGAAAGCTATCGTACATTAAAAGGAGTGTGTTTCCCTAATTGAAAATCGATCCAGTGGGTTATCAACAGAAGTTTATGTAAACCCTCAAGTTTCCTTGATTTCACCATGAAATGCTCTGGTGCATTGGCAAATCAACAGGTATACACAGAGTTCCATTAATTTTGGTCCAAAATCTTGAACTAATGATGGAATAGTCAAACCACTCCATAAAGTCTTCTCTAGCACATCCCAAAGATAACCAATGACATTAAGGATATTAAGGATTATTCCTCATGCCTCCAGAATCACAATTTGAGCCAAATGAATCTTGGCAATGGCAACCTAGAATATGCCCATGCCATCATGTAAAGAAAAATCAATTGGTGGGATAACCTGGACATTCAGCACATCCAGGTCATCAGCTGACTTCAGCTTATTGCCACATACCTTTGCGGCACGCTATACAGGATGGGTGCGTAATTTCATGAACTGCCCCATCCTACATCTTACCCATGTCCCTTTTCCATTGTTCCAAATCTAATCTTTAAGCTACATAGTAAACGTTTTCTAATTAGTCTGATTATGGCCACATGGTCATTTATTCCAAATCCCATGAGCACTCCTTGCATTGTGTGGATGGAAATGACCTTACTTTCATTATTAACCTATAAGCGCCCAGACCCATTTGTCCTTTAAGTGACATTATGGGAATACATTGTATAACACAGACCAAATAGAGCATATGGAAAAAATTTTGAAAGTCACATTTAATTTTCCCTGAAAATTTTTGGCTTAAAAGCCCTATGTGACCAATGTCACGGAAATATTTTCTTTTTTTTAAATATATATATAGAATTGTTAAATAGAATGAAACAAAAAAAGCTTTATAAAACGAGCTGTCACATGTGCTACCCAGATACACCACTATTTGGGAAATGATGTCATACTGTAGGTACACAAATTGAAAGATACAGTCACATGACTGTACCAGGATGTTCATTAGATGCCTCATGAGTTAAAGATGGAGTTAAATAAGGAACTTTACAGAACATTTAGACATCTGCATCACCATGGGTTCTTATGGGCAACACATAGAAATGATTTCTACTTTTTTATTTTTATTTATCTATTTTTTTATGCAACTAATGTTTGATGCAGGACAATAATAACTCTTATGAAAGGCAGTAACACATTTTTCATGAGTACAGAATACTTCTTATGTGGTTGTGTAGTTCAGAAATGAGAAGCTACTCACTTCACAGTTTCAGTTAGAGTTAAAAATTTGCAACATATTAATCACTGCAGTAATTATCCAATCAAAGCCTGTTTGTTATTTTCTTCTTTAAATCCGGATTGACACTTGGCCAGGCACCTGTATATGAGGCTTAATACAAATTCATGTTACTCCCAAGTGTCTTGGAAAATCAGAGCATCATGGGACTTACAGTGATTATATATGTTATCTGAAAGAATCTTTCAGATTGTGCACATATATTCTGCTAAAAGTATTACAGTGCCTTGCAAAAGTATTCACCCTCTTGGCATTTTTCACGTTTTGTTACATTATAACCTGTTTTTTTTATTTATCTTAATTTACTTAATGTTATGTGATAGATCTGCACAAAATAGTCATTGGTGAAGTGAAATGAGAAAAAAAAAAAAAAAAAAAAAAATATATATATATATATATATATATATATATATATATATATATATATATATATATATATATATATATATTTATTTATTTATTTATTTATTTGTTTATTTTTATTTTTTTATCTGAAAATTTGCATGTGCATATGTATTCACTTCCTTTGCTATAAAGCCCCTGAAACATTCTATTGCAATCAATTACCTTCAGAAGTCACATAATTAGTGAAATGAAGACCACCTGTGTGACCACTCTAAGTGTCACATGATCTGTCAGTATAAACACACCTGAAAGGCCCCAAAGGCTGCGCCACCCCTAAACAAGAGGCATCTCACCATGAAGACCAAGGAGCTCTCTAAACAAGTCAGGGACAAAGCTGTTGAGAAGTACAAGTCAGGGTTGGGTTATAAAAAAAATATCCAAATGTTTGTTGATCCCCTGGAGAACCATCAAATCCATCATCTTCAAATGAAAAGAACTTGGTACCACAACAATCCTGCCAAGAGAGGGCCACCAAAACTCACAGACCGGGCAGGGAGGGCATTAATCAGAGTCGCAGCACAAAGACCAAAAATAACCCTGAAGGAGCTGTAGAGTTCCACAGCAGAGACTGGTGTATCTATGCATAGGATCACAATAAGCGTACACTCCATAGAGCTGGGCTTTATGGAAGAGTGGCCAGAAAAAAGCCATTACTTAGTGTTAAAAATAAGAAAGCACATTTTGAGTTTGCAAAAAAGTCAAGTGAGACTAAAATGTAACCTTTCGGTCACCAAGAAAACGCTATGTCAGGTGCAAACCCAACACATCACATCACCCCATGAACACCATCCTCACAGTGAAACATGGTGGTGGAAGCATGATGTTTTTCAGCAGCAGGGCCTGGGAAACTGATCCGAGTCGAGCAGAAACCATACAACATGAATGAGCTGGAGCAGTTTTGCCTTGAGCGATGGACAAAAATCCCAGTGGCAAGATGTGGCAAGCTCATAGACTTATCCAAAGTGACTTGCAGCTGTAATTGCTGCAAAAGGTGGCTCTACAAAGTACTGACTTTAGGGGGGTGAATAGTTATGCACGCTGAGGTTTTCTATTATTTTGTCCTACAGTATCTGTTGTTTGCTTCACAATAAATAAATAAAATCACATCTTCAAAGTTGTAGGCATGTTCTGTAAATGAAGTGATGCAAACCTTCAAACAATCCATTTTATTTTCGGGTTATGAGGCAACAAAACATGCAAAAAAGCCAAGGGGGGTGAATACTTTTGCAAAGCACTGTACATGCAAAGTTGTTTAAGCTTGATATTGATAACTGTGATAAGAAATTTCATCTCAAGAAATTTTATTTACTCAACAGTCAACACAAATTTGTTGCTTAACAGAAATGTTCCCTTCACGTGGGCAGTGGCAAGAAAAGTTAAAATTTAAATTCTAATTATATATGAAATCTCATAATATAATCATTTAACATCTCACTCACTCATCTTCTATACCACTTATTTTAAACAGGCACAAGGTGGGGTACACCTTGGACAGGGTGCCAATCCATCACAGGGTACACACATATTGTACACACACTACGGGCAATTTGAGAACATGAAAGAACCTACTGTAACCTGCATGTCTTTGGACAGTGAGAGAGAACCGGAGTACCCGAAGGAAAACCACCAAGCACAGGGAGAACATGCTAACTCCATGCTCAAAGACCAGAGGTGGGAATTGGACCCGGAATCTGGAGGTGCAAGGCGACAATGCTAACCACTAAGCCACTGTGCCACCTCCATTACCATTTATTTTTCAAAAATCTGGGTGACCCATGTAGTCTGTCTCGGGGAAAAAAGTGTATCAATATATATATATTATTTTGCCAATTAAATAAAAATGGATCTGATAGGATTATAATGTAATGTTAACACTGGAATAAATATGTGATCTATTCTATTTTATTTATTTGCATAACATTTTAACAATAGATATCATCACATAGCAGCTTTCAGGCCTGAAACAACATTAGGAATAAACAATGAGATAAACAAGACTCTCAAAGGAACATTTTTTTTCTTGGTGATGCTGGATATTTTAATTTGGTTTAGAAAAAAAAAGAAGAACAAAAAACATAATACGATTTTTTTGTTGATTGGCTGCCATGCTTCATATCAGATGAAACGGTTAGAAGATTTGAATGATGAAAAAAATAATTTATGCAAAACAGTCTCATTTTATTTACACACAAAAATACATACTTCAGAGTACTGGCAATATAATCTACAAATAATGCCCTTTTTAAGCTATAATAAATGCCTTGTAAACACAATGCTGATGCATAATTTTATTCCATTATTTGATCGATGGCTGGAAAGTATTACTTTCATATGGCAGCTGTTAAAATCAAGACTTTTTTGAGCATTTGAGCAGCGGCATCATTAGCATGCAGACCTAGTATAGTCTTCCCACCGTGCTAATGAGTCATCATACAGACCAAGGTTGAGGTCAAGCACATGGGGTTAAGTATTTAATTGTTGTGAGATGGAGGGGATTACACCTGCAGAACAGACAGGAAACAGGCACACTTGCTTGTCCTGCTTCAGATCTGTGAGTGTAAACACACCCAGGTCAGCTTCTGTGAGTAATTCATTGCACTGATAATGACCACATAAATGTAAAAGATAAGTGATATTGGATAGAATTTCAAGCCAAAATAAAAATTTTAATTGCAACACAATCTGTATGTGTATTTTTTTACTGTATATACCTTCATCAGTAATTGGTTTTGATCTTTTTGTTATAGTTGTTGTTGAACCACTACCACTATGCATGGGAAATATGGAAAAAGACTTCTCCCTCTGTCAGGTTCTTAACCTCAGCTACAGTACATCCCTGCAGTTCAGGCATCACTACATGGCGGATATGGACCAAGAATCAGTTCTATCCAAACACAGATGCTTTTTTCTAATAAATGAGAATAATTAATATACCACTAATCTAGCACTTTTTCCTTCAAGGTGGGCATGGCAATACAGTACACATAGCTCAACAGATCAAATTAATGTGATAGTTTACAGTGTATAGACAGAGTGTGCAGAAGAAACAGAAACAAAATTCAACAGAGCATGGCTCCAAACCAAAAAAAAAAGGAAAGTAAACTATGAAAACTGAACCTTCAAAGATGAATGGCCAGATCAATATACAGTGGAATATTGGATTACAAGTATAATTTGTTCCGGAAGCGGGCTCATATTTCAAAACACTCGTAAACCAAAAAAAATTTCCCTATAAGAAATAATGGAAACTCAAATTATTTGTTCCACAGCCCCCAAAAAATAAATACACAAAAATAATTAACAAATTAACCTGCCCTTTAACCTTTTTTTTTTATTTTTTTATAAATTTCGAACTGCTCGCTCACGCATCGTTGGGGGTGGAGTAACACACTCGAGGCCAGCGCTATCCGCTCCCTTCGCCTGCGCGAGCTCATAGACACCCCGAATGGCGTAGAGCCGTGCAATTAATGTGGGAGCACTAACACCTCTCATCCCTCCCCGCTGAGAGAGCTCGCCAATTTAGCTCTCTCGAGGCCTCCGGCTGTGAGAGGAAAAACAGCATCACCCGGGGTTCGAACCAGCAATCTCCGGATGATAGGGCGAGCACTTTACCACTGCGCCACTAGGAGGCCAACATGCACTTTAATCTTTAAAAAAAAGAAAAATAAATCCCGACAGATAAGTGTTTCCGTTTTTGTGTATGTGTGTGTGTGTGTGTGTGTGTGTGTGTGAAGCTAAAGTAAGGATCCCCTCCCTCTTCTCGTCTTACACAGTTACCTTTCCTCCACTCTTTTCACACACTCGAACACAACGGAAATACTTTTATCGGGAAAAAAATCTCTCTAATGGCACTCGATTGAGCGACACACTAACTGCTGTAAAGTAAAAACTAAACAAATTAACGTGCAACAGAGCAGACGGAGCAGTGTTTCTGTGTAGAGCAGAGAGAAAGAGTGTGTGAGTCTGTGTGTCTGCGAAGGCGAAAGTAGGAGGGGTCTGTGTGTGTGTGGGGGGGGGGCACGGTGTCCAATGACACGAGCGCATGCAGACACAAAGAGCAGGCTGATACAGAGAGAGAAAATGGATCCTTAACCTCTCTAATGACACTTGCATTTGCTTTACATGCGCGCTGTACACACACACATATAGACACAAAATTAAATATGTTTTACGCACACACACGTGGTCACAGCGTTATAGTAAACAGTACACGCGTGCACGGATGTTGATTATCCCAGTAAGAGATGCGCACTAAGACCCAGCAGGGGAGACGATTACCCACAATTCCACAGCACAAGAGAGAGAAAAACCATTGGCTCAGTTGTGATTACGTGGCGCTCGGCGTCAAAACAATAAGCACATGCGTGATGCATGATACTCGTTGCTCGTAAACCAAAGAACTGTTCGTTTTCCAAGTAAAAATGTATTAAAAATCTTTGCTCGTCTTGTGGAACACTGGCAAACCACGTTACTCGCAATCCAAGGTTTCACTGTATGTTTATTCTTCCTGAGGGAAGTTTAAAACATGTATGTCTCATATGCTTTGAAACCCTGTCGATATAAAAAAAACAGTAATGTGAAGCATCACTATGAGAAAAACGTGTCATTAGAGCAAAAAATACTTGAACTGAGAGCCCGATATGACAGAACCCGATATGACAGAACCCGATATGACAGAGCCCGATATGACAGAGCACGGTATGACGAAGTCCTTTCACATTCATTTACAGCCCAGCAGCGTGCAAATAAAGATTCACTAAATATTGATTCAAATTGTTGCTTGCATTTCATACAAATACAAGGAGATATACAAGGCCATCGAAGTTCAAATTCGCCATGTGTTGTAGGTACTGAAAATTAACATTCATTCATTCATTCATCTTCTATACCGCTTTATCCTGTATTTAGGGTCGCGGGGACCTGGAGGCTATCCCAGGAGACTCAGGGCACGAGGCAGGGTACACACTGGACTGCCTGAAAATTAACAGGAAATATAATTGAAATGCTATGGGAATTTTAAATGCTTATTTTTTATAGACGTACAATAACTGTATATGGAGAGTTCTGAAGAAAATATTATTGACCAGACCTCCTTAAATTTTAATTCAGCACCCCTGAACTAGTTCATAATTGATCTCAACTGAAGGTGTGTACGGCTCTGCTTGCTCATGGGTGCCTGGATCCTTTGTATCCCAAGGAACTCAGAGCACAAGGTAGGGAACACCACAGGTGTGTCAACACATTGTGGAGTACAAGCACACAAACTCACAGACTCAATGTTATACTACAGGCAATTTGCCCACCAGGTATGTCTTTTCTCTCTCTCTCTCTCTCTCTCTCTCTCTTTCTCTCTCAGTCAAAGACACCAATAAATAAATTTCATAATGAGCCACAGGTGGAGCACAGGATTAAATGTCAGCCTCAACCAAGAGTCTCCATCTGCAGATGATGCTTGTCCACACCATAAACAGATTGTCTGTTTATCCTGAATTCTGATTTGGAAATAATAAATTCATATTTGGTTGCATCCCTATTAAGAATGTCCAATATATTAGACAAATGTTGGGTGATTGAGTTTGTAGAAGACCTGGAAATAGTTTTCTCTCTCTCTCTCTCTCTCTCTCTCTCTCTCTCTGTGCGCATTAACAATGTAGGTTGTATTGGCAATGGAGTTGGCACAGCAAGGATGAGTATATGTGTGTAGGAGTGTAAAAGCACAAGTGGGCCAGTTCAGTCACATATAAATTTAGTCTGGATATTTATATTTTTAAAGTGACAATCATTTGAGTGAAAAAACAAAAATGTCTGCTTTCTGTGATGAGTGCCCACCATCATCGTGGGCAAACTATTAACCATTGTGTGGTGCAATCAAATTTTGAGCATCCGAGCCGTCCTTAGGAAAGCTGTAAGCACACTTAAAACTCAATAGGTCTTTTTTTTTTTTTTTTTTTACTAGTGTTAGTGGTGATGAGCCTCCTTCCACTTCAAAAGGTCTCTGGGCACAAAGACATTAGCATCAAATATTGTGTAATTGGTTTAATCAGTACTAATCATGCCAAGGGCATTAATCTGAAGCTACAACCATACTGTAGTTTATTTGTTGTTATTTGTAACTTGAACTTTTGTCTAAGAGCCTCAGCTATAAATTGTGTAGCCTACTGTAACATTGCCTGAATATACTGTAAATGGAGTTATAGACATTATGCATGAGCTGTGGTTTTCTGTACTTCTGTGTTCTATTGCAAATTATCCTAGGGAAATTAAACAGCCCAGTTAAAGCACTTAGAATGTCTAATATATATATTTATAAATGTCAGTATTTATGTTTATGATATTACAGCAACATTCAGATTTGTTCTCAAAGCCTTACCTTAAACGTTACAGTTTAAATAGCATGAAGGCAATTCACTGTGTGGATTTATAGCTTTAATTCCAAAATGGGGCTACAGATTGACGTGGTTATTACACAACATGCTGTGTTGGGCTCCTTCTGTTAATGTGAAAAACAGCAAGGCCAAGCCACTATGGAACCACTAAAGCACTCCATCCAAGTCAGTTGAGAGAATACAAGCGTTATACCGTAAGCAAAATTTATATATATATATATATATATATGAAGCGAAATTGATAACCACATAACCAGACTGAACACTACTGTTTTGTAAATACTTCTAGTATTTCTAAACCCCTCCAAAATAGAAGTTATGCAATGAATAAAACATGACAGGGATTACTGTTATAGAAAAACTAATCCTATATGACGACTCAGTGCAACATGAAGCGAAGCTGGGTTTCTGTTATTTCCCCAAAGTAGATTATTTTCCTTTACAGGCACAGCAAGCATTTAATTACTCTTACACCACAGAGATTTGCTAACGGTTATTATTTTAATGAATAAATTAATGACGCAATTTTTTTTTAACCATTTAGACACTCACCTGCAGAACAGGTATAATAAGAGGAGTGCTGGACATTCCATAAAAATTTGGGACAACATTCCTTAGAGATTTTGGTTGCTGCAGATCTGTCAGCTGCGCATTTGAGGCATCCAGAGAAGGACCAGCTACAGCTGGATTCTGCTTCATGATGGTTGGAGCTACACATGTTGCTCCTGTGCTTCCAGTGATCCAGACCTCATCTGCCCTCTGCACCTCATCTGTCCATTGGCTCGTCCCTATGCTGAACTGGTCTTCATGTTAATTTAAATGATTTTCTGTCATATTGCACCTTCACCTGCACAACACACATGATGTTATCATTTCTATCTGTTATCACCCAAATGAGGATGGGTTCCCTGTTGAGTCTGGTTCCTCTCAAGGTTTCTTCCTAATGCCATCTCAGGGAGTTTTTCCTTGCCACCGTCGCCGTCACCCTTGGCTTTCTCATCAGAGACATTTCATTCATCATTCATTCATCTCATTATTACCTAAACACATTTTTCTCACACATACACACTTCCAAATATTTTCTTTTCTAACAAAATCTTTTTTTGTGAAGCTGCTTTGAGACAATGACCATTGTTAAAAGCGCTATATAAATAAAATTGAATTGAATTGAATCCATGATGTGAATCGTCCATTCCATTCCACCACATCCCAAAGGTATGATATTGGATTGAAATTGCGGTTGGAGTGTGGAGGCCATTTTCTGTTCTTGGCTGACAGGAGTGGCACCCGGTTTGGTCTTCTGCTGCTGTGTCCCATTGGATTCAAGGCTGTACATGTTATGCATTAAGCGATGCTCTTCGTCATTTTTCAGTTGTAACGACATTATTTGAATTACTGTTGCTTGAACCAGTCTGTGCATTCTGCTCTGACCTCTGGTGTAAATAAAGGCATTTTCACCCAAAAAACTCCTCCTAGAGATCCGAGTAGATCAGCAGTTTCAGAATTACACAGACCAGCCTGTCTGGCACCAGCAACCATGTCACATTCAAAGTCACCTTTATTCCCCGTTCTGATGCTCGGTTTAACTTCAGCAGATGTCTACATGCCTAAATGCACTGAGTTGTTGCAACGTGATTGGCTGATTAGATATTTGTATTAAAGAGCAGTTGAACAAGTGTACCTAATGAAGTGGCCCATAGGTTGATAAAGATGCAATGATGTAAAACCTCAATCACAAAAAAGAATTTAAGCTGTAACCAGTATCAAGTTATACAAGATTGTTCAACACCATCTGAACAATCCGATTCAATAATTTATCAACGCTGCAATCTAATACAGTATATATTACACCAGCCAAAAGTATGGTTATTAAAATTAAATTGCATCTAGCATCAAGGCCCAGTTTATAGAATTAGATTATTATGATTATGTTTTTGAACTGAGTGAGTGCTGTGATACTCAAAAAGTGCTACAACTGGCAGCAGGAGCAACAGCTACCTCAGTTTTACTACCCCAAAGCCCACAGGGATATACTTTCAGATGGTTAAAAACTTCTCCTGAAATCAATTCAGACATTTTAAATGGAAAAGTTGGCACACTCTATTTCCCCGTTTTCGACATTTCACTTTTAGTGAACAACGGCAGCCTGTTCTTGACAAGTGTCACTGGTAAAAGCATTAAGTTAATGCGCATAACCACGTGATGATTGACTGGCTGCGTATGTGACGCAATGTAGACATTGTAATAAGATTGGTGCTGAGATGATTGTGAGAATATGTGACTGCTTGATCAATGAGGAAAAATAATAATGATAGCCATGATGAGACAAACAAGTAACTCATTCAGGGAAGCCAGACTTGCTGTGAAGAATTGCTTATCAAAGTTATCAGGGATAAGAAGGAGGCTAAGGTGGAAGTGCAATGACATGCATCGGAAAGTCATAGTGAAAAGGCAAAGGTGAAAAAAATTAATTAGGATGCTTTTTAAGCCCACCAACGCCAGAGTGGCGTAAAGCTGTAGTAAAGATCTCTTGGCTCACACCATGACACACTGCAGCATTTAGCCATCAGCAAGTCTTTCAAAGGCCACATGCTGGCATTTCTTTTCATCTTTTCTTTCTAGCTCTTGTGAAACATCTGATTCCCAACAACCTTCATTTTCAACATAAAGCCAGCAGCCTGATTACAACCGCTGATCACGCTGCATTCAGTGCAACGATTCTGACCTTGACAATAAAAATGTCACAATCAAGACCAATATTATATACAAAAATAGGACAGTAGTTAATAACAGAATAACTAATCAATTGATTAATTAAGAGTATCTTCCTTGAAATGCAAAGAAAATATAATTTCCTTTCTTTTACAGAGGTGACGTTGGAGGACATCTTCCTCCGAGTCGCAGCTTATTTATTCATTTCTTTTTTCAATTTTTTTTATATTGGCAAATGATGGTAAATAAAGGTGGAAACAATTAACCAAAACCGTGGTTTAATTTTATTAATTCAACAAATCTGTAAATCTCTGTTTTGCTAAAATACCAGCCCATGACCCGTATTACAGTATGATGTCATAGATTCACTTTTGTGTGCACAAGTAACATACATACTGTACAAAGTACTGTAAAAAAAAAAAAAAAAAAGCAACTGTATGCAGGAACCATGATCAGACTGCATCTAGTCTGCCACACTAGATACTGTAATGTTTAACTGGTTTTAATGAGTGATTGGGTTCCCTCAGACATCTCTTTCGGATGGTGGCAAATTATTCTTTGACAATTAAGTGTCAGGTATTCTACTCACTGAATGGGTCAGCACAAGCTTGGCACAGGTTTTACGCCGGATGCCCTGTCTAACGTAACCCTCGCATTTTATCCAGGGTTGGGACCGTCAATGCATCCAGTGGCTTGGGTTTGGGCAATGGTTGGAAATGGAACCCAGGTGAAACACCACTACCACTGAGCCAGCAGTGCCCCTCCAAATTGAATCTTCTTTAGTTGCCAGAAAGTCCTCCACTCTTCTGGGAAGGCTTATTGCTACAATTTGGAGTGTGACTGCGGGGAAATTATCATTCAGCCACAAGTGCATTAATGAGTTTAGACACTGATGTGGTTGGTCTAGGGTACAGCTGGTGTTCTCGTTCATCTCAAATGTGTTGTCATGCTGCAATACACTATGTTTGGGCCTTTTAGTTTCAGTGAAAGCTACTGTAGGGCATGTGTGCAAAGCAGAACATTTATCTGCTTTCAAGTTTGTGGCGACAGTTTGCCAAAAACACATCAGGTATCAGGTGTCCAGAAACGTTTGACAATATAATATCCTAGAAATTGGCTGTTTAATTCAATACATTAGTCTTTGCTTCCCCATTTCAAAATTCTTCCTTTTATCTTATATTGTATTGTATTTCAACAGCTCCTTATCTGCATTAATCTGACTTTTAAAGGGAAGTGTTTGTGTATAAAGGCTAGAATCTTGACATTGTTGAAAAGGTTGAGATGTCTGGTTAAGAAAATTCTGTCAGCCAACAATAGGCAATTTGCATACAGGTACTACTTAAGTATTATACCTCCATACTGTGAATATGAGAAACTTTCCCACGTAAATATTAATATAACCAGAGGTGGAAAGAGTAATACAATTTTGTACTTAAGTAAAAGTACTGTTACTTTAGTGAATTTTTACTGAAGTACAAGTAAAGTTACCCATATAAAAATCTACTCAAGTAAAAGTAAAAAGTAGCTCATTAAAAAATTTACTCAGAGTAAAAGTTACCGAGTTACTTTTTTTTTTTTTTTTTTAACAGCGGGGCTGAGATGGGGGATGGAACACCTTTACATAATAAATCTGTTTCCTTTGTTGTGCTTGAAATCAAAGTGGTCGCTTAAATATGACCAGGGGTTTGCTTCATAAGAATTTGTTGGCATTTCACTTTCAGCTGTGTCTGCATCACTGGCATCTGTTTTTCCGTCTCCATCGTTCTGGTGAATTCAGCGCAGGTGAATTGTTCTCAGTGCAGTGGTTTCCGGGCTGCAATTTTTTTCCTTCCCCATTGCATTATTTGTATTATTTTTCATTTTCATTCATTTATTTTTTACTCAGTAGTGATTTAAAATATGATTATGAATATGATTTAAAATGTAGCAAAGTACAATACTTTAAACAAAACATACTTAAGCAAAAGTAAAATTACAGATTTTAAAACTTTAAAAAGTAGAAGTACACAAAAATCTACTCAGTTACAGTAATACTTTCCACCTCTGGATATAACAATTAGTCACGGATTAAGAAAACAATTCCTCCCTTATTCTAATGTTTATTCCATACTCGCACATGCAGGAAACTGTTCCTGGTTTTAATAAAATAACTTTATATGACTTTATATAAAACCATGCTTTTGAAGGTACATACCATTAATATAAAAGAAGCACTTTAACAAGAAGTTGGATAGGAAGTTCTACCAAAGTCAAATTGTAATAAACAGTAAGGGAACCCATATTCTATCAATTATCTTTGATATAACATAAGGCCACTTTAAACAAATGTGGTGATTAAAAACAAATAAACACATTGAACAGTTTGCCTCAGTATGAGGCCATATGAAGCCACAACAGAGAAACATGGCATGCAACTTTTAAACACAACAAGAAATCGCTATAAGGCCAGTCATGACAGTTTACAGTAGGTTACCGTGATTGTAGTCTTAATTATCATTCATCTCTAGTAACTGCTTTTTCCTGGGCAGGGGTATATGTGGGAAACCATTCTGGGTATGATGTCAGTCCATCATAGGGCGCCACACACGAACGCACATATTCACACACTGCACAGATTTTATATCTACTTTAGACTATTTGAGTGATAAAAAAAACATTTTCATTAAAAAATTAGTATTAGTTTTTTAGTATATACTTATTATTGACCATATTTTATCAACAGTAGTATTTTCTTAAAAGTAAGCCAAGGTTAATATTAAAGGTAAATAAAAAAGGTGGATATTTACATTATGCAATTTGAGTTTTAGAATGAAATATTGTAGTTAGAATAAGTTGAGGTAATTTTTTTTGCTATTAATATAAACTATTCAGGTGGTTCTATTACCCAAAACATCAACAAAACTGAAACAACTGTGACCCGTATAGACGAGCTCTGGAAAAAAAATGAAAATACAAATGCATTAAACTTTACGCCTGACCACCACACTTGCTGTGCAATCCCAATCTCAAGTCAAATGTTTACTCAAAAAAAAAACAAAAAAAAAAACATTACAGTCGACCTTCACTAAGTCATGGTTTCAGAGTTAATTATTTTTTATGCCTTTTTGAATGCCGATATATAATTTTTTCATGCAATTTAACGCTAAACTGTTGAGAAAAATATAATTTATTAATTATGTACCATAAATATTAACATAAATTCATATAACATATACTGTACTGTTATACTGTATATTTTCTTTTACTGTAGAGAGAATGTAAAGGAAAACATAACTTGGGATGGTAAATTATTACTGAATTATACCAAAGAAAATACAGTACATTTAGGGGAAACATCTGTATTTTACATTCTAGCACTGCGGGAGATATAGCAGTAGCAGTACAGTACTGTATATTGTTTAATTTACATTCTTTTTAAGGGTAATGTATTAAGCTAAGTTTGATATGAATTAAAAATGTTTTGGGAGTGTATTTGAGGCATATTTATGATTTAAACTAAAAATTAGACAGTTCTTTTTTTTTTCCATTTCGTGGGTGCTCTAGGAACGTAACCCTGTGACATTTGACATTATATTTAATCTATTCAAACCAGTATTGCTGAACAATGGCTGGTGACAATGACCTACAGTATACAGTATGAACTATAGTATAATGCAATTTTGCAATTCTGATTGTGGAAGAAACCAGTGTCTGCAGATGAAAGCCATGAAGCACAGAAAGAACATGCAACCTCCAGGCACAAACCATGGCCCAGATTCAGACCCCCAATCTTGGAGGCTGGAGACGTGGTGTGACTGTGCAAACAAGTAATCTGTTTTGTTACATCCCATCCTCACTACTTAACGCATCTATAAATATGGCCCTTATATTTTTCCTAACAATGTATACACATCATATTATGGTAAACTGTTTAAGAAGGTTACAAGCAACATACCACAATACACACTACCGAACTAGTACTACAGACATTAGTTGTTGCATTTATGTAAAAAAAAAGAAAGAAAAATGTCTTGGTTTTGACAGCTGTGTTTATCCTACAGCGAGGTGATACTCATGAGTCTTGTACAGCAACCCAATGTCAGTATAAGCCAGTCCCCCCTGATCTAAAGGGCACACACTCTGTTAAACCTGATCTGCACTGCAGGCCTATGAAAGCTTAAGGATCCCTGTAAAATGAGGTGGGTGGGTTAATAAAAGGACTGTTAACAAAATGAACGCTTGGGTATGTCATTGTCACCATGGGAACAGCAGGTTGTAATTGCGGTCAATGATGTATGAGAGGTTAGGACAGGAAGAGAGGCAGTGGGGACTGAGAGGTAGAGAGAAGTTATCCTCTGGGGTTTAACATCTGAAAGTGAACTAGTCCTAAGGGCTGGTTTCACTGGAAGAGTGTCAGCATTGATGGATGGACTCCGTCGTTACATCCATCTTCCCATGTTGCTCGTTGCTTTTCAAAAGGAACTCAGACGAAGCTGTCACTGATCAAATGACTAAAGACGCCATGTCTACTGCAGCATGTATATCTGGAAAATGTAAAGCTTAGGGAAAGTTAAGGGAGTTTTAAAGCATGTCATGACAAATTGTGCTGCACCATATCTTTGAAAACTTTAAATGAGTTGTAGAAACACATAACCTAAAATAAATATTGTATAATTAAATATTATTAAATACTAAGCATTTAAGTGCAAACCATACTGTTTATGGCTGTGTATGCGACACATACAATTAAGAATTTGACCTTGAAGTATATAAGGAAATATAATTACAATAATAATGAAAATTAACCTATAATAATTATAGCTACATAAACACTCACTCACTCACTTAATCTCACTCATCGTCTATATCCCTTTATCCTGTATAAAGGATAGGTTTACCCAGGACAGGGTTGCGGTGTAGGTGGGTGGATAGTGGAGCCTATCCCAGGATATCTACTGTAAAAGCATCAGCTGGCTCTCCTGGATCATCTGTTCGCTCTCCTGGAGAGTTAAAAAATAGGAAATGTCACCTTTTTCTAGGTTTTAAATGCTTGTTTCGGGTGAGTCTGTGCCTTGCCTTAATTTTGGTTCATAGGAGTGGAAATCATTGTGGCCTTCTGCTGTTATAGACCATTTCCTTGAATGTTTGGCATGTTGTGCATTTTGAAATGCATTTCTGCTCACCATGGTTTTGAAAAGTGGTTGTCGAATGGAGTTATGGCAGACCACCAGACAGCAATAACCATGCCAGAGTCTGACATCACATTATTGTTTACATTTTGATTTTCCTATCAGAAAGCAGCGAACAGAAAAGGCTTCCTCAACTCAAATTCCTGACACATTAAAAGGGGAAAATGTTTATCAGTAGTAACCTATTAGTGATCTATTGTATGTATAGGTAAGAGTGTTATTCAATGATGACATTCTCAATGTTACACTATAAAAGGTTAAAACCAGCTTAGATCTGAAGAAGGGTAGGTTAAGAAGAAAGCCACTAATCACTCACCTACCCATCACTAGCAGTCAAGAAACAAAAGTACTGGTGATTTTGTTTAATATCAGCCCAATTGTCATCACAATTTAACTTTTCTCATGTCCACACGCAACTGACTACTAAAAAAAACTAATGTTTCACATATTCTCTGGTAAATTCTGACTATTACGCAGGATTAATATGCTGAACATTTATAAAAGGAAATATTTTTAAAAAAACTGATTTTTTTTTTTTTGTATTGACAAATTTGAATAAAACACTGTGTGTAAAATATGTAGGATATTGGATTTAAATGAGGCAAGCTGAAAAATATTGCAAGCTTGATATGAGATCTTTTTGTGTGTGAGAGAAATATTCACATTTAGTCATTCGGTGCCTGAACATGATTTGAACAAATGTTGAAAATTTTGAAACAAACACGTTCTTTAAAAATCTTTTTTTTTTTTTTTGGAACTAATCTGAATGAAAGTATATAATTGCATTTACGAAAAAGTTACTGCAACTTGCCATACAGAAAAGAGTGAAAGATAAGCCTCTCTATTCTAAACAAAGAAACTCATTTATTTTCCTCAAATGATCAGATGCACAATATCAGCCTGGCTTTGTTTCTGACCCTCTCTTTCTGATACGCACAGTACACCGATTACTGCCTCTCCTTTTCTGATAGAATGAAAGAGCAATGCTTGAATTAAACCAGACAGAACAAGTGGTAATGGTGCTGGCAGCAATATTCATGAAGGATGAAAGTGTACTGAATTTTAATATCCGGCTTATTATTGGAAGAAAACTTCAATAAGCCACCAAAAGACATGCATGAATAAATGTACTATTGTGTGAAGCAGTGGCACAACTATTGTTATAATGTACAATCTGGTACATTAATAATACTTGGAAATCTATAGCTACTTTAGTCACAGACTGGGCGGCCCAGGACAAGCAGATTACTTATCAGTGCTATCGGGGTCTCATTTACAGTTTCTCAGTTAACAAGCAGATTTAACGTAACCTTTGTTTAAGTGCAATCTTGTTGATTGTTTAATTTATTCCTTGGTGGGTCACCAAGAAATAAAGCAAATAATACTGTGCTGTGCACTACTCACGAATCAAACCACCTTGTGCGCTATGCACGCACAGCAAAGATGTGGTCTGACTATTGATGGGAAACATTTTACTAGCCATATTAATTGGAACAGATGCTCGACAATCTTTTCTGTATCAAGATATAGAAATGATACCAAAACTGAACAAATCATTTCGTCATGTAAAAATGAAGAAACTAGAGATGAATAACATGATTACATGCTAGAGATCACTACCACTCAGGCCAAAGAGTCTTTCTGTATATACAGTACAATGCTGCTTCATCAGCAGAGACACTGCGAGGAGAGGATAAAGACTCTAGCTACATAAAGTCACTGCTCCCAAGGACTTAAGTACTAATTTGTTTTTTAGTGTTTCCATTAATTCATAAAACTACTGTAACTTATCTCAGTGTTAACTACATAAACTCTCAGGATTCAACTCATAACATAAATGCCTTTCTCATACTTCCACTGTAACTAATTCACAGTAGTTACTGAGTAGTATGGTTTATTTTAAATGATGATGTAATCTACATGTATACATATAATAAAGCTGGAAAGTTGGCGTGTCTGTGCATTGAAGTTATTTTTTGAAAAACATTGGGAGGGGGGGGGGGGATTAAGCTGAGTTATAGAACACATCAAGATGGTTTTTGGAACCAAAGCCCTCTGCAGTCATTCAGCAAGTGGAACCCCTGATCCTTGAACAGTGAGGGGTAACTTGAAAAGTAACTTGTCGTCAGCTTGCAGGAGAGATACATCAGTGGGAACTCTGCACACAATCATTAATGAACACCATTCGCACATTATGGGTACTCAACTGGGAGTTTTCGCCATATCCCACATATAGTCCACTGCGCCTGAGACAGAAGATCCCTCCTCACTGGAATCACCCATGGTGAGCCGTCGAGGAGAGATACTAGATCCGAGAACCATACTCTGGTCGGTCAACAGGGCGCTATCAATAAGAGGCGCAAACGCTGTTGACAGACCCTCGCCATGACTCCTGGGAGCAGAGCTATCTGGAAAAGCGCATAAAGGCGTAATTTGGGCCACGTACGGGCCAAGGCGTCCAGACCCAGGGGAGCTGGAAGAGTCAGAGAGTAGTAAAGGGGACATTTGCAGTTCTTGTGAGGCAAAGAGGTCCACCTCTGCTACGTGAAATCTCTCCCAGATTGACTGACTACTTCGGGGTGGGGTTTCCATTCCCATGTGTCAGAGCTTGACTGGACAGTACAACTGCTCCCACATTCATATGCCCTGGAATGTAAATCGCCCTGAGAGACAGGAACTTGTCCTGTACCCAAAGCAGAATCTGGAGCGCTAGCTTATTTAGCGGCGCGAGTGCAGTCCATCCTGGTGATTAATACATTAATATGAGACTGCCGTAGTGTTGTCCACCCGCACTAGGACATGGTAGCCTCTCAACTGCTGGAGGAAGTGCTTTAGGGCCAGAAATAAAGCCATCATTTCGAGGCAATTGATGTGCCATGCGAGAAGATGACCTCTCCACCTCCCTTGGGCTGGACAGTCATCTAAGACCGCACCCCAGCCCGTGAGGGAAGCATCTGTCATTAGCATCTTGCGATGACAAAACGGACTTAGAGTTGGACCCAGAGTCAGAAACTGGGGTCTGAACCACATAGAAAGGGTACGAAGCCCCTGGTGCGTAACCCTTATTGGGGATTGGCCTTCGAGTGAAATCCCCTGGTTCTTAGCCACAACTGAAATGCTCTCATGTCCAAGAGGGCCCAAAGGTATCACCGTGGATGCAGCTGCCATGAGAGCTAAAGATCTCTGAAAGTGATGAACAGTCACTTTCTGGTCTAACTTGATTTCCTTGAGGGTGTTGAGAACGGATTCGACACGAGCGGGAGACAGCTGTGCCCGCCTTACGATCGAATCCCATGTGACACCCAAATATGTTGTCCTCTGAAACAGGAAGGAGCACGCTTTTCGTGGCGTTGGGTCTCAATTCTAAGAAACAAAGATGAGCTAGGACGACATCCTGATGTCGAAGCGCTAGCTATTGAGACTGGGCCAGCCAGTCGTCTATGTAATTCAAAATACGGATGCCCTGGAGTCATAAGAGCCAGAACTGCATCCATTCATTTTGTGTATGTGAGGATGAGAGAGCTAGACCAAATGGAAGGACCCGATACTGGTAAGCTTCGCCCCCGAAAGTGAACCTCAGGAACCTCCTTGTGTTGTGGCAATATTTCTATGTGAAAGTATGCGTCCTTCAGATGGATTGTCACAATTCGATCACTTGGTAGGATTTGAGAACAATCACTTTGACAGTCAACATTTTGAAGCTGTATTTATTTATTTTTGAAAATGTAAAAATTGGACGCAGCCCCCCGTTCCTCTTGGGAACCAAGACATACTGACTGTAGTAGCCTGACTCTCTGTCTGGTAGGGGAACATGTTCTATGGCCCCTATTCCCAGCAACTTCTGTCAGGAGATGCGCCCTTTCCGGTTTCACGGAAGTGGAGACCACGAGGTTGAAACGCGGAGGGTGATGTGAGAACTGAATCCTTTAGCTTCTCTCTACAGTGCTTAGTACCCAAGGAGATATACTTGGCAGTAGCTTCCATGCTGCCAGTTTCTCAGAAAGGGGCAAAAGTCTCGGCGGCTTGGGGGGATGTTAGATGTTCGGCATCCTGAAACATGGCAGGAAAAAGCTGAAGAACTAACACTTTATTGGAGACCGGTGTTGCCCGAAACACCAGTGGTGGCGGAGCATGAACACCGACCTCCTGGGGGTGCCAGGGAGAACACTTCATTCTCGAAAGGAATTACGTGCCTCTCCTCATTGAGGGGGTCCTGGTCCATGTCCCCATGGTCCTGGGCACATGAGCCTCAGGACTTCTTTATGAAGAAGACAGTATGCCAGTCCGAGCTCTTTGAGGCAGATTGCAAAGCGTGGCGTGCCGCACCCCAATCTTTTTACGAGGGGGTGCCCGGCTCAAAAACACTCTCTTTGTGTGTTTCACGCCTCGCAAGAGTCGGACCCGGTCGAGACTGGGTGGCCGACAGTCCTGACTCTTGAGCACGGCAGGGAATTACAGTAATTTCCCGAAGGCTTGTTCATATAACTTCGCCTCACGAACCTAGTGGCGAGTGAGTTAACGGCATCGCCAAGCAGGATGTACTGTAATGCGAGATGGGGCATCAAGGAGGAATGCATGATCCTTATCCTTGATGCCCCTGAGATTCAGCGACAAGTGCCTCTCTGCGGAAACCATCGCAGCCATAAATGGCCGATAGCACAAGCTGTCTGCTTTGTTGCATGAAGAGACAAGTCTGTGGTAATTCCAGTGCTCTCAGCAGGTCAGCCTGGTAGGCCTGCAAAACCGTGTGTGCATTGGAGCACCAACCTGACCTGCTGCCTGAAAAGCTTTTCCCTCTAGGGAAGATGAAAGTCTATACAACTTGAATGGAAGTGTTAGCTATTCAGGGAGAGTGATGTCCCAGGAGAGAGATACGTAGCCCGGAAGCATCTCTACTATCTGGGCGCCATCATATAACCCCGAGCTTCCACATCAACTATATTTAAATAAATAAATAAGTTGATGGCATGAAAACACGAGATGAATACAGCTTACTCCATGAAAGGGTTAACTAGTCATGGAGATTGCTAAGAAAGGGGAGAGAGCGTCATTGAGGCTCCGCCCCCCGGCCACCCGACAGAACCTGCCATTTAATGTCCAGTGCTTGGAGGCTATTTCCATCTCCGCGGAAGTGAGAGAGGATGTCTATCCTTGCCCATTCACAAGAAGCTCCAGGGCGCGCTTGAGAACGGATGGAGGAATCTCCCGATCCGGCGAGGGCGTGAGAGATAGGAGGCAAAATCCGTCTCCCGCACACCTGCCAGATTCACGCGTAAGCCCCAGGAATACGTCACTGCTCGAAGCTTCTCTAAGGAATGTGAGCCGCGCGCGAAGCACTTTAATCAAAACAGTAAGTGTAGAGATGGAGGGACATCTCGTTTAAAACTCTGCCATATCGGTGAGTTAAACACTTTCTTTTTTTTGCTGGTTTAAACACAAACACGCAAACACAACTAGGCTGTCATGAAGACAAAAAGATCTGAGGAATGTTTCCGGTTTACTCCTATTTATAACCTGCAGGTGCGTCTCATCAGATGACGTCACCTGACCGAGGTTATATAAGCCAAAATTTGGCGTGTTTGATACACACATGCTTCACAGCCGGCAACACAAAAAGATGTTCCCATAGCGTTTTCACGCAGCATCGAGTGTAGCCTTTGAAAGGGAACTTTCTACATTGATGGTGTCCAATTACTAGTGAAACACTGGGATAAGTGCATTAGTGGAGCATGGGATTATATGGAAAAATAAAGGTTTTTAAGTCTAATAAGGGTTATATACAGTACAGTGCATCCGGAAAGTATTCACAGAGCCTCACTTTTTCTACATTTTGTTTGTTATCAGGCACATCCTGTTTGCCCTGATCATACTTGAGATGTTTCTGCAGCTTAATTGGAGTACATTTGTGGTAAATTCAGTTGATTGGACATGATTTGGAAAGGCACACACACCTGTCTACAGTATATAAGGCCCCACAGTTGACAGGTCATGTCAGAGCACAAACCAAGCATGAAGTCAAAGGAATTGTCTGTAGACATCCAAGACAGGATTGTCTCACGGCACAAATCTGAGGAAAGTTACAGAAAAATTTCTGATGCTTTGAAGGTCCCAACGGGCACAGTGGCCTCCATCATCCGTAAGTGGAAGAAGTTCAAAACCACCAGGACTCTTCCTACAGCTGGTCGGCCATCTAAACTGAGCGAAAGGGGGAGAAGGGCCTTAGTCAGGGAGGTGACCAAAAACCCGATGGTCACTCTGTCAGAGCTCCAGAGGTTCTCTGTGGAAAGAGGAGAATCATTCAGGTGCCTTTTGGCAAACTCCAGACGGGCTGCCATGTGTCTTTTACTAATGTGTCTTTTACTTATACTTTGCCTTAATATAATCTTAACCTGACTTGCTGTCCATGATGAAGTATAAATATCCTGGAGTAAAGAGTAAAGTAAAGAGTAAAGTAAAATGTACAACATATTTTTCATTGATGTGTTTTATATACAACATGTGGCGGCATGGTGGTGTAGTGGTTAGCACTGACGCCTTGCACCTCCAGGATCCAGGTTCGATTCTCGTCTCTGTGTGCATGGAGTTTGCATGTTCTCCCCGTGCTTGGTGGGTTTCCTCCGGGTACTCCTGGTTCCTCCCACGGTCCAAAGACATGTAGATTAGGATAATTGGCATTCCCAAATTCCCCGTAGTGTGTGAGTGTGTGTGCCCTGCGATGGATTGGCACCCTGTACAGGGTGTACCCCACCTTGTGCCCTAAGACTCCTGGGATAGGCTCCAGGTCCCCGCGACCCTGAATACAGGATAAAGCAGAATAGATGATGAGTGAGAGAGTGAGTGAGTGTTTCACACGTTCTTTTCACCCAGTTCTCATCGGTATAATATTCAATATCTACATTCATAATTATATTGATGGAAAGTCCTGGCAAGCATAGTATGACAAAAGTGGGTGTGCAAGAGCCATAATGACTTTTTTTCCCCCCATGTTATAGTCGATTCCCTCCTCTACTTATTCTCGTCTGACCTTAGCTTTTTATATCTATTCTCTTATTTTCTTTTTTGCCTTTGCATAGCAGAGTCAGAGATAAAAAGATGACAGAAAAGTGAGCTGAATACCAATGCCACTAATGGGTGTGTGCTTCTAGACCTGTCAAGACCCCATTAGCTCGGTGGCCACCCTGCAATTACAGCAATTGCACAAATAACCCCCACACTAAATGCCTAATTAACAGTGTTTTGGCTTCTGCGTATGGCAGTGCTCGTTAATTTTAATGTGTTGTATCTCACTGTTTATTTATAATTTATTTGATCTTTTCATAGTATTTCTTATTAATAAGATGCATGAGTGACGGCAGGACTGATATTCAGAGCTAACTTGTTCTAGATCAATCAAAAACAAACAAAAAAAGGTTTAAAAGTATTATATTATATTATATTTAATGAAATATTTTTATAATACACACCTCATAATAATATAAGAAGGCCTCTTACTGTGCTTAAGTTGTCATTTAAGCACCATTGCCACCATTGAGGTATTCATTTAGACCTGACTGTGAAGTGAGAACATGAGCAGCTCTTCTGCTGCAGATAAAACTGAAATTCATAGCCAGTCAAGTATTTAAGCCTCTATTATAGACTGCTAATTTTCTAAACCCAGTAGAGCAGAATTGATGAAGGCACTCACCCATCTGCTTTTGACAGTAAGAGATACAATGACCTAGTCATATTGCTCTCTCTCTCTCTCTCTCTCTCTCACACACACACAGACACACACACACACACACACACACACACACACACACACACACACACACACACACACACACACACACACACACACACACACACACACAGCCTGTGTGGTTAGTGACATATGGAATCTATCAACCAATATGGGGGTCACCCCAAAATTTTGCTCTGAGGGACTAGACCTCTATTGCTTGCACATTCTCCCTTTGTGTGCATGTACAAATCCAAATCCTATAACATCTATTCTTTCACAGAATATTATGCAAAATAAAATATTGCCTCACTTGCATAATCCCTGTACTGACACTACAGGTTCCTACCATCTCCATTCTCACATACACCAATATCTTCAAGTCATATGGCAATGATTTGCTCCAAAAATGCAACCTGATGCCTTTTTGTAATTCCACTCGCTTTGAAAAGATGGGCATCAGCTGCTGACATTGCAGCTCTGGGGATAAATTATGCAGTCGTCTGAAAGTGCTGGCTATAATCTCAGGAGAAGAAGTTCTTATAGCAATCAGTAATGTCAATAAATCATTATTTGAATGGCACATGAGTCTTTCTGCTGCGAATATCTTTAATATGGCTCTTTAAACTTTTATTAAATGAATGTGGTATAGATTAAGACATAAACATTTTATATGTACTGTATATATGGTGAGCTAGAGGCTGGCGTGCGGCACTTTTATCACTGCAGGACTGTGGGAGGATTGATTTCCTGGTCAGGGAACCAACCCCAGTCACAAGTCCAGATAAATTGGGAAGTGTTGTGTAAGTAAGAGGATCTGGCATAGAACATGTGATTAGGTGATGTGCTATAACCAGCTATCCGGGTGAACATGGAAAAAGGGCATAAAACTGGTAGAATAATTATTTGAAGCCATGCTTGAGAATAGCAAGTCATTGTGATACAGTTGTAGGATGAAATGAATTTTGAACATCAATGGCCTTGTTTATTAATGTTTATAAATAGTAAAGATTCAAACCACATTTGTGTCTATCCTATTCTGTTAACATTCAAGGCTATTTAACAAGTGACATATTTAACCTACGTATGTAAGAAAGAATATGAAAGTGAATAGCTCATTGTTTTTTACCCAACCAGGTAGCAAATGGAACCATACTGTTGGGCCAACACTTGGCCAATGTCATATTGTTCGCCAATATTTTGCACCAGGGCTGGAAACTTTAAATCCTCTTGCCAAGGTTGATTTACAATTGACAGGGGTGCTACTGTATGATACTCCTTGTCTAATGCTGGGACAACACTGAGCCAGAATTAGTAGAGTTGTTATAAAGAGCACTTCTTTGCAAAGATTTGGCAAGCATAGTCCAACATTGGCAGAGCTGTTATAAAATCTATGCCTATTGCAATTAGGCCTGATCATCCTCAACCTTGGTAGCAAGCTGATTTTGGCCTGACATCTATTTTGGATGGCAATATTAGTCCACTTTACACAACACTGTTGGGGCAGCATTGGCAAAGGAACAGATTTCATAACAGTTCTGCTAATGCTGGCCCAACTCTGACGTATATAGCAGATCAAAATAGCTATGCAAAACAGACATCTAGCCAAAATCAGATTGCTACCTGGGTTATGAGGGCGATCTTGCCTAGTTGCAATGAGTTTTGACTCATCACACTTGTTCACAGGTTGTTTCTAAAAACAAACAGAACCAGGATTTGCTCTGGATTAGTGGATTTTTGATAACCAGTGTTGGGGGACGTTACTTTTTAAAGTAACTAATTACATTACAAAATTACTGTTATTAAAAAGTAATCAGTTACCTGACAGCATTACTTTCTGGTAAAAGTAACTAGTTAGAGTACTGTACTTTTCCTCTGTAGAAAATGAAAAGTCCTTTTAGTCAAGACCTTTATAATTATTCTACCATCATCACACAGTGAAGTTTGGTTAACTACTAATACCCCTAACTCACCTATGCGGTTTTGCGTGGTGGCCATAAGTACAGTTCAGCATGATTTACCGCGAGTTTTGGCGCTGCGATTACATTTCCATCTTTCCGCACGCCGGTTCTCGCCAGAGGTGGAAAGAGTAATAAAATTTTGTACTCCAGTACAAGTACTGTTACTTCCGTGAAATTTTACTTAAGTACAAGTAAAGTTACCCTTATAAAAATCTACTCAAGTAAAAGTAAAAAGTAGCTCATAAAAAAATTTACTCAGAGTAAAATTTACCAAGTTACTTTTTTTTTTTTTTTTTAACAGTGGGGGGGATTCTTTTGCTGAATTGTTTTGCCCTTGGGTGTTTCCATGTTCACTCTTATATTAACAGATTATTGTTTGTGTTTAAATGTTTGCTGTGGGTGTAGATTGTATATTGATCTGGCTCTGCTTTTTTTGTTGTTGTTTTTTTTTTTTTTTTTTAACATAAAAAAAAAAAAACCACACACAGCAGGGGTGGGATGAGGCATTCTAGCATAGTTCAAAAAAGATGAGCAGATATAAATCTCAAACTAGTTGTTTTTAACTGAAGGAACACCTTTGCATAATAAAGCTGTTGTCTTTGTTGTGCTTGAAAATCAAAGTGGTCACTTAAATATGGTGTTACGTCCATACATATGGTGTTATGGTGCTAGGGCCATACAGCAAAAGAATGGTTCAGGGTTCTATTTTAAACTGTATGGAAATGGTGGTATATGGCAGAAAGAACTAGATCCAATCATTAACTGATGAAATAATGAGGTTTGTATATACAAACACACACACACATACACAGCAGGAGGAGGAGGAGGATCAGATTCAGGATGGACCCAGGCCAAAATAACAAACAAAATTGTATTTATATTTAGTAGGTAGATTACCTGCAAAAAGAAACAACAAGAAAAAAAAACCAGAAACAAAAATACAGGTACCTTCCCGGACTCCCTAAACCATTCATTCATTCATTCATCTTCTGTACCGCTTTATCCTCTATTCAGGGTCGCGGGGGACCTGGAGCCTATCCCAGGAGACTTCGGGCACTAGGCGGGGTACTCCCTAAACCAAAAACAATGAAATTATCTACAAATATATACAAAGACCAACCAAACCAAAGGGACAAAGCAATAATCAAAGTCAATTGAAGGCAAAAAGTCAAAACCAGAATACACAACCAAATATCAAAACGCCAAAATCACAACCTCTTTCCTCTTTCCCGCGCCTCTCTCCGGGTTCTACTGTACATGGTCGCGCTAGTCGATGACGTCACTCAGGGCCGACGCGACCGTGTGGAAGGTCAGGAAGATGCCGATGTCAGAAAACCTGGAGTGGAGTCTGGAGCGGCGCGCGACCAGGACATGATACAAACACGCGGCGCAACGGAGCATTGATACAAAGCATAATATTTTCATTATTTTAGCATTTTCATTCATTTATTTTTTTACTCAGTAGCGAATATGATTTAAAATGTAGCGAATTACAATACTTCAAACAAAACGTACTTAAGTAAAAGTAAAATTACAGATTTTTAAAACTACTTTAAAAAGTAGAAATACACAAAAAATCTACTCAATTACAGTAACGCGAGTAAATGTAATTCATTACTTTCCACCTCTGGTCCTCGCAGACCTTGCAGAACTTCTTGGAACGTTCGGGCAGTCACTCGCGGCGACTCACGGTGCCTAACACCACTTCTCGCCGCGAGTCAAACCGCATAGGTGAGATGGGGGTATAATAGCAGGAATAACAGAGGGGGGCAAGTTATCGGGGGCAGGGCTTGTAGGACGACTTTCACACACACACACACACACACACACACACACACACACACACACACACACTAATGGAATCACTGCTGTCTGGCTGACGGATTACATAAATTGTCTGAATAACGAATTACATTTTTGAAAATATAACTGAACAACTGAGGACTTAAATGGCGGACCTAATGCATTAGATTACATGTTAGATTTCTCGTTACATCAAAAAAGTAATCCAAGTACTCTAATGCGTTACTTTGTAATGCGTACAAACCACTGACATAGTACCAACTTACGATAAGTGAATCACAAATAGGCTATGTTCACATTACAAGCCACATTGTTCAATTCAGATCTTTTTGTTCAGATCAGATTTGCATGTTATGATGCTTCACTTTCTTAAATTAAAAGTGACTTTTATCTGTGAACGTGTCTTAACTCTGAAAAGGCACTCATGAGCACTTTGAAAGGTCTTTGCTCACTCCATTTGGGATAAAACACATAATACTTGTGCAACTGCTGTTTCATTTTAAACAATGGCTGCGATTTGAGAAAAATATACTTGAAGAAGGAAGACAGCCAGATGCCACATTTTAGCTGTTGCTAGCACTCCTACTGTATGTTCCTCCTCCTCCTGCGCTGCCGGTGCTGACTGACTGCCATGCATAAGACAAAACGTCACACAAATGTCTGATCTGCCGGTTCTTATTAAAGTCGCATGACTAATATTGAATATATACAGTATATCCGATAATGAACTAGAATGATCAGAAAAACATCAGGTTAGTATGTTCAAAAAACAAGAAAAATCTGATCTCTGTGGCATTAGGGTGAGGCGTCACTTCAGGCTGGTTATGTTAAAGCAGCCATGGAGAAGCAAAACCACTTTATTTTGGAATATAGTGTAAATAGGATGCAAATTTTTATTTAGCTTGATAAAATAGCTTCAGTGGTGTCCTTTATTTTTCTTAAATCTCTTACATTGTAGCTTATTAGTATGGTAGCTTCAAATTGCAAAGTGCATGTTTTTGGGCACACCATCAAAAAGTTACAGTAGAATCATATATCCATAAACCCTTCATGATAATAAAATGCATTATGCAACTAATACAGTAGATGTCATTTATTAATGCATTTTAGATGGTAAAAAAAATAACGAGAGAAAAATGAGCTGGAAAAAAAGGTGTAGTTGAAGGTCATAAAGGCAACACTAGTGAAGATTTCCCCTCAGGTAAAAATCTATAACCATGAAAATCCAATTAAAGAGAGGTTTATTTGCAGAAAACAGCCGAGTGTCTCAGTTGAATAAGCAGTCGATGGGAAGATAGCCCACTCTCCAAGAGGCCAACCCTTAAGCTCATATTCAACTTATTCACCCACAGACCTCATTTGATCTGAGAGGAGATAGATTGGTTCTTATTGGAAACATATGAGAAGAGGCAAGGCTTCAATGACTAGAACAAACAGTGCTTTAAAAGCCAGTGTATGGTTGATTTAACTTCTCAGCAGCATTCGGGGACATTAAAAGGCCATCACTGAATTACAGAAGCTTAAGATAGAAAATGAAGACAAAGTTCACGAACGTGTTCCCGGATCTATAGCAAATGTGATGGAACCGAGAGGCTAAAACCATCCTAAATACAATAGTCATAATTGCTCATTTCCAGTAAGTGCTTTAAATTTAAATTTAATGTATCCAGTAAGTGATTGGAAAATCTTAGTTACTTTATGTGTAATGATAAATAAGCAGAATGACAATGTTCTGGTCCTTGCAGAAGCTAATATTGGACGAGGGGTTATTATTCGCGTGGGCAGGAAGCGGTGTAGCTAATGATGATTCAGTGCTTTGGTGTGATTGCACTTTTTGAGTTGTAGCGGCAGTGTATTATAACCTTTTTACTAAGTCTAAATGTTTTCACACACATTTTTGGAACGATACCCATGTGTCATTACTTGTGCCTGCTAGTTTGTGTGTGGTTGCTTGTTTGTGTGTGGGCTGACTGGCACACTCTCTGTGCCCCATGAAATTTTAGCTGCAAGAAAGAGTAGGGGAGAAAATGGGTGTGTGTGAGAGAGAGAGAGAGAGAGAGAGGGGATGTTTGGTATTGTTGAACTCAGTAACCTAACGAGGTTCAGGTTGAGACGAGAGCATGGAAGAAGTACGTTAATTTTTTTGGTGTGTTTTTCTGTTTGACAAGTTGCGTGTCAGTGTGAGGGTGTGGGTGGTGGGGGATATATTTTTAGATCTTGGGTGGGGATCAGATGTCTTTTAAATTAGTGGAGAAATTCGGCTGATATTCGGAGATGCCAAAGGTTCCCACTGAGATAGAAAAACTATTCAAGCTTTAAAAACAAACAATATATTAAATGGTTTCCTTTTGGTTAATAAGATGCGTAAGGTTTTGGGTTAGATTTATTTGTACTGTAGGTGTGTGCATAAAAGTAATCAATCACTCTTAATGTATAATTATCTTAATGACCCTCATAAGGATATCGGGGCATGTGTGTGTGTGTGTTGTTGTTGTTGTTGTTGTTGTCATTAGCCTACAGACGTTCTGCCTGAGAGGAGTGTTCAGGAATAGGATGTTCCCTGAAGAGAGAGAGAGAGAGTGTGTGTGTGTGTGTGTGTGTTGGTTTGACAAGCATGTGTGTATTTTTAGAGAATGTGTGTATGTGTGTTTGTTTGTTTGAGAGTCTGTATCTTGTGTGTGCGATTTTTTGAGGAGAACAGTTTTGAGCTCAGTATAAGGTCACACCTGAAGGCTTGTTCAATCCCTCCTTGAAGGATAAAAAAAATCCCTCATTTATTAAGTCCTTCATTAACTAATTTATTTATTGAGGCATTATTTGGTTTAATGACCGATTAATTTATATACAGTAGTATTCACCGAAATATTGGACACACCTTCTAATTCAATGTTTTTTATTTAGTGATTATTTTTCTCTACTTATTAGAACAATACTGTGGAATATGGAATTATTTAATTAAGTAACAACAACAAAAACAATAACAGTCACCTGTTATTTTAAGACATGCAGGTCATTTGTTCTGGAATAGTTCTTTCAAGAACAACATTATTAAGTGTATTTGCAAAATCCGTCAAGCACCATGATGAAACTTGCTCTCATGAAGACCATCCCAGGAGAGCAAGACAAAAACATACCTCTGCTGCAGAGGAGAAGGTCATTTAGAGTCACCATCCTCAGAAATCACCAATTAACAAACAGCACCTCGGATTCGAGCCGTTATGAAGGCTTTGCATAGCATAAGTAGTAGACACATCTCAATATCAACTGCTGCAAAAAGATCATTGTATACTTTGGACGCCTTCAGCATTGCTTTACAGTGTAGAAATAATACGAACTAGAAAAGATCCATGGACTTAGAAGGCGTGTCCAAACTTTGACTGCTACTGACTGACAGGAAAACACCTGAAATTTAAGTACTCAAGCCATTTGTTGTAAAAATTCGGCAGTTAAATTGAATAGCATTAATTTTCAATTATATAGCAGTATAGTAGAGGTTAGAGGATCATGGATACCAAAGGCTCATCTATGCCTGAGGGGAGCAAAGGCAGCCCATGTGGGCCGATCCAAGAAAAAAAGCCCATGTGGCACAAATTGCTTTAAAAAAAATCTATGCTATGGAAATGATAGAAAGGTTTCAGAATTCTCAGTGTGTAGTGTATAGTGAAAGCCTTTTAAAAGTTCACAATGGTAATTATTCTTATCATTAGTAAATGGCTAAAGAGTTCAGGAGGAGAAAAAAGGATGACAGATGAGTTGGAGAAGGAAGGATGACTATTACACATTAACGACTGCAGGAATCAAAGGAGACAACCTCATCTATATAAATGTTTAACTGAAGACATGTAAAGTGGGATTAGTGTTTTATGGTGTAAACCTATACTCTCGACGGGAGCATGGGGAACGGTGACTGGTGCTGGATGGAGAGGAAACTTCTGCACAATAAAACCAGGATACAATCCCTGCTGATCCATAATGGCCAAGACTGAAGCCACTGGAGAATATGTCTGTATCCTTAAAATGGAGACGTTTTATTTTTTTTTTTAACTCCGTCTGGCGATCAGAAACAATAAAAATTCTCAGTTTTTTACACTGAACTGAACACAGAAGTCAGAAAAACTATCTAAAGGGAAATTTGGAATGCCATTGGGATGGCCATATATTTTAGCATGTTCATCATTACTCGTTCCCCAAAGTTCCCATAAATAACAACCTCTCTTCCCCGAAAAAACCTTCCAATCATGCGAAATTAATTTTCCTCCAGTGAACAAGACCTTAGTATCAAGACTAGCAAATTGTGATTGCTACTTTGTTTTGCAGTTGATGAAAAATCGAGAGCTATTAAGGGCCTCCCAGAATAGCCGGAAAGCGCGCTGTAATGGGAAACCTTAAAATGATATATTAATATGCCATGCCCATTAGTTCCAGTGTGAAGTAATGAAAATAACCACAGTGCAATCTTTGACCTTGCTGCTATATAAGGATAAACTTCATCTGATTATTCTTTTAGCCGCTACTAAAGCAGTAAGCATAGATCGGAAACAACATCATCGCTTTATAAGCATACACTACCAGTTTCATAATCCGCACTGAGAGCAATGTGCATGAGAAAACAATTTTCTACACTGTGTCTTAGGGAATTGATATAGTCAGAATGCATCAATAATTCTGCGCAGCAGAAACCCGAAATTATGTTTTGCCATGCATCTAAATTAAAATGAAGATATTCATCACTAGAGAGCATCTTTTTGACAGGATTCTCAATATCTTCAATTTTAAGCAATTACAACTAGGAAGTACTGTATTAATGCAGGAAGATCATGGTTGGTTAGCTAAATACAAGACATTGTTCATTCATTCATTCATTGATTCATTTTCTATACCGCTTAATCCTGTGTTCAGGGTCGCGGGGGACCTGGAGCCTATCCCAGGAGACTTCAGGCACTAGGCAGGGTACACCCTGGACAGGGTGCCAATCCATCGCAGGGCACACACACATACACACACTCACACACCCAATCACACACTACGGGCAATTTTAGGAACGCCAATTAGCCTAACCTGCATATCTTTGGACTGTGGGAGGAAACCGGAGTACCCGGAGGAAACCCACCAAGCACGGGGAGAACATGCAAACTCCATGCACACAGAGACGGGAATCGAGCCTGGCCGGGGAATCAAACCCAGACCCTGGAGGTGCAAGGCGACAGTGCTACAAGACATTGTGTTTATTATTATTATTATTATCATTATCTGCTTTTTTTCTATGTAATATCTATTTACTGTATGTCTTTCATTTATTCATTTATATAGAATTCAGTAAGCACTTTATCCTACTCTGGTGTGTAGTAACTGCAAGGCTGAAATACACCACTGGTCTACTCCAGACTACCATGCACACGTTCATTTACTGTACACCTAGGTGCAATTCAGTGTAATCAATCTACCCACTTTTATGTTTGGGCGAGGTAAAAGGAAGCTAAAGCTATATACAGTACAGACAGTACTCAAAAGTCAGGATTGAGACCTGAAACTGTGAGATGCGACCTGCTCTGCCACCATGCCACTGTATTAATATTCTTATTAAATAATTCAAAATTTATACTGGTGCTAATAATGAAATAAATGCAAAACTACAAATAGATTTTTTTTGGTGTTGATTTTTTTAGACAGGTTTCCCTTGTGTTAAACAAGCTCCTATGAAACTGCTGGTTATTATCCTGAATCGATTTAAACAACAATTAAACTAGACACTTATTATCCCAGGACCAGGGCCTATTATCTGATACGACAGTAATCAACGCAGGACACTTTGCCACTGTAATATCAGCTTTTTTTTCACCAGAATCCTTTACACATTGCTGTTCTCATTGCCATGTTTTTTTCTGCCAGAATTTCATCTTCATCTCTACTGTGAAACCATGGGACATCTCTGTATGACTGACATCTCTAGTGTCTCTGCTTCAGGCTGATTTTGTCCCCCGAGCCTTGCATTTTTTTCTCGGTTTGAAGGCTGAATCTTCTTATTCTTTACTTTAATGAGATCCATGCTGCAGCCTCTTTGTATCAACACTTTAACCACAAACGCATTATTTGTTTGTGAGCTTTCTTTCATACGTGACTTACTCTCAAGTCAGTTCTTGTTATTTGCAATGGAGTAAATAAGTGATGACACCATCTTCATGCAGTCTTATTTTCTCTATGATGTTTGATGTAACAAAGATCTCTCTGTAATGCTTTCTCTTAAATAAATCTATAAAGAATCTCACAGGGCATACATTTGGAAATCAAGTGATTAACTAAAATACCCTGTATACACTATGTGAGAATATTCAAATAAGTATTTGGATTAAAAGGCAAAATGATGGAAATTGAAAAGTTGCAATTTGGATTCAAATAAGCAAATATGTATGAGCCTGTGACAGAGCCGGGCCTGACCTCTCTCTTGCACCCTAAGGAAAAATCCAGTGTAGGGGCCATCCTATTTGATCCTTGAGCCATGTAAGCCATTTGCCATTGCTACACAGTCATCTGACACCCCAGTGCTCCCACTACACTGTCATTTTCAAAATAAATCATTTCCATCCTGAATACTTGCTGGAAATTATTAACTTATGCATTCATACTGCAACATATGCCCAGTTAATCAACAATTTAAAAACTGGTTTTAAAGTATGCTAACTTTCATTAAGCCAGAATTGTAACTTTCATTAAGTATTTCATTAAGAATTGTAACCAAACCATGACTGAGAGACTACAGTAGATAATCACTGTCATGTTGTCCATTGTGCCCATATATTTTCATACCAAGGGGCAACCTAGTTCTGAAAAATTAAGCCAATGCAGAAGTACCAAAACATGCAGTTCCTCAAATGTTCACTAGGGGCTGCCTCCAAAAGTCAGTCAATCCCCCATGGACCCCCAGGTTAAAATGTACAAAACCTTTACAACAGAAATAAATGTTTGTATCCTGGTACAAAAATCCATAGCAAGGGTGAATTTTTATGCAACTCTTCAGTTAAAATATATTAAGTCATAAAATTAACCATAATTATGGGCATGGGCAATTTGGATGACAGCTGCATTTTTGCAAGTTGTCAATCTATGCAACTCTGCAACACTTTAGCTAACCAGATAACTGGAATTATGGTAAGAAATTCATATATTCAAATTTAAATTCAAATATAGTTGTTAATATCGGGCAACTTTATTGGATAATTACTGCAGTAATTACAGTGGTACCTTGACATACTATTGCCCCGCCTCACAAATGTTCGCCTTATGCCTCGTCATACTGTACAAAGCATTTTTGGCGTAAAAGCACACAAACCAAGTGCGGGAACATCCGCTAACCATTTAAAACTTGTTTGCGTCAGTGTGAAGCCAAGTGAAGCCAGTTTACATATTTTAATGTCGGGTTTTTTTTGCCATTTTGGACAAGATTTAGTAAGGACCACCATGGATCCCAAGAACGTTATGAAACACATCAGCAAAAAAAATTGAGTCACTAAAGGAAACAATTAAGGAGATTAGTAGAAAGAGATTATTAGAATTGATTTAAAAGAACAAGCCAACACATTGTTACACCCAGGAGAGACAGTAGTGAACCATTAATTTCACTGATAAAAGGTGGTCTGAAAAAAATCAGAATTTAAATGACTTGAACACTTGGTAAAGGCGTATTTAATAAAACTCTACAGTAGAAATAAAAGCTGTGTTTAACAGTGAATTTCCACACACAAAGTGATGAGACCTCACAAGCTTAAAGGACTAAACAGCTGAAAAGAACTTGCTAATAAGAAAACACTCCTTAAATAATGATCATACGAATATATACAGTATGGAGAATGCATTTGGGAGAAAATGGCATGTTCTATTATGTGGACATTTGGATTTTAAAAGGATAAAGATTGGACTTTAGAGCAATAGGAAAAGGACATCTGGTCTGATGAGTCCAGACTGACCCTATTTCAGAGCAATGGCTACATCAGGGTTAGTGCATTAAGCGATGCACCAGTCATGCACTGTACAAGCCTCTTGGGTCAGTTTTATAATATAGGGTTGGTCATGTCCATGCTCAGCAAAAGTTTGTGGCAATAAAATGAATTTGGTTGAATGTTCTGAATGACCAGATTATCATATCAATACCTTTCCCCCCCTGATGACACGGCCATATCCCAGGACAGCCATACCAAGATTCATCAGGCTCATTAATTGGTCACCAAATAGCCCTGACCTTAACCCCTGACCTTGACAGCCTTTGGGAGGTGCTGGAGAAGCCCTATAATGTGATGGATCTCCCATCATCAATGCAAGATCTTGGCCAAAATGAATGCAACTCTGAATGGAAAGAAATCCCTTCTTTTGGCTAAGCATTGAGCATCTTACATGTGTGTAATTTACACCTCTACTGTATGCCTCTAAAAAGAAAACAGCACTCTGCACTTTGACTAAAATGCTGCATAGAATATATCATATTCTTGAGGAAAAGTCAATTAGTTTATCTTTCATGCTGTTTGTGTATTTTTTCTCCTGTAAGTTAAAATCCTGACTAGACTAGTGTTTTTTACCTGCTATAATTTAAAGAATACTGAAGAAGTACTTGGAGAAAGGTACTTTTGCATGCAAGTGCACTTAAAGTGAAGTACTCTAGTGTGCTTTTGATATTCTAGCTTGTTTGGAGAAAAGTACATTAGTGTGTTTTTATATGTTAGTTTAAGTACTTGGAGAAGGGAACACTGGTGTACGTTTTACAGTACATGCTAGTATTTGTACAGTGAGGTCGTCTTGTAAAACGTTTTATGGAACTCCAAGAGGAAAAAAAATTAAATTTCTATAGCAAAAAATCAAGGAAATCCTATTGATTTTAGTACCCAAGCTTTATTGAAAAAAAAAAGGTGGAAATGGTTCAATGATGGGTTATGGAAAAATTATTGATTGCGGATGCCCTTTTTGACACAACCCTCCACATTTACCCATGCTTTCAAGTAGTGGCTTGTGCAAACCCCCCAGTAGTTGGGATTGGTTTTCTCAGAGTGCATAATGCTAACCAGTAGTCCATCAGGAAACGTTAAACTACCTCTCCCAATCCGCAGCAATAAATAAGCATGGACTTTATTCAAATATTCAACCAGAGTGAAAGTTTTTAAAGCATTAAAAAAATTATAGTAATAAGCAAAATGTAAAGAAATTGTTGTGAAAAAAAAAATGACTGAAGAAAGAAATGCCTTTCCACCTATTAATCTAAACACCTTACACAGATCAGGCAAAAGATGTGAATGGCTTCGAAGCACCTGAAATATTATGTTGTACAATAAAGAGAATTTATAATACATCAAAGACTAAGCAATGATTTTTAAATTATAGGCAAGGACAAGAAGTGCTCTTGTTGTAACTTTATGTAATGTTTTATGTAATTCTATAGACATATACAGTACATCAGTGGCGGCTGCAAGCTTTTGAAACAGGGGAAGTTCATATTAGGCCTTCAACATAACATTCATTATTTTTACGTTATTTGTACGTAAATTCTGGCTAGTTTCCCCTTCCACAAGCTCCTTTAATTATATGAACGAACTAACTTTACAATGCTGAAACAAGGAGCAAAGTCAAGAATGCTATAATATGATTTTTTTAATTATTATTTAAAGAATGATTTGTACAAACAAAAATGGATTATATCACCAGCAAACAATACAGAGTACCGCAGTTCGTCGTACCACTTCACCTGCAAATCCACATGGGACTGAACTCGAATCTCTGCAGCACTGATGTATACTGAAGACATGCTGTCAATCAAAAAAGGGGTTCCGCCCTTTAAACAGCTCCTCCAATCTTCATGCAGCAGCCCAGCGTCCTGGCCCGCCCACTGCTCCATTCACTCCCAGAGAAGCTGAGCTTCCCTGGAAGTGACGATTTTGGTGCATTTATCCAATTATCGTCCAGCTTTTCTGCAGTGAAAAAGCTCCTCTGTGCTGCTCATAGAGCTCCAGTAAAGCTGGGCTTCAGGAGGGTTTAACGCGGTGCTGCACGGAAATGTATGACAAGAAAATCGCGTCAAACAATCTACAATAAAAACCTGATTCTGAACGAGCTAGTCATGAAGTTGAACGCGTTCTAGCGCACTTTTATTAAAACCAATATAAATACGACAGTGCATACTGTATATGAGCATTTATTTTCTGACATAGTAGAGGAAGCAGAGCTTCCCTTGTAGTCTTAGAGCAGCCACCACTGATATACATATATGATCTATATAACATTGTTTTAAAGGAAATACACTAATGTGTTTTTGATATGATTGTTTATTCCGTAATAAGGAACACTAATGTGTTTTATACTGTATGCTAGCGTAATTCCTTAGAGCGAAATACAGCAGTGTGTAATATGTTTGATAAGCCAATTTATACACTTGGTTGAAAATACAAAATGTCTGGGTATTTTTTTTTATTGTAGTCAGAATTGATGGAGTAATATAGTTGGTAATGTACAGTATTTTAGGTTAACAACATGTCTACTTATTATCCATAATAAGTAAGTTATCTTTCTTTGGGCAAGTTTTAATCCAATTACTTTTTACTATAGTAATATGCGTTATAAAGATTCATATACATAAAGCATTTACATTTTAAACAATGAACCTTGTTTAAAGTTTTTTTTTGTACAGCTATTACTGCACAATAAAACCCAAATATTGCACAACACTTAAAAAAATAACTTGAGTATATAAATTGCATAATACAAGGTAATATATATATATATATATTATACAGTGGTGTGAAAAACTATTTGCCCCCCTCCTGATTTCTTATTCTTTTGCATGTTTGTCACACAAAATGTTTCTGATCATCAAACACATTTAACTATTAGTCAAAGATAACACAAGTAAACACAAAATGCAGTTTTTAAATGAGGGGTTTTATTATTTAGGGAGAAAAAAAATCCAAACCTACATGGCCCTGTATGGAAAAGTAATTGCCCCCTGAACCTAATAACTGGTTGGGCCACCCTTAGCAGCAATAACTGCAATCAAGCGTTTGCGATAACTTGCAACGAGTCTATTACAGCGCTCTGGAGGAATTTTGGCCCACTCATCTTTGCAGAATTGTTGTAATTCAGCTTTATTTGAGGGTTTTCTAGCATGAACTGTCTTTTTAAGGTCATGCCACAACATCTCAATAGGATTCAGGTCAGGACTTTGACTAGGCCACTCCAAAGTCTTCATTTTGTTTTTCTTCAGCCATTCAGAGGTGGATTTGCTGGTGTGTTTTGGGTCATTGTCCTGCTGCAGCACCCAAGATTGCTTCAGCTTGAGTTGACGAACAGACGGCCGGACATTCTCCTTCAGGATTTTTTGGTAGACAGTAGAATTCATGGTTCCATCTATCACAGCAAGCCTTCCAGGTCCTGAAGCAGCAAAACAACCCCAGACCATCACACTACCACCACCATATTTTACTGTTGGTATGATGTTCTTTTTCTGAAATGCTGTGTTACTTTTACGCCAGATGTAACGGGACACGCACCTTCCAAAAAGTTCAACTTTTGTCTCGTCGGTCCACAAGGTATTTTCCCAAAAGTCTTGGCAATCATTGAGATGTTTTTTAGCAAAATTGAGACGAGCCTTAATGTTCTTTTTGCTTAAAAGTGGTTTTTGCCTTGGAAATCTGCCATGCCGGCCATTTTTGCCCAGTCTCTTTCTTATGGTGGAGTCGTGAACACTGACCTTAATTGAGGCAAGTGAGGCCTGCAGTTCTTTAGATGTTGTCCTGAGGTCTTTTGTGGCCTCTCGGATGAGTCGTCTCTGAGCTCTTGGGGTAATTTTGATCGGCCGGCCACTCCTGGGAAGGTTCACCACTGTTCCATGTTTTTGCCATTTGTGGATAATGGCTCTCACTGTGGTTCGCTGGAGTCCCAAAGCTTTAGAAATGGCTTTATAACCTTTACCAGACTGATAGATCTCAATTACTTTTGTTCTCATTTGTTCCTGAATTTCTTTGGATCTTGGCATGATGTCTAGCTTTTGAGGTGCTTTTGGTCTACTTCTCTGTGTCAGGTAGCTCCTATTTAAGTGATTTCTTGATTGAAACAGGTGTGGCAGTAATCAGGCCTGGGGGTGACTACAGAAATTGAACTCAGGTGTGATAAACCACAGTTAAGTTATTTTTTAACAAGGGGGGCAATCACTTTTTCACACAGGGCCATGTAGATTTGGAGTTTTTTTTCTCCCTTAATAACGTAAACCTTCATTTAAAAACTGCATTTTGTGTTCAATTATGTTATCTTTGACTAATAGTTAAATGTGTTTGATGATCAGAAACATTTTGAGTGACAAACATGCAAAAGAATAAGAAATCAGGAGGGGGGCAAATAGTTTTTCACACCACTGTATATAACTTCTCAGGTGGTACAGCGGTGAAGCATAATGAGAAAATTCTTTAATCTCGTGAAATCATGTCTGATTCAATTCCTTTTAACCTCCTGAGATCTGAATTCCCTCATATGAGGACATGGTATACATTGTCTGTATGCCTTTGTATGATCCTGAGATGACTGTTATATAATACAATAACGTCTTCCGATTTGCTGACATTGATTATGTATTTGCTGTCAGGTGCTAATAAAAGTAACGAGAAACAGCAATGTACACAAGAGAAGTGTCCTGGTCTCAGGTGGTTAATAAAATAGTAGAAATCTCCTAATGAGCACTTATTGATAAATTTGATAACTGAAACACCTACGAGTATCTTCGTAAACTTTCAAGAAATATCATAGAGGAACCTTTAACCAAAGAAATATTCTTCTAGGGTATACTAGGGAATGATCTTGCCACATGTTTTTCATCTTGGGAATGTAACGTTTTGTTATTACCTCTAGAGAAACCGAGAGGTGAGCCCTTGTGCTCAGTAGAACACCTGAGACATGGGAGACTAAAGCTGTCTTTCCAGGTGATCTTATTACTGTCTAGGAAATAATGCAGAAATCTATCTTTAGATTTTCTTATTATTAACAGCACTATATAGGAAGCTTAGTCATACATGGAGTCTTATTTTTCACACTTAGGAGTGCAGAATGTTTGGCATCGCAGCCTTGAGGGGGTGTGTGGGTCTGGAGGCATGTAAGCTTTATGAAGATCCAACAAATGCTTCATGGTATGTCAACTCTGATTGTACTGCATTGGACAGGAGTGGAAATCACTTCATTGCTTTAAACTATGAATAGATTCTCACCCAGTTAGATGACCAGACTTTAGGGTTATAACATTTACATTTACATTTAGGCATTTGGCAGACGCTCTTATCCAGAGACATTTTTTTTTAATCTCATTATACATCTGAGCAGTTGAGGGTTAAGGGCCTTGCTCAACAGTGGCAACTTGGTGGTTGTGGGGTTTGAACCTGGGATCTTCCGAACCGTAGTCCAATGCCTTAACCACTGAGCTACCCCTGGCTAACATGAGGCATGACTGGCTTCAGGCAAATATTGCATTGCATTATGACTGTATCTGATTAAATAGAAGTTGATATTATTTTAATATCTAACTTTAATTATTTAATTCATAATTAGCCAAATGGTTTGATTCTAGTGTTGCACTTGAGCAAGTCTCTTAGTTCAGAGTTGCTCCATAGGGCACTGTATACTGTAAGCAGGCATTTTTTTTCATAAGTAAGCTGATTTAAGCAAAGCATTACCACTTATTTGTGTGGCAATATAGGGAATCTTCCAAATGTCAATATGGCTAAATACCTGCACCTTCAAAACACCAAAAATTCAGGTTTTGGGTCTATAAGAAATGTAAAACAGGTAATTACATTTCAATAATGCATGAAAAATTGTACTCATTATTTATTCTTATGCAGAATTGCCTTTAGGCTATGAAAAAAGAATAAAGATACAGGTATGTTATTTCTATATTAAGAATGACATGACACAACTTAAAACCTTAAACTGCCATTAAAGCGGGAGTATTTTATTACATATCATTAAAGCAGTAGTATTTAACTGTATTTGCATTGCAGGCCATTAGGACCACTTCCATCGTCAAAAGGCATGCTAGCTTGCTTTCATGCAACAATATTACATCTTAAGTCAAATAAAAATTTTGTAAAGGTTTTTTTTTTTTGATATGTTCAACATGGTTCTGTATCTTTGGTTGAACTGAACTTTAAATAGCCAGAATGTTTCTTTTGAGTGTGATACAGACAAAAGAAAAATTTATTTTATTTCAGCCTGTACATTTAGTTTTCAAAACTTTATATAGAAGAACAGGACATATTGTGACTATGTGAATGGTTTTCCCAGGTTACCACACATAAAGTTTTCTGAAGGCAAAAGAACTGAAATTTATTATGCTTTTTTTTTTAAGTTATTTGTGAGAAATTGCAAGGTGGCATACAGTTTCTCTTGGGCTCTCCCATTATATACAGTGCACCAGTTTTGTAGTGGGAATACTTTTTTATTATAAAACTCCCAATTCTCCATGAGCAGGAAGTGTTTGCGAATACCAGCAACGGTTCGAGTGTGACCCACGTAGAAACAGTATAAACATAAATTATAGAGAAAGGCATGCCTAGATGGCCATAGATTGTCAGTCTAAATTAATTTCGCAATCCAGAAAGTTGAAATAACAACAAATAATAAGAAATGCAGAACCTTGGGCTATTCTCCAGAGGCAACTTGGAGCTTTGGCGAAAATAAAAATAAAGGGAGGGAGGATGATTGAAGAAGTAGAAAGAGAAATACAAGGAGGAGAGGGTGGATTTAATTGCAATGTGTTTTTACTTCACTATTGGGTGGCACTGGGTTGGAATGGGGGGGTTGATGAAAAGGGGTTTGGAGGATATATAAGGAAACACAAAGAGTCAGGCCTTTATAGCAGAATTAACTAGGTTTCAGTGAGTAGCTCCATATGTGCTCTTTCTTTCTGGGGTTGTAGCTTGATGCAATGCTTGCTCATATATGTCATATGCCCTGTGCCTATTTCTGTGGATCTTGACAGTGGCTGCATTTACATGGCCAACCAATTAGACAGACTATTTATTGTCGCACACATGCAAACAGTTCTAATAGGAGTTCTCCTCATCCAATATGGTGCAGTACTGTATTGTGGTGGGACGGTCGTGAAAGTCACACAAAAGAAGATAAATGTTGCTCTATTCATTTGAAAATTTTACTTCCCTTCTCCATCATTCAGGGATTGCACTTCGGTGCCTGACATCTCAGGCTCAACTTGATTTTTCATGAGATTTGAGGTTGATTTCACAAAACATATTTGAGAAATACTCTATGAATATGATATGGGTTATGTTTAACCATGGTGTTACTGGTAAACAGTTGCTGTTTTCAGACCAGTGAATTTTGGCAGTTATCAGGTCTTATGAATGTGTAAACAGGCAGGGGAAAAAAAACTGATGTGTGTCTAAACACTGGAAATATGCAGCCAGTGTTCATCATAGCGCTAAGATATCATCATACTTTCAGTGCCAGAAACAAGATGTGCTTGACCAGATATGAATTATTCATTATTTTAACACAAGTTCTTACACTTTGCTTAATCATTTTAAAAAGCATGCTTAGTCTCATTTGACTGCAGAATATATCAACATACAAGTCATCAGTATGCAGCAGGCCTGGTTTTGCCATTACAGAGTGCCTGTTTCTAGTCATCCTGAAGTTTTTTGGATGTTTACCACACGATAATTCAAAGCAGATCCACTGGTTCTATGGCTAATTAACTTTTTCCCCCTCTCTTTTCACTTATTGGGGACTCTGCAAGATTTCAAGAAAAAAATTGCTCCATTCCCATGTTCTTCCATTATGCGTGGAATTCTCCCGGTCAGCTCAATAGCAATCCAACAAAAGAGAGGATAGTTTGGCCTCACTGATCAATGAAGCTTAAACTCTCAGCAGGACAATGCAAAAGACAGCATGACTATTGAGGAGAACTGAAAGAAATACGGGATGCTGGTCCGGCTAAAGAGCTCTTCATAGAAATGCTTTTTTTTCCTTTGTAAAAAGCAGCTTGTGGCATTTCATGTTATACTTAAAATTTTTCTGAATCAGTGTATCAGGTATCTTGAAGAATTGCTGGTAAAGAAGATCGCTGCAATTTAAATGCTTGCTAGAAAGAGAAACCCATAATCCATTTACTGTATTCATCCATCTATGAATCTCTGTAGTCCAACTGGAACCGTGGAGGCTATTGGTGACCAATTTGGGGTATATATATATATATATATATATCTGCTGGTAAATATTTTTTCTTATATAAAGCACTGTGTGCAGTTAATAGTAAAAAAAAAAAAAAAGAGTTTGATGGTGGTTTAGTGGTTAGAACGGTCTCTTTGCATCTCCAAGGAGGGGCGTTTGAATCTCAGGTTTGTGTGCATGGAGTTTGCAATGATCTTGGGGGTTTCCTCCTGATACTCCAGTTTCCTCTCACAGTCCTTACAAAGACATCCATTGTAGCCCAACTGAAATATAACATTTTCCAGTTTGTGTGTGTGTGTGTGTGTGTGTGTGTGTGTGTGTGTGTGTGTGTGTGTGTGTGTGTGTGTGTGTGTGTGTGTGTGTGTGTGTGTGTACCCCTTCCTGAGTTTTCTTAAATAGGTTTCAGACGCCCCATGACTCTACACGGGATAAGCGTTACAGAAAATGAAATGCAAGAATAGATGTGTGAAGATGTCATATTTTATAACAGTAAATTCTTGAATGTAATATTTTGAAACATCTCTGAAACAAGTTTTAATTCCAGCTACCACTATTATCTGAGCCGTGTTCTAAAAAGTGAATCCGTAACTTCTGACCAATCAGATTTAAGAACAGTATGGATGACTGCAGTGGATCTGAGGCACCTCAACGAGAATTGTCATTCATCGACCTAGGGCCTTCTTTAAATGTTTAAAATGCATCAGTTTGACTGGGACTTGATGCACAGTATGGTGAGAAATTTGAATGGCTTTGACTTGAACACCCCTAATTTCACCACCTTTCGGCAAGTTTGTACATATGATCAAATTTATCCATGCATTTTCTGAACACATGCTTCAGTAAAAGATATTAGGTGTGAGAAAAATCTGGCCTGACAAATTTACTTAATTTTTAAACAAGACCTAGAAAAAAAGCAGAATCTTAAATATTAAATATGCTTGATATTTAACATTTACATTTACATTTTTTTGTTTTTAAATACCTCAAAATTCTAAAATCTTGGGATTTTTATTAATTTAACATAAAAAAGCATGTTCTTACACATGGCTAAGCCAATGTATTACTGTTACAATATTGGATTTATTTATATACTGACACAACTGAGATGTGTTCAAAATCCTAATCCTCAGTTTAACTCAAACAGAATTCTTTTACTCTGAAATCACTCATACTTTTGCTAATTGTATTTTTGTAAAAAGATGTCCGTAGTTGTTTTTTCTAGACCAGGCTGTTAGAGCTATAATATGTCAGTTGTCAATTATAGATGCTAGAAGAGCAACTTACAAGACACCGCCAAAGAACCACTTCGGGAGCAATGGGGAGTATGCATCCTTGTAGACATGCACAGGAAACAAAGCATTGTCAGAGCTATTAAAACACTGTGATGGATGAGGTGAGGCTTGACAGCACATAATATCATTGTCAATACCTCAAGACCTTAATCTGGCTTTGTGTGCCAGAGGGTGTCTTGTAGCTCTCAAACAAGGCTTTTAAAGAGTAGCATCGCTGAGTTGTCAAGCGGTGAATGAGCTCGCCATGAGAGCGCCCATTTAAATGCCGGGAAGAGGAGAACACTGCATTATTCACCAGGGTTTGAGGCAGGAGAACCTAATAGTTTGGCAAAGAAAAACTAGCACAGGCACGGGAAACCTTGCCCTGAACCCAGACCACACAGGTTTAGATACAGCAGGTACATGAACACCCAGGCAGAATAATGGAACTCTCTTGTGAAGGCTGACCCTGTATTATCATGGTTTACTGGTTTTTGATTTCATCCTACTCTCTTCTTTTAGACCTCTGACTTTTTGACTTTTGTCTGTAGAAGTGCTTTCAGAAAGTAAAGTTCACCTTTGGAATCATATGCTGGTCTGAAGTAATAAGACTGAAAGCTCTTATGCTGCTGTTTTTCCACACCAGGGGAAAAAAAAGTAATTTTGATCATTTTGCACTATTTTTAGGGAATTGATTTAAAATCATAGTGGAAATGATTTTGTCTTTCGGCTGTTCGGGTTCAGGGGTCGTCACAGCGAATCATCTGCCTCCATCTAACCCTATCCTCTGCATCCTCTTCTCTCACACCAACTAACTTCACGTCCTCTCTCACTGCATCCATAAATCTCCTCTTAGGTCTTTCTCTAGACCTCCTGCCTGGCAGTTCCAACCTCAGCATCCTTCTACCGATACTGTAATAATCATAGTTCTTTTTCAATTCCATAAGGCACCATAATATCTACTGTACAAATTATGTACTGTAACTGTAACCTTTCTTTCATCTTTAAAAAACAAGTTTTATTGCTTTATTGTTGGCACAGACTCTACTGTTCTTTGACTTGAAAGAAAATTGTGAATAGACAGTTAGCTGCCAGAAGGTGACTTATAGTAATTATATTCATTAATATCCTGTCCTATGTAGGGAGATGAAAAATGCAGAATTGTGGTCTTGAGTTTCCTTCTTTCTCTCCAGTTAAATTCCAGATTCCAGATTTAGCAAAAAGCAGCAGCTGGCCCTCGCCCGAACTCCATCTTCTTCCAGAGTCCGGGCATGATGTATCACATTAAGGTCTTGCTAAATATAGCTCACCTGCAGTGGCTGTGCTTGTTGCTGTCTTTTTTTCCCCCTCTTGTGTCACACCTTTCGCTGTTTCTGTTTCTCTTGAGTCCCTGGAGAAGAAAATGAGGACGGGAACAGGGTTGTCAGCTCATTTGTCAGGGAAGAGGCAGCGTGCTGCTGATTATCTAGGACGATTTTTCAGGATCTCAACATCAGGGTGGGTAACCATGCTACATATGCCTGGCCTCCAGGGGGTGCTGTGTAAGCCATCTACAGAACTGGCATTGATGGTGAGTATTGTGGTAAATTTGCAAAGAGATATTAACCAATGAGATATTAAAATTACTCACAATTTGATGAAACACTTAATATATTTCAGTTAGAATAACCTTCGAAATTAACCCAAGATTCAAATACAAACAGCTGGAAAATCAAACCAGCATGTCAAATCTGTAAAAGATATCTTTCTGTTTAGCCCTAATAACCATAACCTGAAAGATTAAACCTTTCTAGCCATGTATCGGGCTTTAACATGAAGAGAATGTTCAAACAAAATAACTAAAAGGCGTTGCAATAGCTATGCTGTCTAAAACTGGATGGTTATAAAGTCAGACTGAAACATTAATGATCTACTATGAAAAAAATGCACAATAAAATTAGTAGTAGTGTAATGCCCCTGTAGTTGGCACACACCCTCTGGTCCCAATTTTTAAAAAAAGGGAAACACCACCCCAGTCTGCCACTCCTTAGGTACTGTCCAGGACTTCCACGCAATGTTCCACCGCCAGATTACCTCCTCAGTCATGGTCAGCAGTGTCCCATACTTGCAGTACACAGCTTGGGTGGTTCCCCGTTTCTCCCACTTTCGCTAATTTGCCTCTGGTACCGGTCCGGCCCTCCCCTACAGTAGATGTTCCCAATTCACCAGCACTACCCGTTTGGGTTTACCAGGTCTGTCCAGTGACCTCTCCTACCACCTGACCCAACTCGCCACCAGATGGTGATCAGTTGACAGCTCCACCCCTCTCTTTACCCGAGTGTCCAAGACATACTGTATGGCCACAGGTCAGATGATACGATCACTAAATGAAAGGTCAATGACCTTCGGCCGAAGGTGCTCTGGTACCAAGTACACTTATGAGCATCCCTATGCTCGAACATGGTATTTGTTATGGACAATCCATGACTAGCACAGAAATCCAATAACAAAACATCGTTTGGGTTTAGACCAGGGAGGCTGTTCATCCCAATCACACCCCTCCAAGTATCCCTGTTATTGCCCACATGTGTGTTGAAGTCCTCCAGCAAGACTATGGAATCCCCTACTTGAGTCCGATGCAGTACTCCATTCACAGTCTCCAAGAAGGAAGAATACTCTGAACTGCAAATTAATCAGTATACTAAAATCCAAGTTTTGGATCGGAGTTGGAGACAAACCAAGACTTAAAATCACTCAGATGCTTTTAGATCAGGTTAAAACTGTACCAAAAAGATTTGATATGAACTACTTCTATTCAATGATGACTTACCATGCAGCCTTGTTTTACACCCTCTCCAAGTGTTTTAAACCAAAGGAAAAAAGTACATAAAATCTCTAAGACTGTAAATAACATTAAGAAAGCGAAATAACTTTTCCAATATGGTGAAAGATAAATTAATCATTAATGTTTAGAAAATGCAGACAGCCCAGTGTCGAAGCTGATCTCTTGCTCCGGTCCTCTACTTGCTGCACATTCAGACAGGTGCTTTTTGAGATATGCAGGAGAAAACTCAGCCCACACACACACACACACACACACACACACACACTCCTGTCATTGCCGTGATGGGTATTGTGCTTTGTGGAGTGGCAAAAAACCAAGTGAGGAACAATATTCTCAGTAGAGGGTCTGCAGGATCCAGCGAAATGATGTGGCATCATCAAAATGACACAATAGCCTAAAAAAATGCCACCGGGTTCTGGGATGCCACCTGTCCTGCCCCTGAGCATCCCAGTAGCAGATGTCTTGGAGACACTGAGCAAGGCTGAATTCTCCAGTTCCTCCTGCATGACAAGACATTAATGAAGCCAGCCTGATTCGAAGCTCCTTCGTGCAGTAAACTCATTACTGGGCCTGTCAAATCTTATGAGGCTACAATTTACTGAGAAGAAAATTAACTCCCCAGGTCCCCGGGTCAAATGATGACGCTTTAATAAACTACAATTAAGGTGGCCATATATTCCCCGTTTCTAAACTGGGAATTGCACAAATATATGTTGATAAGACTACACTTTTCCCATTTGAAATGCTTCTATTTATATACTGTTTGTATGACAAACCCTTTCTCAACCTGCAACAGAGGACTGGTGCTACAGATGCTCTCAGAAGATGCATCTACCTCCTGAAGCTGGTTAAGAAAATGTTGAGTGTGTGCAAAGATTTATCATAACTACTATAACAAAAAAAGACTAAACAGACTAGGATCTAAGCAGGTTAGTAGTGTACTGGTCAGTATTTATACAGACTAAGAACTAAACAAGCAAAGGAATATCTAGTAAAAAAAAAAGTATGCTAAGTATATTAAATCCTAGCGTGCCAAAGCATACTTAAATGTACTTGCAGCCAGACTAATGACTAGTATACTTGAAGTTTGCTATTTTGGAACAACTAATTTTGTACTAAGTGTATTTAAGTTGTAATTAAATTGTACAAAAGCACAATTTTAAATGGATTAAGTATACTTTTGTGCGCTAAAGTGGAACAACTTTAAGTATACTTTAGTACACTTAAAGTATATGGCTGTGTGTGTACTAACGTACATACCTGACAGTAATTAATACAATTTTAGTATATATTTAATGTATTATAAGTACATTACAGCTATTTTTACTGTATTACAAATACATGATTAATATACTACGAGTATATTCTTATTGCAGCAGTAGCATGCTGTTATACTTCTGGACAATTACAAATACTAAAAAAGTACACTTTGTAGTTAATACAAATATACTTTATTGTATCATACAGTACACACAACCTTCTATAATACTGTATTGCAAATGTGTTACCAGTACACTAAAGGTGTTTAGGATAATTTATAAATGCTAAATAAACATATAACATGTTTTTGAAAAGCATTACATCAGTAATTATGAGGCAGATTTTATTCATGAGTTCAACAGATTTAATTTGCATAAGGTTACAAAAAAGCACTACTATAGTTTATTTGTGTTCAACAAAAGTCAGGTTGTCTTACAAACACAAACTAAAATATAAACTGGTGTGTGAACACAGACTGACATTAGTATTAGAATCTACAGGTACAGTATTAGTTTAAACCTGGTGTGTTGATTCTGTTACACTGAAAACAGGCCGAGAGCTACGGAGCCATTATACCACAAGCAAAGTACATAACACATTACACAATACATTCTACAGCTTAAAGTATGTACTTAATTACAAATGACCTAACAAAAACCGTTAAATTTACCTTATGCTGGTGAAAATAAAGTATAACGATATGAACCAACGCACGCGATGATGCAGCTTCAGCCGTTAATTCAAACTAGAAACGGAGGACTGGGGAGCCAATCAGAGAACGGACAGTCTGAATCTGCCCGCCTCCAGTCTCTGATTGGCTGGTGGGGCATAGATTCTAGTATCCGGTTGGCTGGAGTTCTAACGCTGCTGCAGTTTCAAGAGTGATAGAGTGCAAACATTTTCTTGAACGGCAAAAGTGATTTTCAGCGCACAAAAACGAGTTGTGAGATGAGATCGCACGTGCATGGGAGAGAGAGATTCAGCGTGCAAAAACGAGTCTAAAAGCGCGCGCACGAGAGAGTAGTGCACTAAATATAAGTACATATTGTAGCGTTTTTCGACGCTAGCAGGGATCTTGGAGTACGAGTGAGCTTACTTGCTCCGCAATGCAAATGGCTGGGGAGTAGTTTATTACTCTCAGCACAAGCACACATACACTGGTCAAGCACTCACACAAACACGCGCAACTTGGCCGAAGCCACTAACCCAAACACCCCTCTCTCATGGTAGAGACAGAGAAAACCCCCGCAAAGCATGACGGTCGTCAGCCGCCGGCCCGCCCACGCCACACTGCCCCCACCCGAGCTGTGATCGTCCCCGGTCACCATGACTCTCAGTCTTGGAGGCGTGAAGGCGGTCGGCATTCACGGGGTCCTGTTGTAGTGCGCATTGTCCCGGAGGCGGTCCGGCCTCCGCAGAGTTCGATGTCTCGCCGGCGTGCGGCTGGTAAGGCGCAAGACGGTCTCGGTGGAGCAACACTCGCGCCCGCCCCGCCAACCGCACCCGGTAGATGAACTCGGCGAGCTGAGCGATTACCGTACAGGGGCCCACCCAGTGCGACATGAGCTTGGGTGAACGCCCTCTCTTCCTTCCGGAACACACCCACACCTGCTCACCAGCAGCAAAGCCTCGCCCCTGGCTGAGAGTGTTCACGCCCACACGCTCCACAGGTACCCGAAAGTCCTGCAGCGGTGCCCGCGAGCGCTGGGTGGGGCCCTTCTTTGCCGTGTAGTGCCGTTCACTGTCCCGCTGCAGCGCAGGCAAAATGACTGCGGGCGATGCTCTCGGCGAGGGAGTAACTCTGCACACTCGCTCTTCACCTCGCTCGCAGTACCGACGACGCGCTTTGCTGCCCGGATGTTCACCTGGCACGACCACTGGCACTCGTCCGACGGCTGCTGGGGTACGCTGTCCCTCAGTCCTAGGAACGTTGCCTCGGCATCGCCGCGAAACCCCAGAGACTATTCCGTTGTCTAGCCGTGACGGGTAGCCCTGTCCCCGGCTAGATTCACCAACCGAGTGCCCCCGAGCTGCGGGCGATCGCTCGGCTCTTTCGCCGTGATGCACCGCAGTTATGGGTTCAGCGCGCTGTGCTGCACGGAGTGCCTCGGTGAGGGAAGCTGGTGCTGCTAACCTGATGTGCTCACGGAGCCGCGGCGGTCGGAGCCCTCAAAGAAAAGCGCGATACACTAGCTCTTCCTGTTTATTGGGCTCGCACTCTGGATAGCCCTGAACCGCCAGCTCCTCGCACGCTGCTTCTTGACGGTCACCGGCGCCGAACCGGAGGTGAAGCGACTCTCGGAGCTTTGCCCAGTCCTTCCGCTCATCGGCCCGGAGATCTTCCAATGCCCGGAGCGCGTCGCCCTTCAGCGAGAGTGCAACCCTTTACGGTCGTTTCTGCCGGAGACCAGCATGCGAAGTCGGCGGCTAGCTCCACTTGGGCGAAGAACGCGTAGGGTTCGACGGCGCCGTTGTAGGAGGGAAGGCGCAGCTGCAGCGCACATCGCCAGCACGGAGCTGTAGCTTGCTCCAGCACTTGCGCAGCGTCAACGTTGGGCTCCGCTCCGAGATCCAGTGCCGGGATCCTCATCTTGCCGCTCCGCTTTCGTCGTGCCGCTTTGCTGGCTCTGGTTCCATCCGGGAGATGCTTTTTCTTCCGGAGTTGTGCTGCAACTCGGCGGCCCTCCTGAATCTTTCGCAGGTCCTCCGCCGTTCGCTCCAACTCGAAAATCTCCATCCCACTTCTGACACCAATGTAGCGTTTTTCGACGCTAACAGGGATCTTGGAGTACGAGTGAGCTTACTTGCTCCCCAATGCAAATGGCTGGGGAGTAGTTTATTACTCTCAGCACAAGCACACATACACAGGTCAAGCACACACACAAACACGCGCAACTTTGCTGAAGCCACTAACCCAAACACCCCTCTCTCTCATGGTAGAGACAGAGAAAACCCCCGCAAATCATGACGGTCGTCAGCCGCCGGCCCGCCCACGCCACACTGCCCCCACCCACTGCCACTGAGCACCCGCATCACCTGACCGAGGTGCCTTCTGGGAAACTGAGTCTACCAACAAAAACTACAAAACAAACACAGAGCCCTCTGAACAGTCATATTTCCAATGTAAGATATGCTGTATATTCAGTTGCCCTTCAAATGGCTCAGCAGATAGAAAATAATATTAGAATAACATTAGTACAAGTGGTCTCACTTTACCATAGACTGTGTCCAGCAGAACAAATGTACTGTAAGAACCTTATATTTTTGTAGCCTCTGCCTTATTTGCTAATTACAGCTAAACTAACCGCGACATGTTTAGTGTCAGGTTAGACATAGAGTTTTTATATGCTGAAATGAAGACAACGCAAGATGAAGCTGTTCTTTTGTTACTGTACAGTATGTGTGTAAGTGAAACATCTTCTTCTGGTGTAGCATTGGAGACAGATGCCTCTGCTAATTTTATGTTTTCATTCCCTGCCTACCACACTATGCAGCAAGTTTGTGTCTGGTCATGTGACTACAGTACATGTGGTTATTGTTACTTCGGCTGATTGGTCAAATGGAGTCATGTGATTATTGTAGCTACATCTGATTGGTGAAACAGTCATGTGGTAGATACACCGGCTGCATTTTCTTTGGCAAAGATAAAGAATATCTAATGTGTAGAATAAACAGTTAGGAATGTAATGAGTGACTTATTATAACCTATTCTTATACTTATTCCCAATAAGCATTAAATAGAAAGCTAGAGCTCTATGTAGGGTGCAATCCTTTTGTACACCCTACATAGCAATTATTAAGTAGACAAAGTGCTGTTTAAAATGACATAACATTATCCGATGTATTTCCCTGATAAAATGTGACTGTGACTGGTTATGGTAACTCCTCAGTTTAGCAGACTGTGCAGACCCACTTTTTACCCACACTGGCGACTGAAAGTTAGTGTAATTAACAATTGTAGTACACTTGGGACGCAGAGTGGTACATACTGTATACAGTAGTCAAACGTCCCAGTGGTGTGACTGTGCATTATCACCACTACTTGAATACTCCTGTCCAATTACCTTGCTCAGTCGGAGCTAACTGATGCATAATAAATGGTATAAAACAGTACAAATGAAGAAAATCCTTCTACTTTATGATCAGATACTAATTGTGTCCCTAGATATTTGGAAGAACAATACATTTATTTCTCAATACATCTCATATGATCCTGAATTTAACCAGTAACGATCACACCACTCTGATCCTGAAAGACATTTCACAGCTTGGAAATACATTTAATATGAATTTACTTCACTCTCTGTGTCACAAACATACGGTAAACATACAATTTTTCTTAAAATTATTGTTCCTGGCAATCAAATGTTTTATTGATGGCTTCAGGCCAGTTGTCATATAAACCTGCTCACAGTGATCCTCTTGCACCATGATATCAGAGCAAGGACATGATTGAAGCATGTCTCAGCATTGTGCAAAACACAGCAAAAGACCAGACACATCCATAACTGAGAACTTGACATAAAGCTTTTTCCCTTCACCAGGTAATATCTTCTTTAACATAAACAAATACGCAAGCCAGGTGCACGAATCTTCAGTTTATTACAACTCTGTAATAAAGCACAAAGCTAATGTGAAGGCCAGAAGTATGGTCACAAAATTTTATGCAAGATAAAGCAATGCTGAAAGAAATACACCAATCAGATACAACACGTATACCAGGTTAACTTACCATAACATTGATTATCAATAATATTCCTGTAAACTAGTGACAGGCTCATATGCACAAGGCTCATTTATCCCTGGTGTAACCAAATGCTAGCCTGTCTGGTCTGATCCCACAAAAAAGATAGAAAGGTATCAGAACACCCAATCCATCAGAGCCTGGCCTCAGGGTGCTTACAAGGAGGTAACCCCTGTTGATTCATTATTTTGATATGTAACGATTTAAACAAGTATGTTTTGGGGTTATAAAAATGGAGTGGTCTGTTTATTATTTCCCAATCAGCTTTATTCCTCTTATACTACTGCAATTTGCCAGCTATTACAATATTTAACTTTTCTAACTTTTTAACAATTTCTTGCATAACTCTTAATTAGATGTAGAACCACATCTGTTCACTGTCAGTACCTCAAACATACTGTAAAACACATATTTGTATAAACTGAGTATATTTATATTTTTCATGTTTTTATGTTTAAAGAAATACACAGTTAATCATATATGTGTTTTTAAGAACATTTTACCCTAGATTATTACCCTAGATGGTCGAGGAACCATACATGGTTACTTTACTGACCTTGATTTGTAACTTAACAATGACAACAATGAAAAAAAAATTCATAATCACAAAAGTGAGAAAAGAAAGGTATTAGAAAATGCCTTGAATTATTGAAATGTTGAATTTCCAAGTATTTCAATGAGTGTCCTATAAAGAGATAATATGATTGTACAGTAGAATGTCCATGAGACAATTTAGTTCCTGTTATCTTTTACATTGTACACAGTCGTTCCCTAACCACTCTCGCTTTTCACTGTCTTAAATTAATGACATTTTAGAAAATTGGTTCTCTGAGTCTAAACATCTACCATAAAAGTCATAGTGAATAAGCTACAGTATGGATATAAGAATGACAATGCCCCCAGTACATCCTACAGTATATATTCCATAAACCAAATCTCCTATCAACTCTAATTATTAAATGCTAGAAGTGTAGGTCTATAATTACTCAGATGCAATTAGTTCCAATAACAAAGCAACTTTGTTGTCAAGATTATCCAGATCCAGCCACTATAACATAACCACATCACTCCACCTGTTATTCTCCTGCGTTTACAGCCACCAAGAATAAAAGGCAACTCAACTCTTTAGCTGGAACTTCTAAGTCCTCAAAATGTCACACACACAAAAAAGAATGTAACCATCACCTGCACTTATATTATTTTTAGCAGTTCTCCAATCTGTTGCAGTGTACCTTACTGTGTGCAGGTGTAATTTCTTCAGCTGAGTTTGTATAGTGCTGCAAAATCTACAAGGATAAGAGTTTTTGTCACTGAGAGCCAGACTTCATGCCTCCTGACCTCCATTAATGTCTAAAGCACCTTTAGAACCTGGAGAAGGAAATCTATAAACCTCTCTAATGCTAATGGCAAGTCATCAGCAGCCATTAGGTCCATCTGAATCTACATTATCTCAGAAGGCTATCCGAATGATTCATTTCGAAATGTGGTGTAATACATTCTCACAACACTTGAAACAGTGTGGTTTTATTTATTTATTTATTTTTTTAAGTTTGGACACAACTTCTAAATCAATGATGTTTGTTAAATGATTTATTTTCCACATACTGTACTAGAACAATACCATAGATTTCAAAACTATGCAGTAACACATATGGCATGCAGTAATTAAGTAACATTAACAATAACAGTCGGTTATAACTTTAAGACACAAAGGTCAGCTGTGTCTTTTGGAACAGCTTTAGGAAGTGTATTGGCAAAATCCGTCATGCACCATGATAAAACTGGCTCTCATGAAGACCATCCCAGGTAATCAAGACCAAAACTTACCTCTGCTGCAGAGGAGAAATTCATTTACCATTTATCAGCCTCAGAAATCACCAATTAACAAACAGCACCTCAGATTAGAGCCGTTATGACGGATTTACACAGCATAAGTAGCAGATACATCTCAATCTCAACTGTTCAAGGGAGATTGTTGCATATTTTGCATGCTTTCGATATTGTTTTATGCTGTAGAAATAAATAAATCATGAAAGACCATGGAATTAGAAGTTGTATATACTGAGGTATATCTTTATTGCTATGATGGGCGAGGAACCTATAAAATTCTAAAATGGTAAATGTCAAACTCTGAGCAAGATGCTAATAGCCACAGTACTAGCTGTAGCAAAATAGACAGATTAGTTAGTGATATACCCCAACCATTACAATATCATCAAATCTGATTATACATAACTTTTATAACCTATTTATAGATGTAACATTTTAAAAATATATTTTAGAATATATTTTCTATTTTGCAAATTTTCTGACATTATTATTATTATTATTATTATTATTATTATTATTATTATTATTATTATTTAACCTTACATTTGGTTGATATACAGTACATGCTAAGGAGTAACTCACTCATTCTTACTCACTCTTTGTCTATATCGCTTTATCCTGTATAAAGGTTTGCGGGGAGCCTGGAGCCTACTCCAGGAGACTTAGGGCATGAGGCAGTGTAAACCTGGGTGGGGTGCCAATCCATCACAGGGCACACACACATGCTTATTCAAACACTACAGGCAGTTTTGGGTACGCCAATCAGCCTACAGTAATCTGCATGTCTTTGGACTGTGGGAGGAATCCCACCATGCACGAGGAGAACATGCACACTCATGCACACAGGGATGAGAATTGAACCTGGCTGGAAATTGAACATACCAAGCCACCATTCCCCACTCTAAGGAGTAAGTTGTTTTTCATGCAGTAAGTAAAAATTGCACAAGATGAAAGAAAGCCCTATGAAGCTTTGTGTAGCTTTAACATTAAGATTAGTACTGTAAATACAGTACTGTACTGTTACGGTTAACATTTAAAGGGCCGTGGTGACTCATAGTTAAGACACTGAGTTATTGATCAGAATGTTGGCGGTTCAAGCTCAAGCTCCATCAGTTTGCCATTGTTGGGCCCTTGAGCAAGGCCCTTAAGCTTCAAGGGTGCTGTTTCAGGGCTGACCCTGCGCTCTGACCGTACTGTAACTATGCTGTGATATACAAAGAAAGAAATTCACTTTGCAGTAATGTCTACGTGACAAATAAAGGCTTAACTAACAAGCACATTATGTCTATTTTACTTCAATAAATTAAATTATATTTGCTCAACTTGCACATTTTGCTTAAGTGGGAATTCTGCCCTTATTTTTTTAGCAGGGACTCTTTATGAAGATGAAATTGCACTGTGTTGTTCATTTGTTTGGCTCTAAATATTTGTTCCTGTTTGAGAAAAATAAGTTGCTATTTTTGTGGTCATAAATTAAAGAATCTTTGCCGACGTGGAAAAATGCAGGCCAAATTACAGTAGATCCAACATTGATTTTGTGATTCTAACTGCCAAGCACACTCCTATTGCAGATCAAGAGTGAGCTGTGGTTTTTTAGTTTTGTTTCTTCCCGAAATGAAGTGAAGCATTAAATATCCCATCACCTACTTACTAAACAGAAATAAAAGCCACTTAGTTGTGGCTGCGTGTTGCAGCATCATTAGGCATGAGACATGCAAGTTACAAAATCAATAAAATGCCTAATTAAGCTACATTTGTACTACACATGATAAATCTATTGAGGTTAGAGGTAGGGATTTGTAAACCGGTGTAAACACTAGAAGCTCATTTGCTGTAAGTTGTAAGCCATGTACCCTTAAAATATGAAATAGTAAAACCTGTAGGGGGAACTTGAATTATACCTTACTACATCTCTTAATCATGTTTTATTCACCCCATAATATCATGCTGTTTCAAATTGCATCACTGGGAGAGTTTAACATTGAGGACAAAAACACATATGGTACATAATTTCTTGGTTATAATGACAACTGCAACACATACTGTATAGTATGTTCAATATTCCGCAGGAAGTAACGATGCGATATTACGTACAGCAGTTCTGACCAGATTTGCCTGTTGCTGGTTCGGATTGAAAGGTACAGTACAGTAATAAAAGGAGACATGTATGGCAAATGAGACCACAATGGAACAGGGGTAGAACAGTCCAGTAAATGACTTCTGAGCATACTCTACCCAGGGCACAATATTCCCTGCCAGTTCAGGAATAAACAACGATGTGCAGGAATATTTGTTGCGTTTGTATTCTGCTGCAGGCCCAAATACAGCACCACTTGCTTCCCATAACAACAGCAGACAAATCATAATCCAAGGGAAGTAAATTTAAAACAAAATGATCAATGGGAAACAAGAAATTTATGACGAAAAAAAAAAAAAGGATTAGCAGGTCAAAATATACAGTATACAGTATATATTTAGAAATGTAACATCAGTAGACATACAATTATTGGGCAAAGCAGACACTGTGTAAAATATTTCTATAAAATCCAGGCTTGTTTTGGAGCTTAAAAGAAAATCTATTTACGCTGGCTGCGTTATCAGGTCTGCATCTCTAGACTCTAAATCACTCTAAATCATTACCAAAAGACTGTCATCCTGGCTGAAAACTAAGTGTCATTGTTATCTTGCCTTTCCAGATCTCCCTCTATGCCACATACTCACAATTCAAAACATATACGTATCAACCCCAAGAAAATGATCAGAATGTCAGATATAATAAAATCTAGGATTCAGATTTAAAATATTGGCCTCCTATGATGCTTCTGACACTTCTGTGGTTCAAGCTTTCTTTTTTCTTCCATCCTTCTCATCCATCAAAATAACTATCCTCCCTCTGAGCATTGCCATTAATCATATTACATGTGCTTTCAAGAAACTTCAGGCTGTCTGTTAGCTTATCCTGAAAGATCTGCACTGTCTACCTCCATGCTAGGCGTTTAACACACTGATATTATATATATGTAGATTATGTATGTAGTGTAGATTATGGGTTTGGAAGTTCCTCATTCTACATTGAAATTCTTATATAAGGTTACATTCCTACTGCAAGCACTTTTCTACTTTAAGATAACGATTGTATTGAAAACCAGCCAGACAACATGCTCCTGAACAACACAGCCAACACAAGAAAACAGCACCTAAAGCATGACTTTTCAAAGTTCAGAAATGTCTCCCTAACATCTATGGTGGCGCAGAACAAGAGTGTTATTTGTCACACAAGCACGATTGCTGAAGTAGATGGGACTATCACAGTGAGACATACTGACCCTAATGGTTTGTGTCTGCCAGACTATGATGACTGGCTTTTGAAAGAGTATTACAAGCCCCAGGACAAGATTTGGCCATCATTTTTAAGTGAATAACTTTAAAAAGAAATTTATTGCATGAGTGCCTTTGTCACATGCTAAATAAGTGGAACACAATGTCCAGGTAATAGATATTACAAAATACGCATAAAGCATATCCTCAAGGTCAAGGTTGTTGTGAGCTCAAAAAATGTTTTTCTGAAATTCAACTTTTTAGTTTCAATGACTTTGTCCCTCAGTTAGGTATACCTGACATAAAAGGGAATCCAATGTGGTCTTCTGCTATTATGACCTTTTTGCCTCAACGTTTAATTATTTTATTTTGAATTCTTGTAGCCTTGCTGTCAGTTTTCTTTTTCTGGCCTTTCATTTCAATAATGAATGTGTAGATTCTAAACATTGGTGTTCATGTGTACTGTAGATCATCAGTTTTTGAACTACTCTAACCAACATCTGTGCTATGGTCAATGTAAGAGCCATATCACATTTGTTATGTAAGATGGATCTGCAGAATTTGTTGTTGTGTTTATTTTATTTTATCTGTTTTATTTTATTTATTCTATCTTATTCTGTTCATAGTTAAGCATCAAGCATTAATTTTTTTACATAAGCCATAAGCTTTAAATTTGTTAGTTATGCATCCACTATCGCATGATAGAAAAGTCAGTTTAGATGCGGAAGGCTACGGAAACACAAGCTTTTGACCGTAAGCTACCCGTAAGTAGATATATACGACGAAAGTGTTGTTAGATGCGTGAGCTGAACGCAATGAGATAGATATAACATAGGCTGTTGTAAAAGTCAGAAATTTACACGATACAGCAACAGGTGTTGTAACCACAGTGGATTTACTCAAGACGACTGTATGAAGTGTTGAATCTTTGATGCTGAAAATAAAATACCAAGACAAAGAAATCATCGGACTTCCATTCTCGTGAGTAAATGATCCAACCAAAGCTACGCGTCAAAACTAGTGAAATGACATGACCGCATCTACAGTACAGTCATTAAGATCACTGGTTTCCTTATGCTGTGTTTCATTTCCTGTGAATGTCAATTGAAGCATAAATCTAAAAACAAAATAACAAAACCGAAAACAAAATAAATCCAAAAACAAAATAACAAAACCGAAAACAAAATAACTAATTCAAAAACAAGATAACAAAACTTTGAACAACAACATTACAATCTAAAAATGTATATTATATGTTAATATACAGAATTTTAGACACATTCGCTCATCATTAACGGATACAGCAGCGATTACATTCCTGCACTCTATGATACTGGCTCATATTGAGTACTGTATCACGAGTTGGTCCTATACGAGTCATGCTGTTATTGGGCCAATCGAAGTGTGCTACAAAAGAGCATTGAAAATATTAGATAAGAAACCTTCGTCATACCACCATTGTCGAATTTTAGATAAATACAAGTTTTTAAATTTTGCTAATTTCAAATTATTTAAATCAGCCTGTCTAATCTATAAGGTTCTATACGGTCTGGCGCCTCCACCATTGAGTGATTTTATTAAACAAAAGTCTAGTAGTGTTGCCGGGTCTCGAGTGACTAGAGCCACTATAAGAGGTGATTGTGAATTGACATTTAGGCGGACCTCCTTTTCACAGAATGTCCTGTCATATCAGGGAGTGAGCTCTTGGAATAGTATTCCATTGTCAGTGAGGGAAAGTACAAGTCTTCCTACCTTTAGGAGTCATTTAAAATTGTGGCTGAGGGACATACAAACATGTGATCATGTTTAGACGTAAGACAGAGTTAGTGGATTATAAAAAAGGAATGCAATTATTAATGTAGTACGGGTTGTGCAATTAGAGACAGTTTAATATGGGTTGTTTAATAAGGGTTAGTGTAATGCGGGTTAGTGTAATATAGAATGGTGTAATTTGGGTCAGTGCAATACCAGATCAGTGAGAGCATGTGTAAATCTGGTGTGTGTAATACAGTTGATGTTTTTTGGTTTTCTATTTTGTCCTTTGTTGTTCACTCTTGTTGTTATTGTTTGTTATGATGATGTGATCACTGTTTTTGTCTTTGTTTCTCTGTATATAAACTGTATATATGGCTCTGTATGTATTTATTAATTTGTGTGTAACACCAACCTGCCAGGGGGACTGCAGATGGAAATTAGCCTTAGGCTATAATCTGACATATTTACATTTGTGAAAATGTTCATTAATATGTATTGTCCCTTCTTTTTTTTTCTCAAATAAATAAAATAAAATAAAAACAAAATACTGTAACAAAATCTGTAACTATTTCAAAATAACAAAAATAAAAACAAAATAACAAATCCGGAAACAAAATAAAAAATGCAAAAACAAAATAACAAAATCTGAAAACAAAATAAGAAATTCAAACACAAAATATAAAAAGCTCAAAATAAAATAGCAAACCTAAAAATAAAATAACACATCTGAAAACACGACGACAATTTAGACAAACCGGAAAAGTCTTACCGCTGATTGGACGAGATATCTGCCACTCAGAATATACAAGAAGTACTGTAGCCTCATGGACACTCAAATGCCATTAGGTTGCAGTTCTTGTATTTTATGAGTGACACATGTCTCATCCAATCAGCGATAAGAATTTCATTTACAAACTATACCTACCTTTTCCTTGTTTTTAGTTTTGTTATTTTGTTTTTAGTTTTGTTATTTTGTTTTTACATTTATTTAGTTTTTGGTTTTGCTATTTTGTTATTTTATTTATTTATTTTTCAGTTTTTGGGATTTTCTATTACCTGTATGTTTCTGTTTTTTTTTTGTTTTGCACTTCTTGCATTCTGTTGCTGCCACATAGTTGGTGGATCATTCAGCAGGCATTTCTATTAGCATGGCCAGTAAGTGTAAATGTGCATGTTCATAATGTTAATAGCTTGTGGGAAAAAAAATATAAACATTTTCTGTCATCGATCATTATCGTATGGCAGCTTAAGTATTTCAAATGTTGTCTAATTTCCGGAAAGCATTACACTAAGACCACTCAAATAATGGACGAGGCTAACACTGCGTAACAGAGAAGATTTTTTTTGTACTGCTTCCCTCTGTGTCGGGATAATGACATCACATGAAGAGTACAGAACTTATCTATCCGCACACTATTCTCTCCCTAATGAGATGAAGATCAGAGATGATAGAGTTCACTACGCAAACAGCTGGCAGCGTATCTGCATATACAGTCACATCAATTTGCATACAACCCATGCATGAAATGAAACCTTAGCTGATAAGCAATGGGAATCATAATTAGAAAAAGTGGAGCCTGCAGGTTTGGGGAACCCAGAGATGCGAGCTGAATCTAATTCTGATGGAACTGCATTTGCAAGAAAGAAAAAAAATCTATCCACATATCAAATGCATAATGTTTGCAAAAAAATATATAATGCAATAAAAATGCTGTTTTCTTTCTGTTAATTATGTTTACACAAAAGCAGCAATAAGCCAATAAAAGACAAAGACAGAAGCTGTGTTTTATTTGGCAATGTGGCCTAATCCTGTTTTACTGAGTTAGAGATTCTCAAGGACACACAATTAATACAACTTCAAAGCTTTAGTGCTTTACTGATCTAGTCTCTTCTACTGCATGTGGAAGTGGCTTTAAAATATAGATACTTCACATTACAGTACACATTATACATTATAAACTAGGGATGTAATGGTATTGTAAATACTGTCGTACCGCAATTACAATTTCTTTCAATAATACCGTGGTCGCATGACGGTAAAATTATAGGTCTTCTGAGAAAAGTTTGCTCAGGCGAATGGAGTGAACAGGAGGTAGCGGGAACTAGAATTCCCATCAGCCCAGGCGTGACCATCATCCTTTGCGGTCTGTTGTCGCTACAGATCCAGTAATGCGCACATCCGATTTAAAACCTGCTTACTCTGATGTAATGATTAATTACTCTTTCCATCTTTTTTCCTTCGCCGCTAATAGCAGCACCCGCGACTTCCGCATTACTGGATCTGTAGCGCAGTTCCCGCTACCTCCCGTTCGCTCCATTCGCCTGAGCAAACTTTTCTCAGAACACTTATAGTTTTATCGAGTCATTTCGGTTTGTCTCTGAAAAGAAACGGGAAGGGGAAAAAAAATCCTGTCTCTGTCTGAATAAGTGAGTGAATGAGTTGAGTGTTCTCAAATACTCTGAGTTTTCAAGAATACTAAATTGAAAAAAAATTTTTTTTTTACATGGTTTAATAATATTTTGTTATTAAAATTGAAAAATGTAAGTTTATGTCTCAAAGTGTACAGATAGATGGCTACTGTAATTTGTATGCCATTGATATGTTCAGTGTTCATGTATACTGTTTAATAAACACTTGTGGCACTTTTTTCGAGTCTCTTCATTAGTTTTGTTTTTCCTGCAAATGATTCAATAAATACCGTACCGTGCCGTACCGAGGTATTACCATACCGTGAAGTTTTGATACCGTTACATCCCTATTATAAACACATTTATTGATTATTTAGTAAAAATTTTTCATTCATTAATGCATTAAAGGGGGTGGCCCAGTGACATAGTGATTAGCACTGTTGCATTGCATCATCACAGTCCAGGTTTGATTCCTGTTTTGGGTGTACAGTATGTGTGTGTGCTCTGCAATCGATTGTCACCCCATCGAGGGTATACAGTACCCCACCTTGTGCCCTCGTATAAAAGATGGGTGAGTTATTGAGTAAGTGAGTGAGTACTGTAAGTAATGCATTAAAGTCTTTGAAGGTGTCCTTTGGTAGAATTTGCATTTGTTGGAAAAGGAAATTGATGGCAGGGCAGCATTCTCATGCAAAGCAGCTTACTGTATAACAGCAGTTTGAAAAGTATGAAGGATCCTGCTTAGGAATCCAACAGTGACAGCCTTGAAGTGCTGCGATTTTAACTTAAACCCTTATGGTAAATAGCTCAATTGCTTAATCACTGGCGTAATCATGCAAACCAGTCATTCAATTACTCCTGTTCCAATTAAGAGTAAGCCAATTCCTCTAACATGTTTTAAGGAATTAGGAAGAAACCAATGATCTTGGAGAAAACCCACTCCAGCCGAAAAAGTGCATGTGAAGCTCCACTCCAACAGTAACTCAAATCAGATCAGGGACTCTGGTGGGCCAAAGTGGCACTTTTTCTCCAGAATAATAATGTTTAAAAAGATTTCCTTCCACAACAATTTCACAGAGAAAAACAGGCAAGTAATCTTGCAGACATTCTTAAAGTTGAATTTTTGTGGGCAGAGGAAGCTCAGTGAATAAGCTTCTGTGCTAGTGACAAGAAAAGTTGAAATCCTTGAACAGCCTTAGGTGGCCCCTCAGGGATCTCTTTTGTCTCTCAACTCCACAACTGATATTTGCTTGGATTGTGATTTGCCTCAGTTATAAATCACCCTGCATAAACACAGATCCTCATACATCCTGAGCAAAAATGAAACATTCGTTCCGAAATTCTCTCCACAAACGACGATATTCTTATTGAATCCTCACACATCAATTTTCACATCAACTCATATGACAAACCATGTTTTCTACACTGCACTGAATAACTAAGAACGCAGCCATCAGAGTGTGTGTTGATATTTCTCCAATCTAATGGTAAATCCCTCAAAACATGCTTAATTTTGAAAACCTGTGAAATTCCACTTTTTTATGCTATTTATACTATTTGTACTTTCATACAGTACACTATTTATAATTATACATGTTCTTTACTTCCAATCATTGTGAAAAATCACAGATGATCTTTATATATATTATGTATATTTGTTCTGTTCTAAGATAAAAGGTTCTGGAATTGTAAGAATTTATAACCTCTATTACTTCTCATATAGAAAACCTACACAATATGATTAAATAAAAATAATAATAAAAGAGCTCTTCATATTCCATGAGGTCTGGCCATCAGACTTCTCCAACTATATGCCTTATTTCCATACTGTATAGCCGTGGCATTTAATGTCAGTTCACGCTTAACACACACATATGTTTCCATCAGGAGGTAAAAATCATTGTCATGGACTGACTTAGCCCTTTCGAATTTCAGTGCACTCTCTCAAAAAATTCATCTTTCAGCATCATTTCTGCTAGTTATGGACCAGCCTGAAGCCTTCAGTTTAAAGCGAGGCTCAAATACAGTAGCAATGTATAAATTTACACCACTGGATTAATTTACTATAAAAACATATCAATTGTATCCAGCCTGGCCAAAATAATGTGCATGCACACTCATGCAGCATATCAGCTATCCACAACAGCAAGACAATTAAAATGATCTACCAACTGGCATCTCACAACCATTGATGCACACATAGACACATGCATGAAGTAGAACTCACCTTGAAACACCTGCTCCTCCTATCTTTCCGCACAGCAGGACTGATGGATATGAAGAAGATGGCCTAATGACCACACTGCTGTTATGCCTCACATGATGGTCTGGTTCATCCTTCTGTTCCCGCAGAGATGCAGATTAGTCACACACAGTGGACCCCTGACGCTGAATGCAGCCAAACTGAACATGTCCTGGGTAAACGGGAAGAAGCTGCTTCACTCACACACAGCTGGACGGAAACTAGAGGTCAGTGGCTCCTCTGCCAAAGAGCACTGATCTACTTCTCCTCTGTGATCCATAGCGTTCCATCTTTACTGATTATCAGACAGGGACAGACACGGAAAGTGAAGAGAAACATTACTGCACAATAGACGGTTTTTCCAGTGTAAGATAACTAATAAACCCTTTATACAAGGTGAGTTCAAATCGAACTGGGACTTGTGTTGAAATTTCTCATGAATGACAACTTATTGACATTTACAGACCGTTTTAAGACTCTTACAGCAGCTGCAGTAAAACATTCAAATGGTGCAAACGTTTGAATGAATGACGATCCTGGCCCGCGGTCAGTTGTTCACTTAGCTAGTGAGACGCCTGGTGCTTGAAAATCGTCAATTTGTGGAAGAGATGCATCTGTCTGTGGGAATTGTAAATACAAACTATCTGCCCATATGGTCGTTCAGGGCCACCACTTGAGCATGACGTGTACTCAACTGGAAGTTATTGTCACATTCCTCATGCAGTCCTGATCTACCATTTCCAAATGTTTGGGCCACTAAAGGAATTTCTAGGAAGCCAGCTTTTCAGACATGAAGCAGACTGTCTTATCATGGCTCTGGCATACTGAGGAAACTTTCTACCTTGATGGCATCCAAGTACTAGCAAAGTAAGGGTATTATATAGAGAAATAAAAGGTTTTACTCTCATAATTAGGCGTAGTGGTGGAGTGGTTAACACTGTCGCCTTGCACCTTTAGGGTTTGGGTTTGATTCCCGACCAGGCAGGATTCCTGTCTCTGTGTGCATGGAGTTTTCATATTCTCCCCATGTTTGGTGGGTTTCCTCCGTGTACTCCGGTTTCCTCCCACAATTCGAAGATCTGCAGGTTAGGCTAATTGGCGTTCCCAAATTGCTGTAGTGTGTGAAAGAGTTTGCGAGTGTATGTCTGTGTGCCCTGTGATGGATTGGTACCCTGCCCCGTGCCCAAAACCTCCTGGGATAGGCTCCAGGCCGCCTCTGACCCTGGATACAGGATAAAGTGGATGAGTGAGAGTGAGATTGACTTACATAATTGTGTTTTGTTAATTTTTTTTTTAAACATCCCAGTTTGACTAGAACACCCCCCATAGAAAGTCAAATTGTATTAATTGTTAATTCTTCACACGTAAACTGTATGAGCACATATTATAGGGAACTCAGGCAAAACCAGGTTACAAGACTAGGTGTCATTTTGATGATAAAGTTTCTCTTTCAGACAGATGAAATAACTTCTTTGTACGTTTTGAGACATTAATAGCCTCACTGACAGAGAGAGCTTGTCTTCTTTCACCATCTGACCATGCTTTGAGATGGCAGACACCTGGAGCATCACTGATGTCAAAGTCCACCTATGCCACCCCTCCTCCCTTAAGCATGGCCAATCTCTTTGCTAGACTCTCGACTACAACTTGGCTCTTGTCAGTCTACAGTATATATTGTATTGTAAACAGATGCTTCAAAACCACCACAATACTCCCAGTACCAAAGAAACCAGGTAGGGCCTGTTTGACTGATTATTGTCCTGTCGCCCTGACCCCTCTAGTGTTATAATCCTCTGAATGGCTCATCATGGTGTACTTCACAGCAATCCACAAAGGATGCAGTATTCACCACACTGCACACAACACACTCACCAGGACAATAAAGACACCTACGCTGGAATGCTCTGCATAGTTCATTAGGTCTGCATTCAATACTGTCATCTCACAGAAACTAACAGAGAAACATTCTAACCTCCGGATTCTGAAAGATCACAGTCAGTTTATGCTTAGAAGAGAGTCTCAGCCTCACTCATCACAGTGGGCACTGGAACCCCCCCCAAGACCGTGTGCTAACACAATACTGTGCCTCCAAGTTCAGAGGAAACCTGATCATTACATTTTTGGATGATACCACTGTATCCGCCTCATCACAAGGAGGAGGTTAAACACTTACTGGGATAGTGTATGGAAAAGTAATTCTGTGTTCAATGTTGATAAGATGAAGGAAATGATTGTCTGCTTCAGGAAGTCACATGTAAGCACACATTCTTCAGTATCCCTGTCTCCATGGAGAGAGTGGAGAGCATCAAGTTTCCTGGCAGGAGTTTTTTTTGCAGATTATGTTTTTTTGCAGAAAATGTTCATTAGTTTTAGTCACATTTTAGTTGTGTGATTTGTTAGTTTCAGTTCATTTTTAGCTGACAAAATATTTTAGTCTAATTTTAGTCATGCATAGTAAAATTTAGTAAAATAAAAAAAATAATTTATTGTGTGTTTAATATTACAATAACAATTAAATCACATATTGTACTTTTTTAATTCAAATATTTTAATTTCAAATGACAATTCCACTAAAGTGTGATTTAATAAACTGTTGCAGTGCAGTGAGTGCAAACAATGTGGTTCTACAGTACTATAACTTCACAAGAACAAGAAGAAGCTACAGTGCTGTTGGAACATTGTAAATCAGGATATTTACAGATTTCAGATAATAGTCCCCTGCGAATTGCAATCTGAGAAGCAGTCAGTAGTATTTCAGAAGCTATTGTAGGAATTGTTTTCATTCTAAATGTGACTCTCAGGGTTTTCCATTAGCGAAATAAATGGGAATGAGGTATAATACAACGTACTGTATAATGTTACCAATTCAAAAGTAGCTGGCGTTAGTAGCACAGAAGCTAATGATAATACTCTATCGGAATATTCCTTCAGTTGACATTAAAATATGAGCGGGTCCAAGCACCCTGCGCCATCGCCATCCGTGCACACCGGAAAGACAGCGGGTACAGTGGGCACATGCGTTTAAAAGGGATATCCCAATACCATTATGACACACTTTTAGAAAAGGGAGAATTTTATATTTAGATCTTCAAAAAGCCCCAGCAAAATCTTGTGCAAGGGGCCTTGTGCCACACCTGGGGCCCAGACTCTTAGGCCTCCTAATGGCAGCAGATTCCAACCTGTCTACCAATTTTTATGAGGTTTTGAGCATGTTAAGACCCCCAAAAAGTTTGGGGGAAAAATCCTTAGGAAAATGAGAGCAGCCCTTCACACACTACAGTATGACGACATAGGAAATTCCACTAATTATAATTTACAGACCTCCAGGGCCGTATTCTGAATTTCTTAGTGAATAAAAAATTTCAAAGTGTTAATTGCTGGAGATTTTAACATTCATTTTGAGAATCCAGAAGACCCTCTGAGAACAGTTTTTACGTCCATACTGGACTCCGTAGGCGTAAATCAGTGTGTAGTAGGACCCACTCATAAAGCAGGACACACTTTAGACTTAATAATATTTTTTGGATTAAGTATAAGAAATGTATTCACAATTCCACTGTCTGAAATTATCTCAGATCACTATCTTGTCTTGGCACAGCACCGCGCTACTGTATTAAACGTACATTCACATCAACTACCACACAGAGTTTTATCAGTAATCTCCCAGAGTTACCAACTTCGATTAGGCCACCCTCTGACCCCACAGAACTCGATCAGGCGACTGAATATTTAGAGTCGACATTTCGTTGTACCTTAGATAATGTAGCTCCAGCTAAAAGAAAAATTATTAGAGATAAGAAACTCGCTCCCTGGTATAACGATCACACGCGCACTTTAAAACTAGTGAAATTAGAGCGTAAATGGCGTCAAACTAAATTGTTAGTATTTCAAATAGCATGGAAAGAGAGCATCCTGAACTATAGGAAAGCTCTTAGTGTAGCTAGATCAACGTATCTCTCCACTCTAATAGAAGAAAATAAAAATAATCCTAGATTTTTATTTAATACTGTAGCCAAATTAACCAGAAATAAGACCACTACAGAAATCTCCACAACAACATCATGCAATAGTGGGGACGTCATGAACTTTAAAATAATTTTATATTTATTACTGAATAATAAAATTGTAAATACAGTATCAGGCATAAAATTGAGGCTTTGAAACTGAACAATGTAATTGATATAGATGTTAACCTACCCATGTCAGATCGGAACCTAGAATACTTTACTCCCCTTGAAGAGAATGACCTAATTTCACTCTTCTCTTCTGCAAATTCATCAACCTGTATATTAGATCCTATACCGACACATTTTCTTAAACAGATAGTACCAGTAATAACAGAACCGCTGTTGAGAATAATTAATTCCTCTCTCAGCATTGGTTATGTTCCAAAATCTTTTAAATTAGCAGTTATCAAACCAATAATTAAGAAACCTGACCTCGACCCCTGTCAGCTGTCCAATTACAGGCCAATATCAAACCTCCCCTTTATCTCTAAGATTCTGGAAAAGATAGTAGCGGAGCAGCTACGTATGCTCATATCTACATAGAAATGGCATACATGAACTGTATCAGTCAGGATTTAGGCCTCATCACAGCACAGAAACAGCACTCGTTAAAGTAGTAAATGACCTCCTATTGGCCTCTGATCAGGGTTGTGTAACTATGCTTGTATTACTCGACCTCAGTGCAGCTTTTGACACCATTGATCATGCTATTCTTCTTCACAGATTAGAAAATGTAGTAGGAATTAAGGGTACAGCCCTCTCCTGGCTCAGATCCTATTTGACCGATCGTTATCAGTATGTAGACTTAAATGGTGATAATTCTGCATGTTCTCTAGTGGAGTTTGGCGTTCCGCAGGGTTCAGTTTTAGGCCCACTGCTTTTTTCCCTTTACATGCTTCCTCTGGGCAACATAATCCGTAAGCATGGTATTAGTTTTCATCGTTATGCTGACGACACACAGTTATATGTCTCAGCAAAACCTGATGAGAAAAACCAGCTTACTAAAGTTGAGCATGACATAAGAAATTGGATGCTAATTAACTTCCTTCTGCTTAATCTGGATAAAACAGAAGTTCTAGTCATAGGACCGCATACAGCTAGGAGTAAAATCTTAGATCACACCGTAACTTTAGATGGCCTTTCTGTTCCATCAAGTGCAACAGGAAAAGACCTCGGCGTGATTATAGATTCCAGCTTTTCATTTGAAGCTCATGTAGATAATATCACCAGGATAGCATTCTTTCACCTCAGAAATATTGCCAAGATAAGAAATATATTGTCGCTAAACGATGCAGAAAAACTAGTTCATGCTCTTATCACTTCTAGGTTGGACTATTGTAATGCCTTACTGTCTGGTTGTTCAGTTAGGTGCATAAACAAGCTTCAGCTAGTCCAGAATGCAGCAGTGAGAGTCCTCACTAGAACCAGAAGATATGAGCACATCACCCCTATCCTATCTTCACTACATTGGCTCCCTGTGAAATTTCGCATTAATTTTAAAATACTACTCTTGACATATAAAGCATTAAATGGTCTCGCGCCGCAGTATCTGAGCGAACTGCTAGTGTCTTACGATCCGCCACGCCTACTTCGATCAAAGGATGCAGGCTGCTTGTCAGTACCGCGTATTATGAAATCTACAGCTGGGGGCAGAGCTTTTTCTTACAAAGCCCCAATATTATGGAATAGTCTTCCAAATAGTGTTCGGGACTCAGACACAGTATCAGTGTTTAAGTCTAGGCTAAAAACCTATTTATTTAGCCAAGCATTTTTATAAATAGATTTGCCATAGGTAAAGGAGTAGATCTGGGGGACTCATGGACATAGAGTATTATGGTGAACTGATATGTTTAGATATATCACTCAGGTTGGTTGACGGTGAGGTGATTGTTTGCTTTACATCTCAGGGAGCCCTCATGTTTGTGTTTCCTTCTGGCTCTCCCTTTTAGTTGTGCTGTCGTAGTTATTCCTGCCGGAGTCCCTGCTTGCACTCTACAGTAAATATACATTCACATTATACATTATGTGACTGTGACCATACCTAACTGCCATCTCTCCTCTTCTTCTCTTTCTCCCCCTCTTTCTCTTTCCTCCCTCCCCTTTCCTCTTTCTCTCTCTCTCTCTCTGTCGAGCTACACATGTCATCCCTGAGCTGCCAGTGATCCAGACTCCCTCTGCCCTCCGGACCTGTCTGATCCATCCTGGTGCCCCGCTTCTGTGTCCCCATGTGTGTCTTTGGGATATATATATATATATATATATATATATATATATATATATATATATATATATATATATATATATATATACATACATACAGTACTGCACTTAAATATGCATATGAGTCATCTAATTATTTACATATTATATCATTTGTGTGATTCTTTTTTTTCTGCATAGCATTTGCCTTTTATTTGACCTCATCACTTGCATTTATCTTTACTGTGCTTTAAGTGTCAGTACAGGCATTATTCTTTAAAAAACTTTCTTTTTACTGCATGAACCCATTTCACAAAAAAAGCCAAGCTGGTTCAGGCACACAACACACACACATACACACACGCCCACCCACACCCACACACACAGCCAGCCATTTCTTTAAACATGTTCTGACATGGGGGAGGAAAAAACACCCTGCATGTAATATTTGCTCAAAGCCTTACAGTGGTGTACTGGCGCAGTAAGTAACTGGGAATCGTAAAATTTAGACATGAGCTGATTACTTCTCCGGTTGTGCAAAGTTTCTCGAAGTGCATTACATGTCACATTATTAAAAGTGTAAGGAGTACACTGCTAATGAGCCTACAGTAGATGTAGATTTTCGGTTTCTTTTGCCACTGTCGCATTGCACACTCATTAACTAGTCAAGGCACCATTGTTCAAGAACAAAAAGTTCCATAGCTGACTATTTCTCTAATTAGCCCATAAGAAAAATACAAGGAAAATATACTGTATGTATAATCAATTTGTTTTTATAATTGATAGAAAACAATTATAAACATAGTTTAAATAATAAATGCAAAAGCACCAACTCACCCACAACTAGTGTCTAATGTACAATAATAAAAGATTTATAAAACACCTTTTCCAGGCAGAAATACTTCCACACCTCAAGGAACCAAACATAATTGGTTATAATTCACCAAAATGGCTGCATTGAGGACACGTCTCATCGTACAGTGCTACAGTACATGAACTACATACAGTATTTAATAAATGTCCTGTTTTTCATACTTCATAGAGAATTTAGTGCAGATATGATGCCAAAGCATCAGAGATCACAATTCACAGAAACATTCATGCATTCATTCACACCTGTAATTTACCTTTAACTCTATCTGCTCCAGGGGTGCTGTATCCTGGCTAACCCTGCGCTCTGATCCCAGCTTCCTAACTGAAAAAATGAAAAAATATTTTTACTGTGCTGTAAAGTACATGAGACAAATAATTTAACCTTACCTTACCTTCACATTGCAAAACTACAGTATGAAGCTCAAACCCATGTGAACTAAGGGAGAACATGTAAGATCTTTAAAAATGAAAAAAATCTAGGAGCCTGCCCACTGGATCACCATGATCTCATTACTTACTGTACAAATAGCAAACATTTAACATCCTTAAAGTGAGCACATATCAAGCTTTCCTTAGAGTGGCTTAAAAAAATTCACAGCTCACCAGGATAATCACATCATATTTACCTGTCAATCATCCAATCAGGATCCTGTACAGTCAGCTCACTTGTATCCCTTAGGTTCCACATCTGGCTATGGTTAATTACCTTCCAATTAATTTGACTGGAAAACCATAGACAGGCATGTTCGGATTTACAAATTTGCCGACAAATATTCTCTTCACTAATCATAGAAAACTACCACAATGGACAATTTAAACACGAAATGAATTAATCCATCAGTGTTTATAAATGTCATTTGAAGACTGTGGTCAGTAATCATTGCATTCATGCTCTTGTACTAGATTCGACCATAGCTATTTAACACTAATTCCACTCTTTCATGGTTGTATAAAAAATATATATCCTTTATCAATCATTTCTTTTTTATATTTGATATTTCTATTTTCTATTTCTATCTTATTTTATATAAATACATTAAAAATTCCCTGTGCAATATATGTAAATTTGGTGCCATATGTCTAACTGTTTCTAGCATAATTTATGTTGTACTGTAAATAAAGTGTGTAAAGTGTAATTTATGTATCTTGTGCAGTATGTGGAAAAGTACCTAATTTTGTTGGACTTCCTACAAGTTCCAATGACAAGAAAGATATTCTATTCTATTCTATTCTATTCTATTCTATTCTATTCTTTAAGCAACCTGCTACTTTCTTATGCATTTCAAAGCTAAAAATGATCATACAGTAATGCTGAAATATGTAGAACAGTTTGAATATGATCTTATGATATTATTATAATTTTTCCTCTGTAATATCAGTCATCATGTTTACAGGAAGTATTACATGATAAGAATACATTCATTAAAAAGAATTCTGCTGAGAATATGTATTCACTATTTGACCTATGCTAAAAGGGCACTGCAATAATACTGTATAATACAGAGAGTCCTTGCCATAACGAGACCTAACTAAAAAGTCTTAACCTTCATCCTTATTTAAACCTCTCTTAAACAGTGTACTGTAAAACGTGCATTTTATTGCACATACTGAGTTGATGACTTCATGGTGCTGAAGCTGATGGAATTACCGCATCAGAGCTCCATAATCAGTGTTGTGTAAATTCTAGTACTAGTCCCCATATCCCTGTTTGTCTCATTTGATTTCTCCAGGTTCCTTCCATATGACTAAAGAACATACTAGTAGGTGACTCTAATGTATCCCTGGGTGCAAACAAGTGTGTGAATGAGTGTGAGTGAATATTAAGCCCTGCTTGACACATCTGGAGAATATTCTCACCTTGCACACCTGTTCCTAGAGTAGACTTTGTATTTGCAGTAGATTGACCCTGTGTATGTGATTCCTTGCATTTAATAAGTGGCGCTATCTCCCTTAGCAGTCAGACTTCCAGCTCCACCTATCCTGGGGGAGGTGAGGCATCAGATGTTGACAGGGACAAGAAATCCACTTTTGTGTCAGACATGAAGAAAGTGTAAACATGTCAAGCCATATTGAGCTATCCTGCACTTCTTACTGTCATGGTGCCCTTGAGCAACCTGTATGCTCCAAGCTGCTTCTGTGAAAATCATTTGTCCGGTTTTGCCTTTGCAACCGAGATCGACTTAATAAATAAATTCCTGTTTAACTGTTAACAGTACAGTGGCAGGCATAAATATTAAGGCAACATTTGTCATGTATTATACAGTAGTTCTCTCTGTGCACAAAAAGGTGAAAATATAAATAGCAAAGGTGGATATAAATAGCACAGTCTCCATCTTTTTTCATCTAGATTAACAAATTGGGCCATTTGGATAATGGGGTGGATTAGGCTTTTGGGATTTACGACTTACATTTATGTTCGAATTTGGCTTCTTACGGCAGCTTTTTTTTTGGTCTATTTATTTTTAATGGAATTCAGATAAGTACACTTGTCATTCAGTTATCATAATTATTTCACCCCATGTTGTTTTGTTTGTCCTCTTGTTATTCATGTCTAATAAATCCTCAAATAATTGCAAGAAAGGAAGACGCAATTGTTTTGGAATACATTTGTTTTAATTATGAATGATTTTGAAGATTTGTACAAAGTTTAGCAATGTTATAGCAAAGTTTAGCGATGATCTTCTTTAGTACATAAAAAATTTGCATTGGAACTAAGATCTGCTGTCTGGTAGGCCATCCTGAATGTGATGCAATATCTAGACAATGAGTTTGAGGTGGGTGGGGTAGCAATATGAGTTTTTGATACTTTGGAAAATGCCAAATACGTGTAATGTCGCAAGACAAATCAGCTTTGCCAGTTGCAAAAAAAAGGTTGCTGTTCTACCTCAAGTTAGCTGCATGACAGACCACTTTTCAGTGTACCAATATTTTAATGCTGCAAGAAGCGAAAGAGAAAAATATCATGAGCATGTGTAAAGAGAAAGAGAGGAAGAGAGAAATATGCGTCATTCATTCATATCTTATACAACATTAACCAATTTGATCCTCGCTGTGTATTATACTGTACTGTAGTTCTCACTGTGCACAAAAAGGTGATTTCAATAATTAGTTCAAGCCTATCTAGCTGAAGAGCTGTGCTAATTAACATAAAATCTAGTGAAAAACTGGTCATGTGACTGACAATGATATTCAACTTCTGTAGCCATGGCCTGGGTCATCTCAAGACCTAAACCCAATAGAAAACTGTTGGACAATGGTGAAGAAGGCAATAGCAGTCAAGAAACTTTTGTGCATGATATATTTAGGAAGCAATCAATCAGGCATGGGTTTAGCAAGTGACACCAGAGTACTGCAGATGTCTTTTTGACTCTATGCCCATCCAGATCCAGCAGGTTTGGAAGAATAAGGATCTTCATACTAAATATTGACAGGTCTATAATAACTTAATTGCATTCTACTGTATATATATATATATATATATATATATATATATATATATATATATATATATATATATATATATAATATTGTCTTAATTGTCATTTGTTTAAAACATTTGAGAATGCAATTAAAACACTGCCCTTTACTGTTGCCTTAATACTTTTTACCATCACTGTACATAGCCTACTACTCAAAACAGGAACTCACTTATTTCAACTTGCCATTATACAAACTTGCTTCTTGTTAAAAATGCTTTATTTCCAAAAATGATGTTTCCGAACACAACCCTGCAGCTAAATACAGAGCGAAAATTTAAGATGTAGACATGTACAGTATGGTTATTCAGTCCTCTTTGTCTGTGTAGTAATTGCTCTACATGGACAGAGTAGAGCAGGGCAGTGTAGGTTTTAGCCATATGCAGCGTAGTCTGTTCAGAACACTATGCATCACTTGTCACTAACCTGCTGAATTATACAGGAATATGATGGGTGGGTGGAGGAGAGGAACGCTATAGGCTAGTCCTAAAATAACCTTCATGCTTTAGTATTTTGACTTCAGTATTAACAGGATATTCTATGCATAAAACATGGTTAATGATCATCTTGTACTTATTTAAAGGCATGTCACATATGAGGGTAAAGACAGCAAGTTGGTCTTATCATTCGCTGAGCACAACAGACAGAAGAAATGGTTGGATATAAATAGCACAGTCTCCATCTTTTTTCATCTAGATTAACAAATTGGGCCATTTGGATAATGGGGTGGATTAGGCTTTTGGGATTTACGACTTACATTTATGTTCGAATTTGGCTTCTTACGGCAGCTTTTTTTTGTCTACTTATTTTTAATGGAATTCAGATAAGTACATTTGTCATTCAGTTATCATAATTATTTCAAATAATTGCAAGAAAGGAAGACGCAATTGTTTTGGAATACATGTGTTTCAATTATAAACGATTTTGAAGATTTGTACAAAGTTTAGCGAAGTTATACTGTAACTTTATCTAGATCTTCTTTAGCATATAAAATATTTTAAGTAAGTTTGTGTTGGAACTAAGATCTGCTGTCTGGTAGGCCATCCTGAATGTGATGCAATATTCAGACAATGAGTTTGAGGTGGGTGGGGTAGCGGTATGAGTTTTTGATGCTTTGGAAAATGCCAAATAAGTGTAATATCGCGAGACAAATCAGCTTTGCCAGTTGCAAAAAAAGTTTGCTGTTCTACCTCGAGTTAGCTGCATGACAGACCACTTTCAATGTACCATTATGTTTAATGCTGTAAGAAGCAAAAGAGAAAAATATACAGTAATGAGCATGTGTAAAGAGAAAAAGAGGAAGAAAGAAATAATGCGTTGTTCATTCATACCTTATACAACATTAACCAATTTTATCCTCGCCAAGGTTGTGGTAGATTCAGAGCTTATAACAGGGAATGCAACCTTGACGGGACGCCAGTCTAACGCAGCACACAATGCACGCAGACATAATTAAATGATCGTTTTTGAAAATTTAACATAGTCAGTTCACATACCAGAATGTTTTTGGGAGGTTGGAGGAACCCGGAGAACCCAGAGGAAGACCCTGTAATTACAGCAAAACATAAAAACTGCACTGACAGAAACCTGAGGTCTGGACCAAACTGGGACCCTAGACCTGTGAGTCATCAAGGCTGCCGCACTACCATATTTAATTTAATAAATTAGACAGTCGAACATCAGTCTAAGCAGTTTATTGAAGATAACATAATGTGAAACCTGATATGATTAAATAACATGTTATTTATCCCAGTGGGAAATTAGATTGTTCCAACAGCATAACATAAAAGACAAGGAACAAATACATTGTCTGGACATAAAAAGTTGCACACTGTAAGATTTCATTCAATCACGACTGTCTTTGATTTCAGCACACAATGCAGTGGCCAGTTCATGTGTGAAAATGATTCCTCATTCTCTCAGAATTGTTCACTTGTTCACAATTTATACGCTTGTAGCATCAGGGGGAGGGGGACTTGTTGATGTGACACTACATTTAGGTCGTACTGTAGCTGACTTTACTTTATGGCCATTTTATAAGCTTGCTGAGTCTAGACCTGTCCAACTGAAGCAACCGCAAGATTATAACATTGCCTCTATAGGCTTGTACATAGGGCACTATGCATGATGGATGCATCACTTCATGCACTTCCCTGCCTACCCTGATGCACCCATTGCTCAGGAATAGGGTCAATCCACCACTTATCAGCCCACATGACCTTTTTTTTCTATTGTTCAAAGTCTGATATTTATCACTCATGACTTTTTGTTCTAAACAAGTGGTTTTTACTTCTTCTTGTTTTTTCCTGTCATCATCGTTTCACTCAATGGTTGGTTGCAATGACCTACATCATACAGTACATACTCCACACCAGGGGAGACCGCTGTACTGTAAGTAAGGGAAAGTTGATGTTTCTGAAGACCTCAACATCTTGCAACCACAAGCATTAACTCACACAAACACAAATACAGTACATGTGTATCCCGTCTCTGTGTGCATGGAGTTTGCATGTTCTCCCCATGCTTGGTGGGTTTCCTCCGGGTATTCCGGTTTCCTCCCAGTACATAGATATGCAGGTTAGGCTAATTGGCGTTCCCAAATTGCCTGTAGGGTGTGAATGAGTGTGTGTGCCCTGCGATGGATTGGCACTTTGTCCATGGTGTGCCCGACCTCATGCCCTCAGCCTCCTGGGATAGCCTGGGAAACAAGTTTTATTGAGAGTGTTGTGCTTTTGCATGGATTTTAAGAGCGCTCTCCATGGTGCTGCGTGGTGCACGCCAATTACAAACGATGGATGATTCGGAAAGGAGGAAACCAGAGTACCCTGAGGAAACCGAGAAGGCACCAGGGAAACATGTGCACAGACTGGGGGTGAGATTTGAACCCTCAAGGTGCAAAGGCGGTATACTGTAGGCTTGCACAGAATGCAGAAAGAGAGTGAGTGAGAGAGAGATCTGTGTGTGTGTGTGTGTGTGCTCGCGCGCTCCATACTCAGCCGTACAGACGGCTAGATGAAAGCAGCTCTCACTGGCTCTCCATCTAACGGAATCCAACTAAATTGTCTTTCAAGATTAGACCAGAAGGTACAGTACAGTAGATCACACACGCCGAAACGACATTTCCTGCCTGCTTTAAAAAAATATATATTTTAAACACCGCGTTCTGGACATTTTTAACACGGGTTTTTTTTTTTCTTCCTCGTATGTAAACGAAACTTTCCGTTGTTCCACGCGGGAATAATGAAGAGTCATTCCGCTGAATCCTGAGTCTCCTGAGTCTCAGTACCGGTGTGTGTGTGTGTGTGTGAGGACAGGAGACATGAAGGACGTTTCCGTGTCTCCGGATGAAACTTGTGTCCGCACCGACACCGGCTGTAGACTAGAATGAGGAGGTGTCGGTTAACAGGCTGCTGTATAAATCAGCCGTGTATTCAGAGAGACATGATGATTTGTGTCTCCTACATCTGAGCAGGTCATAAAGCGCCTGATCCACCGGTGTGGAGATATACAGTATATATATATATATCTCTCTCTGAGAACTTTTCCACCATGGACTCACGAAAGCCTTCGAGTTTCCAGGTGTGTGTTCCCTCTCGGACTCGAATCTGACCCCGTTTCCGCGCTCTTCACCAGCTCTTGTCACTCACTCCTCCACTCACTCCTTGAGGATTTCCGCGCATCCTTCAGGTCGGTGTAGCGCAGCACATCCCGGTGGCTCTTATGGGAATGAAGCACTCATCCCGCTGTTTGCTCCTCCGGAGGAAAATGGCGGAACCGGACAGCCCCGAGGTAAGTGATTAACAAAAATATACTGAAACACATATTACTTACAGTGTTTTGGTTTATAGCAGTAGTTAAACAGACTGAAGGTAAATATATACTGTATATAGTACGTATGTGATGCACCGTCTGTTTGGTAGTGAGGAGTCACACTGATCTGCAGGTAGCTACTGTATAACACTGCCATGTTCAGGGGTATTTATAATCCTCTTTTTGTACAAATATATATTTATTCATAAAGTGTGTAAAAACAAGGCAGTGGTTAGCACTGTCGCCTTGCACCTCCAGGGTCCGGGTTCGATTCCCGGCCAGGCTCGATTCCCGTCTCTGTGTGCATGGAGCAGACGTTTTGATGAATGACGATCCTGGCCCGAGGTCAGTTGTTCATTTATCTAGTGAGACGACTGGTGCTTGAAAATCGTCAATTTGTGGAAGAGATGCATCTGTCTCTGGGAATTGTAAATACAGTCGTTCAGGGACACCACTTGAGCATGACATGTACTCGACTGGAAGTTATTGTCACATTCCTCATGCAGTCCTGATCTACCTTTTCCAAATGTTTGGGCCACGAAAGGGATTTCTAGGAGGCCAGTGTTTCAGACATGAAGTAGATTGTCTTATCAAGGTTCTGGCGTACTGAGAAAACTTGCTACCTTGATGGCATCCAAGTACTAGCAAAGGGAAGGTATTATATAGAGAAATACTGTCGCCTTGCACAGCCAGGGTCTGGGTTCGATTCCCGGCCAGGCTCGATTCCCATCTCTCCGTGCATGTTCTCCCCGTGCTTGGTGGGTTTCCTCCGGGTAATTCAGTTTCCTCCCACAGTTCAAAATATGCAGGTTAGGCTAATTGGCATTCCCAAATTGTCCGTAGTGTGTGTGTGAGTATGTGTGTGTGCCCTGGGATGGATTGGCACCCTGTCCTAACCCTCATGCCCTAAGTCTCCTGGGATAGACTCCAGCCCTCGCTGTGACCCTGAATACAGGATTAATCGGTATAGACGATGAGTGTGTGTGTAAAAACAAGCTTTACTGAGAGTGCTGTGCTTTTGCATGGATTTTAAGAGCGCTCTCCATGGTACTGCTCTTTCTCTCTCTCTCTCTCTCTCTCTCTCTCTCTCATACGCACCACAGACATACACACACACTTGTCGTGCTGCCCTTGTGAGGAGCACTATATATATATTATGTAGTGAATTAAAGCTAAATATAACCCTAATCTAAATCTTTAAGTAACCAATAGGAAACATTTGCTGCAGCTTGTGTTATTTATTTATAATAAAAAAAACAACAACACCGCGTTACTCATGGTGACCAGCCAAATGTCACCACAAGGTCAAACTCGTCAGATATTCTTTTTCTTGTGCAGACATCTGGACACTTGTGGTTGACATAGTGTTTATCTGGCGTTTATTAAAGAGGTCTGACTTTTTAATGCGCTGTCTATATGGAAGACTTTAAGAAAGGTGACGTTGTGCTTTCCTTTTCCTTATTAAAAACCAGCTGCAATAATTCCAGTAATAAAAGGAGCTAACTTGTTGCATGCACATACCACACATTATTAAAAAGCACAGTATGGGATTCATTAGTAAATTCAGAAGGCTGCAATCGTTAGCAATTTGCTGAGGAATGAAACATTACAGGATATGGTGTTGTTGAAACTCCAGGGTGATAACACTAAGTTCTTTTTGCACTGGAACACATCACATTACACATTTTTTTTTCTGCAACTGAACATGGCTGTCTTTTATTCCTTACTTTCTAATGTCCTTAAGTGACTCAAGTGAGGTGCTGTTAAACCTCACAACAAATGCTCCACTTTCCCCCTAACACCAGTATTCCCCCCTTCACCTTGCACCGGCGTGTACACATAGGTTACACAAGGGCAGCACTTTGGCAAGAGCAGTGAAATGAAAAAAATCATGAAGTAATCAATAAAAGGATACCCTAGTTTGTGTACACACAATGATTTTCTGAGGAATCTGTCATTCAGGTTATACTTGCAGTGGGCTCCCTCCCGGGCTTCCTGGCTCTAGTTCTCATGAGCCAAAGGTTGTCTGGCTAAGAGATATCAATGTGAGGGTAAATGAACAATGCATCATCATCATGTCTCAAAGAGCTGGCTGAAAACATAAAAGGAGAACTGAAGGAGGATATAGGATACGTCAAATGATTTAAAATCAGCTAAGTGTGTGTGCACTCGCGCACTCATGCTCTGTCAAGTATAGCCTTAAATGTTGAATTTAAAAAACTTTTCAGGTGCATGTTTGTATTTATTTATTTTTTACAATAATTGCTCGATCAAAGCTCTCACTTTCTCAACATCTCTCAGTTGAAGAAGAAATGCTGTAAGATGGTTAGTTCTGATTGGCCTTCTTCCAGTGTCCGATTTGTCTGGTTTGTAGCGCCTTGTCAGGCTGTGTGAGCTTGTCTAAAGGAGACAGTAAAGGAGTTTCAGTACGTGGAAAATTTTATGAAAATTTGTGTAAGTGTAAAAAACACAATTTCTGCAGTTTAGTTAAGAGACATTAATATGGTGCCGTATGATTGGACTTGTTGAACTACAGTGTGCAACCTTGCGGGTCTGTAGGACAAGAGATTGTCCAGGTGCCTGTGTTTAATACTATACTTTAAGAAATTGTGAAGACTCAATCTCTCTCAGGTAACATCACCATAGAGTGAAAACTATTCAAATGATCGTTGTTGCTTCAGTTGCACCCATTTATAGATATGGAAATTGGACAGGCATCCTGTCCATTGTGTTCACTGCCCTGAGTCCCCTAGGAAAGGCTCCAGGCCTTCTGTGACCCTGTACAGGATAAGCAGTATAGAGAATAAATGAGTGAGAGTGAATTTAACTGCCTGTGCAATGTCTGTCATGAAGTCACTGCCTATTTCCCACAACACATACATACTGTAAACAATGTTTTAAATATACAGTGGGACTGTATAAAAGAGTTTATTAAATAGTGGGTCCAGGTGGTTCCTAAATGACACAGAGTGTATTAATTGCATAGCCAAGAGGTGACGTAAGCTTGCGCTGTTTGGTTCAGCTCATTGAGTGCCCTTGAAACCACTGAGAGGGTGAGAGAAAGAGAGAGAGAAAGAGAGAGAGAAAGAGAGAGAGAGGTTGAAATTTTGACTAAACTTTGCATAGGATTATTCATAATCAAAGCTGTAATACATACAAACCATAGCAAGTTTAGCACTGTGTTGTTTGTACACTTACTGAACCTCTCCACAGTGAAACACACCATGTTAAAGTAATCTGTTCTTTAAGACGTTCTTAAAATCATCAGTTTGGATATAAAAATAATGCCTGTTTTTGCCCAGAAGCAGTGATGTAACCTGTGATAAACGTGTATTCTAAAATGTGTATTCAAGACATTCTAAAAAAAACCTACACCCCTTTTCTCTATTTTTGCTTTAATTCGGAGACAAAATTTTTGTATGTATGCCATTAGAGAGTACAGTCTCACCACGTGCTGTATTTTGCTCTTGTTGGTATCTTAGATGCTTGATGTGTGGGTTCCTTTTCTAACTTTTTGTTACTCTCTCTCACACAAAAGTACATTTTAAGTGCAGTTTCAGCCTCTGGCTTTTTTTTTTATTATTTGGACTAAAAATAGGCAGTGAAATAGGATTTGTTTAGCTGGCTGCGGCGAGAAGGACATTTGTGCCTTTCTTTTGCTGCTATTAGATACTATCATGGCAGATTGATGCCTCTCGAAGTGGTGGCCGCTTTCCTCGCTGTGGGTTAGCGATATTAGGGAATCTAGATGCTGCATTAGCCGCTGTTGCCGAACCACTTTTAAACACCAATGCACCGGCGCATTAGCGGAGGTGAAAATCATTTGTAAACTAGTGCAATTCTGTAGAGAGCTGCAGCACTACCCTTGGCTGGAATGAAATTTGCTTTGTTACAGGCGCCGTAGCTTTCTGTATATAGCAGGTGATATAAATGGTAATCTAGAGGGACTGAAGGAAATTTGATTGAGGCCAGTTGCTGGAAACTCACCCCACTAGGCTGCCTTAACTCCTGCATAATGCATAAAAATATAGCTTATCCTGTTTAACGAAATTCCTTCTTCTCCTGCTTTTAAAGGTCAGCTATTCAGTGCTGCCCATTGTGCTGGCATTTTCTCTCTATTCAATTTAATAGGAACATTCTGGAAAGTCACCCCTACCTAAAGGCCAGCTCCAGTGACGTGTGAATTTTAGGCTAAATACAGTATACACAAGATTGTCACACACACACACACACACACACACACACACACACACACACACACACACACACACACACACACACACACTACATCTATAATCCCAAACATACATAGGCACAAAATGAAAGCCCCCATTGCTACTAGATGATGTCTAAGCAATGGTTATTAAACTTTGTCTAATACCTGACAGCTTCAAGCTGTGCATTATATCGTTTTTTTCTATAGTGTTTAATTTTGCCATATGTTTAAGCCACAGCTGGGAAATGAGACAGACTGACTCCCGGTGATGCTGCAAATGTCAGGAAAATAAAAATATAAAAAGGTCTATTTAAACAAATCTTAAAATTCTTAAGAAGTTAGTCATTTCAGCAAGTCAGATCGGTTGGCTTAAGTAACTGATAAGAGTCGGCTTTTATTTCGCTCATTCAGCAACATGATAGCAACAAGAACAAAATCAAAGTCCATCAATACTTGTTATCATGTAGAACCCTAAATCAGCAGTTTTCCCTTAGGGTTTGCCAGACTAAGAAGTATGACCCGCCCCACATCCCACAGCACCCAAAGTATCCTCCTAGAGGTGGCATGGGGGTTGGGGGGTAGGGGGGGAGGGGGTGAAACCTTGGATTACAGTAAAGCCTCGGATTGTGAGTAATGCGCTTTGCAATCGTTCCGCAAGGCGAGCAAAGATTTTATATAAATTTTGACTTGGAAAACGAACAAGTCTTGGTTTACGAGCACCGAGTATCATGTATCACGCATGATCTTGTTTTGACGCCTAGCGTCACGTGATCACAACGGTTTTTCTCTCTCTTGTGCTGCAGAACTGTGGGTAATCGTCTTCCCTGCTGGGTCTTAGTGCTCGTCTCTTACTGGGATAATCAACATCCGTGCAAGCGTGGACTGTTTACTATAACACTGTGACCACGTGTGTGCGCGTAAAACATATTTTATGTTATTGAGCTTACTTTAGATTCACATGCACACGTACACACACACACACACAGCGCCTGCGCGCACAAACGGAAACACTTATCTGTCAGGATTTATTTTAACTTTTTTTAAAGGTAAAGTGCAGGTTAATTTGTTTTATTTTTACTTTATATTTTGCATTAATTATTTTTATGTAATTATTTTTTTGGGCTGTGGAACGAATAATTTGAGTTTCCATTATTTCTTATGGGAAAATTCGGTTTTGGAATACGAGTCCGCTTCCTGGACAAATTATGCTCGTTATCTAAGGTTCCACTGTAATGGGCTTAATGTTTTGCGTTGTAATGTTATGGCTTATTAGTGTATACTTCATCATAATCACCACCATGATTGTACCCAGGATTTTATGCTTTGGTAACACACATGTGAGAGAGCTAATAGCTCAACTTATGCAGCTTTGGGTCTACTGTAAGTCATAGTAATAGACATCCCGAAAGCAGCAGTGGTGCTAAAATATTCCAGGCAATGCATTTAGATTACCGGCACTGTACAGAATGCAGATTAATTGTCAGCAAGTGCATCATATGATATGATTTAAAGTTTTCCAAAAGCAGTTAACCCCTAAGACACACTTGACAGATTAGTGAAATATACATTATTATTAATAAGTACAGTATACACCTCATCATGGTATATTGCAGGTAGCAGAGGTCTTTGACTCATTCTGTCTACTATAATGTTAAGTGTTGTTTAATCAGCTGCTTTATGTCAATGAGAGCTTTGGTGTCCCTTGTGCTCTCTTTCTTTCCCTCTCCGTAGATAGTGAACACGTTAATCAAAGCTAGGGATGCTCACCGTATGTGCCACTCCTTTCACCGGCTGCTTTCTTTCCGGTCCTGACGCTCCTGTTAATGTATTCAAACACTCCCGCACCATCTCACAAAGCCTGCACAGAGATGCTAGACAGCCTGTGTGTGGAGGAGGATTATTTTATTTGAGGAAATAGGGTGTCTCCGAACCCAATATAGAAACTGTCCAAAAAGCAGTCAAGGCTTGATAATGCAGTGGTGGTGGTATAGATAGTGGTGATAGGTTAAAAAAATATCGCTCTAGGACATTACAAATGGGTCAAGAAAATTAACTCGACTGTGCCTTGTCTAAATATAGTTCATGTGTAACACAGTCATCTCTCTTCTCTCTTTCTGTCTTTTTCTGTGCCTGTCTCCTGTTCTTTCCTGTTGGCTCTAACAGCAACAGCCCCTCAGCTCAGCACCATCTCATTCAGTGCAACCCTCTCCTTTGCCTAAACCAGTGCCGTCGGTCAACCACGGCCCACGGCCAACACACCCTACACACAACGCACACACTCCCCATGCAGCGTCCCTGCCCAGCTGCCCTGGCCGAGGCAAGATGGCCAAGTTCCTCAATCCAGAAGAGATGACCTCCAGAGACTACTACTTTGACTCCTACGCTCACTTCGGCATCCACGAGGTAGGACGACTTCCCTACGAGTCTGAGTATTCTACTAGGATATGCTGTAGATTCTTTCAGATTGCAATATCATCCCTGTTTAGATACTACATTTCGTAAAGGTAGGATAAGAAATGCAGACTAGGTCAATAAGCTTAAAGGAGGGGATCCAATGTGAAACACTATCAATCAAAAGTTTGGACACCCCTTTTAATTTCAGAGTCTTGGTGATTTTTGAGGCTGGTAACTCAACATAAACTACTTCTCTGCAACAAAGGTAGTTTTGGTCCTGGGATGGTCTTCATGAGGGCCAGTTTCATCATGGTGCTTGATGGGTTTTGCAAATGCACTTGACCATAATGTTCTTGCAAGAACTATTCCAGAACAGCTGACCTTCATGTCTGACTGTTGTTGTTGTTACTTAATAACCTAATGGCATACGTGTTATTTCATAGTTTTTAAATCTCCAGTATTGTTCTAGAATGCAGGAAATAAATATAGGGGAAAGAACATTGATTTAGAAGGAGTGTCCAAACGTTTTACTGGTACTGTATACAGTATGAGAAGTGAACTTTCATGTTTAACGGGTGTTTTTTCACCCCATTCTCATTTTAAAACAAATGCAACAAGAATTGTTGTCAAGCTTCACTAAAAAAAAAAAAAAAAATTATATATACTGTATATGCTTTTTAATCCAGGTCCAAAAACAGGCTTTTACAATTACTGGCATTTAGGGCATAATTGCATACCTTTCTTTATTATTTTTCTTATTCGACTAGTAGAAATTTTAAATCAAGCTAAAGGTGCCACTTCACTGTAAGGTCCAATGATAAGTAATATATTAATTCTTAACTTATTCTTCTAAAAATATTACCATAGTGATTTGCAGAATTCATATTCTTATTAATATTGCAGAAAATATATACTGTAGCTCAACCCAACTTATAGACTGATATATGTTCAACCAATGTCATCTAAGTGTTGTACTATGAAACTAATCTTATTTACAGTCCTTGTTCTAAAGTCACCTACAGTATACTGTACACATAACTTTATGTTTGACCTTAGGAACTGCTCTTAGTAGGCTATGACATCGTCTCTTCCACATACTTGAAAGGATTAACCAGCAGGTGCACTTGCGCAGCAGTTCTGCAGGCATAAAGTCTCTTTGATGTGATGAGAGTTCAAAGGAGAATAACCAAATTACTTTAAGTTGACAAGCTAAAGTAACATGAATAAACACTTTTTACATCTGTGATGAGCAGAAAATTCAATTCAATTCAATTCAATTCAGTTTTATTTGTATAGCGCTTTTAACAATTGACATTGTCTCAAAACAGCTTTACACAATCAAAAGAATTATTTAAGTTTGTATGGAATGTGAATGTGTATGAATCAAAATGGTCAGATAGTCCCTGGTGAGCAAGCCCGAGGGCGACAGTGGCAAGGAAAAAGTCCCTGTGTCACGATTCTGATGTCTGCGTTTGGAGTGTGTGCGTGGCAAGAACGCGGAGGAGGCGAGCTGACGGTTTATCAATGTCCTTTTATTAGTATCCATCAAACGGTAAACAAACTTCCAAACACAAACTGAAACCTAACTGCAACTAAAGCTAGACGCCTGACTGAACTTCAGCCAGGCTATTTATACAAAACATAAAACAAACTAAACTCATTAACTTCCCTCGGTTCAGGTGAGCTTCTACGTCACCTGACCGAGGTGCAAACTGGGAAACGAAGTCCTAACTCAACGTAAATCAAACTATAACAAAAACCAAAAACGGGCGTTAGGCGCCCTCTAGGGGTTAACCGTCACATCATCCCCCCCAAAAAAATGCTCCTCCGGAGCATCGCCGGAGGCCCCGGACACCCACCCCAATGTTCTACCTCTTGCCTCCTGACCAGGAGGCTGGGTGACGGGGCTGGAGGCGTGCTCAGCGGTTGCTGAGCTGGAGACGGGCTCGGCGGCTGCCGACGCGCTGGAGACGGGCTCGGCTGCTGCAGAGCTGGTTCGGCGCTCGACGACGGCTCTGGAGCGTGCACGATGCTCGACGACGGCTCTGGAGCGTGCACGGCGCTCGACGACGGCTCTGGAGAGTGCACGGCGCTCGACGACGGCTCTGGAGCGTGCAGCGCGCTCGACGACGGCTCTGGAGTGTGCAGCGCGCTCGACGACGGCTCTGGAGCGTGCAGCGCGCTCGACGACGGCTCTGGAGCGTGCAGCGCGCTCGACGACGGCTCTGGAGCGTGCACGGCGCTCGACTGCGGCGTGGGAGCGTGCAGTGCGCTCGATTGCGGCGTGGGAGCGTGCAGTGCGCTCGACAGCGGCGAGGGAGCGTGCAGTGCACTCACCGGCTCAACGTCATCCTCAAAGCCGGCCGGCGGCGGAAGAACGGGTGCATAGCATAGCGGCTGCTGACACGCTAGCGCACTGTCCTCAAAGCCGGGAGGCGGCGGTAGAACCAGTGCGTCGGTCAGCGGCAGCTGACACTCTGGCTCGCTGTCCTCGAAGCCGGGAGGCGGCAGCAGAACGGGTGCGTGGGTTAGCGGCTGCTGACACGCTTGCTCGCTGTCCTCGAAGCCGGGAGGCGGCAGCAGAACGGGTGCGTGGTACAGCGGCTGCTGAAACGCTAGCGCGCTGTCCTGGCTGTCTGGAGGAGGCGGAAGGATGACGCCTTCCAGCTGCGGCGCGTGGTTCTCCGCACCGATCTCAGGCAGTGGCGGAATGGGAAGCACGTCGCCCGGGCCCGAGAGAGGAAGGACCTCTGAGACTACAGCCTGGCTCTCCCGAACCTGGACGAGCAACTGTTGGAGCCGCACCACCTGCTCCCGCAGGTCTCGGATGCGCTCCTCGTTGTCTTCCGCCCACTGCCTGTAGCACTCTCCCGTCTCAACCTCCATCTCCGCCCCCTCAGCGTACCTGGAGTTTTTCCGGCGCTGCCAGAATTCGGTCTCTCCGTGCTCCTCGCTGATCTGCCGCATGCGCTCCTGTTTCGCCAGCTGGTTGTACTCCCAGGTTCGGTGCAGGTCTACCTCGCCGTTTTCCAGCCAGCAGTACTCCCAGTCGTCGCACTCCTCTTCCCCGCTGATCTCCAGCCAGCTCGCCAGCTCGGGCGAGATGGTATTCGCGCCCCCCCAAAAATAATCCAGGGGGAAGTCCTCCGCCATGCCACTTGGACGGTCTAGCTTTCTGTTACGATTCCCTCTTTGTCTGCGCCTGGAGTGTGTGCGTGGCATGAACGCGGAGGCAGCGAGCTGACGTTTTATCAATGTCCTTTTATTAGTATCCATCAAACGGTAAACAAACTTCCAAACACAAACTGAAACCTAACTGCAACTAAAGCTAGACGCCTGACTGAACTTCAGCCAGGCTATTTATACAAAACATAAAACAAACTAAACTCATTAACTTCCCTCGGTTCAGGTGAGCTTCTACGTCACCTGACCGAGGTGCAAACTGGGAAACGAAGTCCTAACTCAACGTAAATCAAACTATAACAAAAACCAAAAACGGGCGTTAGGCGCCCTCTAGGGGTTAACCGTCACACCCTGAGATGGTAATAGGAAGAAACCTTGAGAGGAACCAGACTTAACAGGGAACCCATCCTCATCTGGGTGAAACAGATAGCAGGAAATTATCTGCATTTATACAGTGTTAAGTGTTAGGTTCAGCTATAATAGTTGATGTTAATTGATGTTATAATAGTTGATGTAAAATGGAGTCCAGTAGTTATTGGAGACTCAGATAGACTTGTAGAAAGTTCCAGTCCTGAACTATCGAATTGTCAAGTCCTCAGAGAACCATCTTCTAAGTAGAGAGAATCATCCCCAGACACCAGACGCATCCCAAAGAGACACACGGGGCATCCATGCGACGAGACCTCCAACCAGAAACGGGGCACCAGGATGGATCAGACAGGTCCGGAGGGCAGAGGGAGTCTGGATCACTGGCAGCTCAGGAATGACATGTGTAGCTCGACAGAGAGAGATAGAGAGAAAGAGTGAAAGGGGGAGAGAGGAAAGAGAAAGAGGGGGAGAAAGAGAAGAGGAGGAGAGATAGCAGTTAGGTATGGTCACAGTCACAATGTATAATGTGAATGTATATTTACTGTAGAGTGCAAGCAGGGACTCCGGCAGGACTAACTATGACAGCATAACTAAAAGGGAGAGCCAGAAGGAAACCCAAACATGAGGGCTCCCTGAGATGTAAAGCAAACAATCACCTCACCGTCAACCAACCTGAGTGATCAAATGAGAGTGAGGAAGACAGCATCTAAACATACCAGTTCACCATAATACTCTACGTCCATGAGTCCCCCAGATCTGCTCCTTTACCTATGGCAAATCTATTTATAAAAATGCTTGGCTAAATAAATAGGTTTTTAGCCTAGACTTAAACACTGAGACTGTGTCTGTGTCCCGAACACTATTTGGAAGACTATTCCATAATTTTGGGGCTTTGTAAGAAAAAGCTCTGCCCCCAGCTGTAGTTTTCATAATACGCGGTACTGACAAGCAGCCTGCATCCTTTGACCGAAGTAGGCGTGGCGGATCGTTAGACACTAGCAGTTCGCTCAGATACTGCGGCGCGAGACCATTTAATGCTTTATATGTCAAGAGTAGTATTTTAAGAAAGCATTTCAAAATGCGTTACATGCCAAACCCAACCTGTCTTGATCTCCTTAGCTTTCTGAAATACTGAAATACTCAAACGAGTTCATCTGGCACCAACATCACAGCCAAAGACAATAAAATGACATAGTTTAAAAAATATATATATATATTTTTTTTACCATTTCTTTAATTAAAGCTGTATTTGCATTTTTTCATGCATTGCTCTGCTGCCACATGATTGGCTGATTGGATATATTGCATGAATGTGCAAGTGTATACTGTAGGTGTTGTTTATAAATTGGTCATTTAGTGTATATGCTTTATTATTTATTGATTTATTTATCATTACTTATCACTGGACCTTACTGTAATATGGATTTAATGGATATTAATGGATATTAATTAGTCAATCAGTTAATACACGCATATGATTGATCAGGTTCTTTATCGTCTCATATTGCAGGAAATGCTGAAGGACGAGGTCCGGACACTGACTTACAGGAACTCCATGTACCACAACAAACATGTCTTCAAAGACAAGATCGTGCTCGATGTAGGGAGTGGTACTGGCATCCTGTCCATGTTTGCTGCCAAGGCCGGTGCCAAGCATGTGTACGGGGTAAGAAGGCTGGATCTCTACAAATCTGCAGGGTGCTGCTACGTTGGAGCTTGATTACAAAAATAGCATCATGGATGGCTGCTCTTCTCTGGAGAATGAGCAGATTATTACCTCGGCTACTGTACAGTCATTCTCACACTTCATTGGCAGACTCAAATGTACCTGACACTTCCAGCTTTTATTACATGAGTGTCAGCAGAGCCGGCTTTCCTCTGGGTCTGTGCCATGGATGAGCCGTAACTGAGTTCATCTGAATCTGAACCTTTCGGTTCTGAAGTGGTAACTCTGGGGTAATCAGAATTTCCCTGAAGGGCCTCATAAAAGCCGGATGCCAAAGAGTAAAGTGTATAGGGCCATCACATGTAGGCGTTCACTGACACAAATGCCTGCACTGCATTCCGAAATTGAAGAATGAACCAGTGGGCTCACTCAGACTTGCAATATTAATGTCCAAAACATTAAAGAAACGTACTGTGTACACCACAGTAATCTGCATCCGCCGTTTCCAATCTGCATCACACCTGCGAGAACACAGCGTACTGCTAGAGCTTTATCCTATATTACTTCAAAAACAGCTGCATCGGCATTTTGTGAAATGCAGAACCTAAAACTGAGATATAGAGACAGTGGGAAAGAGTTATAAGAACTTTTAACAGGTTTTCGTGCCCAATCGCACAGAAATCAAAGGGAGTAGCACATTGTCATGATTAAATCCATGAGCTAGTATGCTTGCCTCTGATAACGTGTCAAACCTCTCTCCTTTAGTGCAGGGTAATGTGCTGGGTGAGATAGACTTATTGCGCCGCAGCTGTCATCTATAGTTCGGCTCTCTCTTTTCCGTGTTATATATTTTTCTCTCAGAGCAAGCGAGACAGTCACTCATGTGATCTGTCTATGCATGGGAAATGCAAAGTAGATGGGGATGGCTGCTGCAGCCTGTAACAAAGGGTACATAACGCAGAGGAAAAAATCTGACAGCCTAAATCTAAAATTCTCCCTACTCTCCATCCAACTATCTTTTCCTTGAGAACATTGTTCTGATAATAGCCAAGATGCAGTGTTCTCATTAATGCCCTTCCTCCCACAATGTACCTCAGTCCTTTTAGTGTGGAGTCAGTCTCTGTTAAATCCTAAGGAGAGTTTTCATGGCCTACTCTAATGAGCACAAAGGAGCTTGCATTGGGTGGTTAATAGCAGGTAAAGAGAGGACACACAACCTTGTGTGCGTGTGTGTTTAAAGCAGCTCTGGTATAGCTAGACTACCTGGCTGTGTTTGTCATAATGGCCTTTTCTAACTGTGAAAGAGAGTGTAAAATAAAGAAAGTAAGTGGTGTGGTGGTGCATCAGGTAGTATTCCTGCCTTAAACTGATTCACTCTGCCTTAAGACACAGAACTGAAGACGCAGCCTCAGCCAGGATATGGCGCTGTTGGAGGAGAGAGGATTAAGGGCCTTGCTCAAGGGCTCAACTGTGGCAGCTTGGTGGTGCTGGGTTTTGAACTGATAAGTAACCCAGTAACCCACAGCCTTAACCGTTTGAGCCACCACTACCGTTAAGCACTGACACTAATCACTGAGCACCAACATGATTGATTATCTCATGACCAATTCTAAATAACTTGTTTAGTGTTGACATAGAAAACTTGAGCAGTCACTCCCGGAGCACCGATACTATAAACTCTTAAACAAGGGGTGGAACGCACCCACTAAAATAACCAAATCCAACCCTACACACTACTGTAAACTACTATAAATAAGATGCTATAGATGGAAAGTTGGAAAGTTCATACTCATGTTTATAGCTTTATCCAACTCAGGAAACACACAGGTATCTACAGTGCCTGGGCAAAAAAGTGTCGCCATTTCTGAAGGGTCAAATCGTTGGGTTGCACCAAGTAAAGAAAACAACTAAGAATGACTTGATCTGGGTTAAGAACTCTTTAGCACATGTGATGAACCATCAAACTTTGTGGAAGAAAAATCATGAATGGAGATCACTTAGTGAAGTTGCACAGTAAAATAAATTAACAGTAAAAACCATCCATATATATTATACAGTATAGGGAAAATAAGGGCAGTTCCATACGCAAAAAAGTGTGATGAGAACTCTCAGGATTGGGACTAAACAATCGTCACTTGTTAGTGAGACTAATCAGAAAAAAAAATCTTAAATTTGCTAGGGAGCATAAGATTGGACTTAAAACGTCATGCGGTCTGATGAGTCAAAATTGGTTCCATGAACATGTGACCATCAGAACTGGAACATGGAGCAATAGAAGAAGGTTGCCTGGTCTAATGAATCAGGTTTTCTTTTCCATCATATGGATATCCAGGTGCATGGCTTTGCTTACATGGGGAACAGATGGCGCCAGGATACAGTAATGGAAGAAGGCAAGCTTGTGGAGATAGTGTGATGCTCTGGGAATCTCTAGTACTGCTGAGCCTAAACATTGTTGCAGACTAAGTACTGTACCTCCCTTCATGGCAACAATCTTAACTATATATTTACTAATATTCGCTTCTTCTTTCAACAGGATAATGTATTCTGCCACACTCACACAAAAACTGACCAAGAGGAACAGTACACAGAGCTCAATGTTTTGACCATAGACTGCATGCCTTCAAGGGTGGGAAGTGTTTTGCCACCATACAGGGGACATACACACTATTAGGCTGTTACGGTGATACTGAGTAAAGGTACAGTACAAAACATGTATCCTGGATGATATCACCCAGTAGCAAGGAAACATACGGTTTAATTGTACAATTTAGTTTGTGTATTAGCACCAATGCCTACGCTTGTTGTAATATTTGGATCTACTGTATGTTGAATTCTGGATCTACAGTAAGTGGCGTAGCCATTTCTTCATGTACATAGAAAACTATGTAGTTGTTGATGTGGATCTGGATCTCCTGATAAATACCATAAATCTAAAAGCAAACAATGCTGTTTGTGCTGTTTTTGTCATTTCAGATTGAATGCTCCAGTATATCAGAGTACTCCGAGAAAATCATCAAAGCCAATCACCTGGACAGTGGTAGGGGCTCAGCATCAGCTGACTGTACATACTGTATACATATCTACATATGTATATATACATACTTGTGTATATGTATATAAATGGATGGGGACGAGTTTTTGAATTGTGACATGTAGATGGCAATATTGAATGACAAGACTAATAAAACAAACAGACAAATTAAAACAAATAGAAATAGCCAATTATATGATTTATATATGATATTTTTTGTCTTGTGAAATGTGAAATCTAGATTAGAATGCAAATTACATTAAACCTACAGTATTGCAAGCCTTTAAACATCCATGGCATGCACTGTTCATCTCTGTGCATATACATGAAATAAGACATTAATGTGCTGTTATAGAAATAAATAGCTCTTTACCAATTTCAGGTTTTGGAGCAGGCAAGGCTGCAGTGTGACAGGACAGCTAGTGAAGGGTATAGGATGTTTCAGGTTTCCTACCAAGTCTTCTCTTACCAAAAACAAATTCAATAACTCCCTAAGGAAGCAGACCGAAAGCTTGGCTGGAAAAAATGCCAGATTTGGAATGCCCTGCTTCCCCGCCAAAAACTCTCACACTCATGCTCTCACACACACACACACACACACACACACACACACACACACACACACACACACACACACACGCGCATACGCACACACACACGCATGCACACACACACACACACACACACACACACACACACACACACACACACACACACACACGCACGCATGCGCACACACACACACACACATTTGTCCTACCATCCTTGTGAGGACCTTAAATACGCAATTATTAATGCATATATCCAGATTTAGATCTAACCCCATCCTTCACTTTATCATCCCAAAAGAGACATTTTGACAAACAAACAAACAGAAATAAGCACTTTTCTAAATGGGGACCAGGCATTTGGTCCACAACAAGATAGAAAAACATGCCCCCACACACTCAAGCTGTTCTGCAAAAATTCGATCATCTGTTTGTTGAGACACAGACTGGAGAGTCATATTTGGCCAGGTTTTTCCATGTGGGTTTCTACATATCGTTTTATATTGCAGTTATCACCATCTTTAAAGGAAAAGTAGAGGAGACAGAGCTGCCAGTGGACCAGGTCGACATCATTATTTCAGAATGGATGGGCTACTGCCTTTTCTACGAGTCTATGCTCAATACTGTAATCTATGCCAGAGACAAGTGGCTGGTAGGTCTGTCTGTCTGTCTTGGGTGTTGTTTGTTTGTGTGTGTGTGTACGTGGATGTACAGTATGTGTGAGCCTTGACAGTAAGCCCATGTGCTGTCTTGACAGAAACCTGGTGGCCTGATGTTCCCAGACCGAGCTGCACTCTATGTCGTGGCCATCGAGGACAGGCAGTACAAGGACTTCAAGATTCACTGTGAGTGCAGACAGTAGTGTATGCACTAAGACTCAGAGTACAGGCGTGTGTGTGTGTGTGTGTGTGTGTGCAACAGATCTGACACAAGTTTATTTCACAGTCACACCGCTGCAGGCCATGTGATAATAACTAATGCAGTAAAATCAACACACATTATATTTGACTGAGATTGCTCTATAAAGCTGAAGCTCTGGGCAAGCTTGTTCACTTCTCTTCAATATTCAGACTCGCACTCATCCGTAGCCCATAATAGAATCTGAGTTCTAGCCGTGTGTATTAGCCTTATGGCAAGGAGGGGAAAAAATGAAGCTTGTGCTTGAGCTGCCTCATCACTGGGGAATTCCATCCTGGTAATATACTGAGCTAGAATGCACAGGCATTTAAAGTTCTGCTGAACTTCATGTTGGTTTTTGAGATCATTTTTGTCAGCAGATTGGTAAGTTTGAAAATGCTCATTTTCAACCATTTGTTTTCCGCTTTGCTAGTAAAACTTGACAGGCATGGCATCATGTTGTCATTAGATATAAATGTATATTAAGTGTTCACTGAAGATGTATCTTTGAGTGCATACAGTATATAGAAATATGTATACAGCATTGAGTCTGTATATGGAAATGAGAGTAGCGTTGTAGGAATGTCTCTTAAAAGTGTTGAAGAAAATCTTCGTGTCACTGAGTCTATTTGAAATGTTTGACAGCAAAATAAGATTGTTGCAGTTTTGAGAAGTTTTTAAAACTCAAAATATTTGTCTAGGTTATATCAGTGTGATTTTGCAAAAAGCTATAACTCCCACAATTTTGCCCCAAACAGTAAATCAGCATACAGTTGGGTTTGTGGTAGTTTAAGCCTGCAAAAGGCAGCACGGTGACGTAGTTGTTAGCACTGTCACCTTGCACCTCCAGGGTCCAGGTTCGATTCCCATGTCGGGTCTGTGTTCATGGAGTTTTCACATTCTCCCCATGCTTGGTGGGTTTCCTCCCACAGTCCAAGGACATGCAGATTGGTGTTTCCAGATGGTCCGCTGGAGAAGGAAATGGCAACCCACTCCAGTATCCATGCCAAAAAAAAACATTATCTGGGAAGGCCTGGCATGCTATGGTCCATGAGGTCACGAAGATTTGGATACCAATAATATTTTCATTAAGTTTTAATTAAAAATAAATTATTTTGCAGTGAGGTAAACAGAAAGCAGCTAATTAGACCAAGGACAAAAAGGGATTTTCTTAGGATTGTGTTTTCACACAAATCTTTTTCAATTAGAAAGATTGTTGAATATTATCGAATGAGAAACAATACCAAAACCTCAGTTTTCAACCTCATCAGCCTCCCGTAATAGTACAGATATGCACTGTATGGCATCAGTTCATTCGTTCTTTTACGGTATTAGTGTCTATGAGAGTCATGTGAGAAAAGAATGAACGATTCGGACCAGAAGACTCATGAGAAGAACCGCTCAATTCTGTTTCCTGTGTAATGCACTGCACATTGGTTATGGGAGTCACATGACAAAAGAACGACCGATTCGGATCAAGACTCCAGAGGTAACTACCCATTTCTGTGTCCTGTACATAACCTACGGAGGATTTTCGATGCTTTGTGCATTCACGGCCAGTAGAAAATGAACAAATCACTCTGAGACGACGCGTTCTTCTGAGACTCGTTAAAGACTTGTTCAAAGAGAAAGAATCGTTCATGAACGACCCATCACTACTATGAAATGTCACCCTTCCTTGTCGTGGTTTGCCTAAACTAATTGAAGTTCAACGCGGAGGAGAATATGTAGCATTATTCAAATTCAAAGTTTTGCTGTGTGCCGGAAAATAATTTGCCAGAGTGAGTAAAGGCATTCATATGCATTTGAACAGACCTTGTTAGAGATCTAGCTAGACATACATTAATTATAAGTAATGTTTATTAATGTTCATAATATGCATTGTCCTTGCTAGCCGCATAGCCTACTGTAAATACAATAAGGTCAATCCATTTTGGACCAAAGATTTTTGTCTTTTTGGCATTTGGATTCCGGACACATTTTATCTGCTTGGTTAGTCATGGAGTAATGAGGGAACAGGCCACAACTGGCCATGCACCTGTTTGTCAGCCATGTGTTCCTTTATTTATGAGCCCCACAAAGTAGGTATATGTGTATAAACATGGCAATAATTCCTGAATTGTTAATGCCACATTTTTGTCAAACCCCTTTGATTAAAGCTGAAAGTCTTGACTTTGGTTAAATCTTGACTCCTTCATTTCAAACAGTGGTGGTGTTCACATGCGAAATCTTTGTTCTAAAATTTATGGACCTGGTGGTATATGTAGCAGTTTTTTAAAACACTGTCTTGGCTGTCCTCATAAATGTCTGTCAGTCTAACATAAGCATAATCATTTCAGTTTGCTCCGTTCAGCCTAATCAATTCAGATACCAGCTGTCAAAATGTCCCAGATGCTCATACAACTTATGCAATCATAATCGAAACAGACAAGAGCTCTTAGACTGCCTGTACTTGTAAAAATGTGTTTTTCCAAGCTGTCAAACATGTGTTCTTATCCTTACCACTAAATGTGTATCACCTTCTATTGAGTGTCGGCACCTCTGTACCTTTTTACACGATCTAGGAATAGGATATAGGGGATAGGGTATGTTCATGTGCCATCTGGTGACAGATAGTCCCCAACCTGGAGACATATCTGTTGTTTTTGTGGCAGTTACTTACAGGGTCGGGTTGCCAGCTTGGGTAAGGCACCATGTCCAACAGTGGCAGCCTGGCTCGAACCGGGGATCTTCTGATCAGTAGTTCAAGACCTTAACCACCAAGCTACCCCTTCCCCTTTTATGTTATCTAAGGCTTGACATTTTTTCCTTTGAAGCCACCACATCAAGCAATGCACTCAATCAACACAGAGAAATGTTATGGTCTTCAAAACCAATTTAGTATGATATGAGGTCAGAACATCTCTAATAGGAGCCAGAAAGAAAATGAAGAAGAATGACACAAAAGGATATTTTTAACCTAACCTCAGACACTGTGGGGGTTAAGAAAAGGTTAAAACTGAAATGTGATTCTGATGAGGATTATAGTAATATCTTGCGAGGAGATTAATTTTAGATGAGTTTCTGTAATTGATAACAACTGAACCATTAAACTGAGAATTGGCAGGAAACTGTGTCCTAATACCATGTTTAATACCACGTGTGTTTGTGTACAGGGTGGGAGAATGTCTACGGCTTTGACATGACCTGCATCAGAAATGTAGCGATGAAAGAACCACTGGTTGATATGGTGGACCCAAAGCAAGTGGTGACCAATGCGTGTCTCATCAAAGTAAGCAAATCTCCACTTTTTTCTCCTCATGCACTTTTGTACAGGTTTTACGTGCACAGATGGTCGCGCTCTAGTCAGCTCATGAAGACACTTCTATTTTGATCGTGGATGAGTGTTTTGGGTTTGCAGTTAGTAAAATGTTTGGTTTGTGATAACTGACCGTGAAAAAGATCCGCTTCAGACTTTTGGCTGATCGTTAGTTCACTAATGAGGCATGGCTGTTGCCTAATGATTCATAGAAATAAAACCTCATTTCACAGTGGAGGGCTGGATAATGGACTGAAAGAGATGATGATCAGGTTCATTTGGATGCATGAAGTCTCACAAGGATTTGGGAGTCATGTTACATATTCAGCAATTCCTTATACAAGCTATATGAACACTACAAAGATAAGGCGTATGTATACTGTATGAATCGAATGCTTAGTTTTTACACCTTTTCAGAGACTATATTTAGCCAAAGACATCCTTCTTTCTGATCTGGATGAATTCCTTCCTCTATAAGCGGTGTTTGTATTAGCGTGTGTAATTCAAGTTATGAGTGATGTTTGTCTGATAAACACTCTGTGCTCAGCTCCTCGGAGAGGAACACTGCAGAGAGATGAGTGTTGGTCTTTATGCATCTCTCTCACGATGAGTTTTGATGTTTGATTCATCCCAAACAATTGCACCTAATGCTTACTAAGAGCCGAACGAGAGCACGTTAACATGATTACCAGAACTGTCTTCAGCCTGCTGCTATTATACAAAAGCTTCATAATAAACTAAATGCCAGTGATGCTGTGTACCTCTACAGTGGGAAAAATATAACAGTGGGAGTAAAGCTGATTCGCTTATTTCACCAAGTGTTTGTATTGTTTTAGCAAGGCATATGCATTTTCCATTTATTTATCGACCTTATGACATGTATATAATGTGTGATATATATATATTTGGGTTTTTAAAGCAACTTTCAATGTAAATATAAATGAAAGAAAAAACAAATTGTTGCCAAATTGTTGTTGTATACAAACAGTAAAACGGTCATTGATGTGTTCTAGTATGGTCTTATTAGAAAAGCATCAACTTTGGGATGGTAACAGGAACTAACTTCACACTGAGCCACATCACATAACCCTGTAATCGATTATTTCCCTATATACCCTGTCTGGTTATTCCTTATTTAATGTCAGCGGTAGCATTGATAAAACACTGACAATTCTAAAAGGTTAAATTGTCCTATTTTGTTTTACTGTATTTACAATCGCTCATTAAGCTTATAATTACATTTAAAATGGAAAAGTCTGATAAAATAGTTAATTTGCAGTTTCGTCCAAGTGAATGAAGCTGTATTGTGTTAATAAAAGAGAGAATGACACTGATACTGTCATTATATTTCTTCCAGTGTTGGTCATATAAAAATCTAAATAAAATACAAATGTGTTGTGCTTTTATATATCAGTGATGAAGTGGTGTAATTGGTTAGTGTTTTGTACCTCTTAAATTACAGAAATTATTAAAGTACATTATTTACTAGGGAAAGGTACTGTACATCATCCTTTCCATCTGCTTGTTATTTACAGGTACATTTATAGGTGAGGGCTTGTCCATGGAACAAGTCTTTATAAAAGTTATAAAAGACCACCAAACACCTTCTGACCAATCAGAATCAAGATGACAATATCACTATATAAATAAGGATATTTCCTAATCAATGGCTTTCCAAATCCACATCTGCTGCTTTTGAGAACATCTTGCAACTATAAGAAATATTTCCTTTGATGATTGTTTATCACCAGATCTGGAAAGCAGAATAATTTGGATATTCTCATTAGTAATTAAGCTATATGTTTAACAAGACCTACTGTGTCTTCCTTAGGAGGTGGACATCTACACGGTGCAACCAGAGGACCTGTCCTTCACTTCAGCCATTTGCCTGCAGATCCAGAGGAACGATTACATCCACGCTCTCGTCACCTACTTCAGCATCGAGTTCACCAAGTGTCACAAGAAGACTGGATTCTCTACAGGTGGGGATCCGGTACATCTCCTGCTTCACTTTGCACCACATTTACATTGATTTTTCATAACTTTTTTCTATTAAGTTTTTTTTTTTTAATTGAAAAAGAGAATACATCTTTAAAAGTAATAATAATAATAATAATAATAATAATACAATAAAGGGAACTACATTGAAATGCAATATTTCTTTCAAGAGAACTAATTTAAACATGAATGCACGAAAGTAACATGAAATTATCTTCTTTTTTTTCTATGAATAGTGACTGCCCTCTTGTGGTCATACCATGCCAGAGAATATTGAGAAACTTTTTTAACCTTTTCAAGATCTCATTTGACTGTTGATTAAATCTTCCAAGGTTTCAGGGCCTCTGGCATGAGATGCTGTAGCTGAGAGATGATTTATTAATTTATTTTGGGTAGTGAACGATCCTCAGCATGGTAGTAACAGTGTCATGGTTCTGATAGAATTGGTTCAAATTCTTAGACACACGTACTACACCGTCTCGACCTTCTAATTATAGAGTTTGTGATTAATCTTCTAATGTGTACTGTACAGTTCATGTTACTCATCAACATTTCATCAGTGTCAACTTCTGACCACTGGACTGCTGTGGCTTGGTTGGTTGACTGTTTCAATCAACGAAACAGCATGTTGTACAGTATAAACAAAGGATAAGAGAGGGTTTCCCGCTCACTTTGAAACTGAGCCAAACTTAATCAAACCTAATGCTGGCACTTCATAAAGGTGTATGTTTACAGTCATGGAATTCATGGGTTAGAACAGCATGGCGTTTTGTTATGAGGGATAAAATAGACCACAGGATACACTTGTCACAAAATCACATGAGTGTCAGTGCAATGCTGAGAATGATGCACAACCCAAATGAAATCTAGTCAGCAGTGGTCCAACAAACCACAAACTTGATAAAAGAAAAAAAAAAAAAGAAGAAAACTTCTTTTGGTTATGCTAAAATAAAAATGGAATGGAATCTTTACCAGGATAGGATATGTATTATATATTTATATAAAATATTTTTTTTATTTGAAAGGATTAATGAAATGATGGACAGGAATGAAACTTAAATCCTGTATATACTCTTAATTTCACCCATGTAAAACTAATCTGGCCTGAATGGGACTTCAGACTCGGGCATACTTTTTACTGTGAAATTTTAATACTTTTGATTAACCCCTGTGTGTTTAAATCATCACATAAGTTTGGTTTCAACATGCATTCGAAATGAAAATGGTTACATAAAGAGCTTGAAGCAAAATCAGGAGCAATAACAAATAGAGAGTAGCTGAAACTTTCAAGAGATTCGCAGCGTATTTATCAGACAGACATAATTGCATATATGGTTCCATCTAGTATTTTTCATATTTGGTTTAAAAGCACATACCGTAGCTTGATGTACTATAAAGGATGCACTTACCCTCTCTCAGGATATCTGGTATGAGATAAACAGAACCCTGTAAAGAGCTTAGATCTGAGAGCATATTATAGTTCTCATGACCTTTGCAGCATTATCAATCAGAATGCCAGTATCATGGTGCTATTTTATGTGTAGAGTTACTTAAAATTCTCCGACTGCATCAAACAGATTTAAGAGCTTACTATCAAATTTATACATTCATAGAGATATTTTGTTTTTTTAGCACCAGATTCTCCTTACACTCATTGGAAACAGACTGTTTTTTACCTTGAGGAGTATCTGACTGTGAAGAAAGGAGAAGAGATTGTAGGTACCATCACTATGAAGCCCAATGAAAATAACGCAGTGAGTATGAAGAACAGTGTTAAAGGTCTTAAGTCTTTACCACCATCGCAGGAAATACCCAGGATTCCAGGACTATATTATATATATAGCTATATATTCTCACTTTCTTTTTTCCTACAGCGTGATTTGGACTTCACGTTTGAGCTGGATTTTAAGGGTCAACTATGTGAAGCTGACATCTCCCAAGACTACAAGATGCGTTAAGCACCCAGCCGGGGGCAAGAAAGTGCCTGAGTACCACCACGGAGACCGAGGAAGTGGCACTTCCCCACCCGCAGAGCCAGAAACCGGCACAGAGGCTGAGTGATTAATGATCCAGGGCACGACTCTGCTCATCTTTGAGAGATGCGCTAATATTTCTGGAGCTGAGTGCCTCTCTGAGCAATAGCAGCCTTGTCATGGCCAATAACAGCGTGCACTAGTCCAACATTTCTATGACTGTTCACAAGGCAATGTTGAATGTACTGCTTATGAAGCTCAAGAATGTTACTATCCTCATGAATGTGAAGAGTCAGTTTACAGTTTCTTTTTTTGGGGGGAGAAAAAAAAAAAAAAAAAAAGTCAGTGGGTCGTTAACGTGTGGTTCTCGTGAAAGTCTCAAGACAAAGAAGTTCGCTTGTTTTAGCTGTAATTTAGTTTGTGGTGTAAAACGAAGACATAGGACATTTTACTCTAAGCACTAACCTACTGCACTACAATAGAGTATTTTAGATGTGCAGTCCAGTGGCACATACTAATGCTGTGCTCTCTAAAGGTTTAAGGATTTATTTTTTATAGTATTGTTCAAAAAGCTCACTAGCCGTTTAAAAATATTGAGGTGTCTTAGAAATAATAATAGGATGTTTATTAGGACTTTTATTTCTGAGGTAGTAAGTGTAAGGGCATCTTGTTTCTTCTGTGTCAGTATTTACGTTTAAGATTTTTAAATGTCCGACTACATCTAGCAACAAATCAGGGAAAGAAAAAATTTACAGAGAAATAAGAATATAACTGTACCAGAATGGGACCATTCAGAAATCTTTACAGCAGGATGCATGTGCGTGCGTGCGTGTGTGTGTTCACCTGTGCTCTTACTGAACTCATCACCGAGGTACCTCATGACCTCCTGTCTTGCTTCAATCCAAAGATATTCTGTTTAAAATAACATGGTAATTAACAGACAGACATTGATTATATATTTACTTTATAATCCATGTTGTTTTTTTCCCCTTTGAATTATGTTTGAAAAAGAGTTGCAGATGTAAGAAAGCATTTAATCACTGAAAAATGGAATCTAGAAATCAGTTATCTACTGTATACAGTATATAGAAACTATAGAAATTGTGCTAATCACGTAATGACCACTAGAGGGCAGAAAAAGCACAGTGTATGAATAGAGTGGTTTAACAATAAAGTGACATTTAGGTTATATTCTCTAGATGGCAGCTTGTCTGAAGAGAATTTTGTTTTCATATACAATTGCTATGTTATGAACTTTGATTTATGCATTTTGTTGATGTCGCAAGCTAAAATGAAACAAAGGCAGCACATTTACATCAATGAGATCCATCAATCAGTCATAGCTGAGGTTTTGTTTGTTTTTCAGCTACTTTGCTTTAAAACAGAATTCTAGCTGAGGCATGTTTTGGAGGCACATGATCAACACTATTTTTGTCCATCTTTAGTTGCAGGAAGAACAGACTCTAATGTATCAACATGTGATGCATAAAAACAGAACAATGTAAATAAATTTTATTTTTATTTCAATTACTTCAAAATAATTATACAATAAAGTTATATTACCACAGTGTTACCCTTCATGGCCCATCTCACAACAGCTTATCAAATAATTAATAACAATAATAAAAAAAGTCCTTCATGGTTTTAGAGCAGGAAAAATACTCTCTCTCTCGGTGTATCTATATAGTACTTTTCAGGAAAAGTGCAGGTCCACTGTGGGAACATACACATTCATACACACAGGAAATGTGTGGTTAGCATGATGTTCACTATTCAGACAGGACAGAAATGATAAAACCAACCACATGTTCAAAAACAATTTAAGTTCCCAATCACAATTTATGGTCTCAGACTTACTTGATAAACAAAATCAAGGCCATCTCGAACCTCACAGTAGTGCTAGGTTCTTCAATATTTATCCTTGACAGATACAGAAGCCAAAAAAAATTATACATAATATAAAATGGTTGCACCACAGGGAGAACATGAATAGCTCAAAGCTTTCATTTGGCTGTAAATTCAACACTGATTGCATTAAATGTCTACGAAATTGTTGTGTCAAAGATAGAACATAAACAGCTTCGAGCCTCCATTGAGATTTGCCAGTGGTGTCGACACTGATTGCACCAAATTGCTTGTGCAAATTTAGTAGATTTAGGCAGTGTATCAAAGAAAAATATGTCAACTAACACAAAATCATGCAGGCACAAACCGTGCTTTCCAGCACGAGGATTTTGAATTCACACAGTGGGCAGCTGACCTATACATTGTTCTTTGCAATTCATTGGAAATGTCTAAAATAAAAAAAGGTTTTGACAGAACAAAAATAAACTACAGGGTATCCCCAAAGTCTCTGTAAATAGGGTAAAATTAACACTCTTTCGCAGAAAGTACCCTTATTTGCAAAACATTTCTCTAAATGATGGCTATTTCTATTCCAGAACAGGTGACTTTCATATCTTAAAATACTGTAACAACTGACTGTTGGTGTTATTTCATTACCTAATGTCATACAGTACGTGTTACTTCAGAACTTTTTTAAAATCTCCTGTATTGTTCTCGAATGTAAAAATAAATCACTAAACAAACAAAAAAAAACAACAACGATTAATTAAAAGGTGTTGACTGGTATTATATATATATGTTACTTTCCCTTATATTTGGAAACTTTTGGGAAAACCTGCAGAATTATGCACTTATAGCTGATGAAGTTTTCTTTCCCTCACACATGACATGAAAGCAAGTCATTTCATGTTTCATTGTGAAATAAGCACCAATTTGGCACTTTAAATTGAGACATGTAAACGCTTGTACTGTAAACAACAAAAAGTATGAGACTACTATGAGATTTCCTACATCTGTGTGTTTCACTAGTTATTATATGCTGGTGTAAATATCATGACAAGGCTTATTCTTGCTTTTGGTATAAAGAGCCTTTTTTATACAGTATGTACAGTTGATTAAAAAAAAAAAAAAAACTATAGTGCAAATCATCACCCTCATCATAACACTGCTCATTTACTGTGGTGTCAAGAAGAACAATCACATGTGTGTCTAAAAGTGTTTTATGATGTTAAAACCCAGGTGTAGAGGGTGTAGAACGGTGTAAAACATACTGTTCCGTTAAAACCAGGGACATGGAAGGGAACAAGCTGCCACTCAGGCACTGCAGGTGGTGTGTGTGCGCCCGCGTGTGCGTGTGTGTGTCAGGATCTTTCTGCTAGCAGCAGGACTTCTTCTTTGAAGAGCCATCAGCCAGAGAAATAGTTTTCTCTTTCTCCCTGTCCTCTTGCTCTTTTAGAATCCTACAAGAAAATTGTTTGTTACACAGCCCTGCACAACCAAGGAAGTAGTAGTTGAGTAGTTTATCAAGTTTCAATTATATCACTCAAATAGGTTGTATGAGGATAAAAACCCCTTTAAGCTTTATGCCAACATACCTTGCCAAGTGCACCATGGAGTCGGTCACATTGTGGCCAGATAAAGCACTGCACTCGAAGAAAATCAGCTGTGACTCCTGCAATACAGCACAGCGATTGAGCTGCTTAAAAACGCGCACTACACATGATTGTCATCCCATCCATTTCCTCCTATCAGCGAGGATTTATATTAAAAAAAATTATTCAAGTGCTTTTATGAGATCAAATGGACTCAAAAGCACTCAAAACATCACAGGAAGCGCAGTCTGGAGAGTGGAGAGGGGAAAGGACAAAAGCAGATGAAACACTAATTAAAGAAATAAAATTATTTATGACTCAATCCCTAATAAATCCTGCGCCCTCTCTTTCAACTAGAGTACTTAAGTTCTTTTCACAATAGGTGGCTGTTGTATAGAAAAACATGCTGCCTGGTACTTTTTACAGCTCAGCTTTCTATTCAGAATAGCCATATCATTATGTATAATAAATAGTGAATGTACGATGGTATGAAGAAGTGGTCAGATTTGTGACATCTCAGATTCTACCAGAGCACTATTATTACGTGGTTGTTTTCACAATTAAGTCCAAGACAAAATGTGTGTAAATACAATGCTTGCCCAAAAAAAAAAAAAAAAAAAAAAAGTCACACACTAAAATTTCATTCAATCACCTTTACAGTAGTTTTGACTCCAGCGTATAACATGGTGGCCAGTTCATATGTGAAAATGATTCCTCATGCCCCCAGAACCACTCTTTCACAATACGAGTCCTGGAATATGGCTGTGCGATCAGGGAACCAATAAATAAATAAATAAATAAATAAATAAATATATATATATATATATATATATATATATATATATTCAGTACATTCAGGTCGTCAGCTGACTTCATTTTTATTTGCCACATAAGGTTGCTGAGCCTAGACCTGACCAAGTGAAGCAACCCCTGATCATACCAGTGCAAGCACTTCCATTTCTTACCCCGATGCGCTCATCGCTCTGGAAAGGTGTCAGTCTAAACACATCAGACCACATCCTTTTCTCTGAATAATCTCACTAACCATTCTCATTACACTGTGTGCATATACAGTAGATATGCTCTTACTTTCAATATTAAACATGGCTATAGTTTGAATACAGTAAAGTGATGGTTGAATTATATCCTCTAGATGGCATTTAATTTGGCAATGTTGCAAGCTAAATAAAAAAAAAAAGGCAGCACATTCATATCAACGAGATCCATCATAACTTTCAGAGAGTTTGTTTGTTGTTCACTATAAAATAGAAATGTAGCTGATGGATGTTTGGAGGGACATGATAAACACCATTTTTGTTCACGTTCAGTTAGAGGAACTTCTGACAGGAAGTACGGAACATGTCATTTCAACATGTATTCATTAACAATAAATAGAGAATAAAAACCCCAATGTGAATAAATTGTATTTTTATATCAATAGCTTTAAAATAATTATACAATAAAGTTCTACAACCACGGTGTTACCTTTCATGGCCCACTCACAACAGAGTATCAAATAATTAATAACAGTCCTTCATGTGGACTCCTTAGTTAAGAAGGAAAAACAATCATATACTGTACAGTATATGGTACATTACAGGTCCACTGTGGAAACATACACTTGATCTGTTAGCATGATCCTCATTATTCAGGCAGGATAGTGAAAACCATGCTTCAGTTTGCTGATATACTCTTACTTTTAATATTAAACAAAGATATGGATTTTACTGTTGATTTTTTTTTTAATCATGTAACTTCACGAAGTGAGCTCTATTTATTCTATTTTTTCTGACCACATTTCTTCTACAAAGTTGACGTTACAGTACTACGCTTTCTAGGTTTCAATAATGTGTTAATTAGCTGCAAATCTCATTATTTTCAGCTAATTAATTAACAGCTAATTAAATCTTCAGATTTTTTAAATCTTGTTGTCTGTGCTAACTGCAGCCCATTAATAAGAATAAGACCCTTCTGAAAGGCATCCTTTTTTGCCAGGCAGTGTATATAAATTTATAGCAATTTATTATGTGTTAAGTAACAGACGTTAGGTGTCAAAAACCTAATGTGAAATCACTCACCTTAGCCAATTTTTCTCCTACTCGGGACTGAATCTCTCTCTGGTCCTCCAGATCTGTCTTATTTCCCAGCAACATAATAGGAATGTTATCTCCTGCTCCTTCCTAAAGGGAATATGATAAAAATAGGAAATAAGTGAAGAGAAGTCGTCTGCTGATTGACAGTTTGATGCAACCACAATATGTACTGTATGTCACAATGAAATTCCTGTTTTGGGCTGTACAGGTCCTTCTCAAAAAATTTGCATATTGTGATAAAGTTCATTATTTTCTGCAATGTACTGATAAACATTAGACTTTCATATATTTTAGATTCATTACACACAAACTGAAGTAGTTCAAGCCTTTTATTGTTTTAATATTGATGATTGTGGCATACAGCTCATGAAAACCCAAAACCTCAAAAAAATTTGCATATTTAATCCGACCAATAAAAGAAAAGTGTTTTTAATACAAAAAAAAGTCAACCTTCAAATAATTATGTTCAGTTATGCACTCAATACTTGGTCGGGAATCCTTTTGCAGATTCTTGTGTCCCTCAACTTTCTCTTCACAATATCCCACAGATTCTCTATGGGGTTCAGGTCAGGAGAGTTGGCAGGCCAATTGAGCACAGTAATACCAATGGTCAGTAAACCATTTATCAGTGGTTTTGGCACTGTGAGCAGGTGCCAGGTCATGCTGAAAAATTAAATCTTCATCTCCATAAAGCTTTTCAGCAGATGGAAGCATGAAGTGCTCCAAAATCTCCTGATATCTAGCTGCATTGACCCTGCCCTTGATAAAACACAGTGGACCAACACCAGCAGTTGACATGGCACCCCAGACCATCACTGACTGTGGGTACTTGACACTGGACTCCAGGCATTTTGGCATTTCCCTCTCCCCAGTCTTCCTCCAGACTCTGGCACCTTGATTTCCGAATGACATGCAAAATTTGCAACCTGTAGCCCATTTCCTGCACACGCCTGTACACGGTTTCTACTCCAGACTCAGTCCACTGCTTCCGCAGGTCCCCCAAGGTCTGGAATCGGTCCTTCTCCACAATCTTCCTCAGGGCCCGGTCACCTCTTCTCGTTGTGCAGCGTTTTCTGCCACACTTTTTCCTTCCCACTGAGGTGCCTTGATACAGCACTCTGGGAACAGCCTATTCATTCAGAAATTTCTTTCTGTGTCTTACCCTCTTGCTTGAGGGTGTCAATGATGGCCTTCTGGACAGCAGTCAGGTCGGCAGTCTTGCCCATGATTGTGGTTTTGAGTAATGAATCAGGCTGGGAGTTTTTAAAATCCTCAGGAATCTTTTGCAGGTGTTTAGAGTTAATTAGTTGATTCAGATGATTAGGTTAATAGCTCGTTTAGAGAACCTTTTCATGATATGCGAATTTTTTGAGATAGGGATTTTGGGTTTTCATGAGCTGTATGCCACAATCATCAATAATAAAACAATAAAAGGCTTGAACTACTTCAGTTGTGTGTAATGAATCTAAAATATATTAAAGTCTAATGTTTATCAGTACATTACAGAAAATAATGAACTTTATCACAATATGCAAATTTTTTGAGAAGGACCTGTATAAAGACACACACACACACAAATAAAACTATGGAATACTATTCAATATATAAAAATGACAATGAATTAATTAACAGGATTATCCCCATATCTTTTTTTTTTTTTAATCCCTTATCTATTTGTCTGTTTTTGTCACAGAGGATGCATGTCTCTTAATCAGAGACCTTGCCTTTCTCAAAGATTTTCTGAATTCCTCACAGATAAAATTATAAATTACATGCACTTCCAATGAGCTGTAGGCACAGCACATAAAACCTGAGACATGTTATCCTTCAACCCATGGGCACATTTTCGTTCTAAACAGCACGATTAACTGATCGGAAAATATTTTATTAAAAAATAAAATATATTAAAAGTCGTGACCAGTTACAGTACTTGCTGCATTATTCAACAGTGGATTCTTCATTTCTGATTCATCATGCAAGACTAATTAATGTATCTTTTTTAAGCGTCACTTGGTTTTAAGTCACATTACATGACAGTTAGAGCACAAGTGAGCTTTGTTCCTTCACTCTGTACTGTCTATCCACTCATTTTTGTTTAGATCTTGGAAAATAACTTAATATCGCATGGTGCCTGTTGATTCTTGTTCGTACCTTTAGCATTGTTTTAAACTGTACAAAGAAATAAGAATCTATATTATCATGGTACCTTGGTGCCGAGTTGATTTGTGTTGTGATTCTGCTACAGTAGTGTCAAGATTTTATGAATATTTGATTCAATGTATGAATCGCTACCTGTAGGATCAAATTCAAATTTTATTTGTCACATACACAGTACGATATGCAGTGAAATGCTTATATAGAGCATTATATAATTATAGAAGGGATACGCAACATTATAACTCCTCAAATGCAAACGTGTACTGTATATAAAAAAAAAATAAATAAAAAAAAAAGATTTGTGAATAAGAGTTGCGATACATGAATTGCCACACAAAAGAATCAAGAAATATAACCAAAACTATTTTTGTTTCCCTATCTCGGGCTGAAGGCATTCAAAATATATAATAATCTCCTTTAAACAGTTAATAATGGTGCTTGTGAAGCAAAGCAAACACTACTATTGTTATCTTGCAAACTTCTTCCGTAAAAAAGTTCGGAGTGTAACTAGTCCTGCACCGTTTGTCGTAGACCCATGAGTGAGGTGTCAAATCGTGCGGCCTATTCAGGAATGGGGTGCTATGACTTTTCTAAGGGGTGGGCCCCAAAATCCCATTGAGGCCAACTTTGACAAGGAATATTGTAGAAACGTGAAACTAACCACATTTGAAGAGGTTTGCAACCTGTGTAAGAAGATACTGCGCAAGAGGGTATAAGTTTTACCCCCGGGGCAAGAGAGGTCCCCAAATTTTCCTCATTGACTTATAATGGGTATTTTTGGCGAATCAATAGTCCCGCACCGTTCGTTGTAGACCCATGAATGAGGTGTCAAACCGTGCGGCTTATTCTGGAATAGTTTTCTATTACTTCTGGTAGCGATTCGCCACATGGTTTTCCCAAAATTCCCAAAAAAAAGAATAGCACACTTATTATTCTTCGACTAAAAGGTTTGGACCCTTCCTCGCCGACAGCTTTGAGACGACACCCACGTATGTTACACCGTTGTGTCCGGCTCGATCGGGACTGCATTACAACTTCGGCTCCCAAAGTGATCTGACGTATGGTTTTACCGCAATTCCCAAAAAACTTCCCCCCCCCTCCCATTTAAATTAATTTAAATGGGAAAGGGCTCGTAAAAAGGTGCCAAACCAGGCCAATTGAAAGGCCTACCGCTCGGCCATACTTACGTCGTAGAAACGTCATTCAAAATTTAAATGGGTCAGAAGACTTTTGCTTTTTATGCACCAGGTCCGTGTCTTATCTTTTACGGTTGTTTCATAAGAGCAGTTTAAGTTTTATGAAAATGTAGATTTTTCGCCGAATGTTCGTGCCACTGTCAAAATCGACATTGACGTTGGGTGTCTTTACACTTTCACAACATCATTATAGTACATTCTACAGGCATGAGGACTCAAAATATGGGGTCGGGAAGTTCCTGCCACTCACGGTGAAATAATTTTTGCGATCGGACCTACGGTTCTCCGTTGGGAAGCGTTTGTTCAAGAGCTTAATTCCTGTTTGCCGTTCACTGTGTCTGTCCCAGGGCAAGCACCACTCACATTTTCTTCAGGAAATGTACCTCTCTAGTTTTAAGTGTTATCTGCTACTCAAGATCTGTAAATCCTTAATAACATAACCATAACAGCTCTAATCCAAGGTGCTGTTTGTTAATTGGTGATTTCTGAGGCTGGTAACTCTAAATGAACTTCTCCTCTACAGCAGAGGTAAGTTTTGTTCTTGCTTTACTAAGATGGTCTTCATGAGAGCCAGTTTCATCATGGTGCTTGATGGGTTTTGCAAATGCACTTGACAATACTGTTCTTGCATGAACTATTCCAGAACAGGTGACTTCGGGTCTTAATTTTATTTTTATTTTAATGAATTACCTAATTCCCCATGTTATTTCATTGCTTTGTCAATAATCCAGTATTATTATTATTACAGTATTATAATCATTTAAATGGACTACGCCTGAAAGTCAAATTACGCATCTGCAAAACCAGACCATGGATATGCATACTGTAAATAATTGCATACAATTTGAACTTGGGCGTGTACCATCGTGGATTACCTGTACGCTGGCCAGCCATGATCTCACTGCTGTAAAAGTCTGCTCACAAGTGATGTCATACATGACCACTACACCGTCTGCCTTGCGGAAAAACTGCTTAGTGATGCTGCGATACCTGCCAAAGTGTTGGAAAGGAAATTAGTGTAAATGTAAATAAAAAAAATATGCAATTTAAAAGAATAAAAAGCATTATACAGAACCTCGGATTACGAGCATAATTCGTTCCGGAAGCGGGCTCGTATTCCAAAACACTCGTAAACCAAATTTAATTTCCCCATAGGAAATAATGGAAACTCAGATTATTCGTTCTACAGCCCAAAAAAATAAATACATAAAAATAATGAAAACAAAATATAAAGTAAAAATAAAACCCGACAGATAAATGTTTCCGATTGTGCACGCAGGCGCTGTGTGTGTATGTATGTATGTATGTATGTATGTATGTGTAATGTGCGTGCAAGAATCATTGCTATAAAGTTTTTACAAACAAACAAACAAACAACAAAAAAAATAAATAAAAATAATTAACCGGTGGTCCGTTCTTCGTACGTCGCTTGACACATCTGAGATGAATTGACACATCTAAGATGAGATAATCGTGCTAATTACGTTCCGTCTAAGTTGGTTCTTCCTTTTTTGATAATTAGTATAGCTGGATTGAGTTGTCTAGGATTATTGCGCGTTCTGCGTTGGTTTAAAAGGTAGACAGTAGAAACACTGATCACAAGCCCTTCGATTGATTGTCGAAATGGCAAAAGAGTGGCTAAATTTTTTTTGTAACACGTGTAACACGTGCGCTGAAATGCCCCCCTGCCATGGATAGCCCCCCCCCCCCCACATAATCGATATAAAATATAATATTAGAACATAAATTCATAATAAAATTCATTAATAAATACATATAATAAATATATACAATTCATTAATTCATTCATTAATAAATATATACAATAAAATAGAATAAGCAATAGGAAAATATATATGTTGTATATGAAAAAAATCGAAATATGAAAAATTTTTTTCAAATACATGTATACATTTATATTATTTATTTTATAATAAAAAAATTATAATATAAAAAATATTTATTTTTATTAGATATAAAATTTATTTGCATATTTATTCCCTACAAACCCCTGAAAAATAAATGTTACAGAATAAACATTATACAATGATACAAGATACAAGACCATTTGTATTAATGGTCTTGACGGCTGTCTCGTGCCTAGGGTTCATTATAATAGTAATATCATATTTGATAATAATAAACCTCAAAATTTATGTTCTAATATAATATTTGATAGCGATTATGTGTGTGTATATATATGCAAGATACTTTTCTTTTTCGCACGTGAGTCAGTCCGCGTCAGTCGTGCATCAGATGTGACCTCTCCATTTCAACTAATTTGACTTCTTCTTTGCCACATTAGCCTCCATGCTTATGCCAGTTAGCACGGCTAAACAGAAGCCAACCAAACTGAGATGTCGCTAATGTTCCGACTGACAGTGAACTTAAAGTCAGCGCTCCGCGGGTAGACAACTTCACCAAAATGAGGATGTTGTCACTAAGACCAACAAGAGCAGTTATGCTGATTTAAACGCAGTCTTGTAAAGTAAAACGTAGAGTTGACTAGCAGCATCTAGAAAACTTTTACGGAAAAGGTGTTCACAGCAAGGTGAAGAGCGTAAGAACTGAGGCTCAACTGTGGTGACGATGGTTTATAGGTGTAGGCAGGGCTACACCTACTGTACATCACCACAGGTTTGCCTGCCTTTACAGCGTGAATATAGGTGGCTTCAGCCAGGACACGAGAGGGCATGAGATCAATATACTGTATATGTGTTGTACCGTGTGAATTGACTGAAAGGGAACACACTCTCTGCCTTACACAGACACACACACTCAAACACTGCAAGCATTAAGACCCAGCAGGGGAGACGATAGGTCTCGGCTTTACAGCCCCCACTCCACTCAGGTTCCCAAACAAACACACAGAAACTCTGCTCTGTCGCGATTGTTTTCAAAGGTAAGGTGCTGGTTAATTTTTATTATTTTTTGTTGTTGTTGTACTTTACAGTGCGTGTGTGTGTGTGTATTCACCCAGCAGGGGAGACGATTACCTACAATTCCGCAGCGAAGAGAGAGAAAAACCATTGGCTCAGTTGTGATGACGTGACGCTCGGTGTCAAAAGACGAAGCATGCATTATACATGATACTCGGCGCTTGTAAACCAAGACAACACTTGTTTTTCCAAGTCAAAATTTATTAAAAATCTTTTCTCGTCTTGCGGAACACTTAAAAAGCGCGTTACTTGTAATACGAGGTTCCATTGTATATAGATAAAATGTACTGTTAGTTATCGAAGAAAAACGGCTAATCATTGATATGTAGAAGATTTGGCAAGGAGATATTTATGTAACGTTTATAGAGATCGAGTGAGAGAAAGAGCTGGGGCGGGGGGGCAATATGTAGCCATACATGATACCATGCACAAACGTGTCAAGGATGTTCAGCTAAAAAATTTACTATAAATGTATTTAATAATTTTTAAAAAATTGCTAATTGCCTGTATTTTCTGTCGGCATAGGCAAAAAAAAAATGCTTAAAATTTGTACAGTAGTGTACCTACCTTTCCTGCCCAGCTGTATCCCACATCTGCAGTGCTACCTGACTGTTGTCCACTTTAAGTGTTTTTACACTGTAGTCAATTCCTACAGTAGATGTAAATAGAGAAAAAGCAAATAAATTTTTCTGTGACGTGTTGCTTCAAATTATTGTCAACACCTCTGTTAAAATGTCCTTCTTTTCCTTTTGATCATCTTTAATCTTTGAACCTTTGTCTCCCTGTGGCTTCATAACAGATCAATGAGCATACTAAATGTGTAGCCTGAGAGTAAAGGGCAGAGATGATTGATCAGATGTTGGGACAGACAGTGATATTGATGTCCTGCAAGGGGAATGAGCATCCACATCCGACATTCAAATCCAACTTTTAAGCACAGTCAAATTCCTAAACGTGCGAGAAAGAACCTGTTCGGAGTTTATCTATAGAATGCTGAATGCACACAAGGTTTTTGAGAAAAGTATTACTTACCGACAGTTGCTGAGGTTCCTGGGTAGAAACCATCTTCACAGAAACGGCGGAGTACTGAGGTCTTGCCAACGCTGGAGTTTCCCACCATAAGAATCTTAAACAGACGGTCTGGTCCTGAGTTCGCTACCTCCTGCTGAGTAAGAAACAGCAGAACAGATCCACTAATCCAGTTCATACTGTACCACAGCACAGTTGAGTTCTCAAATCTGAGTGGACAGAAGGTGTTAATTAACTTTCTGGCTCTGAAAATAATGTAAGCATTCCAATAGTAACAACTTACTGTACAAACGGTCAAATTTAAGAGTTATGACAAGTTGATCTGTTGATATGCTCAAGTTTTCTTATCTACTCTCAGCACTTTGCTCACTTTTTGTCAGAGATATAGCTGTAACGTTTTACGTTTTCTGCCACAATGAAGAGCTTTCAGGTTTTTCTGGCAATAAAAACAAGCGAGGCAGGTGAGGAGGCTGTTTATACTGCTATAAATGAATATCATCAGGAATGAACGTTACACAACATTAACTGTATATAAACGAATACACAGTTATGAAAATTTATGATGTGACATTCTCTTTAATAAATACAAAATGGTTACCATTTGCCATATTGCTATGGTACATATGAATGTTAGCACTTCTGGATGTGCGTTATTTAAAAATAATACAGTGAGTCACATCGCTCCATTTTATTACTGATTACTTTCCTACATCAGTGTGCCCTGGTACTGTACGTTTTATTCCTTACTTAGCAACTAATATGAGAAGGTTTTGTAGTTATTGCACACTCACACACAATTTAGTTTAGAAAGATACATCATTCCCCTTATCCGTACACTATCTAGTGGCTTAAAAGTCCAAACCATTTCATCAATAAATATTTCGGACATTCTAGACTTGCTAAAAGAGCTTATTGTCCCCTGAACTAATACAGTACATAAAGAATACAGAAAAAAGAGACAGCTCCCACTGACATTTCCTGTTCCAAAAACAAACAATATGACTGGATGGCAGGAATGCATGAGAAACACTACACCTGTTGATCACTGGGCTGGGACAGTGGGTCACTGTGATCACTGAGGCAGCAGAATGTGCTGGCATCATGGCAAGTCATAGGTACAAAAATCTGAATATAATCAAGTTTAAGGCCTAAAACAGCCTACATGTTCAATGACATTTACTTACTGTACACGCCATCAATGAGGTGGAGCTGTCGCTGCTTTTTAAATTGAAATAATTATCACACAAGACAGGGGAGTAACATGAATGCCACATTGCTGAATTTCTTTTAAAAATTTGGGTTAATATGCAACTAAGTGCACATGTCGTCTCCATTTTTAAATCCAAAAGGTACTGTATAAATAAGTTAAAGTTATAAGTAACTATCGTTATCACAGTGACCTTCCAAGATCAGAAATGTAAAGAACAGGATAACAGTGCATGCTGTTATTGGAACACAATCGATGATGGTGGAACTTTGTGATGACTTTAATCTAATTCATTCACGGCATTCGGAGCAGTGGCCCTTATCCAGAGTGACTTAAATGTTTTATGTTATTATACATCTGAGCAGTTGAGGGTTACAGGCTTTGTGTAAGCGCCCAACAGTGGCAACCTGGTGGTGGTGGTGGTAGGGTTTGAACCTAGGCCCTCCCGATAAACAGACCAACACCTTAACCAATAAGCTAGCTTTCACTGACCTGATTTTGGAAGGTCAGTGTAAATAACAGCTGCTATTTAACTAGAACTGGAAAGTTGAAATGGCTTCTCACTGGTTGGACAGTCTCCTTGCCCACAGGTTGCCCCCGGGGTGAGTTGGGGGTCTGTGTGTGTCTGTTCTCTGGTGGAGGACCCTGTGAGATTGGTGTACTGGTAGAAGGAAGGATGGTGGTCATCTGTAGGTCGATGCCCTCTTCCAGGTCTTCGTCTTCCTCCTTCCAGTTCTTGAGCTCGGCTTGGTACTCCTTTTGCAGGAACTGGGGGAGATGGTCTTCCTCAATGGAGATGATCCTCTGTAGAGGGTGTGTAGGAGAACGCCATTGCTCTGCTTGACCCTCCTGCCCTGAAGCCAAACCCTGTCCCTTTACACATTTTGCACTCTTCCTCTTAGAATGTGGCAGAACGTCCTCGTCGTCATCACTGAACAGTAAAAGAGACAAGTAGGCAAAAGCGTCCAAAGAAACAACCCGTAATATACTGTTTTTTTATATTTAGATACAATTTTTTATACGTACATTTGTCTTTATTCACCTGAAATGCACTTAAAAATACCTCTTAAATGATTGTTTCCTTTCTGGGTATCCAGATGTCTGTGCCCTTGATGCCTTTACAGCCGGGATCTTTGGTTTCTGGGGGACCAAACATGATTACATAACCTTATTGCCTTAAAGACCTTTGCAAACTGCCAAGTCCAAATAAGATCTATAAACTCACTTGATAGGACACATCCTGCTCATCCCGTAAATGTTTGTTCATTTCCCTGAAAGAAAAAAAAAACATTTGATCTGCTATTTGATCTGTTCAGACAAAACAGGTTGTTGTTTACTGGATTTCTAGTCATATTCTTGCCTTAGTAAATCTAGTTGCTTAAGTAGACTTGCTCTCTCTCTTTGCAAACTCTCAGTAACTCTGTACATCTCCCTGAAAATAAGAAAACAACATAAAGCAACCGGGAGCAAGAAGACACATTCACATGGACGTGCTCATGTAATGTTGGTGTCCAACCTGTTGCTATGAGCAAATCCACTGTAAAGCACAGGAACGTAAACATGTTAAAAATCAAGGTGAGATATGTACAAAGTGTGTGTAAAGTGTGAGTGAGTTCTCACAGCTCTCGCTCCTCCTGTAGGCGAGAAGCTTTGTCCTGCAGCAGATTGAGCTGCTCCTGTGCGAAGCTCAGTTCCTGAGTGCTTTGCTCCAGCTCCTGAGACAGCTCCTCGTTATACTGCTTGAGTTTCACATTCTCTACTGCAGTCTCCCTCTGCTCGCTGTGGAGCTCACGACACTGCTGCTCTAACTGACACACACACACACACACAAACCTCATTAACCCAAAGATTAGAGAAATACAATGAATTGTAAAGCCTTAAAAATATTCAGAAATGCAGCTTTGAGAATTATTCATCAATTCCTAATAATCCTTCATGAATTTAAAAATAAATAAATAAAATAAATAAATAAATAAATAAAAGGACAGCACAATGACAATATTTTGTGTCAGATGAAAAAAACAGTGATCTCCTCCTGTAAATTCTAAGAAATATGAACTCTTTAACGCAACACATTTTAATCTGCTTCCTATTTGAGGTTTATGTATGCAAATTTCACTTTTCAGTACACGTTCTCAAAACAAAAGAACTGTATGTTAAATGCAAAACACTGATTTTTAAGCACATCAGTGCTGATTTGGAAGACTTGAAAATATAATGACATATACACTGGAACCTTGTATTATGAGCATAATTCGTTCCGGAAGCGGGTTCGTATTCCAAAACACTTCCAAATCGATTTTCCCATAAGAAATAATGGAAATTCTAATTATTCGTTCCACAGCCCCAAAAAATAAATACATAAAAATAATTAACGCAAAATATTAATTAAAAATAAAACAAATTAACCTGCAATTTTCCTTAAAAATATATATAAATAAAAATAAATCCCGACAGATAAGTGTTTGTTTGTGCGCTCAGGCGCTGTGAACTTTTTGTATGTGTGTGTGTGTGTGTGTGTGTGTGTGAGAATCTAAAGTAAGCTCCCCTCTCCCCCTTCTTGTCTTACACAGTTACCCTTCCTCCACTCTTTACACACGAAACACTGTTTTATCGGAAAAGAAATCTCTCTAATGACACTCGATTGAGCGACACACTAACAGAATCACTGCTGTAGAGTAAAAATAAAACAAATTAACCTGCACTTTACCTTTGAAAAAAATCGCGACAGAGCAGTGTTTCTGTGTAGAGCAGAGAGAAAGAGTGTGTGTGTGTGTGTGTGTGTGTGTGTGTGTGTGTGTGTGTGTGTGTGTGTCTGTGAATGCGAAAGTAGGAGGGGTCTGTGTGTGTGTGGCACAGTGTCCAATGATGCGCACAGACACAAAGAGCAGACTGATGCAGAGAGAGAAAATGGATCTTTAACCTCTCTAATGAGACTTGCTTTTGCTTTTACGTATGCGCTGTACACACAGACACAAAATAAAATATGTTTCTCACGCACGCACGCACACACGGTCACAGTGCTATAGTAAACAATACACACGTGCACGGATGTTGATTATACCAGTAAGAGACGCGCACTAAGACCAAGCAGGGAAGATGATTACCCACAATTCCACAGCACAAGAGAAAGAAAAACTGTTGGGTCAGTTGTGATCACGTGATGCTCGGCGTAAAAAACAAGAAGCGCATGCGTGATACATGATGCTCGGTACTTATAAACCAAGACTTGTTCGTTTTACCAAGTCAAAATTTATTACAAATCTTTGCTCGTCTTGCGGAACACTTGTACACCGCGTTACTCGCGATCCGAGGTTTCGCTGTACTGCTGTTTAGCTGAACTCACAATGCAGTTTATATTTATAAGAGCACCTGAACTACCAGTCCAAAATGCAGAAGGCAGTTTTATAGCAGGTATCAGATGTGTTTCCTTATATGTAACATTTGCGCTGGTTTTTCGCATGGTAATGACAAAGGGATGTAACAAGTACTATCCGCAACAGGATATGTACAGTATAATCTGTCAAATATGGGGAAGTAGAAAAGTTTCTGGAGACTGAAAGCAAATGAAAAATGTATTATTATTATTTATTCAACTCACTTATTCTCTATACTGCCTATCCTGTACAGGGTTGCAGGAAGCCCGAAGCATATCCTAGGGGACTCAGCATACTAGGAGGGGTACATCCTGGACAGTGTGCCAATCCAACACTACACACTCATATTTATCAATCCACACCGAGCTCCCTGACCTGCACTCAATCTACTGTACGGCAAGAGGTGCTGGACCAAGGCCAGGAAGATCACGAAGGACTTCAGGCACCCCAACAACAGACTCTGAAAGCGATTTCGCTCCCTGCAGGTCAACACAGAGACTGAGGAGGAGCTTCTTCCCGCAGGCGATAAGGTCTCTCAAGCAAAACATCACACAGGACAAAACATCCTTTTGCACACTGCACTTTATGGACATTTCTCACACCTTACAATTATCATCCATTTATGGACATTATACATTTGTACACTCATGCACATTTGCATTGACATTTATACTTCATGTTGCACACTTCTAGTCATTTCAATTCTGCATAGTTTCTGGACATTTATATCCATTTCATTCAGCATGTTTTCCATATTTTGCATATTTGTACAGTGTATATTTTGTACAACTAGGATTTTTTTTTTTTTCTTTATATCCCATATGAAATGTTGTCTTTAGATAGCTTTTATAATAATGAGGTGAAGCAACCAACAATCCATCGTAAACAAAACACTTGATGCACTTTACACTTAACTATAGAGATTGTATTTTTAAGTGCTGTCAGAAGAGAAATGTCCAGCACTAAAAGATCATGTGCAAGGACTTGTTTGATAAGAATGCAACAATGGTGCCAAGCACTGCACCATGCCAAAAATAGTCTGAAAAGCTGGATCATGCCATGAGCCATCTCAAAAGCCCTGATTAGAGACCATTCAGTATTTGTGCTCTGATAAACATAACATTGGTGGACTCCCTTTGTTGGCTTTGAACTTGCTTTTGTTTGCTTGAACAATAGAGAGGTGTAATTAAAAGAGAAAGGGCTAGTTTTGCTGCTACTACACTTAATTAGCATAAAAAAACGAAAGGGCTGTCTTTTTTTTTTATTGGAGATAAAAAAAAAAAAAAGAAGCTATTCGTCTCTTCCTCGTGTGCGTCATTATGATGTCAGTAGTATTAGGCTTTTGTAGGATGAGATTTAATTAACCAAGGAACATCTTTATTAAAGGGAGTAAAATCAAAATGAAAATTTAAAGAGCATTCTGAAAAGAATAATTGCTGATTGCCCTCCCGATACTTGGGCTCAGTGTATCGGCCGATACCGATATATATATATATATATATATATATATATATATATATATATATATATATATATATATATATATATATATATATATATATATATATATATATATATATATAGCATTTCTTTTTTTAAGTAAAATACTACTAGCCCTGTGTAACAGGTTCGACCCTAAATGCACGGGCGACACCATGAAACACGGACACGAGGCGAGGACTTACAGGGAAAAGGGTAATTTATTTCGAAAAATGGGGAAGGAAAGGGTTGAAGGCTCTCTGCGACCTTTTCCACTTCGGCGGCAGGGATGCGAAGGCGGGCTCTACGCGGAAGTGAAGGTGCCGCGGGAGCTCGCGCAGCTCGTTCACGCGCTCCTCTCGCGGAGATCAAAGTCGCCCACCTTTTTAAAGTCTCTGGGGCGCATCACATCGCGCTGCTCTTGTGCCACTGTCTCTCATAAAATCCACCGCATCACAAAGTCCAGCTTCCCAACAGTCAGACCCCGAGCTACACTCCCCGCTGTGTTTTATAGCGCCGGGATCATTAGCGGCGATAGCTCATGGACCGTTGCCTGATTCTGCGGCCCTGCTCCTTCACATACCTAAAGGGGGGGGGGGGGGGCCGCCTAACTAGTGAGCGAGGAGCGATATTTGGATGCACGCCCATCACAGGCGCACGCCGTGACACTCTGTAAGTAAACTAAGCTAGCGGGCATAAATAGGTTATGTTTAGGAAAATGGTATCGGATCGGTACGTGGACTCAAATACTCGCCGATTCCGATGCCAGATTTTTTTGTGGTATCGGAACAACCCTAATAAAAAACATTATTTTCCCTACTATCATTTCTAAATACTGAGCCTGTTCTACTGGACAAACTACCGTGTCCATTACATTCACACATGCCTGTATTTAATTAATCTTAATCTTAGTCAATTAATCTTCAAACATGAATCCACCATACTGTACGTGTCCATAAATTAATATACACAATGTTTTTCCATTCTACATATTTGTTTTATGCGAGACATACAGTACGTGGAAAAAGAAACATCCAGAAAATCAAAACAGTCACTCACCCGTTTCTGTTTGTTTGAAATCAGTTCAAGTTCCCTCTCTTTGTTAGAAAGCTGGTACTCGAGATCTTGACTGCGTGTTAAGAACCTTTCAGAATCCTGCAGGACAAATCAGACCTCATAGAAATAAGAAAGGTGTCAAACATATATAAAAATATATGTGTATAAAAACATGGTTGGGTGTGCTGTTAGGACAATAATATTTTTAAAAGGAGAGGTACGAGGATTTGAGGATTTCTCTCAGATATTTGATAAATACTGTAGCATATTTTGAAAATACATTTATATTTTAAACCAGATAACATTGTTATTTATCATTAAAAAAAATAAAAGTTACTATATTTCACCTGTAAAAGAATCCTCTCTTTCTCATTTTTTATCTGTTGCTCCATTTCTTCATAGAGACGCTGAATTTCATCATCGTGGGAGGCCGCCTTTCTGTACAGGACAGATCAGCTATAAGATCCATCACAATTATGTGAAAATGGAGTGTTTTTCATCTGTAATATTTTTGTACACCCACTGGACACTGAAACTCATCCAACAACCCAGTGCGAGTAATTCAAAGAAGATAATTATTACAAACACATTCAACTCTGGCAATATTTGCCATGATAAAATTAACTTACTGTACTTCTGCATATCCTGGCTGATGTCTCACTGCAGTTACACTTAAAAAATAAATCGTGACAAGCATTTCGCTTTGTACACTAACCCTAGCTATATTCACAATGGATTGCTTACCAGATTTCACTATTGTACTCTAGTTTAATGATATCCATTGGTGCTCTTTCTCCTTACAGAGAAAGGAGAGAAATCTAACAATAAATATAGTGTTATGTTGGTTCTTAAGGCAACAGGTTTCCAGATATGAGACAGACTTCTGTAGATATTGGAGTTCGGTTAGCATGTCTTGTTTTTTTTTATATATATATATATATATATATATATATATATATATAATTTATGCAAAAAAACATTTTATACTGAGTATTAAGCAATTTAATCGATTGGCAACATACACTTACTGAGCACTCAATTCAGAGCTTATTCATGCAATTATCTACTCATTAATACGATTATCTAATCAGCCATCAAGTGTCAGCGGTGCAATGCATAAAATTCAGCAGATACAGACCAGGATAAAATACCACATTTTGTAACGTTCAAATTAACCATTAGAATGGCCAAGTGATTTTGACCTTTGCATTTTTGTTGGTACCAGACGGGCTGGTTTATAGAATATTTCTATAACGGCTGATCTCCTGCGATTTTCACACGCAACATTCGGTCAGCGGTGCAACTTTTAAAAAGATAAATAAATAAATACAAAATATACAGAATGATAGTTCAGTGGACAGAAGCAGCTTGTTGATGAGTTAGGTCAACGGACAATGGTCAGATTAGTTTGATCTGACAGAGTCAGGATTATTAACTCAGATAATCAAAATTGTGGTGAGCAGAAAAGCAGAACATGTCAAGCTTTGAAGTGGATGAGTTTCAACAACAACAGCAAAAGAATGCATCGGATTCTACTTCCATCACCAAAATACAGAAAGCTGTGGAAGGAGTGAGTACAGGCTCACCAAAATGCGACAGTTAAAAAATAAATAAAATTAAATAAATAAAAAAGACTGGACTGATGACTTGATTTCTGCTGAGGCACACAGATGGTAGGGTCAGAATTTGGCAAAAACAGGATGAATCTATTAGTGATGGGTCATTCATGAATGATTCGTTCCTTTTGAAAGAATCTTTAACGTGACTCAGAAGAACGAGTACTCTCAGAGTGATTCGTTCATTTTCTACTAGGCGCGCATGCGCAAATCTTCACAAAACCTCCACAGGTTACAGTATGTACAGGAAACAGAATTGAGCGATTCTTTCTCAGTGACTCCGAGTCATTCGTTGTTTAGTCACGTGAGTCCCATAGGCGCTATGCGGTGCAATAGACTCAAAAGAACGAACTATTCAGACTGGGATATATGAGAGGTGAGCTACTCATTCTGTTTACTATAATATGTATTTTGCTGCATTGTAATATTTTCATTACTGGAACTATAGCCGAAATGTGTATGTGTAGACGTATTAGGAGTCTTTTTTTATTGAAAATGCAACATTTTCCTTTTATTTCTGATCAAAAGAATGAAATGAACTAAATGAATCAAAAAATTATTTGTTCATTTTGATGAACGAGATTCAAAGAATCAGTAGAATCTATTGACCAGGCTGGTGGAGGTGGTGTAATGGTGTGGGGAATGTTTTCCACTAAATCAGTCATGGCTTGAATTCTAATGTGTATTTAAGTACTGTTGCATATCGTGTGCATCTCTTCAGGGCCACAATTTACCATCCACTAATGGTGGTCCAAACCAACAGTCGTCTTAAATTGGTTTCATGAACAACGAGCTCCGAGTTCTCCAGGATCGGCTCTAAATCCAATTGAACATCCTTGAGACGTGAACAGGAGACTCACAGCATGAAAGCGCACCTGAAAAATCTCCAGAAATTGCATGATGTAATCACGTCAACAACAAGTACCAGAATCACAAGGAAATTTTTCTGACATCTTGTAGAATTTACACCATGAAGAACTGAGAGCAGAGAGAGGCACCGCCCTGTATTAGTACAGTATTGTATAAAGTGCTCAGTGAGTGTACAATATTCAGTCAAATTTGTGGACACATACAGTAACTACAGTATCAATTATCTAACCCCAAAAAGATCTACCCCCTTTAATAACTGACTGCACACAGTGGCAATTAAGCAATACTGCCTTCATAAGAAATAAAATGGTAAATGACTGACCTTTTTAAAGCAGTTTCCATCTCACTCTTCTCCTGGTTAGCTTCTTTAATTTGGTAAGTGACCCTGGCAAGAAACTCCTCAAAGTTAGACAGTAGATGAGGCTCATCCCTGCGCAGCTGTGCCCACAGACTGCGCACTGCTACTGGACTAAAACATGAGAGAAGGTCAAATAACTCGGTTTAGAATATATTTTTAGATGTCAAAACAGCATTTAATGAAAATGAATAAATAAAAATATAAATTACTTAATAATAAATGTGATGCCAATAGTTAAATGCTGTAATCTAGACAAGAAGTCATGTTTCATGCCTTTCTTATTTTTTGCTTGTAGTTTATCGTCGTAAGCATCAGTGCAATCCTTAATTCTAATATTATAACATTTTGCTATCTTATCTACAACTGTCATTTTATAAAATACGCACAAATTTAAAATATTTATTTACACAGATTTATGAAATTATCTGTAAAAAACTGTCAGATTCTTACAGTAAGTATTTGTACAGGGGCAACATTATTATTTTTTTTTTACTTTTGCTTCTGTACACCATCAGAGTAGGTTTGAAATTAAGCAAATCAAGATGTGTTGATCATGTTGCCTTTTTTTAGTGATATAATAATTTAGTAGTTGTTCATGGGAACATGAACAATATGCAGTCCAAAGAGCTGCTCATTCAAGTAAAGGTGGTCATCATTAGACAACAAATCGGAAAACAAACCTTTAGGAAAATTTATGAGCGGCCAGATCAATGTCTTTAAATGTGTTTGCATGTTCTTCCACACCACAAGGCCCGGAAAACTATAGAAGCCAACTAAATTGATGATCACAGAACTCTTTCACTGCTTTAAACAAACAAACCAAAAAAAAAAAAAAAAACTTTACAAAATCTAGCCAAGGTAAGAGGTCAAAAAATTTAAAAAGAAAGAAAAAAAAAACATGTCCAGAGTTCTGATAAAAGATTACATTGGAAAAGTACAGTATAGGGAGAAGTAAAGGAAGAGATCATGTCCCAAATGAAACCACATCATCTATTAAGGTCACTGGCGGTCGTGTAAGCATTTCACTGCATATCGTACTGTGTATGACTGTGTATGTGACGAATAAAATTTGAATTTGATTTGAATTTATTGTTAATCAAACAGTGGAGACAGTTTTACGAGTTTATGGCCACCAGAGAAACTAAAGGCAGAAAGACCCACAGCAACTGAAGTTGTCCACAGTAAAGTTCAAGTTCAGTCTAGGCAATCTACACACCAATACATGGATTACTTCATTTCTGATTCATTGTGGTCTTGTGCAGAGGAGAGGGGAAAAAAAAAAAAAAAAAAAAAAAAAGACGTTATCAATGGTCAAAACCTTACTGTTTATGCACTTTATCATGTTATCCAAATTATCAGTTCTCTTCTGGAAGATTACCACGAGCCAATAGGATAGACTTCATCAACTTGATGCATTACACTACAATTCTCTTTTAGGCATCATGGAATATTTGCTATGAGGTACAGTCGAAACTAGTCATGCGGCATGAGTGATATTTACTTTTCATAATCAAGGATGAGAAAGTTTGGTATTAAAATGTCAATGTTTGATCTGACAGGACATGGGAACAGTGCAGGCTCTTGTTATGATTGATCGTGTTGTGGAATCTTACAGACTGTGTATAGCTTAAAAGGGGAGATTCTGTATAAAAAGGTGATTTCAGCAATGAAAAAGAACATAAAATACAACATTAAAAAAATGTACTGTATAAATACTCAAAAACAAACCTTCATAGAAATACTCATTCTCTTCAAGTTTAGCAGGATGCAATTTGATCATGAACATATTTCCCATGCTCTGCTGCAAGTATTTTTAATCATGTAAAGACTGTAATCATGTTGTAGTATTTAATCTGTAACGCATGTTGACAAAGAGTTCATCAGTCAGCAGCAGGAACAATTCCTTGTAATGTTTCCTAGAAAATTACACTCCAACTACAACCATATTGCAGAGCATGGGCTCAGGACTGTGTTTGTCTAATGATTACATTTCAGTGAGACATGAAATTTATGTCCTGATGAAACCGATATAGAATGCAACAGGGAACTAAATTAACTTTTGGGTGTTAAATTATTTTTTTAATCCCCTGCTCATTGTATTTCACTGAAAAGATTAAGCGTATGAGGATTTTGATTCTCAGTGTGAAAGCTTTCCCAGTGTTAAATGAAATGCAATACGGTTTGTTTATTGTTTTAACTTTTTTATCCGCTGGAATTGCTTTTTTCGCCCTGGTGTGGCGTAATAACTACTGTATAAACAACACAGAATATTTGAAGAAGCTCAAAGAGAAAATGTTCCAAGCCTACAGATGGTTTAGTGACTATGTTTGTAAACAGGTTTGCCTCACTCCTCAAAGACGTTGTTGGCTCCCAGGTTCTCCATTAGAATACAGAAGTGATTCTCCTCGTCATCCTCGTTCACGTTGAGCTTATCCTCCCACTGACTCTGGTAGAGCGTATCAGAAGAAATCGGCTGTGAGACATGATCTGGAGTAGGCTTTGGAGTTGCTGCTGATGCTGTAGGGCCAAATATAAACTCACCTGCACCAGAAACATGCAACATATTGTTAGGCGTTTCGTCCTAACTACATCATCCTGCCCGCGCCCCCCAACAGGAAACGCTGGATAACGATACTTTTTTAAAGGTTGCATACTAGATTGATTGATTGCAAACTACAATTGATTGTTTTGAATAGAAATACCCAAAGACAAATTAATTACACTAAAAATAGTACGCTGTACTTCTTGATAAAGTACAGAACGTTTAACTTTTTCTGATTGATAATATAAAGACCCACTAAAGCCAGAAGAGAACTCCTCAGGGGTAAGGAATCCGTTTCCGTCAGCGTCCAACGTATCGAACACATTTTCGAGCTCCTCAGCACTCAAAGGCAACTCTCCAAGCAGCCTCTGAAACATAATTTAGGATAAACGTACTATGCATTAGGATACATTAAAAGTCAAATTTAGACCACATTGCTGTTTAAGTCTTGAATTTGATTGGTCGTTTTTTTTTTTTTTTCACAGATTTAACAATATAACATACAGTATTTGATATCTAATGTGTGATTGTTTCTATAGTTACTGCCTATGCAGGGCAGATGCTCCACATAAGCTCAAGCTAAGAATTACTAGATGAAATATGCTGCCATTTCAAAATAAAAATAGAAACACTGACATGGAGAAACTTTAATAAGGAGACATTAATTTGAAATGTATGGAGGACTCTCCAGTGTCAATACATTGTAAAAGTCACCTTTATAAGTTCAAGAGAATGAAAAAAATTAGACTGGTAAAGAAATTATTGTTGATTTGTTTTGTGGATGTTGCAGAATATACATCTTGTTGATGCGATCATGTGATTGTCAGAAGTGACTATACTTCATGTTGATGCGTGTACAATTTTTGGACCCACTATATGGACAAAAGTACTGTAGTATTTGGCCAAACCTGTTAATTATTGAATTCAGGTGTTTCAGTCAGGCTCATTATCCCCAACAGTTTGGGGAAGGTCCTTTTTTATTCCAACATGACTGTGACGCAAAGCAGGGACTATAAAGATATGGTTTGATGAGTTCGCTGTGGAAAAACTTGACTGGCCCACATAGAGCGCTGTTCTCAACCCCTTCGAGCACCTTTGGGATGAACTGACATTGGGAACTGGAACAGAGATTGCGAGTCAGGCCTTCTCATCCGACATCACTGCCTGACCACAAAAATGCTCTTCAGAATGAATGGGCACAAAGTGGAAGATGTTATAGTTGCAAAAGGGAGACCAATTCCATACTGAAGTATACTGTAGGTCATTGCAGGTTTGTCCAAATGCTTTAGTCCATGATATGTTTTGAAGCAATGGCAAATTTATTGTTAAGATTTTGAAACAATTGAAAACCGGTTATCTCCTTATGCTTCTATAAAAATGATGTTTTGTGTAATATGCAATGAAACGGTCATATTGGAAATTACATTAAATTAAAATGTAATTACAGCCATTTTTTTTTTGTTTGTCCACCCTTCCCGCCTCCCAGACGTATTGAACGTCAAAGGAGAGATTGATAATTACACTGTTGAGTATTTGGTGCTCAACCCCATAGATACAGTGTAAACATCCTTATTCCTTAAAGCAAATATCACACCCTATAGTGCGATTAAGCAAACATTTACAAAGACAGACAACTGTTTAACTACATTATAAAGTGTACAAGGATCTATGAGCATGATATGAGTAACGATGAACAACTTTTAGGCTAAAGCCTAAAAGCGTTTATCAGGCTTAGGCGTGACTGGTGTGTCAGCAGGCCGTTCTGCTATGTGGCTTTAAAACGCAAGTTGTTAACACTTTGGGTTCTGGTGTGACACAATGTGTCAGCCAGAACTTCTCAGCATTACTGGAACTCTGTATGAGTTATACGGGAGGAAAAACTACCCTGGCCATTTTGCCTAAGGCCTTGTACTGTATATGCCAAATAATTCACAGAAACATTACAAATGTACATTGAGCTTTTACATTACCCATTTGTTGTGCTCCCTGTTTAGATGAAATTAAAATGAATGTATTTAGATTTTTTTACACTCATGAAAATATAAAAAGAGATATGAGCAAAACAGTATAATCCGATTCAGTAAATTAATAATTGCGTCACTCGCTGATGCCCGTTTGTTCGCTGAATATGCAATTGTATTTCGCTTTGGTTTCTACTCAAACTTCATTCACACAAATAATAAGACAAAACATGAAAAAAAATGGAAACATTTATGTTTCTAGGGACTTGTGCATCCAAATGTGTCAGGACTATTAATAAAGAACCTGAATATAGATGAGGAGCTGATGGATATCATCGCATCTCCATAAACATTGGATCAAAGATGTTACTGCTTCAGATTGTGAGCCCATGAGTGGGTCATCAAAGAGATCGGTCACAATAGATGGGAATCGATGAGGGTGGCTAATCTGCACAATAATACAACTGAAAGGGAGTCTCTCAAAGCTCTGTCCTCGGTCCGCACAAAATGCATGTTTTACAGAATCCACTGAATTAGAAGTGGGGAAACTGTAGATCGCCATCTCAGCACATATCAACAAAATACTGCTAGTTTATCTTCATGTGCAATTCTATTGTTAGATAATCTGTTGTTTAGATAGCACCTGAGAAATTAAAAATTTTTCCCCTGTAACTATAAATTGAAAGTAGTTAGTTTAAAACGATCATGGTTAAACTAACATGGAAGACACAGCTGTCTTTCCCAGTTGATTTTGTGATTTAAAAAAAAAAATCCTAATTGACTGTGTATACAATAAAGTGCTGACACAAATTACTAATCTAATCTTGTTAGTTTGTATTTTATGTGCTTGTGACACTTGGGGATTTACCTTTTTTTTAAAAAAATTTTAATAATTAAATTACATTTAGTGACATTTTATTCATTTTTTATTTTTGCTAAAATCATATTTGTAAACTGTCCTAAAATCTCTTTAAAAGTTCATGTACCATATGTTACAAAAGGTGTATTTCATTGTCATGGCCATGTCTGGTGATTACCGGCTACAGAAATAAATAAAGCATTATACTTCTTACAGAAATGAAATGCATTAAAAGTAAGCAAATATGCTTTTTTTTTTCCTTTGTTTACATCAAATGTTTAATCTACTATGTGGTCAGTGTATGTTATAAATAAATGACAATGAAACTGTTATTTTCTGAAAACATAAATTCTTAAAAATGAGTAATACTTTTTTTAGGCTGGCAGCTTGTTAGGAAACCTACAGATCTTGTGTCATCCTAATGCTTATTTTATAATTTTATTTAGCTTTTCTGACAAAATTTTTTGTCTTTAAAACTAGGGACACACCAATAATGTGCCAATTTTCCTATCAAAAATTTGAGTAGTTCATTTGATTTCCCAGCTTAAGAATTCCAGGTGAAGTCTTACCTGCATGTCCCGTCGAGTAACGAAGCCCTTGTCCTCGGTGTCACAGATCTGGAAGAATTCATGACTCTTCTCCAGCACAGTGCTACTGTCACCCTGCTCCTCAGGACATCCGCCGACATTGGACTTGTTTTTCGTGTCCTTTCCTCTAAGCCTGGATGCCCAACTCGCCTTTAAATCACGGGTCCTACGGAAAGCTGCCATTGTGATGTCAATTGGGTGTGTAATTGGAGTGTGTACGTGTGAGAGATCTCCAGTCCCTTTACTTGGGTCAGCTCTAGAGGGGAGAATCAAAAGAACACAGAGCTTTAAGTTTCAACCACATTGCGTAGCCTTTCAGAAATGGTTGCTGCCCGCCATCTCTTAGCAACCGCCTCTTTAGTCTGTGAAGGTGCAGAGATGTGCAGCGTTATCAAGCCAGAGACCTGATGAGAAATTGATTTACTTAAAAGGTTTATTAGTTTTCAATTACATTTTTGAACATCTTATTCCAGAACTTTTCCCTCCATCACTGTCTGACTAATCTCCACTCTTCTGAGATTTTGGGCCATGGCTATAAGTTTAGGCTGTCACCTTGGGCAATGAGGGGAATGTGTTCAGTACGATTATGGCCGTACGATTGTGCAGTGAAATTTCATCCTCTCCAAATTTGACAAACTATATCTTTATGGAGCTTGCTTTGTGCACTGAGGCATTGTATTACTGAAACAGGTTTGAGTGTTCTGGTTCAAGTGAAGCGAACATGTAAAGCTATGCAACGTACAGTACAGAGTAATGATGAGTCGTTCATGAACGTTTCGTTCTTTTCGAACGAGTCTTTAACGTGACTCAGAAGAATGGGTAGTCTCGGAGAGTGATTCGTTCATTTTCTACTGGACGCGCATGCGCATATCATTGCAAAACATCCGTAGGTTATGTACAGGCAACGGAATTGAGCGATTCTCTCTCAATGACTCTTCTACTCCGAGTCGTTCGTTCTTATGTCACGTGACTCCCATAGACGCTATGGAGTGCAGTACACAGGAAACAGAATTGCACAGTTCTCAACGAGTCTTCAAGTCCGTGCGGTGCAATGGATTCAAAAGAACGAACAAGCTACTCATTCTGTTTATTATAATATGTCCTTAGCTGCATTGTAATATTTTCATTACTGGAACTGTCGCCAAAATTTGTGTATGTAGACGTATTGGGGGTCTGTTTATTGAAAATGCAATATTTTATTTTATTTCTGATCAAAAGAACGAAATGAACTAAATGACTCAAAAAAAGATTCGTTCATTTTGATGAATGAGATTCAAAGAACCGAGTCACTAAAATGATCCAAACTAGTACAGAGATATACTATCTAATTGTTTGTTTTAAACGTTGTGGTAAGAGTTTGAGAAAGCACCACATGTGGGTGCAATAGTCAGGTATCCGTAAATGCTGGATATTAATGCTGGATATTAATGGATAAAATCTGAAGGGTATGAGCATCGGCGGCAATATGTATAAGTCGTAATTCTTGGCTTTTTGACATTTATTTTAATAATCTTATGTTTAAGTGGAATATTTTTTTCATCAGAAGTGTGGGTGATATTTTTAGTCACGCATCAAGTATATGTGAATATATTACATTCATTCCTGCCCTTTACATAAAAGTTATTCTTCTTCTAAATGTGAAAATTATATATATTTAAGAGGTGGAGGCCAACAGTCAGAACATTAATGGTTAACAAAAGCTAAACACTGATGCACTAAAGGCAGGATCCTGTATACTAGGAATAATCAAAACCACAAAGAAACATGTTTCAAACACAGCCTGAAAATGAGAAATGTCAGTTGTTTCTTTTAGCCTTAGACCAAAATCATCTACTTTTCCAGGCTTAGAAGCTTATCAGTCATACTGGAAAGTGATAAACTCTTGGCAAACTAATGGTTTCAGCTTTTTCCACAGTGAGCCTGTATAACCAAGACTAACCATCAGTGAGACGTCATTCTTTTCGCTCATGATATTAGATTGTATGCCCCACAGAACAAAAGGAACGAAATACAAAGCAGTGCACACACCCAAAGTTACTCGCATGTACACAAACTTCTACTTGATATAAATGTTCCGCCATACTCAATTCACTAAATGATCAGCAGTAGCGCAAATGTTTGCAAGACAATAAAAAAAAAAAAAAAAAAAAGCACCACCTTAAACCACCTGAGAATCCGCCCTGCTAAGGCTGATTTATGGGAGACCGTTCTTGGTTACACAGGCTGTTAGTAAGAACTGTGGTTGTCTCAGTACTCGCAGTAGAAAGCTACAGTTTCTCTGTTTCATGAAACCTTTATCTTGTTGTTTGACCTTCAGAAAAAAGTAGATTACAACCAGACTGGATAAAAAAAAACAATAAACTAGTCCTATGTTGTCAAGTTTGCCTATGTATACATGTAATTAATAATAAATGTAATTTTTTTTTTTTACAAAGGCTGGATAAAAACAAAAGCACAATATGGTAAAAGTGAACACAGTAAACAAGCAGAAAATATTAATACATAGTTCACCACTGGCTGATGTGCAACAGGTGCTGCTCTCAGGATGTATAACCATTCAATCACTTATCTTTAGTACACCGTTGACCCTGGACAAAGCAGAAACAGCAGGTACAAGACGAGACTAGGTGGGCAGTCCATGCACATTCCTGCAGTCATTAGCACCTACAGTAGGGGTTCTTTAACATAGCCAGTCCATCTGGTATGGTTTTAACACAATGGTAATTGGAGAGCCCTGAGAAATCACATGTAGGACAAAATCCTACACAGACTGACGGCTTAGATTTGAGCTGAGAAGACCCAATGCTACACCACCATGCTGACCTGAGTGCACAATGACATTATGAAGTCATGCAACATGATCCAAATACTTTATACAAGACTCCCTGTAGTTTTTTTTTTTTTTTTATACAAAACTGACTACACAAAAATCCGGTCCACCAAACAAACCTAAAACAACCTCATCAGACTAAATGCTAAAGACAAACTCATTTGCAAAGCAAACACTTGGATTAGACAGAGTTACAACACATGTGAATTCAGTTAATTCTTTTCATACAACTTGCTCACTAGGGAGGTTGAACATGGCTGTTTTTTCCTAATCAACCATAAAGAAGTCAATCAGTCTAGCAAAACAAACAAACAAATAAATAAATAAACAAATACATAGCTATTCTGGGGGGAGGGGAGATCACAAACTTTTTGGTAAGAGTCCATGCACAGGTCTATGTGCCCGTCTTCTTGTCCTCATCCTGGTTTACTGGGTCGATGTACAGTCTTGTTTAGACCATGAGCAGCTTGTGGACTTTTTAATGATCCATTCATTCATTCCTTCCTTCCTCTCACCTACAAAACCAGTCTGTGTGCAAAACAAGCTCCTGCATTTAAACCATAAGTACATAAGCTACTCATTTACATTTTTATCTAATCAGCACACAAAGAAACTGTTTTATTTTTAACACACAACGTGCTTAACCACTTTTGAACAAACACAGGTGACAAAAATAAATAAATAAAACATGGACTGACGACGATGAAGTGAGATTTTAAAGAGACAGTGCCAGCTGAAGAAACTATGGAAATCTCTTTCTTTCTTTTTTCCTTTATGATTGTGAAATTCCTTCACAAACACTGCGACGGGCTGAATCCCAAATTATTGCCTTTTGAACGCCTAGTGCTCTACATAGGGGGTACGATTCAGTACTTCCTCCACTTAGCGTAGTGAACATAGGAAAGGCGTACAGAGTAATTTGGGACACCGCCGATGCCCTGTGGAAGTTTGGTGACAGGGGCACATTTTCACACTTCCTGTTAAACCAAAACATGCTAAGGACGCGGTGGATCAGTACTTTTGTATGTTTAGAGCTAAATAAGTAATTCAAATGTTTTTTTTTTTTTACTCCCTTACCTTGTGTTACTTGTGAAGTTTTAAGCCGTGTTAACTCATCTTCCTGAGAAAAAAGTTCCGCTCCGGTAACACCTGTTCACTCCTCGGCAAACAGATACAACATTCCCAGAACCTTTTCAAAGATGAAAATAGCCATACAGCATTTGGAAACCTTATTCCATGTGTTTTATTCCATTAATTCATCCTGTTTGGTCGAAACGCTTCACTTTTCTCTCTCTCTAAACGCTTTGTTTGATTTTTGTCAGCTGAGGAGGGAGGCGCTCACGTCGCGCGCGCATCGTACGTTGTTATGGCAACTCTGCAGCGCACATGGACGAGGAAGTGATGGTATTCTCTACTTCCTTTTAAAATATCATTGAGCCTCTAAAAAAAGGTGTCATTTTTTGTTGTTGTTGTTGTCGCAAGTTAGTGTTCTTTATTTAACACAGCATTTTTAGAAGGACAAGGTGGAACCCAAAGCCAAAATTGGTCTTCTTCTTTTTCTTCTCTTTTGTTCTTGATGATATTAAATAATAATTTCTGGTACATGTGTACCACTTAGAACTTTCTTCAACCAATCCTGGTCATCTGACACCACATTATTTCTTGTCATAAAAAGAGTCCAGACTTTCTGATCTCACATAGGAACTGGAATCCCACCTTACAATTTTATGGACAAAGTTATTTAGCAAAAACTTGCAATGATATTGTATCCAAATACTCTCTCACATTCACTCATCTATCCAGCTTTATCCTGTGTACAGGGTTATGGAGGGCCTTTGGATAATGTGGCCTATTCCAGGAGATTTAGGACACGCAGCAGGGTGCACTCTGGACAGGGTGCCAATCCATCACAGAGCACACACACACACATATACAGTACCTACTGTACAGTCACATGTTCATTTACACACTAATGCCATTTAGCCTAATCTGCATATTTTTAAACTGTGGTAACCAGAGTACCCGGAGAAGACCCACCAAGCACGGGGAGAACATGCAAACATCATGCACCCAGACCCAGAGGCCACCATGCCCCCTTTTATACAAATACATATACTGTATTGTATGCCCCAAAATATACAGTACTGAAACTCGCGGGTATAGCTCCAGATTCACATGTTCCCAGTACTGATAAGGAAGTTGTTTTGTGCATTTGTTGTTGGAAATGGGTCTCTCGATGGAGGAAAAAGTATTCATAGTTGAGTATTATTTCCGCTCAAGTGGAAGTGGTTTTAAAAAGGTGCCAGAACAATTCCTTCCCATACTCATAAAATTCCCCTGATCTTACACCACCTGGTGCCTACTTGTGGGGAGAGTGTTCAACTGTGAAGATAGGCCATAAACTGTTCCTGCATTACTCAAGCAAATCACCTTCTTTTGCACGAGTCTGCAGCAACCTTTGTTCTGGGAATCCGGGTTGAGAACCTGCTTGAACAGTATGAACACTATCTACAGTGAGGTGGCGCACACACTTTGAATACTTTGAATACTTACAGCATTATGCATACCATGATAAATCATCAGGCTAATAATGTTTATGTTAGTTTGTTTCAGGAGAAAAACTCACAGATGACAACAAGGTAATCATGTTCATCTTTTGAGTACTGTATATTTTGGCGCATACTGTACAATATAGAGTTGGTCCCCCCTTTTGCCCATTCATTCAGTAGAGCATTTATGAGGTGTGGCTCTGATGTTGGACGAGAAGTCCTGGCTTTCAATCTCGGTTCCAGTTCATCCCTTAAGTGCTCTTGGTGTTGAGGTCAGGGCTCTGTGTGGGCCAGTCAAGTTCTTCCATACTGAACACAACAAACTGTGTCTTTATAGTCCTTGCTATGTGCACTGGGCAGTCTTGTTGGAATAGAAAAGGCCTTCCCTGAGACAAGTTTGAAAGTATAGCATTTTCCAAGTTGTCTTAGTATGCGGAAGCATTCAGATTGTCCTTCACTTGGGAAAAGGGGCCTGATTGAAACACCTTTGATAATTTGATAATTAACAGGTTTGGTCAACTACTTTTGTCCATATAATGGTCAGTAATGTGATCATCTAAAGCAGTGGTGTCCAAATTTTTCCTGAAAGGGCCTGTTCGTGCTCAGGTTTACGACTAATTGATTGAGGCACTGCAAGGCTAGGGTCTGCTCTGAGGCTATGAGGTTGTTGAAATAAGATTTGCACATTTTAAATGAGATCATAAGTACACCCTTACAGTACAATTAGAAGACTGCATAGACAACTAAGATCAAGTTCTTCTTTTGTTTTATGTTTATTGGCTGGACTGGGTTGTTTGGTTGGACTGTGTTGTTTTGACCAACTATTTTGCATCGCAAGCAAAATAGGTGGTCAAGTAAAAGTCCAGTAAAAAAAATAAATAAATAAAAAATAACCAAATCAGTTTAAACAGTTTTACATTGAAGTAGGGCCCATTCCTTAAACCACATTCATGCCTGGATTATTATGGTATGGACAATAGTCAGAGAGGACACATATACTGGAAAGGGGAAAGTAAGAAAAGTAATGAAGTATGACATGAAGTGAGGAAAGAATAAAAACAGGCCACTGATAAAAAACGGGGAATAGTTTGAGTTATGACAAGTTCATAATAATTGACTAAGTTCATAGTTATCTTTTGTAATAAACAGAACCAGTGGGGAGAAATTATAATGCACACAATGGTAGAGTTTATTTTTTAGGAAGTTAAGTCTCTTGCCTTTAAATGTGCCAAAGTAAATGGCATCCAAGTGTTTTTTTTTTCTCCAGAGGAAAAGGTAAGGCTGGATGCTCCTGGTTTGTGGTGTTTATGAAGCAAAACCCTAGTGTGAAGATTAGAAAGCTTGAGCCTCTGTCTGCTGCCAGGACAGCTGGGATCAATCCTGAAGTAACCATGAAATGGTCCTGAGATTATCAGGCTTTCTGGACATAAAGCACCTGCCTTCACACCTGTGCTACTGTGATAAGTGTAGGTGAGTGTGGGCAGATTGAAAAACTCTACTATAAAGTCACAGCAGAGGAAAATGATGAGATGAATACTGTTCTTGCACCCCTTAATGCTGTGGGGAAATATAATATTTATAATAATATAATAATTATAATTATATATAATTATATATGTATATATTCCTACTGAAAAAAACATACCACGCTTATTTCATAGATAGATGATTCCCATTAGTGTAGAATTAGACAAACCGATGTTAAGAATGGGGTAGAAAATGTGACAGACAGATTTGTCTCTTCCACAGGTTCAAGTTATGTCACCAAAATCTGTCAAGGTATATAAATGCATAGAATCTAACCATTATTCAGTGTTCATGTTGACACCATGGGGTAGAAAATGTGTACTGTTCCCACAGATAGATGCATCTCTTCCCAAGTGAAAAAAAAAGTATGCTACTGTAAGTATATTAAATCCAAGCATATTTAAGTATGCTTGCAGCAGACTAATGATTAGTATACTTGAAGTTTGCTATTTTGGAACAACTAATTTTGTACTAAGTGTATTTAAGTTGTAGTTAAATTGTACAAAAGCACAATTTTAAGTGTATTAAGTATACTTAGCACACTTAAAGTATATGGTTGTGTGTGTACTTGCGTACATACCTGACAGTAATTAATACAATTGTATTATAAGTACATTACAGCAATTTTTACACATACATGATTAATATATTATGAGTATATTCTTATTGCAGCAGTAGCTACAGAATGTTGTTATACTTGCTGTTATATGCTGTTATACTTCTGACCAATTACAAATACTAAAAAAACACACTTTGTGGTTAATACATAAGATTTAGCAACAACACATTAGACAATACATTCTGTAGCTTAAAGTATGTACTTAATTACAAATTACCTAAGAAAAAACATAAAATTTACCTTATGCCAATGAAAATAAAATAATAACAATACGAATTAACGCACGCGATGATGCAGCTTCAGCTGTGAATTCAAACTAGAAGCGTAGAATTGGGGCGGCAATCAGGAAACAGACAGTATGAATCTGCCCGCCTCCAGTCTCTGATTGGCTGGTGTGGCACCGATTCTAGTCTCTTAGCTGGAATAGTTGCAGAGTTAAAACACTGCTGCAGTTTGTGCAAGTGTACTGTAGCTTTATGACAGTGAGCGGACAGAAGAGTGAGAGATTGCAAACATAAATTATCTTCAACGGCAAAAGTGATTTTCAGCGAACAAAAACTATTTTGAGATCGCGAGTAAGAGAGAGAGATTCAGCGTGCAAAAACGAGTCTAAAAGCGCGCACGCACGAGAGAGTAGTGCACTAAATATAAGTACATATTAATAAGTACATTTCAATTTAATTGATAATATACTGAGACTACCGTATATTAAAAATTGTATTCTAATGTATACTTTCTGTACATTTGTACAATGATTATTTTGAACAAATTTTTAAAAAATATACCAAAAATACATTGAAAAGCAAGTTTAAATAAGTATACTTTGGAAATTAGACAAACCTTTCACTTAAAGTATATTTTCCAATAATATATTTTAGGAAAGTGTACTATAATACAATTATTTTGAAGTATATTTAAAGTTAAATTCCAAAATTTGGTAAAAACATGATGTTACTGTAGTATACTTTTTATATATTAACTGATGGTACAACATTTTGTTAATATATTTGCAACGTACTATCAAGGATTTCAATATACTATTCGTAATAGTATATTGTAATTTAAGTTGTAAGTTGTAATTTATGCATTTTTTTTTTCACTGGGGTTTCACAAGTTGGTGACAACTTATCCTTCAGTTTTCAAGGATCATGTATTCCATTCAACGAATGTTCACAGGAGCGACTGCAGTGGCCTCCGAGCCACCTTGGCCCGGGATCATCTTCCACAGACATAGTATGTCCCTTCCTTAAAATGTTTTCACCGTTTAAATGCTTTACTGCAGTTAAGAGTATCATTACTATGCTTGAAGTCTCCCATAAATGTCATCTCCATGCTGGCAATAATCACGGTTTTATCCCTGATTCATGCAGCCTGACACATTACCACCACCATGTGGTAACGGGACAGACATCTCACTTACCAGCACAGCTAAGAGGATGCACGCAGATCTCTTCAGATCTCTTTCTTGTGTTGCGAAGAGCTGGATTAATCGTAGTGCTTTATTTAACATTAGCCAGCCCTTTCAAACCAATTGTTTGTAATAGTTACAGTGGTTTAGCAAACATGTTCTCAATCAAAAATGATAATCAACTCATTCTTTGATGTTATCTAAAGCCTTAGATATTTTGTGACACAAAATAAGCTTATCGGTAACTCTTTTGAGAAGGTGAAGAAAAATATGATTTCTTATGCTTAAATTTAAAAAATACATTACAGTACATTAAAAAGTTGCAATGCAGTATCTTAACTATATATACACACACGTGTGTGTGTGTGCTATAGAAGTTGGAGAAGGTTAGTTATGGTGACCTCATACTCACATTTGTTAGCTTTTGTATAATAATTAACTCATACTTTACTTTTAGGGTGTTATGTAAATGCAGAGTTATGTACGTTAAGTAGCCGTATTGAAGTTCTTTTACAAACACAGTTTAATTGCTTAAACATTTTCAACTTTACCTGTCTTTGTCAGAACTGTGATCCAGCTTGATTTAGTGTAAACTCTTAAGTCACTATTCTGTATTGTGTCTCTTTCAGCTGAAAAAGCCGGAAATGGCAGGCTGTCTGTAAACCTGTGCTTAGAAGAGCCATTTCAGCAAGCAGACAGGAAAAGCAGAGATAACTTGAGAGTGAGAGCATATCAACTGGCCAGACTGCACTGGAACAAAAGTTGAGGAAAGTTCAAGATACCAGTTGGAGTCTGGCTATTAAGTGCCATCTGCCTGTCTGAATGTATATAAAGTCTCATATTAATAATATATGCATACAGGCCATATGGCAGCATAGAAGGTTATTTTACCTTAGCATTTTTTTCCTTGTCATTTTTGTATATAATATTTTTTCCCACACATATACAATTAACAAGTAAGAACATGTGAATTAATAGTACTTCTCTTAGTAGCTTTAGAATCACAGAGCACAATTAATTCTAAATATACTGTACACTGAGAGTAAAAGCTATTTGAAAACCATTACCATTCTTTATACAGTACATTCTTCATACCTTAGAAAATAAATTGGTTGAAGTTAAATGATAATTGTTTGTGATTTTGTGGATTGCTCGAATTTGGTACTTGAATCAGTCAAAGGACACATTTGTTTGTCGTATATATGTTCCCAGGATCCCTGGTTAAATTCTGATCTTAGGTTACTGTCTGTGTGGAGTTTCACACTTTCGTTTCAGGTCTGCATGTGTTTCCTTTTAAGTTCTTTGGAATTCTCCCACCTCCAAGACACAAATTAAATTTTTATAACCGTGTTCCGTTATTTTGCACAATCAAGGGTCCTAAGACCTTTAGAAATGTTTTTTCATTAGAAAAGTGTAATGAAAATGTCTCCAGAATGGGGAAAAGATATACAGTAATGACAATGCTGTAAAGGAGGCTTGACTGAATTATTTCCCTCCAAAAGCAGTGTGTCCATGTTCGACGATTTCCTGTAGTAAGCAGGCTTAAAGAAACTTTGGGAATTCTGGTCCAACATTTGAAACTTATTTTTATTCGTGTCTAAGTGTCTAAGTATTGTTTCATTTTGTCAGAGATAAACAAGTCCAAGTTGTATCCCCACCAATGTTCCACTAGGTGGCACACCTTTATCATGAAACAATTTTCAGTATAGTATCTACAACCTAATCAGCAATCTTCACAAATTCAGTACTGAACCACTGGTTGTGAAATTAATTACTTTGCTTAAATGTATCAAAGGTTAAACAATGTTTGCACCGTAACAGGTTTATAACCTGGCATTCCACTTCACCTTGCAGGTCTAACACATACTGTGTAAACGTGCCTATGAGCGTGTTGTTTTTTTATGCTTGAAACTGGGTTTAAGGGTGATTTTATTTAACAGCAAAATTATTTCTGTTTTTGTAGCTAAATTCATCATGACATGAAAAAAAAAAACATCTTTTAAAGATTGAATTCGCTTTAGGGAGACTGGTCAGATAATGATCTCTTTGTGACGATGAATACATTAGTGCCATATTAGAATGCACAAATATGCTCAAATAGCCATTCCACTATTGTGTGCATAAAAAAAATAAAACTCTGCAGTTGAGAAAGCTTTCACCAGATTTTATCCAAACATGCAGAGCATGCTAATTACACGCCTCATTTTCAGCCTGATTTCCAAACACTTGGGCTTAGATTGCCTTGTCAGATCTTCTGATAAAAATGCAGATTTCTCCCTGCTGGCGATGAAAAGCTCAAAACCCTCAGCCAGGTCCAATTCAGATTAGCATATACTTAGAATTACCGTTACAACTAAGTGGCTTTAAAAATATACTCATTTTTTTCAATCCTACATGGAATAACATAAGATCTACTTGTACGCATTTAGCATGAAAATAGTAATTATGTATGTAAGCGCCCTTCACTACTGGACTCTCTACGGAACATATGGTTTTCATTGTATTGTTAGCTTTGCCACAAGATACCACTTATAAGGCCCCCAGATATTTCACATACCCTTTAAACCAGGAGCAATGCATACTGACAGGCTGCTAAGGAAAAATTCAATACATTAAATTACATTTCATGACTAACGATGCTTTAGTATTTTGTTTAGGCCAACAGAGAAACATTACATGAAGCAAAACATTCTGTGATTTCTTTTTTCCTGAAGCCATAGGTGACGGTTTAAGATAAAACACAATTTCTTCCATTAGGCGCCAACATCTGCACGAGAGACCCTTTAAATCGGCCTCTTGCATAACCAGGGCAAGAGAAAACATTATCTTTTTATCTTTTATTTGGCTTGCTTTCTCACAAGTCTCTTAAAACCCTGCAGGACCTGAAGACTTAAAAACAGCTATAGAGAACCGAAAGCAAAATGCTCTGGCTGCTACAGTATTACTTCAGCAGACATTTTGTGTGTAGATATGAATTACAGGTGTTATTTCAATCATTTTCAGGGGTCTGGCTAAAAATATTGTAAAGATTTTTTTATAATGAATAAAACCATTTTATGTGCTTTGGCCCAGCACTATAAAGCCAGGCACAGGTGAAATCCTTCCCATTTCCACATCCGCTCCTCCATTACTTTTAGCTTCCATTCTGTCAGCACCATACAGAAAAGAGCTGATAAATATGTTATTAGAAAATAAAAAAAGCAGAGTACTGTAAAAATGCAGCTATGTAAAATGAACATAGATATTTTGGCAAAGCGCAGCCACTTCATACAGGAATAACAAGTAATATTCAAATGTAATACATGTAATTACGTTTAATTTAACTTAACTTATAGACAAACTCTACATATAAGTAAATATTATGCATTATACTTACTTCTGTCTATGATTTTTTAAAATGGTTTATTACTTACAATCAGTTTTTCGAAAAAATTAACTTTAGAAGTCAACCCCCTTCTGTGTGCACACTGATGGAGAAACAAGCATTCACCTGAAAAGCAATTTTAAAAATCATAAATGTAAAAGACTAGTCGTGTTGTGTTTTTTTCCTATAAGGTTCACAATAAGGTAATGATTGATTTATAACCCTCATGGGAAACCAGGTATAGATTTGGTCTCTGTCCTTGGAAATCAGGATTGACTCTAAATGTATTTTCAGCTGCTCAGTCTACAGGATGGTCTCCTCTGTTAAACTGTAAAGCTACCTGGGTCGTTGACGCTGGTGGATTTTACAGCACTCGGTTCTCATTTTATGAGCAACTAATCATTCTTGCTAATGCAGGTTGAAAGGTCTTTAATATTCTGCAAGGATCAGCTGCTGATGGATTCAGGAAATGATGAAGAGTCGCGGTTGAAAGGTATTGAGTTTGTAGAGAAACGATAGCCATTTGGCAAATGTAAATATTCCTTTCGAACACCATTGAGACATTTGTAATTTAAAGCTGGTAAGTCATGTTTTGTTTAAACATTTTAAACAATGAATAATGCATTGGAAGCTAAATGTATTAATTCTGTGTTTATTTCATTAACAGAGATGTATTATGTCATACTATTAAATACTGTGATGCAAGACAGATTTCCTGTTAGAGGCATTAGGCCGTCTGAGTAGAAACACGATAAAGTAGTGGAAGCTGTTGTGCATCTGTCGTGTGTATTTAATGCGCTTTTAAGGTTTGTTGTTTAGCAGAATTAATGAGGCTTTTCTACATCAACAGTGTCATTGACAAGTGAGAAAAGATCCACCTGAAGAAATGAATATTAACCAGGCGGAAAATGGTATTTCACTTTCAAATGTGTACTCTGTGTTGATATGGATTTATTACACAAGCTAAATGTCAAGCTTTTTTTTTTTTTCAATATGTGAACCCTTTTTCTCCTCACACACCGTGGAGGTGTGCTGAATTCATATAATTCATATAATAGAGGAAAATGTTTAAACGTCATTATATGATTAAACTCAACATACAGTAACTGCTATAATTTGACAGATATCAAATCAATCGTATCTTTAGAGTAACAGTGTGCAAATCTAGTCAGATGCAGTGATACAGTAGGAATTGAAAGTTTCTTTGGGGGAAATGAAATTTCATATCAATATGAAAACATTAATGCGAGTGGAGTGTGAAAAAAAAATGGATGTACCATCATACAGTAGATAGTCCTGGAGCCTGTCCGGAGTACCCGGAAGAACATGCACAACTCCACGCACACTATCACGAGGTGTAACCACTACGCCAACCATTACGCCACCACCTAAGTCTTTTTGATTTAAAGCCCAGGCAAATCCAGCAGCTTTTGAAGAAAAAACGCCTTCATTATAAATATTGATTGTTGTATAGCAATTTTTTGTCGCATAACATAACAAATTATTCCTATTATTTGAAATCTCATTATTTAAAAATTTTGAGAACGTCTTTAAAACATTGAATTTCACTTTTATCTCAATGCTTTTAGCCACTAGTGTATGGTGTGTGGTGGTGTGACGAAAGCTGTTGAACAAATGTGTCTGGATTCTTCCAAAGAGCAGTATATTTCTGCCAATAACATTTTAATTCTTCTTGTGGAAGAAAGCATAAAAAAATATTTCACCAACAACAACTTGTGAGCTTTTAATCACTTTTAAATTCGTGTATAGGTTATCATATATATATATACAGTATATATATATATATATATATATATATATATATATATGATATTAAGGATTTATAAAATGTTAATGGTTAAATACACTTTTCATGCAATGAGTGTGTCATGTGATGTCAACAGCCTGTGGGTTTATCTGAAATACGCATGAATAAAGGCTAGTTTAAAGATAGACATTGCTCTGTTTAACATTTCTGTGTCTTATTCATTGCATATGAAATTAAATGCTAATGTATTTAAATTTTAAAGTGTGACTTGCTGTCTTTCAGAGAAATCTTTAAATGCATTTCTTTCCCCTTTAAACAGTTAGTAGGAACTTGACTTAACAATGTGGTTTAGATACATGCAAAAGAGAAATCATTTCAGTTGTAGTAAAAGTAGAAAATGTTTTCCTATGCATATTCATAATTAGAAGATTAAGATTTTATTTTATTATGTTTCTAATCTGTCAAGTCAGCCATGTACACACCAACACAACTCCAGGAGAGCCTTTACTGTTATTTATATTGAATCAGCGAGATTAATGGCAGTTCAAGAGATCCTAAGCGAAGTGATATAACGAATGATATGTTTAGCACATGTACATTTTCTCACTCTTTCCATTGTCTCACCCTTTACTCAGGGGCCCTCATGTCTGCCAGAAACATAACATAAAGCAGAGTGTTAGATCACACTTTTATTGTTATGAGCTTTGAGACATTTACACTTAAATGGTAGCAGTTTACGAGCGGTGTTCAAGTCATGCCGGGACTTTTGACTTGTGTAGAATAACGAGACACAGTTATGAGCGTAAAAACTGCCTTGATTTCTCTATATAATCCCCTGCTACACTACACTAATGCACTTATCTCAGCGTTTCACTCTAGTGCTTGGAGAACATCAAGGTAGAACGTTTTCACACACTGGATCCACAACCTTCCAGGAACTCCTTTAATGGCACAAACATGTGGAAATAGCTTGGTGCAAGGTCAGGATTGATGGAGATGTGGCAATAACTCTTACTAGTCCCTGTAATGTACGCGTTCATGAATGATCGTATGTACAGTTGCCACAGACAGTTTTTTTTTTCACTTCTGCAAGCTGGCAACAAGCTCTCTGTACATTTTTAAGAATCGGCTTGCTGAATGATCATAAGAAAAACTGCAGTGGACTCCGAGCCACCTCGGCTGGGACTGTCAATGGTTATTGGTTGTTAGTGGTTAACACTGTCGGCATATACAGTACAGGTGAAACTCAAAAAATTAGAATATCATGCAAAAGTTAATTTATTTCAGTAATGCAACTTAAAAGGTGAAACTAATATATGAGGTAGACTCATTACATGCAAAGCAAGATGGTTCAAGCTGTAATTTGTCATAATTACAGCTCATAAAAACCTCAAATCCACAATCTCAGAAAATTTTAATATTGTGAAAAGATTCAATATTCTAGGCTCAGTGTACCACTCTAATCAGCTAATTCTGCAGTTCCTGACAGTTCTGCAGAAAACCATCATTGACATCCTCCATAAGGAGGAAAAGCCTCCTTAGATATAAAAATTTTTCAACTTTCACCTGTACAGTACCTGCAGGTCCTGGGTTTGATTCCCACATCGGGTCTGTGTGCATCAAGTGTGCTTGTTCTTCCCATGCTTGGTGGGTTTCTTCCGGGTTCTCCGGTTTCCTCCCACAGACCAAAGACATGAAGATTAGGCTAACTGGCGTTTCCTAAATTGCTCGTAGTGAGTAAATGTTGACCAGAGGTCCTACCACGGCCGTACAAAATGGGAATAAGTACAATGGCCTCAACGGTCCCTGGTTGGACTTATATGAATGGATGGAACAATCTTATCACCGTACTGTACTTGAAGTCCCAGGATACGTTTTTTGCCATAATTTACAAGAAATTTCATTACAAGTCCCTGTTTTACTTGAATGCCCCTCGCATATTTGGAAACAATATTTAACTGGAAATAGAGCGAAATAGAGAGAAATATAATTTTTTTATATTGTAAGGATATTAAAAATATTTTCCAATGAGGAAAAATTCTTTCACTATCATTGTTGTATTTATTTTAAAAAGGAACAAAAATTTAAAGTAATACATTTTGTGATAATAATAATTATTGAGGTTAAGGTTAGTTATTAATTAGCTGCAATAATATTTAGCAGTGGAACGTCTGTGCAAGGATAGAAAGACAAACATAATGTGTGTGTGTGTGTGTGTGTGTGTGTGTCCCTGTGCTTTCCTTTCATCTTCAATATTGTTATCAGCTGTATCTCTAATTTATATACAGTACATTTAAAACTCAACGTATGCACTTATATTAAATTATCTGGATGTGAAGTTACTGTCCAACATCAGGCAATGTTTTAGTTTTGAATATAGTGATTACTCCACTTAGTTATGTGATAACAGAAAGCAGATATTTAGCAAAGTTTTGTGAAATTCTTACAGCATGTAATCGTTAGACGAATGTCTTTGCCCTTTTAGTCACCAGTCACGGAGATGGCAGAACGAGAGAAGAAAAAGAGATAAGAATCAGAGGAGAGGAAGTTGTTATATCATATAGATTGTACGCATGTCACGGTTTTAGTCAGCTTCACATGAAAAGGGCAAGAAATATGTCACAAATTGTTTATTCCATTGTAAGATATTGCATCTGTAGTGGAGTCAGAAAGGCCAGCGAGCTCTGTTTATAATTACTGCTGTTCAGGGAAGAGAGCCCAATTTTCTAAAGTATTTTGGACTCAACAATCTTCGAGCTCTTGGCTCAGCGGCATTCCTATTAGATTTCTGTATACTGTACCCTTTACCCTGCATACTGTACCACTTTACTGCTTCATAAAAAAAAATAATAAACGTTCCTGTTTACTTTACACAGACACCTCACAGTTAACCATATGCGGGAAAAATAAAGACAGAAGCCAGACTCAAATAATATTTGCATGGAGAGAAAACGACAGCTGAGAGCCAAAACATTTGTTTATGGGTTGAATATTTTTTGATGAGGTAAAAACACAACATTTATCAGGAGTTTCTTTGTTTTTTCTTTTTTTTTACCCCTCTTTTCTTTCTTTATACAGTAAGAATTCATAAAGTTGCTTAACTTTTTCTGCAGTACATCACTTATCTAGCTGGCTTACCATACACACATACGTACACTGCCTGGCCAAAAAAGTCTCTATTTGAAAAAAGTCAAATTATTAAAAAAAAATGGGGATCACTTATACACTTGAAGTTGCATGGTAAAAAAAAAAGTCAAAAGTAAAAGCAATAGCTGTGTTTAATAGTGAAAGTAAGCATATTTCTGTACACGCATGATGTGATGAGAACTCACAGGATTAGGACCAAACATCTGTGTGGCCATAAGAAAACCACATGTTAGTGAGACTAATCAGAAAAAGGCTTGAATTTGTTAGGGAGCATAAAGAATGGACTTTGGAGCAATCTTTGGAAAAAGGTCATGCAGTCTGATGAGTCCAGATTGGCCCGATTCCACATCAGGATAAGCAGGGAAAAGGATGAAGCGATGCACCCATCATGCATTGTGCCCACTGTGCAAGCCTCTGGAGGCAGTGCTACACTATGATATGCGGTGGCTTCAATTGGTCAGGTCTAGGCTCAGCAACATTATATGGCAATGAAATTAAGTCAGCTGATGAACTGAATGTACCTGAAAGTGACCGGGTAATCACATCTATGGAGATTTTCGTCTCCGGTGGTACAGGCATATTCCAGAACTCAAATTGTGAAAGAGTGTTTCTAGGAACATGAACTCGCCACCACATTGTGTGCTGTAATCAAAGCCAAAGGTGGTTGAATGAAATCTTAGAGTGTGTGACCTATTATTTGGCTATAGTCAGTGTAAGTTTTTACCATGCCAATTAGTTTTCAAAGCATGAGGCCGGCCAGAACACTGTATGTAAGCCTGAATTTTTCAAGCAATAGAAAATGAGCAAAATCAATCATAAATTGCAGGTCTTTGTTCGGTAAAGACATAAATATGGCCATTACCATGTACTCAATAAAAATCATATAGGTATTTGTAAGAAATGCTCTCATATGCTCAGATCCAGCTATCAGGTGCTCGTTGTGATCTTTCCTATTCCGCGCAGATCACTAGCTGCTGAAAGCGCTACACATTTGTCAAAGAAAAACACTTCATCCAAGTATCTGACCTCTGCAAGATGATGGTCAGCAGGCTGTAAATAATACCTCAAAAAAGCTATATGGGAGTAGGAAAAATTCTTCTGTCATTAGTCTGTTGTAATACAAACGAGTCTGCATAGCAAATCCATATCGAACCTTTTTTTCTTACTGTTTATTGAAACACTAAAATGACAAGAAATGGTGTTTTTTCTTTGTTAAAAATACAGTAAACTGTTGAGATATACGCAATATAGTTAATGCTATTTCACACATAGACAACCTTTGATGATAATAATAATAATAATAATAATAATAATAATAATAATAATAATATAGAAATAGTCATATATCTTAGGGAATGCATCCTAGATGAAATGCTAATCCCTATTCACACACACACACACACACACACACACATACACACACACATGCATACACACATATAAATATAGGATATATGTATGTGAAGATATGAGTATTTTTTTTGTCCATTCTGAACACTAATGTTTCATTTAGTTTTGGGGAAACAAAACACATTTTATGCATCGTGATTGTTTTTTTTTCTGCTGCTCTGATTTCTGATTTTTTACTTGAGTCACTAGTATGTACTGGTTTGCTTATTTAATGGTTCATATATGCCTTAGTTTGGCAAAAAAAAGTGTATACAGTTCTTCAATGTACACTGAGTGCACTTAGTACTATTGGACTTAAGTATCTTTCAAAAGTCTCGGTGAGTGAAGAATCATATCTCCCTTGAGGATAAAAGGAGACTCTTGTGTTCCAGAAGGATGCCTCTTTGTTCTCGCTATTGTCTGATGTGATGATTTCTATCCAGTCATTATGTGTACACTAGGGCATTCACATTTAGCACAGGCAGTCAGACGGTCTCATTAAACCGCTCAAGGATGAGACCACACACAAGCCTCATATACAGTAGATATAGTAAACTTACAGTCTGTTATTGTGTCTTGGTATTTTGCTGGTGCATCACAAACAAATAGTGTCTGAATATGCCATCTCAATGCTGCTCTCACCCGGACTGGACCACCCAGTTGTGTGCTGAATAATTCCCATGCACTTGTGGACGAGCAGACACTGTGATTGAGCATAAAGACCTGGTTGGTTTCAGGGCTCCAATCATGAGTTCCAGGCTGTCAATCATGCACGGAGAAGTGGAAAATGCCCCCTTGTAATTAATCCAAGCAAACAAAAAGATCTTGTTCAAGGTTTTAAAAAGCAACATAGTCTGGAATGCAAAGTCAGATAAGTTTAGTCATGCTCATTTCATCATATCATTAGAAGAGACTATGGTATTACAGGTGGAAATGAAATGTCTAGTGTACATCCTAACAATTAGTTGTGCCTTATACAGTTTTTTTTGGCATTTGAATGCAAAAATCATAACACATTGCACTCTCCCATGTAAAATACAATTTAGGATATTGTATCTAGCGACTAGGAATCTATTCAAATAAATCTAGCAGCTATAGACCGTCATGACATCACCTTTGCTGCATAAATTTTCACTTCTCTGACACTTTTTTTTGCTATTGTGTCAGTCTTGATTTAGTTTTTGGCTCTCTCGTCCAAAGGAACGCTTTAAAGAGAATTTAAAACAATTGAATCTGTTAACTCTTGGCTCTGTAGGATGACTCTGTAAATGTCGTTTTATGGCCTGTAACTCACTGAGCTTTCTGGACAGCATTAGAATCAGCATATGAAGTTTATAGAAGAGACTGTTCCCAGTCCCAGGACTCTTATGTGGCTCTTATGTTCTGATGTTGTAAAAAAGAAAAAAGGTCCCACAGCTTTATAGCTTCATGTTTTGTCCAAAAAACAAGTTGCAGTCATTAACATTAAGCAAAAAGAATCTGAATATTGCTTACTGGGAAAACATCTGGTTTATCAAGCTTACAGTACTGTGCTTAACAAAACTTATTCAAATAAGGCTACATCAAATATCATCGGACTTGGCCTGGTAGTTCATTTACAGTGAAGATGTCACAGTGAGGATGTCACTAATAATTAACTCAACATGATAAATTCGGGTGAGACTAGATATTATATATATACAGTATAATATAAGTAAGATATTGCTCAAAAATTGATTTTGTCAATCAATATAATCACTCACACATACCACTTTATCCTGTATTCAGGGTCGCGGAGGGCCTGGAGCCTGGAAGAGGCGACGTACACCCTAGACAGGGTGCCAGTTCATTGCAGGGCACCCACACATACACTACGAACGATTTGGGAACTCCAATTAGCCTAATCTTCCTATCTTTGGACTGTGAAAGGAAACCGGAGAGAACATGCAAACTCCATACACGCAGAGATGGGACTCGAACCCGGACCCTGGTGACTACTGTGGCGACTGTGCTAACCACTAACCCACTGTTCCGCCCCTCAATATAATCAATACAGATACAATTTCTATTTTATTTCTGTTTTATATGCTCTGGGATTTTGTTAAACAGTGATTCATTATTTAAAAAGCACATACATTTCATACAAGACCATATATGTTTTTCAATAATATATGATCGCTTGAAAAACTTGATTTCTGAAATATTATGCTTTCGAAATACATGTGAACACAGGTAAATCCATGTGACATCATGTTGAACAATATCTTCAGGACTCTTCCTACAGTAAGTATAAAGCATGGCCTACAGATATGACTGTCAAGAAATTTACTTCCGAGCCTATGGACTAATATCCATAGGCTCGGAATGGACATTAATCCATAGGCTCGGAAGTAAAGTAAAAGCCTAAAGGCTGCATACAGTAGATGTTTATTCACCCTTCCTCATCTCCCTCTCTTTTTTGGTGGAGATAAAAGGGTCTTTCTACTGCCTTGCATTGATTATAGTGGATTAAACCAAATCACTGTCAAGTACCAGTATATATTTCATCATTCGCTCATCCCTGGAACAACATAGAACTGCCAGAATTTCCACCAAATTGGACCTAAGAAGCGCATATAATCTGCTCTGCATCAGAGAAAGCATTGTGTAATGCCATATGGTCTCTCTTGCACGTCCTCCGGGGTTTCAATGCCTAATTTATGACACCTTGAGAGACATGTTCAGCAGATGTGTCATTGCATACATACTGTAGATGGCATTCTTATCTACTCTGTATCATATGAACAGAGGTGGAAAGTAACGAATTACATTTACTCGCGTTACTGTAATTGAGTAGCTTTTTTGTGTATTTCTACTTTTTAAAGTAGTTTTAATAATCTGTAATTTTACTTTTACTTAAGTACGTTTTGTTTGAAGTATTGTAATTCGCTACATTTTAAATCATATTCGCTACTGAGTAAAAAATAAATAAATGAAAATGATAAAATAAAAATATTATGCTTTATAAATGCTCCGTTGCGCCGCGTGTGTGTATCATGTCCTGGTTGCGCGCCGCTCCAGACTCCACTCTAGGTTTTCTGACTGTCCCCACATCAGCACCTTCCTGACCTTCCACACGGTCGCTTCCGCCCTAAGAGTGACGTCATCGACTAGCGCGACTATAGATAAATAGGAGAACGACGCGGGAAAGATGGAAGAGGTTGTGATTTTGGCGTTTTGATATTTGGTTGTGTATTCCGGTTTTGACTTTTTGCCTCCCATTGACTATTATTATTGCTTTGTCGCTTTGGTTTGGTTGGTCTTTGTATATATTTGTAGATAATTTCACTGTTTTTGGTTTAGGGAGTCCGGGAAGGTAACTGTATTTTTTATTTATTTATTTATTTATTTTTGCAGGTAATCTAGCTACTAAATATAAATACCATTTTGTTTATTATTTTGGCCTGGGTCCACCCTGAATCTGATCCTCTTCCTCCTGTTATGTGTGTGTGTGTGTGTGTGTGTGTGTGTGTGTGTGTGTGTGTGTGTGTGTGTGTGTGTGTGTGTGTGTGTGTGTGTTTGTATATACAAACCTCATTATTTCATCAGTTAATGATTGGATCTAGTTCTTTCTGCCATATACCACCATTTCCATACAGTTTAAAATAGAACCCTGAACCAGTCTTTTGCTGTATGACCCTAGACTGGGACGTAACACCATATTTAAGTGACCACTTTGATTTTCAAGCACAAGAAAGACAACAGCTTTATTATGCAAAGTTGTTCCTTCAGTTAAAAACAACTAGTTTGAGATTTATATCTGCTCATCTTTTTTGAACTACGCTAGAATGCCTCATCCCACCCCCGCTGTTATAAAAATAAAAAGTAACTCGGTAAATTTTACTCTGAGTAAATTTTTTAATGAGCTACTTTTTACTTTTACTTGAGTAGATTTTTGTAATGGTAACTTTACTTCTACTTAAGTAAAATTTCACTGAAGTAACAGTAGTTGTACTTGAGTACAAAATTTTATTACTCTTTCCACCTCTGCATATGAATCACATTAAAAGTCCCCAGTACACGGGTCCCTACAAAATATTTAAACAAATCAACAATATCACTGAGTCACTGCCATATCTTTTCATGTGTCCAGTCTAAAATCTGTCATAACCTCAATCTCTAGTCAATGACATTTCCTCCTACGACAGCTCCTGACCCCTTGGACATTATTGCGCAATCTGCCAATACCTTGGTAAAGCAATCCTCAGATTACAAAAACAGACAGTGTGAAGTTGAATGGGAGGGGCACGGTCTGGAGGAGTGATGCTGGGTCCCTGCATGTGACGTCCTCATTCAAGAGTTTCATGTCCATCACCCAGAACTTATTGCACTTTGCCAGGAAGACATCAGTTGGCAAAAGACTGCGAAAACCTCAGCCACCGGATGCAGTGCAAAAAACAACTTACAGTATGTTTAACATCATATAAAAATCTGATGTCAGTGTAATACTTTTTTTATTATTATTTATTTATTTTATTTTTAAGATTTTTGATATAAGAAAAGAACAGAGTCTTTCTTTTTTACAAAACATCATGCCCTGCGATGTAGGGAATTTCAGTCCAGACTCTTATGCCTTGCCCTAATGCACAGTAAAATGAGTCATTTATGCATGAAGGAAAATGTATAGACAATTACCAGTGTTGTCTTAGGAACTAATTATCAGTGTAATCTTAGTGTGCATTATGCATGGAAGAAGCTGAATAGTAGATTGCCCTTCACAAACAGTTATTGCTGAATAACACTGAAATTTAAAGTTTTTTTTTTTTTTTTTACTTGGTACAATTTACTGGAAAATATTAAACATTAAACATTAGATTAAATAAAACATATCCATGTGTTAGAATGGCCCAGTCAAAGTCCAGATCTAAATCCAATCGAGAATCTGTGGCACGATCTGAAAACTGCTGTTCACAAACGCTGTCCATCTAATCTGACTGATCTGGAGCTGTTTTGCAAAGAAGAATGGGCAAGGATTTCAGTCTCTAGATGTGCAAAGCTGGTAGAGACATACCCTAAAAGACTGGCAGCTGTAATTGCAGCAAAAGGTGGTTCTAGTATCTAGTATGTGGTTAAGTATTAACCACAGGGGGCTGAATAATTACGCACACCCCACTTTGCAGTTATTTATTTGTAGAAAATGTTTGGAATCATGTATGATTTTCGTTCCACTTCTCACGTGTACACCACTTTTTATTGGTCTTTCACGTGGAATTCCAGTAAAATTGATTGGAATGACTGAATGTGACAAAATGTGGAAAAGTTCAAGGGGGCCGAATACTTTTGCAAGCCACTGTATACTTTCCCACACATTGCATCCTCACTCACTCATTGTCTATGCCACTTTATCCTGTATTCAGGGCCACGAGGACCTGAAGCCTATCCCAGGCGGCTTAGGGCACCCTGGGCAGAGTACACCCTGGACAGGGTGCCAATCCATCACAGGACACACATACAGTACATACACACACTCACACACTCATTTACACACTACGAGCAATTTGGAAACACCAATTAGCCTAACCTGCATATCTTTGGACTGTGCGAGGAAACCGGAGTACCCGGAGGAAACCCACCAAGCACGGGGAGAACATGCAAACTCCAGGCACACAGAGACGGGAATTGAGCCTGGACGGGGAATCGAACCTGGACCCTGGAGGTGCAAGGCAACAGTGCTAACCACTTGAAATTGAATAGAAATGAGTTGAATAGCCTTCACTTCACAAAGTGTCACCTTGAAAAAGGAAAGTTTTAAATCTTTGTTTTTAATGAATGTCTAGTTTCTCATTTTGCTTTACTTTGTACTTTGGAAGGGTGAGACTTTGTGGTTTGCACGGTCGCCACTGTAGAGTTTGCATGTTCTCCCTGTGCTTGGTGGGTTTCCTGAATGAGTATACTTTGGACAATGTGTTCTTATACTTAGATTCAGTGTAATTCACATTTATTACCCCAACTGCATTTGACATGCATCTTCACAGAGCCTATGAGGAGTTATAGATCAATGTTGTGTTTTACTGTGTGTAATCAACTGAATATACAGTTTCTACTGGTCTAGGAACAAATCAGCCTCAGCATCGCATTCTATAAACATCCTAAGGAATCTCCGTTAACAGAATATAACCAAATGTTAAAGGCAAAAACAAACCTTATATTATTATTTGTATGTGTGAAAGACTTAAAATTTGCTAGCCGGTTTATATAAGCCATCTTTGCATGTTAGGTTACGTTATTCCTAAAAATTTTTGGATTTATGAATTTTAGTGACCTTCATTAACTGTTTCATTCTGTTTCCTATCCACTAGGTGTAAGGCAGAAATACAACCTGGATGTTATACCAGTTCATCGCATACATCAAATCCGTTCACATTCTGGTGTAATTTAGAGTGGGGAGTCCACCTACACGCATGTTTTTGGGAAGTGGGAGGAAAACAAAGACCCCAGAGAAAAGCCACACAGGCATATAGAGAACATGCTCATACAGGAATCCCAGCTCAGGACTGAACAGGATCCCTGAAGCTGTGAGGGAGCAACTCTTCTTGCAATACTGCCACGCTGCTTCACTTCATATTTAGCAGTAAATCAAGAAAATGAATACTTGAAACAAGCCATTATTGATGTCATACATGAAACATAAATTTCTTTTCGGTCTAAGTGCTGACAGGAAAAGATAATATATTACACAACATGAAATTTAAGATCTGGAACTCTGAACATGGAGGCAGTGTGCCCGAAAGTGATGAATGTACTACTGTAAATTAACATATTAATCAATGATGGAAACATTATAACAAACAACACGGTTTTGGCAGGATGCGTTTTGCTCCACAAGCTTCCATGCATAGTTTTTCTCTCGATGAGAAAGAAGAAAAGCGCAGAGCAGAAGGTTGCATAATTTGTTATCAAGCATGAAAAATGCAAAAAAGTTAGAAACACAGAGGCTTATAAAGTAGCAACAGTGTTTCTTTTGCCTGTTGTATATTTATTTCAGCATTTGCTGTAAAAAATAATTTTTTTCTTGGAATACACGACTGTAAAAGGGATTTTAAAAAGATGTATTTGTTCGAGATTAGTAAACTTCTTCAGGCTTAAATCCAAAAGCAATTGCTGATTTTTGAAGCTCCTTTATAGATTAATAAAAAATGAAAACCTGTCTTGGTATAGAAAGTTCCTGACCATGCAGTTGTGAACTGAAATGAATGAAATATTGCAACAGCATGTCAGGAAATTTTCATTATGCTTTCGAGTCAAAGTTCAAGGTCATGAATATTATTGGATTTAAGCCGGGGTGTATCATATGGTTTAAAGCAACACTCGCACCCAGCCGTCTTCATTCTTTCTTCATGTTTGTCATGAGGTCAGGCAAAAGCACAATCCAGCCTGCGATCCCAACATATTCCGAGGCCAAATCTATTTGAAAGAGTGGAACATTTTTGGAGACGCACATACCCTGGCTGCTGAGGCATAAACCTCTTCTGGAAATAAATCTCCTACAAAGATCCATTATAGGAGCTGCTGAAGGACTTACCTTGGACACGAGCTGAACTACCTGCTTGCTTACAGTATGTCTCACATTCGAGGTTCCAGAAACAATAGTAACCAGGAGGAACAGATATAATAAGCTACAATATGTTATTTCTCTTTTACTCAGATTGATTGAGTGAAAGAATCCCAGCATGACAAACTCATCAAAATTGTAGTTGCCAATAAAATAAATATTGTTGAAACAGCTTGTATTCAGTGACTGAGGTTCTATTTTATATGAGCTGTAAGTAGACTGAAAACATCTGAACGTGTTTTCATTCCTAATGTCCAGTTTGAGAAGCGTTCCTGTGCAGCTCTTTAAGCATGCCGAGGCTGGAGCGTAAAAATGTTCAAGTATGTCTGGTATCAAAAGCAAGGAAGGAGGAAAGTGTGAAATAAACCACACCACCCTAGTTTCCTTTGATGATCCCCGTATAATGAGTGTGGAGGGCAATATGTCTAACAGATGTGTGGCCTGTACCTCAGACTCTCCTGCGGGCAACATTATCATGTTTAATCAGCTCACTCTAAATGCTTACATTTGGAACCACTTTCTCTAGGTCTTTTGTGAAGATGAAGGCTCTTCATCTATTTAAATTATTAAAATGACACCTCTGGACAGTATAAAACATTGTTATGAAATCAGATTTTCTTCCACCTTCAGCAACAAAATCCTCTCTGGACAGTATGATCCAAAATATCCGGAAGTCTTTAATTCCTCATATACGACGGCAAATCACAACTGATTACAGCTGTAGTTCATCAATCAATGCTATATTGTACTTTCCAAATGTTCATAATTATATCATTTATGTTGTGAAACATCTGCAAAACAAGTCGGTTCCTGTTATCACTTTATTCATAGCAGCTATCACGGTTGTTCCCACACAAGCCTGTCTTGAAGTTATCTGTTTATTGTTAGCCTAAAATTCTGTCCCTGTGTACACTATAAAAACAGCGATGCTTATTTTGATCAGTGCGTTTATTTACGCCCTTGAATTATATTGGCACTACTGTCAGAGGTGCTGTTGATAAAGGAATTAAAACCTGCCCACCAAATCAGATTCAAGTTTTGAATAAAGCTAAGATTTAATGTTTGATTATGCATTTTGTTCTTTCCAGTGTAGGTGTGGTTCATGTGCCGTTTTTGTTTTTTTCTCCTCCAAAATATTCACTAAATCATCATTCGGTGTGCAGCATATTAGCTGCTCTGTTGATTAGATTTAAGCTAATGCATTTTTGCACTATATCCCCCAGGCACACCGGGTCATATTGACAATCTTCCAGTTTCTTCATACATTCCTAGACGATTTCTTTTGGAAAATGAATAACTCTGTCAAAAGAGATAAGATCCTGTCAGATTGAGTGAGGGAGAATGAATCAATTGGTGGATGGACAGTAGACATGTGCTCACCACATGGATTATAAATTTGCTCAGTACCTGGCTGAGTACAGATATCTCGCTTTACCCTGACACTCTCTCTCTCTCTCTCTCTCTCTCTGTCTCACTCTGTATCAAAGGGCCAAGAAACTTTGGAATTTAAGAAATGTTGGGATTTAAAATCCATAAACAACAAATAAAAAACTAAATGCATACATGCTATATGTTTCATCTCTAAACATTAATATAGTTCTGGGTCATGCCACATTGTCATGGCAATCAAAAAATATGTAATCTCTTAAAAATTTTTTTACTCGCTTCATATAGAATAAACTGCATTTTACAGTGGAGAGCCAGTGAATCAGAAAACAACCTCTGAATCTCTCCTCCCCGATTCTTATTGAATTTTGCACAAACTTCTACAAACCTAGAACATATTGGAGAGTCTTCTGCCTTGTAAAAATTTTAAATAAAGAAAATCTTTGTAGAATTACGAGTGAATGTTTGTGACCTGACAAAAGAAATACTGTATATAAAGATTTTCTTATACAGTATGAATCAATGAGGCTCTCATTGCAATGATTTGTACCAACCCTCCCTTAACATCATCTTGCAAATTTAAAGCAAACAACCCAAGTACCTACAGTTCCTGAGATACACAGTCCTTTGCAAAAGTGATTTTTTTTGTATAAACTTTGTTATACATGTTTATTTTATGACTTTATTTATTCAGTACAAAAACATTTCTGATTTCCAAACAAGTATTCCAGAAAAAGTTAAAACTTACAGGAAAAGATCAGTAGGCCAATAAAACAAAAGCAACAAATTATGTAAAAGACCACTTTTCGGCCAAAAGAAAAAGAAAGAAGAAAGAAAGCATCTGGGTTATGCGATGCATGCAAAAAGAAGCAGGTGTGACCAAGTCCTTAGAAGGACTGTGGCTGGTTCTGCAAGATGGACAGTAAAAAAGCAACTATTTTTATTATAACACTGAACAAATTGTAACTGAGACTATATTCAAGCAACGTTTCATCACACCCTGCACAGACTTTGTTTCGTTAATTCCTATTTACTGTTAGGGTTTTAAGACACCCTTGCGCTACAGCAGTTAACTGTAGCATGTGCCTAAGACTGTAAGTACAGTACTGTAAGTTTCAGAAACCAGAACCAACTTTGGTTGCTATTCATCTTAATGCAAGTAATCAGGTACATTCTCTGTGTCTATAAGTTTGGCATGCAAGAGGCAGCGGGTGGTACAGCCATTATTGATGCTTATATCCTGGGAACATTGTGGGCTAGGGTACATTTTTTTACTGTTTTGCCCAGGAAAAGCGATGCCCTGTTGCACCCCAACTTTATAACTTCTCCAGAAATTTTCTCTAGATATTATTCCAGTATAATTATTATACAGTATAATCCCTTTGCATACTGTAAGTATGTAGAAACTAAAAGCTTTTATTATAGGTGTTACAGTAACTTGTCTTGTAGCCAGGACTACTGTCAGAGTGGCTGTTATAAAAATATAATCAACTACTTCTGAGCATTCAAATTTTATGTAACTCCTTCAACAACCGTGGTCTTACCATTACAGGAAATAACCCTAATAAAGTGTCTCAACATTTTGTTCGCAGTGTAATATAATTAATCTAAAAAAAAATCTACAACTGTTCTAACATTACACTCTGAACTTGTGCAATGTGGCATTATGAACATTTCACTGAACATTTTGATTAATTCTGGCATTTGCTGTTTATGAGTCATGATGTCTGGAAAGACAGGGTGGAAATCTATGGCTTACTATAAATTGAAGCAATATAACAATATGATGTAACATTCTTTTAGTTTTTAGTTAAGTTCTCCGGGCCAAATAATGCAGTAAAAAAGGTAGTAATTTGACTGCACACTACACATACAGATGATGACATCTGTGTTATCGTACTAGTCACTCCTTTTATAGTTATCTGGGGCATCTAAGCATTTAACATTTGGACCATCATGAGGATTTTAAGGGACTATGATCCAAAAAATCCTCAGACTCACTCTTATAATGTTGGTATTGTTTGGGGATTAAAAACAATTCCACATGGGAGATTATCCTGCAGTTGTACTTTTTAATATGTGTGAAATGACACTAAGAAGAAGTGCTGTTATTAGAATGAATTTTTTTATTTTTAAGTCCATAGTTTCAGATCATGGGAACTCCATATAAGCAACTATTCTGTTACACTACTTTTCTGTTGCTGTTTTCTGTCATATTATTTCTGGAACCTTTACAATGAGACTGGTAGGATGATATTTTTAGCAGGCCGAAGAAGTCAGAGTATCTTTGGACTGCGCATTCCAACGTCTGCACTCACGGTCAGATGGTGTTGATTATTTTTCTATAACAGGATAGCTCTGGCAGTCTGCTCTGCAATGCATAACGTTTAAGTCAGTGTTTCTCTTCTAATATGTTTGCCATGTAATGGAGAAGATGATTGTAAAGCGCAGGCAATTTATTAAATAATGGACAAACAAAATATACAAAGTAAAATCAGGGGTCATATCATATCCCAAAACAATCAATATACTGAACACTTACATAGACAAAGGAATATCAGGACTGATAAGGGGGAAACACAAAACAGATGATTGTAATGAAATATGAAGGTATAGCATGTGACAAGGTCATGTGATTTGGTTAAAATTTGAAGGACCTGAAGAGAACTGAAGTCCAAGGCAAATGAAACCGGTTGTGGAATTATTTCTTTTATATAACAACAACTTGTACTTTGTAGACATATTTTATCAATATGATGATTTTTGTTTTTGACTTGAGAAGTCTCCAGTGTTAGTGATTTGTAAAAGTCAGGAATAAAGCTGAATTAAGTTTTCCAACACGGGAATGTCTTTGAGACGAAGAACTTCTGACCTGATTTCTTGGTAACAAGGATTTTTTTTCTTCTTTTTTTGCATCTAGAGAGGACAGTTGAGGAGTTGGTGAGAGAACAACTGATTATGTTTGACAAATGATTCATGACATTATTACATTATTACAGAGTGCAAAATAACAAAACAGAAAACAAAATGAAAAATCCGTCGTCATGTTTTCTGATTTGTTATTTTGTTTTTGGTTTGTTGTTTCGTTTAGTTTTGTTATTTATTTATTTTTTTCAGGTTTTTTTTTGTTTTTGTTATTTTGTTTTTTATTTTGTTTTCGACTTTGTTATTTAGTTTTTTTACTTAGTTTTTTCGGGTTTTGTTATTTTGTTTTCGGTTTTGTTATTTTGTTTTAGGTTTGCTATTTTGCTTTTGGTTTGTTGTTTTGAATTTGTTATTTTGTTTTTAAATTAGTTTTTTTTTTCACTATTTTTTTGTTTTGTTTTGCACTTCTTAGTTACCGTACATTACACTCAACTAGAAATAAGATGAGCGGGCAGGATAATCACACGATTTGGTTGGGACATAGAGTCGTCCAGGCGGCACGCCTGCCGGTGCGGGTTCTGTTGTCAGTGCCTGGCGGACCCTCGTTTCCATGTCCCAACGGAGGGGTGCGATGAGCCGGGTGGGTGAAATGACAGGCACGGGGTCCGCCCGGGGTGTCTCTCGCTCGTACCGACGGGATAGGGCATCGGCCTTGGTGTTCTTTGACCCCGGGCGGTACGACAGATGGAAGTCGTATTGTTCAAAAAATAGGGCCCACCGTGCCTGTCGTGGGTTGAGCTGCTTCAGATTCCTGATGGTGAGCAGGTTCTGGTGATCCGTCCAGATGATGAACGGCTCACTGGCACCCTGGAGCCAGTGACGCCATTCCTTCAAGGCCCACTTTATGCCCAACAGTTCACGGTCACCTACTCCGTATCGCTGCTGAGTGGGGTTAAATTTCTTGGAGTAGAAGCCACACGGGTGTAGCTTCTGGTCTGGACCCCGCTGGGAGAGAACGGCGCCGGGGCCCACTTCCGACGCGTCCACCTCCACAACGAATGGTTGATTGGCATCCGGATGGAGGAAAATAGGTGCGGTGGTGAAGAGGTGACAGAGTTTTTTGAAGGCGGAGATGGCGGTTGAGTTGAGTTGAAAAGGATGAGTTGAGGGCCTGGTCAGTGTGGTGAGTGGTGCTGCAACTGTAATGTAGCCCCGGATAAAGCGACGGTAAAAGTTCGCAAACCCGAGAAAGTGTTGGAGCTGCTTCAGTGTCCTGGGTAGGGGCAAGTGACGTACAACCTCCAGCTTCTGCGGGTCCATGGCCACACCCTGGGGCAAGATGACAAAACCCAGGAACGTGGTGGAGTGCTCGTGAAAAGCACACTTTTCCAGCTTACAGTACAGCTGGTGGGCGCGCAATCTCTTTAGAACTGCCCTAACGTGTTTGACATGTTCTTCTATGTTGTGTGAATATATAAGAATGTCATCCAAGTAGACGAACACCCATCGGCCTAGCATGTCCCTGAGAACATCATTGATGAACTGTTGGAAGGCCGGGGGTGCATTACAGAGTCCAAAAGGGATGACCAGGCTCTCACAATATCCGGTGGGGGTGATGAAGGCCGTCTTCCACTCATCACTGTTCTTGGTGTGGGCCGAGGTTGAGGATGATAGGAAGGGGTTTGTTGAGTGATGGGGCTAGATGAAAGGGGCCGCCCATCGACGGAGGTGATTTTCATAGGCTGGGATAACGCCTCAATTCTTACCCCCAACCCTTTGGCGTACGTAGAGTCAATGAAGTTACCCGCAGCACCGGAATAGATGAACGCGGTACTTCGGACCCGCTTGTGGCCAAGGTGGAGGGTTACCTGAACTGTGAAGCGAGAAGTGGTGGTTTCGGTCGTGGCGGAGAGGTGGACGGTGCCCGGTGAGTCTCTCCTGTTATTCACTGGGGCTGGGCGTTTCCCGGACGGAATGGGCAGGTCGCTCGGTGGTGCGCCGCTGAGCCACAGTAGGCGCACAATCCCTCGCGGTAGCCCCTCTCGCGTTCCGCCACGGTCAGGGAGGCACGCCCTAGTTGCATGGGTTCCCCAGCTCCGGTGTCAACCACGGCAGGGGGTGGAGATCCGACACGTCCGGGGAAGGCAGTGGTGACAGTGGATGGTGGTTTTGGTGCAGCGTATGAATAGGTGGGAGCTGGCGGCAGGGTTCGAGGTGCTGGCTTCGGAAGAGAGAGGAGGCGCTGGTCGATGCGGAGGGCTAGCTGGATCAGTCCCTCCAGTGTGGCGGGGAGTTCTCGTCCGGCTAGCTCGGTAGTGCTAGGAAAACATCAGGGGGGGGGGGTTGGTGCTGGGCTGCGGCCGCTGCGGCGGGCGGACCGCTAGCCATGCCATCAACAGCCGCCTGGAGGCTCGCGTTCTCCCGCTTGAGCTCCGCAACCTCGCGGCGCAAGGCCGCGACGTCTTGGACACTCCGGCGCAGAGTATCGAGTTCTCCGGTTAGCTTGTTGATTAGCATAGCATTCTGGTCAACCACATCGCATAGGCGCGCGTGATCCGCTGGGTTTACTGCTTTGGGCTCTGTCATTTTGTCATGAACTAACCCGAGACGACCAGAAAGACGTAGCTTTAGCAGTTAGCCCTGTAGCGTGAATGGTAAACCCAAACGCGGATTGACACGAGCGGGCAGGATAATCACGCGATTTGTTATAAGGACTCTCAAAGTAAATGAGCAAGAGAAAGACACAATCTAACCCGCGTCCTATAAACACACACTCAGTCTGAAGGTAAACCCAAGAAAGTGAGTACTCACGTGCACACGAACGATTCCGAGGCAGCATGGGCAAAACTCAATGACAGAGCGATGTGCGGCGCCATCTTGTTTCCTTTTATGCTTTCAGGTTCGAGACCGTCTTACTTCCGGGTCCTAGTGCCGGTCGCGGCTGAGTGCGCATGACAGAAGCCTCACATTGCTAATGAACATGTTTCATGTGACCACCTTAATCCAATGTTAATCAATTTCCTATAACACTCCACCCTGTCATATTTTATTCTCTATATAGTACCTATATTACTAATTATTTAATAATCAAAAAATTATTAGACCAAGACAAGAAATTCTGGTCAACTCACCAATCACAAAGATGCTTTAATCACAAACTTCACCATAATCCAGGACCTAATTATACTAATCTTAGACTGAAACCATTCAGTCCCAAAAAAAAAGAAAATTACATGTAATTCTAAATTACTGCAGCGTTTGATCTAAAGGCTTAGGCTGTGTGGCTCTATTTGTATGCTGTACAATGAGTAAATGCTAAAACAATGCCAGACTGTACACTTTCATTAGAGCTATTACACCAAGGCACATGGAAAAAACTCAAATTTAGGATGCTTTTGTACTCACTGGCTCTCACAGTGTGTTATCCAGCTGCAAGATCAAAAGATGGAGTAGGACTAATGTTATACAAGTGCTGAAAATGAATGTCAAAACAGAGCGGTTGTGTCCTATTACACCAACTCAACATGACACAAGTTTAAAACCAAAGCCAGGAAGAGTGTTGATTTTTTTTCCAGGCTGACTCGACTTTAGGATGTTATTTACATTAAAGGTTTTGATGAAGTAAACAGAACTGAAAGAAGGTTTTTTTCATCACTCATTAAATCATGAAATTTAACTCATTGATAAATATTATACAACCGTTTAGTTCTGATCAAATTTTAATGGACAAGAGGCATTCCACGAGTGGTGATAATAGAGCATAACAGCACTGGGATGTACTGGAAAGCTACCTGTCAAATCCACATTCAAAAATAGTTACAAAAGCACAAAACTGACACTTCAAAGATAAATGGACAGATCGATGTATGTTTATTCATCCTGTGGGTACAAAATCAGTTTGTCTCATATATTTCGAAACCGTGGCGCTAATAAAACAGTAGCGCCACCATAAGTTAAAACATGAGTCGTTAAAGCAAACATATCCAAGATAAGGGCATGTACAGTACAATACCCGAGTGCCCAGTGTTATGCTCTAAAATAAAAAAAAAGTACTGAGTAGAAGTGAAGTTATGTCTGAGCATCATGAAAAAACTACCTGGACAGAATTTAATTAATCTTTAACAGTACTTAGATATCTGCCTGTAGTTTAAACTGAACCATAAGTGAAATGAAAATGTTAAATAAAAGCGATGTTATGAACAATTTTTTGTCCTGGAATGAATTTACTCTAAAATTTAATCAACTTTTTTTTTTAAATTCTCTAATAATCTTATCCGTATCTGATGCAGAAAAACTAGTTCATGCATTCATGACCTCCAGACTGGACTATTGTAATGCATTACTAGGTGGTTGTCCTGCATCCTCAATAAACAAGCTTCAGTTAATCCAAAATGCAGCTGCCAGGGTTCTCACTAGATCCAGAAAATATGATCATATAACCCCAATATTATCATCCCTGCACTGGCTACCTGTTCAGTTTAGAATAAATTACAAAATAGTATTACTTACATACAAGGCCTTAAATGATTTAGCTCCCACATACCTAACCAGTCTTCTGATGCGCTACAATCCACCACGCGCCTTAAGATCACAAAACTCCGGACTTCTGGTAGTTCCCAGAATTTCAAAATCTACAAAAGGGGGTAGGGCTTTTTCATATTTAGCTCCAAAGCTTTGGAATAGCCTTCCAGACAGTGTTCGGGGAGCAGACACGGTTTCTCAGTTCAAAAGTAGACTCAAGACGCATCTTTTTAATCTGGCATACACATAACTCATCCCAGTACTCATACTCCAGTACACCTATACCGAATGGCAACTACGCTAATTCTCCCCATCTGTTCTGTATTTCTCTACCCATCCCGAGGCATCGGGAGATTTTGCCAGCTTCAGTAGACAAAGGCCGACCCTGCGAGGTTCCTGAGGCATCCAGAGAAGGACCAGCTCCAACTGGATTCAGCTTTATGATGGAGCTACACATGCTGCTCCTGTGCTTCCAGTGATCCAGACCTCATCTGCCCTCTGCACCTACTGACTCGTCCCTATGCTGAACTGGTCTTCATGACAATTTAAATAATTTCTGTCATATTGAATTTTCACCTGCACAACACACAAGATGTTATATCATTTCTATCTGTTATCGCCCAAATGAGGATGGGTTCCCTGTTGAGTCTGGTTCCTCTCAAGGTTTCTTCCTAATGCCATCTCAGGGAGTTTTTCCTTGCCACCGTCGCCGTCACCCTTGGCTTGCTCATCAGAGACATTTCATTCATTCATCTCATTATTATCTGCACATTTCTCTCACACATCCACACTTCCAATTATTTTCTTTTCTATAATTATTATTATTTGTTTTTATTTATTTATTTTCTATTATAATTTTATTTATTTATTTATTACTTTATATATAATTATTCTATATATATATATATATATAATATATATATATATATATATATATTTTTTTTTTTGTTTTGTTTTTTTTTTTGTTTTGTTAAATTTCTAAAATTTTTGTGAAGCTGCTTTGAGACAATGACCATTGTTAAAAGCGCTATATAAATAAAATTGAATTGAATTGAATTGAATTAATAAGCTAATTGCTCAATATAAACAAAGACCTTCACTAAGTCGTTAATAAGAAAAGCTAAACTGAATATTCTTACTGGGATTAGTTCATATTTTCACTGCTAAAAGAACAGCACTGAAGAGGTATAAGTGTATTTTAATGTGTTCAGACAATACTAAATGTTTACCTGATCTACTTTTCCGATTTTTCATCTGTGGTTCACTCTCCGATTACAAAACGGGGAGTGTATGTGGCTAACGACAAAAGAAGTACAACCTAGTGTAAAAACATCGTAAGATACTTATATACAGTATACAGTATATATAAGGTGTGTATATATATATATACAGTGGTGTGAAAAACTATTTGCCCCCTTCTTGATTTCTTATTCTTTTGCATGTTTGTCACACTTAAATGTTTCTGCTCATCAAAAACCGTTAACTATTAGTCAAAGATAACATAATTGAACACAAAATGCAGTTTTTAAATGAAGGTTTACGTTATTAAGGGAGAAAAAAAACTCCAAATCTACATGGCCCTGTGTGAAAAAGTGATTGCCCCCCTTGTTAAAAAATAACTTAACTGTGGTTTATCACACCTGAGTTAAATTTCTGTAGTCACCCCCAGGCCTGATTACTGCCACACCTGTTTCAATCAAGAAATCACTTAAATAGGAGCTACCTGACACAGAGAAATAGACCAAAAGCACCTCAAAAGCTAGACATCATGCCAAGATCCAAAGAAATTCAGGAACAAATGAGAACAAAAGTAATTGAGATCTATCAGTCTGGTAAAGGTTATAAAGCCATTTCTAAAGCTTTGGGATTCCAGCGAACCACAGTGAGAGCCATTATCCACAAATGGCAAAAACATGGAACAGTGGTGAACCTTCCCAGGAGTGGCCGGCCGACCAAAATTACCCCAAGAGCGCAGAGACGACTCATCCGAGAGGCCACAAAAGACCCCAGGACAACATCTAAAGAACTGCCGGCCTCACTTGCCTCAATTAAGGTCAGTGTTCACGACTCCACCATAAGAAAGAGACTGGGCAAAAACGGCCTGCATGGCAGATTTCCAAGGCGCAAACCACTTTTAAGCAAAAAGAACATTAAGGCTCGTCTCAATTTTGCTAAAAAACATCTCAATGATTGCCAAGACTTTTGGGAAAATACCTTGTGGACCGACGAGACAAAAGTTGAACTTTTTGGAAGGTGCGTGTCCCGTTACATCTGGTGTAAAAGTAACACAGCATTTCAGAAAAAGAACATCATACCAACAGTAAAATATGGTGGTGGTAGTGTGATGGTCTGGGGTTGTTTTGCTGCTTCAGGACCTGGAAGGCTTGCTGTGATAGATGGAACCATGAATTCTACTGTCTACCAAAAAATCCTGAAGGAGAATGTCCGGCCATCTGTTCGTCAACTCAAGCTGAAGCGATCTTGGGTGCTGCAGCAGGACAATGACCCAAAACACACCAGCAAATCCACCTCTGAATGGCTGAAGAAAAACAAAATGAAGACTTTGGAGTGGCCTAGTCAAAGTCCTGACCTGAATCCTATTGAGATGTTGTGGCATGACCTTAAAATGGCGGTTCATGCTAGAAAACCCTCAAATAAAGCTGAATTACAACAATTCTGCAAAGATGAGTGGGCCAAAATTCCTCCAGAGCACTGTAAAAGACTCGTTCCAAGTTATCGCAAACGATTGATTGCAGTTATTGCTGCTAAGGGTGGCCCAACCTGTTATTAGGTTCAGGGGGCAATTACTTTTTCACACAGGGCCATGTAGGTTTGGATTTTTGTTCTCCTGAAATAATAAAACCCCTCATTTAAAAACTGCATTTTGTGTTTACTTGTGTTATCTTTGACTAATAGTTAAATGAGTTTGATGATCAGAGAAATTTTGTGTGACAAACATGCAAAAGAATAAGAAATCCGGAGGGGGCAAATAGTTTTTCACACCACTGTATATATATATATATATATATATATATATATATATATATATATATATATATATATATATATATAGCTGTATATATATGAATGTATGTATGTATAAGTGACATTTTATTAGACATCACTTTAATAATATTGTACGAGAAAAGCTATAAAGAGTAACTCCATCTCTTATTCTACTTTAGCCAAGCTTCACTGTTCATTATAATTTCGATGCTAAGACTGTTCAGCTGTTCAGCATAGATGTGCATGAGTAGTCGAGGATGAGAAAATGCTGAGCAATATTAGCAGGGTTGTAATGGAAAAAACTCAGTGGTTTGGCTACAGTGGTTTTTCCTGTTGTCTTCATTGCCAGACGTGCTTGGGCTGGCCTTTATCCACAACAACAACCTCTGCCATCATGCTGTTGTCTTACTGTAGTATATCAAAACATATTTTTATTGTTACTGGCCCCGGTGACTAACACTTCTCATAAATACTGATAAAAAAAAAAAATGTTGGTGTCGAACTATTTTTGAGAAATCTATACAACTTGAACACAATCCTAGACATTTAATTCCATATCTGTATTATGACTAGGAATACAGCTGGTAAGCAGGCTGTTAATGTGGTGCTTAGCTTTCAGTAAGCTTCTTTGTTGCACAAATATCCAGGTCACAGGCTTTCTTTTTTCAGACAGACTGTCAGACAACTTTAGTAAAGTATAGCCATAAGGGTTGATTAAAAGCTAAAGGAGAGGTTAGTCTGAGACCGCTTTTCCATTACTCCCTACGTAAATTAATATAGGGCTTTTTTTTTACATACAGTAAGTCCTTCTAGGAAAATAAGGATGGGTCTAAAGATCTAAAAGGATAAGACTAAGACATTTTCCTGACTAATGTGTAATCTGAAGACGAGGTTACCCTCTTATTACTTTAAAATAAAATGTGAAAAATCGTATCTTGTCTCATAGAATATTAACTAGTCTTTTTAGTGCTTTTGGGCTAATGGATTGCTCAAATCGCTGTTCCTGTTCTTTCTGTTCAGGGTTTATTGTCCCAGAAGCAAGTTGGATAAATAAAGGGATTAGCACAGATGCTGAATCTGTCTTACATCGGTGCTGCACTGTTGGAAACCTACAGTGTTTACCTCGGAAGCTCTAATCCTGGGGAAGAGATCTATCAGCCGCGCCTTCCTCTCACACTTATAGAGAATGGCTCCATATGCGCCGTCAGATAAATCTAGATAAAGCCAGATAAAACCGGAGCGATGAGTAGCACCATCATTTAGCTCGGCCACATGCAGTGCGATCTCTTCTCTGATTTGTTAATAACCGCCATGGATTTCCAGAACGCATTTGTAATTATGAGTGTGCATTACAGAAAATACATAAGCTGTAGAACTAAAGGACTTTTAAACCACTCGCTTATGCATGCTTTCTAGTCATTAAGTTGAGTTATACAAGCATAGTGAGGGGTTTATTATAGATGTGCATATTGAACTTAACTGCTTGTCTGGTAGTTGCGTAGGAGTCATACAGAGTTAGTTAAAGCCAGAGGCAGGGTCCTGGGGGTGTGCTGTGCAGTCTGGCAACGAGACAGCAGATCATTTAGTTGCTTTCATAGTTTTCGGGGATTGGACTAGTCTGGGTGGTAGATCGGATTAGGATCTGGGGAATTTGGAGGCTGGGGGCACGACATTGAGCTCTTTACCTGCTAGGTCCGATGTACGGCGTGCTGTGATGCACTGGTTGTTCTGGTGCCTTTCTATCCTGGAAAGCATAGACTTTTTTTATCTCATACAGTATGTATTTCACAATACAAGATAAAACAACAAACAAACAACACACAACAGATCACCCAAAACCACCCCACTCTCAACAAAGAACGACGAGAAAAAAAGAAAAACAACAATCGGAAAATCACAAAGAATGCACGAAAAAAAAAAACACACTTAAAAAACTATTACCTACTACAAACAAATATATATAGCTGCCATAATCACAACAAGAGCAGAGCTGGGGTGAACAAATTACTGTCTATAAGAGAAGTCCCCACATTTTGTTGAACCTTTTCAAAGCTTTTTCTTTAATGTACCAGATTTTTTTTTTAAAGAAAGCATCTCATTCAACCATCTCTGAAAAGAGGCAGCAAATTCAAAATTATCCTTTTAGCAGCAGTCATGCCAAACACGAGGGACAACTGCATATGGTGAGATAATTCATCGGTTGCATCAGAGCAACCAAGCAAAGCGGGGAGTGATCTCAGTTTCGTAAGCATTTGAATGCCAATTAGGCATATCTTACTAGAAGCCAATTACCTTGAGACAAAACCAGAAAGCATGAGCAAGAGTGCCTTCTTCGCACTTGAATTTGTCACAAATGGAAGCGATGTTAAGTATTGACTTTTTTCAGTGATTTTTGCTGCATTGGACTTTCAGTAGAATTGAACCAGACAGCCTAGCTTCTGCTTCCTGCGGGCATGGGTGAGCCTCGGATGCCCGTGATCCTGTTACCAGCTCATATGTCATATTGTTCCATTGTTCCCTTGTCTTAGTTCTAAAAAAGTGAGGAAAGAACTATGATCGAGAATGCTGTCAAAGGAAAACTGTTGATAACACGATATTGTCCATTATGATTATTTTCCAAAATTTCTCTTTTGCTACAGCAGGTTCGTTATGATTTATATCTCTAATCCTACAACAATTTCCTAATTCTAAAATTTTCATTCATTAAATGATGACATCATATGCTTTATCCATGTATAGTTATGTTTAATGGTGTGGAACATCCACAAAGTGAGTTAGTTCCTGTTATTACTAATTAGAGAAGCTTTGTGTAATCAGTCATACTCTCAATCTTTTGCTACTTTCTCGCTCGTAAAGTTAATTAGATTTAAATGCATTTTTCAATGTTACAGAGAAACCTTAAAGTCGTCCATGCTGACGGCTTTCCCATATTGGAAAACTTATCTCTGATACTTACAAAATGCTGACACTTTGTTTCCCCACAGGTGACTTCACCATATCAGCAATTATACACATTTTATGTGGACTATCCATCACATTCATCACTGTATAATATAGTGCGAAAGTTAGTATAAAAATAATAACTTATTAGAATGAGGGAATCTGGAACTACTGTCAGAGCTGCTGTTAGAAAATTAAACTAACACCTTCTGGGAAATTAGAATTTAAAATTTAAAAGTGCTTATTTTTATATTCTTCTTTCTGCTCAGGGAAAGGAAACAGATCCTGGGTGAATCAAGGAGAATCTGACTAATAGGATATAGATGAGAGTTGGCAGGAACGATCCAGTCTTTATAACCACCGTAAAAGCAGGCCAATCAGTAAGGAATTACAAATTGACATAACAATGAACAGCTCCTACTTTAACCCAGTGATGTGGTACCGACTATTTCTGTACGGCACTGTGTGATGCATTAAACATATTCTATGTCTAAATTTCTAAATATTCAGCCTATATACACAATAAGACAAAATGGACGATCTTGAAATTCAGTCAAGTGTGTGAATAATGTAATGGAACTACATGACAGCGCAAGTCGTTTCATGGATATGATGGGGAAGAAAAGCACTCTGCTGGAATTAACCCATGATACAAAACATATGGCTGAATGATGCCCCTGTTACTGTAACGACAATCTTCATACAGTAAATGTAAAGTTTCCACGACTTGTCAGTTCTATCCATGTTTCCTCTTTAACCATGAAAAATCTCATACGCTAAAAAAAAAAAGTTAGGGAGTTAAGTGAGGCATGGTGTTGTGATGTTTATGCCAAACCCAATTAAATCTAGCTCGATCCTGTCAACACGTATTTAAACTCCATTCTGTATAATTAAAAAATAATTGCACTCTGTAGTCTTCTAGACTCAACTTTCACTCAGCATACAAACAGCAACTCGAAACTTTCGTTCTGTCTTCCTGTGTGTCTCTGAGCTGCGCTTTGAGCATCTTTCATCACAAAGATTCATTTTAGTTTTTCTTTTTCATCACGAAGTCTGAAAGTCATGTTGGAAAAAATATGAGAACCATCCAATTAAGTAGCATTTCATACAGTATGTTCAGTAGCTTCAGATCAGCTTCTTTAATAGAATATGACTGGATTGATCAATTAATGCATTGCCAAAAAGGCAAGATGGTAATGTTCAGTACAAAATTAACTGACATATCGAGTCATCCATCAATGTAATTTTGTAGTAACACTTCCTTGATCACGGATAATATTAGTCTGCTTGTCCTTTTAAGCTTCACGGGCAAAAATCTATCAAACATCCATGGTATAATGAATAAACCATGACCAAATAGAAGTGAAGGGAGAATTATCCAAACAGCACTTTATCTTCTATGACAGTCAGCCATTTTGGAAAAAAAAGTTAAAAATAAATAAAACTCTAACTGTACACAGTGCATCCCTGAAAATCCTTTGAAGGTTGTTTTAGAGGATGTCTTTAAATACATTTCGCTGACACACACAGTGATGTGCTTAGAAACTTGGAGCACAAAAGAAATAAACATGGTGACTATCTGAAGGGATCTTTGGATACTTCAGCCATCTGTGTTTAGGAGATGACTAGACACACTGGTGATTACAGGAAAAAAAATTAAAGAGGCATCACATTCTCTGTTTACACCATTTGAAAACAAATTACACTGAGCAAAGATTTGGTTCCCGCATTTTACAACTGTTGAATTCTTCACTGATTGGTCAGGAGGTGATTACGTTCTGTAACAGCAGCTGTGTCAATAGTGCTGTGTGCAAGGATTACATTAATGCACTTGTTCAGCTGGAAATTACAAGGGGTGTTCAAGTCTGGACTTTTGATTGTTCCGAATAACAGAACACAATTATGAGAGGAAAAACTCCTGTTATTTCTCTATACAATCCTCTGCAACACTGAGGCATTTATTTCAGCATTTTACTACACTAGTTCTTGGATATCATCAAGGTAAAAAGATTTCTCAGTACGCTGGAACCATGATCAGCTTTCTTCTTATCTGAAATTCTGGCCTCCCAGGAACTCCTTTAATGGACCAAACATTTGGAATTAGCTTGGAATGAGGTGGACTAATCAGTGCATGTGTCTTGGACTAATCAGTGCATGTGTCAATAACTTCTAGCTAAGTTCCTGTAATGCGCAACTGGTGTTTATGAGAGATTTCATCACAAGTCCCAGTTTGACTTGAACACTGTGAAGACTCCAATGTCTCCAGCGTCACAGCTTTGGACAGTCCCAAATATACCAAAACTCTGCATATAAGCTGATAAGCCTCATACAATTGCTGGTAAATTTCAGTGAATGATCAGGAATCAACTCTTTTCACAACATTAAATGCAACTATAATATATAATGTAGGATAACAAAATAATAATAATTCTGCAAGTTGCCATGGAATAAAGCCATGGAATAAAGAATATAAACCAATTCAGGACATGAAAATTGAACCGCAATTGTAACATTAGGCACTTTCAGATGTATACTGTACATGAGTTGTTTGTTACAATTGAAGTATAATATACAAAATCCTAGTTTTATTTGGAATGTGTGCAAATTGGAAGATAGCTTTTATGATTCCCATAACCAGTGTTGGGGGACATTACTTTTTAAAGTAACTTAATACATTACAATATTACAGTCATTAAAAAGTTATCAGTTACATTATAGCGTTAATTTCTAATAAAAGTAACTAGTTAGAGTACTTTTCTATTGCAGAAATTTAAAACTCCTTTGTGAGTCCTCATGCATGTTGTTTTAGTCAAGACCTTTATAATTATTCTACCATCATCACTCAGTGAAGTTTGGCCCATAATCTGTTAACTACTAATACCCCTATCGCACTGGCGGTAAGTACGGTTCATCATGATTCACCGCGAGTTTTGGCGCTATGATTAGGTTTCCATCTTTCCGCGCGTTGGTCCTCGCACAGTCAAACCACATAGGTGAGATAGGGGTACAACAGAGGGGGGGCGGGTTATTGGGGGTGGGGCTTGTAGGACGGCTTTCACACACACACACACACACTAAGGGATTGGGAATGACTGCTGTCTGGCTCACGGATTACATAAATTGTCTGAATAACAGATTTTTTTAACATAACTTAATAACTGAGTACTTAAATGGAGGACCGAATGCATTAGATTAACGTATCAAAAACGTAACTTTGTAACGCGTTACATCCAACACTGCCCATAACCAGAGATGGAAAGTAACGAATTACATTTACTCGCGTTACTGTAATTGAGTAGCTTTTTTGTGTATTTCTACTTTTTAAAGTAGTTTTAAAAATCTGTAATTTTACTTTTACTTAAGTACGTTTTGTTTGAAGTATTGTAATTCGCTACATTTTAAATCATATTCGCTATTGAGTAAAGAATAAATGAATGAAAATGCTAAAATAATAAAATTATTATGCTGTGTATAAATGCTCCGTTGCGCCGCGTGTGTGTATCATGTCCTGGTCCCGCGCCGCTCCAGACTCCACTCCAGGTTTTCTGACATCGGCATCGACTTGACCTTCCACACGGTCGCTTCTGTCTTGAGAGTGACGTCATCAACTAGCGCGAACATATCTATTAACCGGAGAGAGACGCGGGAAAGATGTAAGAGGTTGTGATTTTGGGGTTTTGATATTTGGTTATGTATTCTGGTTTGACTTTTTGCCCCCAATTGACTTTGATTATTGCTTTGTCCCTTTGGTTTGGTTGGTCTTTGTATATATTTGTAGATAATTTCACTGTTTTTGGTTTAGGGAGTCCGGGAAGTTACCTGTATTTTTGTTTGTGTGTTTTTTTTTTTTTTTTGCAGGTAATCTAGCTACTAAATATAGATACCATTTTGTTTATTATTTTGGCCTGGGTCCATCCTGAATCTGATCCTCCTCCTGTTGCGTGTGTGTGTGTGTGTGTTTGTATTTTTTTTTGTATATACAAACCTCATTATTTCATCAGTTAATGATTGGATGTAGTTCTTTCTGCCATACACCACCATTTCCATACAGTTTAAAATAGAACCCTGAACCATTCTTTTGCTGTATGGCCCTAGACTGAGACGTAACACCATATTTAAGTGACTACTTTGATTTTCAAGCACAACAAAGACAAACAGCTTTATTATGCAAAGGTGTTCCTTCAGTTAAAAACAACTAGTTTGAGATTTATATCTGCTCATCTTTTTTGAACTACGCTAGAATGCCTCACCCCACCCCCGCTGTTAAAAAAATTGAAATAAAAAAGTAACTCGGTAACTTTTACTCTGAGTAAATTTTTTAATGAGCTACTTTTTACTTTTATTTGAGTAGATTTTTATAAGGGTAACTTTACTTGTACTTAAGTAAAATTTCACTGAAGTAACAGTACTTGTACTGGAGTACAAAATTTTATTACTCTTTCCACCTCTGCCCACAACTAAAGAAAACTATTTGAAGCCATTCTTTTTTGAGTTGCTGAGAAGTATGTTCTAGACTGTAAGATTTCCACAGATGTTTCTGTACATGCGGATCACTGATGCTGTGCATTAAGTCCAGCATGTTTTACTGCAGGGTATATTTAATCAAAACCTGACCCAAAAGGGCGTTCTCAAAAAAAATTCTTTTTTTTAATCCTTGAAAGCATAATGTGGGCAATATGAACACCGTGACATGTTTATTCCTAGCAACTTGTTGATGCCTTTCTATATCTTTTCAGTCTTTTCAGCCCACATGTGGTCCACATGCACAAAGTGAGATTCATGAAGACATGGCCACGGAGGTTGGATTTTGGGATGAACTGCAATGCTGCCTGCACCCAGGATTCCTTAGTTGACATCAGTGCCTTGTGTTGCCAATAGAACTATTGTTTAGCTTGATGGTTATATATATTTCTGTAGTTTTATGCAAAAGTTTAGGCACCCCTTGATAAATAACAGATTTTGGTGATTTTTTTTTTATTGAAAAGTTGTTAACACAGTCTGTTACCCGTGAAATGATAACATTAATTTGGAACTTGATAGTGTATTTATTCCATTAGTTGCAGAACTCACACCATACACATTTGGTAATTGTTGTCGTAGTTCACTTGTAGTTAGAATCAATGTACATTTATATGTGCATATGTGCGGTCAAACTGTAAACACAAAACAACGAACAATTATTATTTAGTAAAGTTTCACATATCACAAATCACATATTGCGCTAAGCACTATCACATCATAAGGTGCATTTCTAGAACAATCTTTATGTAACAAACATCAACTAAATGTAACATACTGTAAATTACACAAGTATCTCAAGAAGTAACATTATATACAGTCTATGTCTACACAAACAGCAAAACACAAGCATATAATATTATTTGTTCGCAAACAGTAATCTAGATTTACATTTGAATGATCACATTAATTAAGCAACAAAAACATTTCACACCACGCTGGGAATATGTAGGTTAAATCATATTCAAGTTTTAAGTCATTTCAAATTTAAGCTTATATATAATTTATTTATTTATTTATCCCCCCCCCCCCCACACACACAGTATTTCTCATCACTTGCGATCAGAGGTGAGCGACTCATCTGGAGTGTGGTGTAAGAACTTTAGCAAGCCTGTGTTTTCCCTTGTGCGTCATGTTTTCACAGCTCTTTCTTTTTTTCCTGCCTAATCTACCCTGCCAAAACTTTATATCACTACAGACCTTGAGGTGATTCTTTTTTTATGAGACTGGGGAAATTTTCCAACGTCTTTACATGCAGTTCATAAACACTTCCTACCTGAACCTCCAGTTTATTCAGTCCCGCTGGGAAAGAAACAAAGGCCCCTCATCTTATTAATGCTCTTCATATATTCTTGTATCGCTTTGTAAAGAGAAAGGCACATCACTGAACCTGTACAATGGAAACAATATGAAGGCTTATCATCATAATTACAGTAAAGCCATGAATTTCAGCAGGGTTAAACATCTGTCTGTGTTCTTAACTTTTCCACATGCTTTGTTAAGGATTAGTTGTTTTGTACGGTTGCTTATGATGATATGAATGGGCTGTGATTATGTACAGTAAAGTATAAAATTCAGTCACAGGTCATTTGGTGGTGTTTAATTGTTCTTCCGGTGCTTGGTGGATTTCCTCTGAGTACTTTGAATTCCACTACATTACAAAACCATGCACTGTTTATTGAATTTTAAATTTAATACATTTTAAAAAATAGTATATTCAATTCGTCCCTAATGTGCAAGCCGGAGGTGATAGTGACAAGTAAAACCTCATTGAGATGACATGAGGGAGAAACCTTCAGAGCAACCAGACTTAAAAAAAGGAACCCATTCTCATGTGGGTGTTGCCAGATAGTGTGACCAAATATAAATCCCTTCTATAATTATTGTAGGCTGATGATTGGGTGTATGAGCATGTGTTTCTGTGTGCTTGGTGTCTCAGTGCTTGGTGAATCTCTTCCGGGTACTCCAGAGACTTTTAGAGATAGCTCAGGAATATAGCTGTCCTTATTACAATGACTGCTCTCATACACAGTAGGTCATTTGTGGTCAGCCAGTGCTTAGAGTCTGCTTTGATGAATAAATCACAGCACTTTCTCAATGATTGTTTTTTTTTTTTTTTAATTCGATTCAATTCAATTCAATTTTATTTCTATAGTGCTTTTAACAATTGTCATTGTCGCAAAGCAACTTTACACAATCAATAGAATTATTTAAGTTTGTATGAAATGTGAATGTGTATGAATCAAATTGATAAGATTGTCCCTGATGAGCAAGCCGAGGATGACGTTGACAGTGGCAAGGAAAAACTCCCTGAGATGGCAATAGGACGAAACCTTGAGAGGAACCGGAATCAACAGGGAACCCATCCTCATTTGGGTGATAATGAATAGCAGGGATTGATCTGCAGTCATACTGTGTGCAGGAGGCTGGAATGAAGCCAGTTTATTTTTTTTTACTAGTTTTAGTTAATTAGCACAATTCTTCAGCCAGATAGGCTAGAACTAATTAGTATAACCTTATTTGTACACAGGGTTGAAAAGGATCTGGCTTTTATGGATTAATGCATGACATTCATCTGTCTATAGCATGATTGAATGTTATGGAACATGCGTGAAATGTGTTATCACTTGATATCTAACTGTAATGGCTGTTTGTTATGCATAGATAATCTAAAAAATGTTATAAATAGTCATTCTATTACTCAAAGTTAAAAAATAATAATAATCCAGCTTTTATTGCTCTGCTGTGAATATTTTCACAATGTGGAAAACTTACAGAATAAAGCACTGACACTGGAAAAACCTTCTAAAAATTATAAATACTGTGAAAATAAATGATGTAAAATAAATAATGTCTTTTGACAGAAAAGTTAACCTTATAAATGATTATCGGAATTTTTTTTTTAATGCATGTATGTTACCCTTTGCATTTGCCATAGAACAATCCTCATTAGAACATAGACATTAATTTGAACTTACATAGCCTAACACATTCTACCCAGTCATCTGCTCTGTTATTTGTATATTTACTCATATTATTTACCCCATCTGTATATACTGTAATATTATATTATCATATTTAAGTATAATGTAAAGTCTACCTACTTTGCTTATTCTTACAATATATATTTTTATATATTATATTATATATTCTTATAATAGATATGTTGACAGGACCAGTTGTGGCTCAGGCAATTGAGGCTCCGGGTGCTGATCAGAGAATTGGGAGTTTGAGCCTCACCATTATTGGGCCCTTGTGTAAGGCTTTATGACCATATATAATACCCACCCACTGAGATGCAACACATCCTCAGTGCCAGTCCAAGCCTGGGGGAATGGGTGGTTTGCACCAGGAAGGGCATCTGCCCTTAAAAGCCAGTACCAATGACATGTGGATTCAATAATCCGATGTGGCAATACTGAAAAAGAAAAAAGAAGTCAAAAATAAATACAGTGATAGCTCTCCAGTCTACAACTTTTTTATTATTATTATTTCAGTTCAACAAGTTAGTAAAAATATAATTATGCCCCTGCTGAGCAAGATGTTCTCTGTTTGTGGATAAAGTACCCGTCTATGAGCGCTGTTATTTCAGTGGTGAAAGTATTACATAATCAGAGTAAAAATATTCAGTGTAGCTGTTCTAATTAATATCTGTTGGCTGAGGTGTTTGTTAACACTGAGCAAGTAGCTTATTATTCACATATTTTAAAGTAGATTACATGTAGATTACATACAGATCCAGGACACAACTTTTCATAAAATTGCTTTTACTCAACATTTTGATTCCACTTAAAGTGCATGTTAAACTTCAGGCAAAATTAAATGCTGCAAAAAATTTCATTAAATTCTGTTTTGCATGATAGAATTTTGTTGTATTATTTTTTTAATAGTGATTATGTAAGGGGGAACCCATGCCAGGGTGAAATTTTTGCATAACACTGAACTCTCAGTTGAGCTTGTAGGTGCCTTATGGTCGTTTCTGTGTCTGCCGCACACTCTGTCTATACACAGTAGACTATCATGCTGATTGGCTCTGTTGAGTGACATGTATAGCCACACCCACCTCGAAGGAAAAAGCACTAATTTGGGAAAAAAGCACTGAATGCTGTGATATAATATGGCACATACTGTAACTGCTCATAACTTCACTTTTACCCAACTTTTTGTTTATCTTTATGGTGCAGGTTTAAATTCAGGCAAATACATTTTCTGAGACTGGTTTTGGGTCCTCCAATGTATGGAATATAAAGATATTATTGAAAGAGCAAGTTCTGACCAATGTACAAACAGAACCCTTCTTTTATTTATATAGTTACAGCTATAGTTATAGTTACAGTATACAGTTGAACCTCGGACCCTGCTGGGTCTTAGTGCGCGTCTCTCACTGGTACTGTATAATCAACATCAGTGCACGCGTGTACAGTTTACTGTTTACCACACTATGACCACGTGTGTGCGTAAAACATATTTTATTTTGTGTTTGTAAGCGCGTGTGTACAGCGCACATGTACTGTACTGTTTATTATAACACACGTGTGTGCGCGCGTGTAACGCAAAAGAAAGTCTCATTAGAGAGGTTGAAGATCTATTTTCTTCCTCTCTGTCGTTATGTGTGCACACACACACACACACTCTCGCCTTTACACCCCCCCACCCCCTCTCGGCTTCAGCTACACACACACACTCTGCTCTACACAGAAACACTGCTCTGTCGTGATTCTTTTAAAAGGTAACGTGCAGGTTAATTTGTTTGTTTGTTTTACTTTACAGCAGTGATTCCGTTAGCATGCGCTCACGCGAGTGTCATTAGCAATGTTCCTTGCTAATCTTCCCGACAAAACAGTCTTTCCGTTATTTTTGTGTGTGTGTGTGTGTGTGTGTGTGTGTGTGTGTGTATGTGTGTTTGTGTGAAATTCAAATAAGAGAGGAGAAAGGTTTACTGTCTAAGATGAGACATACACATACACACACAGCGCCTGCTCGCATAAACAGAAACACTTATCTGTCTGGATTTATTTTTCCTTTTTATTAAGGTAAAGTGCAGGTTAATTTGTTTTATTTTTACTTTATATTTTGTATTAATTCTTTTTATGTATTTATTTGTTTGGGGTGTGGAACGAATAATTTGAGTTTCCATTATTTCTTATGGGAAAATTGCTTTGATGTTTTGGAATACGGGCCTGCTTCCGGAATGAATTATGCTTGTAATCCAAGGTTCCACTGTAAACACCAAGTAAAACCAAGTTTTTATGTGTCTTATGTGTAAGCCTTATGTGCTTTCAGGAAGCAAGGTCGATTCTACTGTGTGTTAATTAGGCATACATGAACACAGGCAATGTCCTTGACAACTAAATGTCTTATTTATTTCCTGTTCATTGTGTCTATTTAAACATGGTGACACAACCGATAAGCTCTAACATAATGCCTAATCACAAGCAAGAGACAAACCCTGCAGCAGTAATGCAGTACTGCGGGGCATTATCTCAGAAATATACTGCTTTTTTAAAACTAACAGCTTTCTTTAGAATCATTGAAATTCAACCAGTTCTCATTATGTCTCGACAATGAAGGCACCAGAACAAAGATGTACATTAAAAAAAGAAATATCCTCTGGCAGCTAATTATCAGCCTTTAGATGTTAATGGCCTTCTGGTGGAGATGGGGAGCAAAATCAATCAGAACTGTTGGCCAAAGATGGTAATCTTTCAAGGACCCAATTTGTTTATGGGTCTCTACATCAATGCCCAGAGAGTCCTGAGTAAATGGAAAGCAGAAAGAGGTGAGAGAGGATGGAACTGGCAAGTTAGCACCAGCATCTGCAGTGGTGCTAAGTATCTGGTGAAGGGGGTGAGGAATTGAGCTGAGCGCCCGCTTTCCACTGAGAGCAGCTTGCTCTTGTCAAGCAGCACATTGAGCTCTTCCTGCACTCCCATCATTATCACAATCATTCATCACCAGCAGCACCAAGCAGGTTGTCTGTTTGGGCACTTTTCCAAGATTCTGATGCTGGAAGAAAGAGTTGTACAAAGCCCGTCCAATAAACCCCTGTGTACTTGGCTCAGTGAGAATATAAAGTCTGACATATGATGACATTTCAAGAAAACGAAAGAATACTAAACCAAACACTACAGTATACTGCAAAGTGTACTGTAACAATATTGCAAGTGGGATACACTAGAAAAGCTCTAAAATAATGCTTAACTGCCAGCAAATGACAAAACCTGCTGCAGAAATTCAATAATGCAAAGCATTATCTCAGGCGCTTTTTAAAGACAACATCTACTGTACCTTCACGATTATGGAATTGTCAAGCATAGCAAGATTTGACGTGTATGTGCGCAGGTCAAACAACTTCAAAAACTGAATTTTTAAGCATTAACCTGACCCCATAGATCAGCTGATTTATGATTATTAGAGAAATTTAAATAATAATAGGAAATACATGGACTAAACTAGTTGAGAAAAAATCTGGACTTATCATAATGATGCAATGCCTACTGTCAGTACACCTGGTTCTTAACCATTCAACCTTATTAACCTGGGTTCATTATTTAAATACATACAAATACACCTATTAGTATACAATACCAACACAAAACATTATGGCCATTATGTTGTCCTGTAGGTTCCCTTTCTGCCACCTGAGCAGCTGTGGCACCTTGGGGTATGACTCCTCAAGACTTCTGGGGTGTGCTGTGGTGTCTAGCATCAGGACATTATAAGTAGATCCTTTGGGTTCTGTGGGTTGCAGCGTAGATATTCCATGGATCAGACTTGTTTCTCCAGTACATCCCATGATGGTTGACTGGATTGGGATCTGGCCAGTTTGAAAGCTTGGTTGGCAGTCAGGAGTTCTTTTCTTGCCAGACGCCATGCACGACAGGCTGTGGTGTGTGTTCTGACGCCTTTCTATCATGGCCATTGATATTTTTCCTGTAATTTGTGCTGCATAGGCTTTTCTGTGGGATCGGACCAGACGGGCTGGCCTTGAGTCCTTACTGGTATGACCTTGGGGGCCCATGATTCTGTCACCAGTTTACTGGCACATAATTTCTAATCAATTTTAATTATTTGTGGTGTTAATCTTATATCCGATCAGTGTATCTTGCCTCTTTATGACAGTAACAGAATTCCTGAAGTTTCTGAAATTTTCATTCTATAAATTGATTTATTGACTGAACTATTTTTAATACCTATTTTCAGTTATTGAGAAATTATTGAGCCAACAATTATAATCATTTATGAACAAAATATTTTTTATTAAGCATATAAATGGCACAACTAAATCTTACAGACCCAATGATTATGCTCACAGAACTCAAGTTGTCCCTGCCCATGGCTAAGATGATTGCAAAATGTATGTAAGAAACATAACATGGTTTCCGCGACATAGCTTTTACATCAACTTCTACAATATATTGTACCCAAACTGAGCCCTGTAAAAATACCTAAATAAATAAAAATTGCTGAATGAAAACTTTAGTGCTTTGTGACAAAAAAAAGTTACTATTTGATCTCTTGTCATCTTGTTATCATATCAGTAAATATTCTTGACCAGTTCCAACCAATTTGTGTTGTCAAGTCCTTTACCTTGACATCTAACATTAGCCAGATATATTGTTACTGTTGATAAATGATGTATCTCTGATGGCAAATGACCTTTACGCCTAAACCTCCCACAATCTGGACCAGAGAGCTCTGAACGGTCAATGACTAATCAGAACAACAGCTCAGGAAACGTGTATATTTCAATATATAATTTTTTTCTTTTCTTTCTTAAGTAAATCTTACACACTTTAATACTACTGGCATGAATATAGCTGGGTTATAATTCTGAAAAACAAACTTCCACAAAGATGATAATGGCATGTCCTGTGATATACAGTACAGGACTTAGTTTAAAACCATACCGCGTGTACAGTAGTGTCGTTTTAGCATCCTCTCTAATACAGAGTGATGTCAAAGAGAATTATGAGGAATTTAATACGTTCTGCAGACCTTACCTCACCTCATTGCCTCACTTCATTGCTTTAATGGCTATTTTGAATTCTTGGCACAGCTTTTCAGATCTATAACTTCAGCAAGTTTGAACCTCTTAAAAGGCAAAAAAAAAAAAAAAAAAAAACGTTGGGCAATTGTACAACATCACCTTCTTAAAAGGTCTGTGATGACAATCATAATTTTATTTATTTATTTATTTATTTAAAAAAGCTTTTAACTTTGTATCTTTCCAGTATTGCTTGAAGGGAACCAATTACGCAAACTCTAATTTTGATTCTGTCATGGTGACGTTGCACAGGATTCATGGGCATGGCTGAACCTCAAAGGACCAGGTCTCCTTCCTCTTGAATGTACCATAACTCAGCTCTGACATGTTTGAGCTTAACTGTTCATTAGAGCACCAAAATGCTCCCGAATGGGAGGTTGGTCTCTTATCTCTAAATGACCCCCCCTCCAACATCTCGCCCTGAAGCTAGATCTTTTCCTTTAAACACAAGGAGTGATATAAGGTCCAAACTGACTGAGTACATGGCCTCTCGTAGTTAGGTCAGTGTCTAAGAGTAGTTCATGTGTCAGTACATGGCGATCGACTCCAGATGCTGAAAGATGTATGTAGGATGAGAGAGAGAGAGAGAGAGATCGAGAGAGAGAGTGATGCCAACTTTGTGAAAAGGGACGCTTGGGCCTCACAGTAATTAACTTCTCCATGTCGTATTATAATAAGTACAGAACACATTTTGCTATAATTTATACTATATCTTAATCATGTCTGCATTATTATGTACAAAACCATTAAATATTTTAAGCATAATCTAAAATTAATAAATCAATTTCATTACAGAAGAATATTTGCATGTCTCCAAAGAAAGCAACATATTACATAATGGACCAATTTTCACATGGGGGGAGCATCTATTGTAGGCTCCTGGGGTTGGCATGAAAATAGAAAGGAGCAAGTGTGACAGTTACCAGCAGAACCAGGCATATTTTCCATTCCTGTTTTCTCTTTCTATTTTCATGCAAAACACACGAGGCTACATTACTTTTTTTCATCTGAAAACGGTTCTGTCATGTAATATGTTGCGTTGCTTTCTACACAGGTTTGCAAGTATTATTTAATTATAGATTTTTAGCGTATGTTTGGAAATAGTGAATGATTTTGCAGACATGATAAACATATACAAACACATACAATGTGTAGGTATGTCACATTAATTTCTACACGCCAAATGGATGCAGTATATGCGACGCAACCATTATGTGTGTGTGTGTGTGTGTGTGTGTGTGTACACATACTGTAGGTATCTATCTATCTATTCATTCTCAGAACAAGCAAAATTGTCCAAATTCTTGTCCCGCTTCATATACTATGCAATATAATGAGATTAAATCACAAAACATTAATATTCCATGTGAATCTGGTAGACATTAGCCATATTGGATGTATAAAAAAATTAAGTCATTAGAGTTTATTTATTTATTTATTTTTGAGATCATCCTTCATTCGATGCAATTTTTATTGCTTTCTTTAGTTTTCTAGCTTGAGAACTGTCAGTGTGTTTTTCTGAATGTGTGTGTGTGTCTGAGATTTTGTTCCTGGTTCATTGTATATTTATAGTCAGGACTAGACATGTTGAAGGTTCACACAGCAAAAATATTGATAAACTTTCCAAAAAAAAGCTCGATCTATTTAATCTTCCAATAGTTATATCTGTGCCATAAATTTCAATATATGTTATTATCATATTATCAATATTATTGAATATATGCACTTACAGTACACGTGGCATATAGTCACTGCAGAACTCAGTGATACAGTGAATAAGACTGCAAGCATTTGAATATGTTTTTCATTAAAGAAGAGATTTTTGCAACTATAAACTTGCATCTGTTTTCCTTTCTAAACATGATCTTCTTTTTTTTCCATCTTTTAATCGTGCCTTGTTCTATACTCTCTGTTTGTATAGAATAATTGCATGGTTGGCTGTAGGCAGGGCAAGTGTGTAATCAGTAGTAGTTAAGCACAGTGCAGAGAACAGCACAGTCATAATGAGGGGAGGAAGCATGAGACTAATTGGGCCATAGCAAGCTTGCGTCTCATCAGTCTGGCCTTTATGATGTATGGGTGGAGCGGACCGGAGCCAGCCAGCCCACCACTTCAGAGCGCACAGCAATACAAATAACACTGCGCTGATGAGATTAAGCAATTCAAGATGTGTGTGTGTTCATTTAAGGCACATAGAGAGGCAGTTTGTTCCACCAAACCGCCCCCGCTGACGTGTGACCTCCGCACACCACCGAGTACACAACCACACACTGGATTCGTCCACAGTAAACAAAACTCCACTCTTTCCTTTGTTGTCTTGTGTGCCACGCTGCAATAAACATACTGAATGATTTCCTGTAAAGTCAAAGCGTGTGGGGGGGAGAAGAAGCATAGGACACAGGATATGGTAAAAGACGGTCTGAAAAAAACAAAGCCTTAAAGGGAAACAAGGCTCTCTGATGCATTCTTGGTGAACCTGTATTTAGACGGAATGGAAATTCAAGGACAAGTTGAAAAATGTGTTGTGGTCCCAGACGTTTATCCAAAGACAAAAAAGTTTCACACTTAAGTAAAAACACAGAAAAGGGGGGAAAAAATAGCGAAAGTTTCCATTTCCCCGGCCAACACATGACAGTTCACGGACGCCTGATCTAAATGCGGACTGCAGTTTAAATTAATGTTATTGAACCAGCTAGCTGTAGATTTTTGTACACAATCATCAACTGTTCTTCTGGACCAGACATCCTGATTTCCAAATCGCTACATACTGATTAGGCCTAAACAGGATTCGGAAATCTTTTCCCACTGAACTTTGAAGAAACAAATATAATCAGGGACGCCCCCACCCTTTATAAAAATGCATCAGTATAAGATTTCATGTTTGGCATCCACATTAGTGGGGTTTTTTTTGTTTGTTTGTTTGTTTGTTTTTTGCTGTTAACAAATGTCTCGAGGCAGAGATGATTATTTTGTGCTTCGTGAAACCGAGCACAACAGACCAATTACTGGTTATGAGAAAAAGATGATGGTATGATGAAGCAAGGCTGGGGCTGATCCCATGTACAGGGTGCCAATCCATTGCAGGGCACACACGCATACCTGTACACACTCAAACGTTCATTCACACACACTATGAGCAATTTGTCTGCATGACTGTGGGAGGAAACTGGAGTACGCAAAGGAAACCCACCAAGCACGGGGAGAACATGCAAACTCCATGCACAAAGAGGCAGGAATTGAATGATGGTATCTAAAAAATGAAAGTAAAATACACACTGTTCACTTCAATAGGAACACTTTATGTCTGTCGACTCATGAAATCATGCAATCAGATGATTATGTGTCAGCAGACCAGTGCATAATGCTTCAAGCATCAGAATGGGGAAAAGAAGTGTGATAACTGTGACATTGACCGAAGTATTATTGTTGGTGACAGACTGGGCTAGTTTGAATTTTTCAGAAATTTCTGGTCACGTGGGAATGGTGCAAAAATGTTATGTGAGCAACAGTCCTGCAATTGATAGAAGGGGCAGAGCATACAGGTAATAGCCAGACTTCTTATGAAGGCTATAGCAAACAAAAAAACAAAAAAACTTTTCATAACCATTATCACACCGGCACACATTGAGGTGGTTTCCAGTCCTGTCAGGCAGGAACAAAAAGATGAATATAAGCACAAACTCCTTGAGACCAGATAAGAAAAGACTGATGGAAAACATTATTGAGTTACAGTTGTCTGATTTACAGTGTGTGTGTGTGTGTGTGTGTGTGTGTGTGTGTGTGTGTGTGTGTGTGTGTGTGTGTGTGTGTGTGTGTGTGTGCGCGTGTGTGTGTGCTTTTAAGATGTGCATGCCTGTGTCTGACAGTACTTTTTTAATAATGTGAAAATATGAACATTATGAAAGCTAACTTCTTATTTGAAAAACTCTTCACTTTCTATTTCAGGTGTCTTTGTAAAGGTCTAATGCACAGCTCAATATAAAAGACCCATAAAAAGAGTAATAAGGCAGGTGGGTGTGTGTGTGTGTGTGTGTGTGCGTGTGTGTGTGTGTGTCCGTGCGTGCTCAGTGGGAACCAAGGATACAGAATGCATTCATCTCAGTGCATTCAGGATTCAACCTGCAGCCCCAGTTTCACAGGTGAGTGGTAGCTATGCCATGCTGAAAAAGCACACACACACACACACACTGGTTCCAGAGAGAAGACACAATTACCATCTAATTATGGGCACAGGAGATTACTGTCCTCACTACGTGACTGAAATTTTTCCATCTACCTTTCACTGTCATGTCCAAAAAAAGATTCTTCACTAATGCATTTAAAACCCATTCACCTTTTCTCTCCGAAAGTAATTGTGAAAGCTTATCCATAATCAGATCACATACCTGCACCGAATTTTAACCCAGCAGTAAGAGAATCACTGTTTTATTTATTTAAAATGTGCAAAATTTATTTGCATACAATACAATACAGTACATCCCAAATTAATGTCTCATTTAATTATCCAAATATATGCATTACTATTAATGCTCTGTAATGCAAACTCAATGTTCTTATTAACATTCTTATTTATAATGGTGTTTAAAATATTTAAACAGCTGAAAAACAAATAATGATTTAAACCACTAAGTGAATATAGAGTACTCTGTAAAAGTCTTAGACACCCTGTGGTTTTTATAGTGTGTGTGTTTGTACAAACTTTGATATGCATGTTTATTTCATGAATTAATTATTAAGTCAGTGTAAACAAAAATATGGTTTCCAACGAAGCAAAAAATAAAAATAAATCTTATAGGAAAATATCTCTAGGTAAAGAAAGAAAGACAGACAGAAAGACAGACTCAGATGGCCTTTGGCTGTAGGATGATCAGAAAAACTAAGCAGTTAATTGTTTTATAAAAGTGCACAAATTGTCCCTGAGACTCTATTTTAAACAAAGGGTCATCTGATTTTGTTTCATTGATGACTATTTACTGCTGTTTATGTTTTTTACTGTATAAGCTTTTTTAAAAGACATCCTTTGTCTATAGCAAATGCATTCAAATACAAGGATTTTCGGGTGGGGGGGGGGGGGGGATCAAAGAAAGATTCCCAGACTACAGGAAAAATGATGCATCAGGAAAAATGATTTCACTTTCATGTGGCGAAGGTCATAGGGATGAGCAAGTGGTCAGATGTGAAGCTTGGGCTACACAGAAAAAACACATTTATTCATTTGGACATGAATTATGTAGTTTTATAATATAGGAACTGTCTGAACTGCTGACTAAAACAACACATGCAAGTTAAAATGAATAAATCTGTGAGCAGGATTCATAAAAAATAATTCCACAAAAAAGAAAAACAAAAGCAAACACACACCTTGGGCAAATCCATGTAGATATATAAATATTTGGGACTCTAAACAGATACTGCTAAAGCACATTAGCACAGCTAGCATATTTTGCTATTGTCTTGTAATGATTTTTGGACAGTATTGTGAAAAGGTCTTAGATGCATGCACATAATAGCTGTAGCTGTAGAGCAAGGCTGTCTTAAAAAAAACATTTCTACATAAAAAAATACTGTAAAAATCAGTAATCACTAATCAATAAGACAAAATCAATAATTAGTGTGATGAACATTTGCTTAAAATATAGTCTCCACAACAATTTGTGCAGTTGTATAAGGAAAGGAGGAGTTATTTGGTGAGTCTAAGATGTCGCACAGTGCTGTACAAATGTCTTTGCAAGACATTACTATGCTCGTTGTGCTAAGGTGCTAATGGGCTTCATCATTATCTGTTTAGTGTCCCAAATATACATATTAGAATTAGGGGAATTGTTTTTTTTATATAAGAATCGTTGCCTTCACCCTCCAGGGTCCAGGTTTAATTCCTGGTGCGTGGTGGGTTTCCTCAGGGTGCTCCAATCTCATGCACATTTAGCTAATAGGCATTCCCAAATTGCCCATAGTGTGTGAATGAGTGTGTACTTCATGCAAGAACAGTATTGTGTCAAGTGCATTTGCGAAACCCATCAAGCACCATGGTGAAACTGGCTCTTATGAAGATCATCTCAGGAAAGCAAGACCAAAACTTACCTCTGCTGCCAAGGGGAAGTTAATTTAGAGTTATCAGCCTCACAAATCACCAATTAACAGCACCTCAGATTAGAGCTGTTATGAAGCTTTACAGAGCATACTATAAGTAGCAGATAAATCTCAACATGGACTGTTCAAGGGAGATGATTGCATAATTTGTACGCCTTCAGCATTGCTTTACAATGTAGAAAGAAATTAAAAACAGGAATGACCATGGAGTTAGAAAGTCATCCCAAACTTTTGAGCAGTAATGTATGTGTGTGTGCCCTGCGATGCATTGGCACTGAATCCAGGGTGTACGTGGAAAGTCTCCTAAGAAGGCTACTGGACCCCCGTGAAGTTAATTAAAATAAACTTTTAAACAAGTTAAGTTGGTGCTATTTCACAAAAAATAAACAGACCCTGACCATTCAGTTCCTAATGATGAATAAATGAACACAAAAAAATACATAATTTATGAATGTGATCTTATTGTGTAGCACAAGTTTTACTTCTGACCACTTGCAAGCTTTGTGTGATCGTCGGTAAATACATTTTCCTTATTCATACCTGTAGTCTATGAATCTTTCTTTCAAGCTTTAATTAAAACATTTTTGACTCCATTTAAAACAAATTATCTGTTACCTCTGAATAATATTTTTTATAATTGCCGTTCCCCATTATGCATACAGTTGCAGCAGTCACCTATTACCTGCAATTATCCCGTCGGACTGGTGCAGGTCTTTTAGGGTAGCATGTGCCGTGATATTAAAGAAGCAGACAGGCATAAATGTATCTGTTGGCTGTGATGAATCATATTGGTTTCAGTCTAGATCTTCAGTTAATTCTGTTTGACGATAACAGCTGTTTTAATTTTCTGACTCACAAAGTTGGTGCTGCCACTTTAAGGCATATTGTGTACTGAACATCAGAAAGCATCCCCAACCTGTGCCCGCTGTTGGACAAAGCAAGACAAAATGCATTGAGTCTGTACTTTATGCAAAAAACATGCATGAGAACAATATTGCATTTATCTATGATGTCATTAGCAGATGCAGAGTAGCAAACAAACAGGTATAAGTAAATACTTTCTTTATAGAGCTCTAGCAGTCATGTGACCTGTCATCAAAACATTCACCTTTTAGTCTGGCAATTGTGACTGCAACAGATAAACCTGCCAAGTAAAATAATGATTAATCGCTGGTTAAATTTACCTCCACTGATTTTACTAACCTCATGATGAGAGACCAGATAATGGTGTATATTGAACTTCAGTCACTGGTTATTACTGATTTTTATCAAGCTCCAGCTGTTCTTTATAACACTTTCACAGACAGGTCACTGCTGAATTTATGATTTGGTGGTATTTACTGTACAGCTATTCATCAGGTATAATTTAATGCAAGGCTTCTCAAACTTAATATTCAAAGGTCTGAATCTGATTTCTATTCAAGGTCAAGGGTCTGGAACAGATGGCGATAAATAAATGACTTTTATTAAACTTGCTTATAACTTACAAGCAACATACATTCACATTTAAATGACATCAGAGACTAAATACATCTAAACCTAGTGGAAAACAATAGCCCTGTTTCTCTGCAATCAGACGCTTAAACTAAAGACAGTGTCAGAAAGATCCAAAATACTGTAAGTTATTGCAAAAGAAATGGCACTGTTTGCCCGCAAATTGTTGCTTGGGAACCTAAACAGCTCCGACTTTCAACATTAAAAGTTTGCAGATGTTATTGAAAAAAAAATATTGCTATAAGAGAAAAATCTTCATTGGCTAAGTTTCACGCCTAAACTAAATAAACAAAGTGATACAAGAAGACACTGTAATATCAAAATAATTTTGAAGTATACAGTAAGTTACATGAAGCCATATCGTCCGTTCTCACATGTCCCTGTTGCGGTGCTTTCCATCATACTTCAAGCATGAAGAAAACATAGGGAATTTCACCAGCCGATCAAGGAGAACAAAAATAGTGAAGCTAATTGGTTGGTTCTTGTCACATGACCTGATGTGCTAATTTTTTTTCAACTGGCCATGGCATGGATGCATATGAAAAACGCATGATCTTTGCAGCAGTGTTGCTCTCTATTGTACTGTAAGCACGCTTGTCACACGTCTCAAATTAAAATGACACAATTAAGCACGCAATACATGCAACGGCACCAAAAACGGTCAAAATATGAAACAACTTAGTCCAAGAAATAGCACAGTCTGAATTCAATCAACTGCCTAGACGGACACACTGAACTTTTCTTTCCATATTCGGATCGTGACATACTCACCACATAGGGTACGTGATGAACACTGACAGACGTCGCTAATTTTGAACGGGCACCTGTTGGCCGATGACAATGATGTCAAACGGGGAAACTGTACATTTAGTCTTAATCTAGGGCCAGGATCACCGTTATGATCCAAATAAACTACAAAACTATCAGTTTCTTGATGAGTAACATGTTTTTTATTTCAAGGTGAAAACATACGCTTCATTACATTGTATTATTACATTGAGTCTGAATTGAGTTCACGTCCGGCTCGGACTGGGACCGGAGTCCGGATTTTGCTGCTTTAATGTTAACCTATTCTTGATTTTGTAAAATTTAAATATTGTTCAAGCAGAATATCAGTATAGCTTATATATCGGTATTAAACATCAGTCTGACCTATTTTTCTTCGTTCTATTTCTTGCTATTCAACTCTCACCTCTCAGTGAGTGAGGTCATTGTGTGAGTTGTCACACTGGTGCATTTAGCCATTTAGCTAGGAAAGTGTAACAAATGCTAACACAATAGCATAAGAAGTTTACTAAAGATAATGAGAAAATAACCGCCATTTTTAACCTCTGCCATCACTCCAAACTAGCAAACATAACACAAGTAGATCATAAAAGTTTGCAGACGTTTTTGTAAAATTTTATATTTCTTGCTTTACAGCGTTTATATCATGATTATGCTACCTACTCACAAGCGCCAGTGGTCACCAACAGGGGTTCATTTTTAACTAGCCTTGTCTCCATGCTGGACGCCTGATAACCATTTTCTTTTTTCTCTGTAGGAAAGTGATAAAACTGTCTCCCAGGTTCATCACCTCATATGTTGTGGCATTCCTCAAGCACAGCATCTGTGTGGTATTGTAAACCCGCAGACAGAAGCCCAGACAAAATGGCGGCTGCTCTGTGTCTGATGTCACACGCAAGAGCTCTATAGTGTGGCTGCTAACCAGGTCACAGCACTATGAAAGTAATGCAGCTCCCATAATCGCGTTAACACTGTCAACTGAGGAGATGTGTTAGCATTTATTAGCTGTAAGACACACCTGCTTCTATACTGACAACCACTTACAGTATATAAACAATTTAGCTCAGCACATACAGTACATATTCCAGCACAGATATATTGTGTTAGCATGCTATTCTGTTAGCCTTATTTATCTAGTTTGCTGAAATGTGAGCCTGGATAGAATGTTTGTCTGTTTTTATTGTCTGTTTCTATGTCTGCAGCTATTTTAGCACTTTGGTCAACTAAGTTGTGTTAAATGTGCTTTAAAAAGAAATTGGACTTAGCTTAACTTGACTTGCATTCTTGCTAAGCAAAACAAAGCCTTGTGGACACTGCAGCACAAACTGCAACATTGTCTTTTAGGTAGCCAGTTTTAGCAAGGTAGCTATTTAACTATTCAACATTAGCAACATAAGATTTTTCATGATATAGACACTTTTATATGTAGAAAGGTTTTTGTCTTCTCAGAATACTAGCATTTTCCTCCAGGTACTCCAGTTTCCGTCCACAGTCTAAAGACATGCAGCTTAGGTTAATTGGAGCTCCCAAATTGCCTGGGGGGTGTGAATGCGTGAATGTTGACCGGAGGTCCTACCATGGTTGTAAAAATGGGAATAAATATGATCACCATTGGCCTCCCAGGTCCCTAGTTAGTCTACAGAAGTCCCTAGATGGTTGGAGAATACTACTCTAGTATTGAGGATGTTATTATAGCATTATCTTGTAAAATATCCTCTACATCCTCAGAATCTCAAACATCACTACACTGTTTGGTGTGTAGTCTGTGCTTGGGGTGACTAGCTTAATTCTTCTGAACATATATTATTGACCTGGTACTCACAGCTGTCAGGCTGAAGGCTCATTGTGGATTTAAAAAAATATCCTTCCACAAGCAGATAGAATTGTCATGCCTGATATATTTAATCTCTGCAACAACTTGTTTGGTTCCCTTCTAAACCCACAAATCCCAAACTATTACATGCAGCTAGAAGGGAATCAAACAAGTTGTTGCAGAGATTAAATATTTCAGATAAGATAATTCTATGAAACTAAACTAAAAAAAAAAAATACAGACAAGGAAATGAAAGAAGTTTAGAGTATACTGTATACCTACATCCCCAAGAATCTTAAACCATCTGAAAGACATAAAAGTGTGTACTGTATGTATAGTACTGTGCAAATGTCTTGAGCCACCCCTTATTTCATCATATTAAATGTAATTAAATTATGTACAGTAGGTTAAATGAAAGGGCGTTGGCGGTTCAGTGGTAGGTTTCTTGAAGACCCCGTTCAATTTCCACCCATTGCCCAAACCCAAGCCACTGGATGCAGTGCCACTCCCACACCCAGACAAAATGGGAGGGTTGAATCAGGAAGGGTATCCGGCGTAAAACCTGTGCTGAGTTAGATGATCCACTGTGATGACCTCTGGACAGAAGTCGAAAGATTAACAACATGTAGATTATTCATTCATTCATTCATTTTCTATACCGCTTAATCCTGTGTTCAGGGTCGCGGGGGACCTGGAGCCTATCCCAGGAGACTTCGGGCACTAGGCGGAGTACACCCTGGACAGGGTGCCAGTCCATCGCAGGGCACACATATACACACACTCACACACCCAATCACACACTACGGGCAATTTAGGAACGCCAATTAGTCTAACCTGCATATCTTTGGACTGTGGGAGGAAACCGGAGTACCCGGAGGAAACCCACCAAGCACGGGGAGAACATGCAAACTCCATGCACACAGAGACAGGAATCGAGCCCAGACCCTGGAGGTGCAAGGCGACAGTGCTAACCACTACACCACCGTGCCATGTAGATTAATTGAAAGAAATTGTAACAAATGTTTTACTATGACAGGCTGCAAAGTGCCTAAAGAAACAACTTTTTAAATGGTTGTCTATGAAACTACCACAGCAGCAACCTCATTTCCCCTCTCGTCTGTAACCACAGCATTCAGCATCATCCATATACTAATCACTACCTCATTATCTGTCCTCATCTGCACCTGTTTCTCACTGGTTCATGCCTTATGTTAGACCTTTTTTTATGCTGGAATAAATAATAGGTCACTGGGAGGCTTAACAAGCAAAAAACATTCCACTGAATACATGGTCTAGACTGAATCGTGCCAAAAATGAGAGCCACATTCAAAATACAAGAAAATGTGTGGAAGCAAAATATGAGGGATAGAGGGATAGCCTAAGACTTTTGCAGAGTATTGTACTGTAGTTTTTAAGTGGAATTAAATGCAAACACATGGATGCAGTTCATCGCTTTATTAAATATGGTCTTGACCTATAGCCATGCTGGATGACCTCACTACCTAACTGAAATCCCTTTTCTAGCCTCACTTTTGCCAGGCTCATGCACGCAGCCATTGTCATGTCATTGCTTCCATGTGAAAATGATCTGCCATCCTGTTTTCATTGCTGTCACATCATTGTCTTCGAAACCAATTTTTCTTTCTGTTTATTTGCCGTTTGCCATCACAGTCTCATGTTTGTCAGACTGATAGGCAGAATTGTCTTCATGTTTACAGTGTCATAAGCCTGAACAGTTTGTTTTAGTGAGTATTCAGTAACAATGTTTTTTAGCAGATTTAGACGAATGGATTAAAATGGATATCCGCACATAGTGCACAATTTGCATGGTGACCAAAACAGGAACTGGAAATAAAAGGCATATTTCAACTATGTTTATGATGTATGATTGTGTGTGTATTTTGCTTGAGCCAAGTGGAAGCAGTCTTGGCCCTGGGTTATGGAAAAAGACATTATGTTGTTGAAGGCTGTCAAAATATTATCAATCAGTATGACCAATGCAAATATTTTCCCCATGTTCTCCCTGCCTAGCTTTATGTCCTTTAGCTGACATACCTACTGTGCGGAACTGCTGCCCAAACAAAAGGCATTTCAACAGACAAATAGACCAGAGCTTACATTTAGCATTGAACCAGGGACCACGGAGACTGTTTGGCCACCAGACAGTATTATAACCGGCTTGACGTATTACATGCTTTTTAGTACCACCTGAAGAGTCTGACTGTGCTTGAGGGCTTAGCATTTTTGGTGGCCGTTATTTCCGACAGATCATATAGCTGTCCGGAGATTTCCTGAGATTTAATCTTTCTGTCTTGAAGTGCAACACTTTCTTATCTTGAGTGTCTTTCTCCCATGCTGCCAACTTTGTTAAACATACAGCCGTTCACAGCTGAAAGGTTTTCAGGGAAGGCTTTATACCAAAAGGACTACTTCAGTATCACTGCTGTTCTTACAGCTGCTCTGTAGATAATACATTTACTGTATATGGCATTACATGTCAAGATACCGTAAAGAGACATGAAAGTTGTTTAACTTGGAGTTGTACTGTATTTATGAAGCACGAGCATGCACAGTTGATGGTTATAAAGATAATGTTAGTAATTATTTATTTTTTTCATTTATAATGGTCTTGTTTAACCTGTTTAGCCAGTCTTCACCCTGAAAAAAAACACATTAACAAACTACAAACACAACAGCAAAAACCGACACATCAATTAGTATCACATCGTTGTTAAATTCGAAAAGATAAAGCTAGGTCCTTATTAAACCTCACATACTGTACTTGCTACTGATTGGGTACAACATGCATGAGTTTATGGGGTAAAGAAAAGAAAGAAAAACTAAGCATGTATGTTTCCATTCAGAGATGGTATATTGGTATGTGCAGGTGTGTTCATTGTAAATACCTCCCTGAGGGAAGCAGTGTTAGTCAGAAAAAGAATTATTCCTCACTACAGTGACGAAACGTCACTCTAAAGCATTTTCCCTAGGCTAGCGACATAAGAAGGTGGCACGGTGGCTTAGTGGTTAACATTGATGCCTTGCACCTCCGAGTTCCAGGTTCAATTCCCGCCTGCAGTCTATTTGCATGGAGTTGCATGCTCTCCCCATGTTTGGTGGGATTTCTCCCATAGTATGAAGACATGCAGATTAGGATAATTGGCGTTCCAAAATTGACCGTGTGCCCTGCGATGGATTGGCACCCTGTCCAGGTTGTACCCTGCTTTGTGCCCTAAGTCTCTTGGGATAGGCTCCAGGCCCCTGTGACCCTGTATACAGGATAAAGCCGTATAGATGATAAGTGAATCTGAGTACTGTAACTACATAAGAGAATAATTGCTTTTTATAGTTATATTCATATAGTGTTTCATCGGAAACGAGCATGCACCGGTGACGTATTTCTGTATACTTATATTTATTTTTGGTTTTGTTTTGGCATTTTTTGATGTGTGTTGCTTTTATTAAATGCATTTAGAAGCTACCATTACTCTCTTCATGAAGTCCACAGAAACCCAAAGCACTCAGTTTGAATCAACTTTAAGCATCTATTTTTAACTGTCACGTAGGCAGTGCTGACAAAACAAGTAAGTGTATTTGAAAGTAACAATCCACTCTGGGAGCTTGCCTGACAGTGGCTATGAACCAAGTGCTAAGAAAGGTACAATAAGCCATTTCTGTGCAGTTCAGCAATGTACTGTATAAACACAAAAAGCTGGAAATCTATCTAGAAGATGGAATGTGGTTTCATAAATACTCCATCAGTCCACATCATGTTTTAAAGAAAGGTGTGGTTTTGTAGTATTCTACTGGAAGCACAGTCCAAGATTATGAGTCAGGAGTTTTTGTAGATTAAACACAGTAACCATATGTCAAATATCTCATAGGCACCCAAGGTTCATCTGTGCCTGTGGGGACCAAAGGCTAGCTTGTCCAATCTGATTACACAAAAAAACAATGTAGTAGCCAATTACAACACTCATCCGATCAAACATGCACCAAACAAACATGTCCAATCCATGGAGGGCTCACCTAGCAACCCACAGCACCCAAAGGATCTACTGTCAACATCTTGGTGCAAGACATTGCAGCACACCCCAGAGGTCTTGTGCAATCATGCCCTTGGGGCAAGATCTATCCTGGTTGCACAAGGACGAGCCCACATACTATTGAGCTTAATGATTTGGGTTTTAATGCTCTGGCTGATGGTGTAATTGACCTTCAGCTCCTCAAAAGTAGGCACATAAACGCATAATCATTCCTGCTGTAATAGATTAATTAAAGCTCCATTCAATCTAATTAAAATCCACTCTGAATAGTTCTTTAACCAGGACATCTCTACAGAACACATACTCAACAACTGACCTGTTTAAAAGCCTTATGATGGACCTAGACATATTCCATATTGCAGTTTCTAGTATAAAGACGATAATGACTTTATTTGAAGATAATTGCTTTAGTTTAGAATATCACAAATAAAAACACTACTGTATGGAGGAGTCTCTTCCAGCTTGGCCCCGCCCATGGACTCAACAACTCAACAATGCTATGGCCATCACAGTCACCAAATCTTAATCCAACCACACACCTACAGTATGGGAGATTTTTTGAACAACATGTTCAAAGTCACTTTTTTGCAACCGTTATCAAAACACCAAATGAGGGGACATCTTTTTGAAGAATATTGTTAATCTCTCCAGTACACTTACATTTGCAGTGCCATGTAAAATCAATGCCAAGACACTTTAACAGAGGCTTTTAATGGCTCAGCACACTTTATGGTGGTGCATTGTACTTCAGTAATGATTCAAGATGTAATAAGCTTAATTTCCAGAGAAGCATGGTTTTTCAGACAGAAGTCCTTCCTCAGCTTTTCTAATACACTAATGTACAGTATCTTTATAAATATAGACCCTCTCAGACAGTATATCACCACTCACACAGCCACACACACACAGTATTTTAGTGCACCAGTGATAAAGTCTACTGTCACTGCCATTGTCACTGTTGTCAGAAAGTGAGGAAAATGAAAGAAAGGAGACGAAGAAGGAGAAAGAGACAGACAGCGAGAAAGGGAGACAAAGAGAGGGAGAGAAATCTCATTATTATGCAGGGCATGGCTCTGTCCCATTAGAATTCAGACAGTAAAACTGGCCTCCACACTCCTGCCTGTACACAAAAAAAATAAATGACTAAATCTACAGAGCAGTTGTTGCAATTACGCATGCACAGATAGTGTATATAAATAATCTCGATGTTCATCCTATGTGAATCCAAAATGAAGATAAATACCATACAGTATGTAAATACATGCACTTGATAAATAATGGATTTTTTTATTTATTTTTATTATTATAATTTTTTTAAAATAAATGAATAAACTCCTATGACAGGGTAAAGCATTGCTATCTATTTTCTCATATACTGTAATTCTCTGAGCGGAATGGCTTTCATGGAGGGTCATTTGTAAGTCACTAGTCGTAGGAGCTATGCAGCATGGCTTCCTCAGCAACCTCTACCTGACTTGATAGATTCACAAGAAACTAAAACTAAAAAAAAAAAAAAAGAACGATTTCCCCCACCTTTAAGCAGCATGGTGCACACTATAATCAAATCCTTTTCCAACTATTTACTCTGTTGCAATTAAGGTGACAAAGCAGCACTCTCTCTCCTTCTGTCTGTCTCCAATTCACACGCTAAAAAAAATAAATAGAAAAATGTCAGAACTAATTTAGGTGCTCTCTCTTCAAGCCATGTCGGCCTGATTTTAAGATTCGGGGCACACAGTTCGCTCCTCTCCCACTCCACATCATTACATTCAACACCTGCTGTTAATGTCAGAGCCCTGTACACCCTATCGAACCACCTCTTTCTCTCCGTCTCGCTGCCTTTGTTTGGTGCCGTCTCTCTCTCATTGGTGTCGTACACTTTGTATGCCTATCATCAGATCCACCGAGCTTAAATTAAGTATGCATGGTTGAGAAGTACTTTTATTCTCTTAGAGTTAAAAAATAAAATAAAAAAAGACTGCGATAGAAAACAGAGCACACGTTAATAATCAACAGCATGAACATGTAGTCTGACATGTATGAGTATTTGCTGTCTATTATAATTCCCCTATCAGGTTCTTGATTCTGCTTGGGCAGAAGGTGCTAAAATTTTTTGAACATCCTGGTTCAGAAAGGAGTCCAGACTTACTGTGTGTCACAATCATAGTTTTATATGAAGGTGTTTGTTCTATGAATACAAAGACTACTGTGGGGGATGATCTGCAAGGTAGCACTTTAACCACACACACACACACACACACACACACACACACACACACACACACACACACACACACACACACACACACACACACACACACACACACACACACATTCTCTCACACACACAGACACACACACACACACACACACACACACTCAAGCAAAAAAGGTGTAATTATTGACATATTTAAGGTTTCTTCGAAGAGATGTTCTTCTGCATTTTGAAAGGCGTCTCCAGTGTCTCCAGTGCTTTAAAAAAAACACACACACATACTGAAACCTGTTTCTTTGTTTCTAGACGTGGCTTTGTCCTTAGTATCTTCTCAGTAACATATAAATCTGCATTTTCTCTTTAACTTCAGACCAACATACAGAACAAATACAGACCAAAGAGGGAAATGACTGTTTATAGTTGCTATAAAGTGATACCAGGAACGAACATGTTTCTCTTGCTGTCTTGGCCAGATCTCTATTAAAAATGAGATTTGGATGGAAATCATGGACATGAATGAAATATGCTTTGGTTTTGGCAAGTGCTTGTGCTGTAAGATGGATAAAACACTTCATGTGCTTTTTGTTTGCGGAATGATTGATTTGGGGCTCATAAAACTTCACCGCCACGCCACACCATCACTGATTATTTTTCTCAAACAGCTTGCACAAGTGTGCTTAATTTCTTATAACAACACTGACATTTCCTGCCATTCTGTTACAGATGGCTGGAATTATTACATTCGTACACAAAGATAACGGGGCACTTATTTGTTTACCATACTGTACATGTATTTTCCTACTGTATTAGCTTATTCACAAGGCAGGCTTTTTTGAATTCCTGGGCCGGAAAAGTTCAAAAGATTTCTGACACTGTAGTCGGTCCACAAACTTTTGACTTGTGCACTACAGGAATTGTGTGCTGGGTGTCGACTATGAACATATGTAGGTGATGATAAAGCATGCAGTGAATAAGGAACTTAAGACAGGAAATACACCACTGTTACATAAATTCATATGAAATCATAAATTTCAGTCAACATTCACACGCTACAGGCAATTTGGGAACGGCAGTTAGCTTACTTGCATGTCTTTGGACTGGAAACCGGAGAACCCGGTGGAAACCCACCAAGCACAGGGAGAACATGCAAACCCCATGCACGCAGACTTAGCGTGGGAAACGAACCCAGGACCTGGATGTGCAAGGCAGCAATGCTTAACCACTAAGCCGCCGTGCCGCCTTAATCATTTTAATAGGGATTTTTATTTACAACAAAATATTTTATTAAAGCATTTCAGAACATTTTATGACCTTGGTTAAAGACCCTTTAGGAAAACCGTGCGGTTCTGATATTGATTTATTAAAAATGTATTTTGCGGTAATAGTACACTAAATTATGGCACGGCTAAAAAGACAAGTGTGCGTTTGATCTTTCAGCCCTGCTTCCTGCTGTAGAGGCGAAGAGGATACGCTCCCCCTTTCTAAATCTCCATCCCTTTAAAGAATTCTCGCATATCCTGTCTCAGAGTCTTCATGTACAGAGACTGCTTCCATCTCCGGTTTCCTTCCTGGGCTTTTATACCATAACCTCAGTTAACACTTGTTTGCGTCAATATCATTTGTGTGCTTGCTTTTTATGCATGACACTTACACATAAAACAATTAAAACTGCTGATACCATTTGGATGATTTTCATACTGCAATATTAGTCGGAATAGAATTTGATCAATTGAGCAGCCTGGGATGTTTTCATACCTTTGAGAATTCTTAGACATCTCGGTATCGGGCAGCTCTTTTAATTTCAGACTAAATGCTGTTGTTTTAGAAACGGCTGTCCTACACGCTGTCTGCTGTACAGTAAGTGGGTATTGAGTTCTAAGGAGTGGCAAGCCTGAGCTTGTGTCTGAGCTTTAAAGGATGATTCAGCTTTCTGCCAGACGCGTTAGCTCGAATCAGCTGGGATTTCCATCACACGCTTCTCGGCTTCAAAATGGCACGAAACTTACCGCAACTCAATGCTGGAGCATCTCTAACAGCAGGAACTTTCATTAAAGGGCCCGAAGCCAAGAACAGTTCAGTTGCCTTTATTGTATTTTTATTTCAGGATTTGGCAGCATATCGATAATGCAAACATTTCAGATCACTTTTTTTTTTTCTTTGGCTGGTAGATTTTCATGGCTGACAGTTTTTTCGAGCTGACTGGTACAGAATGAGACCTTACCCTCACCAACACACGATAACGTGTAAATTCCTCAAGGGCGGTTTAGCTCTCAACTGGGTTGCTTAATATGATGTGAATAATAGAGTGTTGCAGAAACGTCTCCAAAACTTTTCACAACACAGGAGAAAACTTAGTATTAACAAAAGGCATCCATTATCTTGGAGATTATCCACATTGTTGTGTTTTAAGTAAGTGCATTTTTCAGGGCATATAAGGGTAATCTACAGTACTACTACAGATTCAAAAAGTAGAACATGGTGTCTGTGCCATAAGAAAGTGCAATACTTTTACAAAATGACTAAATATTATCAGTAACCACCAGTCACCACCCCTTGATTTTCTACCAACCATTAAAAGGAATAAAGTGTTCCTTATGTCTAAGGTGTTCAGAACAGACAAAGGGATGAGCAACAGATCACTCACAAGCCATCACTAAGATGAACTGATGAAATTAACTTTACTCCAAACCAATTCGCATTTACTGTATATAACTGCCTAAACAAATGGTTGAAATAGATGCATATTTTACGGTGACATTAACGATGTACGACTGGACTGTTCATCTTAAGTAGCATCAAATGCAGCAAGCTTGCTCTTTTCAGTGGAAATTCTTCGGCAGTATCATTTCATTATGTAAATTAGGTAAGCAGCGGTGGCTGGATGTAAACTAAGCCTGATTCAGACCGCCATCCAAGCCTCCTAATGACAGTTATCGACCCTGTCCTGTCTATGACTGATTAGGGAGACAAACCACAATCCTGCATTGGAATAACATAAACAGAAAGAAGGCTTAAAATATTCAGGAGATCGCAGGGAATGTGAGTCCACAACAGTATCAGGAATCAATGAGGTCCATAAACAAACGGAGAGAGTCGACCGACGGAAGGAAGCCAGAAGGGAAAGAAGGAAAAGGAACGAATGAATGAATGAAGCAGCTCAGAATGATGACAGGCTGCTCCTAAATCTTTTCTAACATCTTATCCAAATACACACTTGAAAGAAAACTTTAAGTATATGAATCTTTTGGGGCTCTTGTTTTTGTATGAGAACTCTTTCATGTGCCAGATAAAACTCACCAAAGTTTTTTTTTTTTCCTTTTTAAAGAAAAGAGAAGAACAATCTCCAAATGCAAACGAGATTGTAGACATTTGGATTTAGAATAATGTTTTATTCATGCAGGGATATTAATGAAACCCTATACTTTTGCCAAGGCTAATACAGGAGGCTCCAGCATTCTTGTTATCATTGCTAATGTATCTAAGGAATCGCTGAAAATGTAAACTGATGAAGGAAGCACACAAAGGTGGCACAGAATTGAAGCGAATAGTGTCTTTGGTTCAATCCTCAGCACAAGTCACGGTCCATACACAGTTTTACAAGTTTTTATTATTATTATTGTTGTTGTTGTTGTTATTCATTCATTCATTTTCTATACCGCTTAATCCTGTGTTCAGGGTCGCGGGGGACCTGGAGCCTATCCCAGGAGACTTCGGGCACTAGGCGGAGTACACCCTGGACAGGGTGTTGTTATTATTATTATTATTATTATTATTATTATCTTGTGATTCTAGGAGAATTTTAAAGATTTTTTTTTGCTCATTCCTTGTCGTCCTGTTTCCACCTCCCATGCGACATATATGACAGTAGGTGGATTGACATTTCTAAATTTCTGACGTGTGTATGAGTGTGTAAAGCAGCTTGTTTTTCCACTTCATGCCCAATAAATGTTCCTGGAATAGCTCTACAGTAGGTCTAAAACAACCCCGCCTAGGATGGCAATGTTTACAGAATGTGAGCCCTGAAATAATAATAATCACATGTAAAAAATACTTTTTTGATGTATAAAAATCTTCTGATAATAAATCAACCATGCAAAACATTTTCTATTGTTTTAAAAATCTTATGTGAAAAAATAAATCTCTTGTGCAAATAAAATTACAAGAATTACAATAAAAATAAAAAATAATAGAAGCATACATAAAAATGATGAAAATATATAAATAACAAAACAAAATTATTATTTTCATTTTAAGTCATGATTAATTAAAAATACGATTAATGTTATGGGGAAATTAGAATTATGAAACATGTCGGGAAAATAAAGGACTGATGTATAATTCGCGAGTGAAAGTAAAATAATTGTTAAAGAAATATATGTGCGCATAAGGGAGTCTGGCACAATAAATATATTTTTAAAAGATTTTCTTTAAACGTAATGTACAATAGACCTGCTAAAAGAGTTTGTGATTAATTGTTTGTAATAAAACTGCTTATTTAACAGGTCTATTACGTTGCTCAGCAGAGTGAAACATCTGTTCATGACTCTTATTTAAGGCTTGGTCAGGGTTTTACTTGAAGTCTTAAATAAGAGTCTTAAACACTATTGAGGAGGGGAAAAATGACAAATTCTAATACAAATATATACAAAACATCTAAGTTGACTGTTTTGTTGCTTCCATTTCCCATGTACTATTTTTATGTCGTCTCTCCCTCGTGAGTAATCAGAGCTTTCAGGGCTTTCCACCTTTTCAGGAAAACAACCTTGACCTCTCTTGATGCGTAGCAAATGTGTGCAGGTGCAGGTAGTGAAGCGGAAAATACTGATTCTTTGAGCTTTATGGCCATGAAACACATTGGCTCAGCTCATATAATCGAGAATGACTGAAATGGACATGGCCCAAACTGGGAACTCGCTTCTTCTCCATTATAGACCCTGATGATTGGATGGCTATGAACCTTCTGCTTCTCTTTGAGTGAAAGTAGACATCGATCGTCAGCTTATTTATCCATCGCTCATGGAATTCTGTTTTGGGAAATGTCATTTTGGCTTGAATTTCGAGAATTTATTCAAAGAGTTCGTTTTCCATCATGGCTGTTTTTCAACACTTTTTTACAGTATAGGTTATGATGAGACGATCCCCATGTGGCCTCTTGGAAAAAAATAATAATACCGCAGTATATACGGTATTGGTTGTTCTATCTGCAATGTGTTGAATTTCTGTCTCTATCAGTGAATGAAGATTAGCAGGTCTCTCAGAGTGGACTAAATATAACACATCGACTACTGAACTACTTCATTCAAATATATGCATCTTGTAATAGTGTGTTTTAATTAAATAGAAAGCATCTTGCTTTTAAATAATGAATGTGCTTGGGAAATTGCCTCTTGAACATTTCTCGCTGCTGGATTGTACATTAACATCATCATGGTTCCTAAACTCTTCCTTTTAAAGGTCACCTCATTTTTAACGTGAGGCAATTTCAGTACTCCCTGTGTAGTTCTGGAAGGGGGCCAGACACTCTGCTAACTCTGGTGTTATTTAAAAAAAAAAAAAAAAAATAGAAAGTAGTTTAATTCCCTGCTTCAATGTGCACTGTTAAGGTTGTGAAGTGTTTATTGCTTGTCTGTTTATAAAGTGCCAAAATGCATATGTAATCCGTAAATCTGCTCAGCATAACTGTAAGAAGCCAACATGACTGCATTAAACCACACAGCCTCTTTTGTTACCTGCTGTATTTTGCAGCCCGGTATTTGCCACTGCAACACCACTTTGCAGAAACCTAGAGGCTGTGAGTGTTATTAATGACTGTGTCACTGCTCCCGTTCCCAGGATGATGAATACACTACTCTAACTATTCACTCAATCTATCCATCAGTGACCAGTCCTCTTCTATTACCACTTCAGTGCTAAAAAATGAGAATGGTATTTAATAGCATGGATCTGATACAGACCTGCTGAGAAAGCTGTTTTCTCCTGCATGCATTTGACAGATGAGAGAGTCGCCTCCCTCATGGCTGTTCACCATTAGCCAGGACAAAAGAAGCCGAAGCAGAAAGATCCCGGTTTTTTTTCTGCCAATAGACCAAAATGATTTTGTACACGACACAGGTCTTGAACGTTATGTTGTTCTTCTAAATGACTCATAACCCTTGCATTAAAATATAATGCTAAGATTTATGATTAGTCAGTGCTGATCAGTCCAAACGAGTTTCATTTACAGCATTTGGCAGACGTCTGTATCCAGAGAGGCTTATAGAAGTGCTTTGTAGTCCCCATTGAAAAAAACATACCCTCATGCTACAGTAGTACAGTATAAATATCAGGATCTAAGAATACCATCAAACCAAACGCACTTAGAGCGGTGTTTGTACAGTGAGTTAGTAGAACAGCAAAAACAGTACAAGTTGAGTTGGTTTGTACATTTGTTTGAATTAATTTTAATTTAAGTGCTTCGTGAAGACATGGATCGTGTCTTCAGGATTTATAGGCTTGTCCTGCAAGGGGAAGTTTATTGCACCACCTGGGTGTCGGTAAAGAGAAGAATTATGCTGACTGTCTTTCTGGTGTCTTGAGGGATGCTGGGTCAAGTCAAGTCATGCTCTAAGAGAATGATGTTATGGGGTTTGATTAGTCTTTGTCTTTCTGGACGATAGAGGTGTAATGCAATGACTCAATCTACTATATATTTGACTATAGACTGTTTCTATTTCAAACCAGAAAGGTACCTTTAAATAGGTTTCAGTGGAATTCAGTGCTTAGTGGTCGGCACTGTTGCCTTGCACGTCCAAGGGTTCAATTCCCGGGTTCAATTCCCACCCAGGTTCGATTCCCATCTCTGTGTGCATGGAGTTTGCATGCTCTCCCCGTGCTTGGTGGGTTTCCTCCTCCTGTTTCCTCCAATAGTCTAAAGACATGCAGATTAGGCTAATTGGTGTTTCCTAATTTCAGGGTTGTTATTTTTGGTTCGTTCCTCAAGCTCCATATCTGGCTGCTTGCGGTTTTTTTTTGTGCCCCACTAGATTACACTCCCAATCCACAACTACTGGATAGTCTCAACTCTGTGAAACTCTTTGTCAATTTATCTTTAAAAGAAATAGCTTACCTACAAGAGCCATTCACCTTCTGTACCACTGAAGGTGTTCTGTGGTATCGGGCGCCAAGATGGTAGCAACAGATGGTTCAAGTCTTGTAAATTTCTAGGAAGGGTCTCCATGGATCAGACTTGTTTGTTTCCACAAATGCTCGATTCAACAGCATGAATTCTTTGTCATGTTCCTCAAACCGTTCCTGAACAATATCTGCAGTGTAAAAGTAGCATAATCTTGTGGGAAAAGGCCACTGACTTCAAAGAATACTGTTGCCATGAAGGTGTAATTGGTCTGCAATAATGGTTAAGTAGGTGGAACATGTCAAAATTGCATCCATATTAAGGAACTTCCCAACAAAGCACTTACCCATAGTGCATCCATGTTTCATCTTTTTCCCATTTTAAATAAATGTAATTCATAATTCATAAGACCAGGCCATAATTTTTTTTTTATGGCCTAGTTCTGATGCTCACATGCGCATTTTGAGTGCTTTTGCCAAGAGACAGGGGTCAGCATGGGGACTCCGACCACTTTGAAGCTCCACAGCCCCTATGTAAAAAGCTTTGTTGCACCATGTGTTCTGACACCTTTCTGTTTTAGACAGCATTAACTTTTTCAGAAATTTTTGCTATAGAAGTTCTTCTGGGGGATCAGACCAGACGAGTTAGGTTTCCTTCCCAGTATGCATCGGTGACACTTGGTTGAGACATGGTTGAGACATGACCCAGTCTCTGGTTGACTAGTTGTCCTTCCTTATACTATTTTGGTAAATACTAGCCACTGCATACAAGGAACACCCTACAAGACCTGCCATCTTGGAGATGCTTTGATCCACTCATCTCATCAACAAATGACCAAAGTCACTCAGATCATTACACTTTTACTACTTTGAACACATCAACTTCAAGACTGTCTACAGCATGATATACTAACACTTAACGTGCCCATATAAAGAGATAATCAATGTTACTCATTTCACTCATCAATGATTTTAATGTTATGCCAGATGGGTGTATAATATATATCTGTATTTGCATCTGTTTAGAACATCTGTTTATTCACTAGTTAGGCATCCATGATTTCAATCTGATGTGGGCAGCTACAGGAAGCCAGAATAAGAACACAGAAAATGCATGATGGAGTAGAAGTTGTAAAGATTGAAAAAATAAAAAAAGCCATTCAACTATATTCAGGTTCACCTGCATGTGCCAGGAATGACCTGCCAGAAAAAATGGAGAGAAACCATCATGATCATGTCAGAGCTGAAATAAAAGGAGAGATCATTCCTACTATTAAATATCTCACTCATAACTTACTCATACTGTAGCTCTGCCTCTGAAAAAATAATAATAATAAAGGGCTAACTCAAAAACAGTAGATGTCACAGTGCATTTCCCTGACTGAACACATGAATTCAGTCAGAGCTGGAACAACCATGCAGGTGTGAAGCTGGTCCAGAGTGGCCACAACTGCAGCACCCAGGGAAAAGCAAGACAGAAAACAATGTCATAACTCAGAGACTATAAATGTAGTGGAGCTAAAGCAGGGCTCAGCAGGGGATATTAGCACATCATCCAAATGGCCAGACTAGTCTGAGGAACATATTATGTGTTTCTGACCTATCTAGTGAATTCTATACATGCATTAACATAAGTAAAATTAAATAAAGAACAATGTTAAACAAAAGACCTTTTACATTGTGCAGTATTGGACAGCATAAAATGTCCAAATGCATAGTGTAGTACAATACAAACTGTATATGCAATAATAATATTATACTAATTCAGGCGGGCGGCACGGTGGTGTAGTGGTTAGCACTGTCACCTTGCACCTCCAGGGTCTGGGTTCGATTCCCCGGCCAGGCTCAATTCCCGTCTCTGTGTGCATGGAGTTTGCATGTTCTCCCCGTGCTTGGTGGGTTTCCTCCGGGTACTCCGGTTTCCTCCCACAGTCCAAAGATATGCAGGTTAGGCTAATTGGCGTTCCCAAATTGCCCGTAGTGTGTGAATGGATGGGTGAATGTGTGTGTGCCCTGCGATGGATTGGCACCCTGTCCTGGGTGTACCCTGCCTAGTGCCCGAAAGCCTCCTGGGATAGGCTCCAGGCCCCCCTGATCACAGGAAAAAAGCGGTATAGAAGATGAATGAATGAATGAATGAATAATTCAGGCGGCACAGTCTTTAGTGGTTAGCACTGTCACCTTACACCTCCAGGGTCCGGGTTTGATTCCCAGCCAGGTTTCTGTGTGCATCAGTGGGTTTCCTGCGGGTACTCTGGTTTCCTCCCACAATGCAAAGACATGCAGATTAGGCTAATTGGCGTTCTCAAATTGCCCGTAGTGTGTGAATGAGTGTGTGAGTGTGTGTGAGTGATTGGCACACTGTCCAGGGTATACCCCGCCTTGTGCCCTAAGTCTCCTGGGATAGGCTCCAGGCCCCTACCAACCCGGTATAGATAATGAATGAGAGTAATTCTGGTTCACTGTCGAATCTAATTTGAAACATAATATATTGTAAAGGTTGGCACAATTTAGTCTATGCTGTAATAGTCGCTGAGATAAGTGCTTTTTGGCTTTCCATATTTGATAGTATCCATGCAATATTAATCTTGTACGGTAATTCAAACTGGATTGCACATCTTTTTCTTTGAACAACTGTTAAAATGAACACAAATGAAAGAAAATTCAAAGCTAACTACAATTACACTTGTTTACATGAGACATTATACATTTGAAGCTGTCCTCAGAGACATGGTTTTATTATAAATTTATCTCTTCAGTCTGGAAGTAGCAAAATTCACACAGTCACACTTACAGACTCAAAATAAACACACACGTTTCCTGCTGGAGACCCATGCATTAAGGGCAGACCTGAAGGACATTTCACTATGGGAGACATCCATACTGACGGGGCTTACAGTGAAGCAGGGAATCAGGCCTAGTTACAGTGCTCACTTTAATTAATTGCTCAAACAGATTACATCATAGTGTCCTGCTGCCCTGTGAATAGCTACATTGAGGCCAGCTTCAGTGGTCTGGCTTGGGCTATTGAAACAGGAATGCATCAATATTCACTGGACCGTACCGCATTCTTTGTCTCTGTAGCAACTCCAAGATTAATTCTCTCACTTTTTCTCATTCTCCTCCCCATACTTTTTCACCCTTCTTTTTCCAACTCTATATTTTTTCTTCCTGATAAAGACAGCAGAAAACTTAGATGTACAGTATCATACAATAAATGATTAGCTGGAATCTGTGAAAGAAAAGGTCATCTTTCTGGTGGGCCCTCTTCTGGATGTACTGTATTGCTCAGCTTTTCTTGGACAGTGATTACAGAAAAAATTATGAAGCAGGCTTATATAAATCCTTTCCCCAAATACTAAGTTTAAAACGAGTTGAAACTACTACAAGAATTGCACTGCTGTAGCTCATAGAAAGCCCTGACCTCAATGCATTTCACCTACAGTATTTGCAAATCAAATACGCACCTGCTAAAGAAAACAAATACGTCAAGATTTGACTGCAGAACTGATTAGTCAAAGACTATTTAAAACCTGATGTCTGTGGGAATACATTTTTAAGTATTCAAGGTCATGCCTTACTAATAATGATGTCATTTTATATGTGCATTTAAAAAAAAGATTTCCATTTACGTTGTAATTTAGTACTGGACAAGTTCAAATCACGGTTAGAAAAAGCACCAGGTTGTGAGTTCACAGATCTTAAAAGAAGCTAAATTTGTATTAATCAGTTTGTTGAGAGTTAGATTAACATAAAATGATAGATCATATACTTTATTACTTTTTCCCCAACTTATATAGATGAATAAGCAATTTAAGGAGACATTTTGGGAGTTTTAAATCCCTTGGAATATACATTACAACCATAAACATTTTGAAATGTAAATATGAACTTGGTTTAGTTATTACAGCTTTACAAGTTTGAAAACAAATATTAGTAAAGTGCACTACTTGCAGCTATAGTGGTACTGTATGGCGTTTAATTCATAATCATCTAGAAAAAGCAAATATTTACTGTGCCTTTAAAAGTGCCAGTACGGTGACTTAACTCTAGGGTCTGTGTTCAATTCCTGTCTTGGGTCTGTGTGTATGGAGTTTGCATGCTCTCCCTGTGCTTGGTTTCCTCCAGGTGCTTGGGTAATCTCCCATAGTCTAAAGACATGCAGATTAGGCTAATTGGCGTTCCCAAATAGCCCATAATGTGTGAATGAGTGAGAGTGTGTGTGTGTTTGCTCAGTGATGAATTGGCACCCATTGCCCTTATGCCCTTGGGATAGGCTTCAGGCTCCCTATGAGCCTGTATACAGGATAAAGCGGTATAAACAACCTTTAAAAGTGATGAACATGACATAACATGATCATTACATTAAACCTTAAAAATTAGCACCGTTCTCTGCGGTGACGTGGAAAAACTCCATGGTTCTTGGATAGCTCCATTGTTCTCAGTTTGATTCTGAGCTTATGCTTCTGTCTGTGCAGAGCTCCTCATGTTAAGCTCGTCTCTGTGTGAGGCTTCTCTGAGCTTTCCTGAATGAGCATGTACATGTGTGTGCATGGTGTCTTGTGATGGCCTGGCATCCCATACTGTACATATGTTCCTTTGATAGATCCAGATGGGTTTAAGGGCGTTTTCACAGTACGCACTCTGCCCCGTACCGAACCACACTTCTAAAGTTCCTAAAGATCCTAAAGTTCAGTACATTTGTATAATATGAACACTTCATACTGTACAATGGTCAGGAATGGGTCAGAATACAGTGCTGGTTAGATTTCATATTTGAGCAGAACGATGTACTCGGGCATGGCTCGAATCAAATATCAAAGCCAGCTATACAGGTACCTGAATATGGAACTCCATGAGCATTAATGCTGTTTGTCTTTTCTTAAATTCATGTGTACAGTACACTCCAATCTCATGCTCTGAACTACACAGCCATAGCTGGTTAAGTAGGTAGGCAGGTGAAAGATTTGCAGTTGCTTTTTTTTTCCTGAAATATCAAAATATTAAGAGTAGTGTGAAGGATGATGTACACCCTGGATGGGATGCCAATCCATTGCAGGGGATTATTATTATTAAATGCATTGGAATTCTAATTTAATCTACAAACCGGATTCCAAAAAAGTTGGGACACTAAACAAATTGTGAATAAAAACTGAATGCAATGATGTGGAGATGGCAAATGTCAATATTTTATTCAGAATAGAACATAGATGACAGATCAAAAGTTTAATCCGAGAAAATGTATCATTTTAAAGGAAAAATATGTTGATTCCAAATTTCACGGTGTCAACAAATCCCGAAAAAGTTGGGAAAAGTAGCAATAAGAGGCTGGAAAAAGTACATTTGAGCATAACGAAGAGCTGGAAGATCAATTAACAGTAATTAGGTTAATTGGCAACATGATTGGGTATAAAAAGAGCTTCTCAGAGTGTCAGTGTCTCTCAGAAGCCAAGATGGGTAGAGGATCGCCAATTCCCACAATGTTGCGCAGAAAGATAGTGGAGCAATATCAGAAAGGTGTTACCCAGCGAAAAATTGCAAAGACTTTGCCGTTATCATCATCAACTGTGCATAATATCATCCGAAGATTCAGAGAATCTGGAACAATCTCTGTGCGTAAGGGTCAAGGGCGTAAAACCATACTGGATGCCCGTGATCTCCGGGCCCTTAAACGACACTGCACCACAAACAGGAATGCTACTGTAAAGGAAATCACAGAATGGGCTCAGGAATACTTCCAGAAACCATTGTCAGTGAACACAATCCACAGTGCCATCCGCCGTTGCCAGCTGAAACTCTACAGTGCAAAGAAGAAGCCATTTCTAAGCAAGATCCACAAGCACAGGCATTTTCATTGGGCCAGGGATCATTTAAAATGGAGTGTGGCAAAATGGAAGACTGTTCTGTGGTCAGACGAGTCACGATTCGAAGTTCTTGTTGGAAATGTGGGACGCCATGTCATCCGGACCAAAGAGGACAAGGACAACCCAAGTTGTTATCAACGCTCAGTTCAGAAGCCTGCATCTCTGATGGTATGGGGTTGCATGAGTGCGTGTGGCATGGGCAGCTTGCATGTCTGGAAAGGCACCATCAATGCAGAAAAATATATTCAGGTTCTAGAACAACATCTAGTCATCTCTTTCAGGGAAGACCCTGCATTTTTCAACAAGATAATGCCAGACCACATTCTGCATCAATCACAACATCATGGCTGCGTAGGAGAAGGATCCGGGTACTGAAATGGCCAGTCTGCAGTCCAGATCTTTCCCCTATAGAGAACATTTGGCTCATCATAAAGAGGAAGGTGCGACAAAGAAGACCCAAGACGATTGAACAGTTAGAGGCCTGTATTAGACAAGAATGGGAGAGCATTCCTATTTCTAAACTTGAGAAACTGGTCTCCTCGGTCCCCAGACGTCTGTTGAGTGTTGTAAGAAGAAGGGGAGATGCCACACAGTGGTGAAAATGGCCTTGTCCCAACTTTTTTGGGATTTGTTGACACCATGACATTTTGATTCACCATATTTTTCCCTTAAAATGATACATTTTCTCAGTTTAAACTTTTGTTCCGTGATTTATGTTCTATTCTGAATAAAATATTGACATTTGCCATCTCCACGTCATTGCATTCAGTTTTTATTCACAATTTGTTTAGTGTCCCAACTTTTTTGGAATCCGGTTTGTACCTAATCTTGTTGATTTGTTATTATATATCTTGTACAAAGCAAAAGAAATAATGGTTATTGCAAGTGCATGAAAGCAAGCATGCATCTTTCTAGGTGCAAAATGTAATCCCTTCATTACACCATCTCAGCATGAAGAAAAGGCCAAAAGTAGTAACACAGAAAGCTTAATGATTAGCTCTGTCGTCTTGCACCTCCAGGGGTTCGGCTTTGATCCCTGCCTCAGATCCATATGCCTGGTTTGTATGTTCTTCTCGTGCTTGGTGGGTTGTGAATATTGACCGGAGGTCCTACCAATGTTGTAAAAATGCTTATAAATATAGTGGTCACCATTGGCCCTAGTGGGACTGCAGATGGATTGATGGAGTAATGCAGGAACACTTTGCACATCTGCTAAAAGACTTGACATTCAATGAGAACCACCAGGATTTATTATTAATAATACATTATTACAGTCGGATGAAAAGTGTCTCACCTACAGTACTGTAGGTGAAAAAGTACATTTTCAGATAGGATTGTATAGACCATTTTTCATACTACTTAATGCTACTTACTTCCCAATCCATGCTTCGTTGTTTTGTAAACATGCATACACATTTATATTTTTATCACTCTCTCACTTACTCACACATCATCTACTATATACAGGGTCACAGGGGGCCTGGGTCCCATCTCAGGGACTTATGGCACGAGGAGGGGGTGCACCTAGAACTAGTTACCAATCCATCCCAAATACACACACACACAAACACTCGTTCACACACTATGGGCAATTTGGAAACATCAATTTGCCTAATCTGCATGACTTTGGACTGCGTGTGTAAACCAGAGCACCTGGAGGAAATCCACCAAGCATGGGGACATGGGGAGAACATGCAAAATCCATGCGCACAGACCTGAGGCGGGAATCGAAAACAGAACATGGAGGTTCAAGATGACAGTGCTAACCACTAAGCCACCGTGCCGTCTTATATTATTGTCAGATAAAAAAAACACATTTTCTAAATCCAGTGGAACCTCGGATTACGAGTAACGCGGTTCACAATTGTTCCGCAAGACGAGCAAAGATTTTTTAGTAAATTTTGACTTGAAAAACGAGCGTTGTCTTTGTTTAAGAGCACCGAGTATCACATATCACGCATGCGCTTCTTGTTTTGACGCGAGCGTCACGTCATCACAACTGAGCCAACGGTTTTTCTCTCTCTTGCACTGCAGAATTGTGGGTCTTAGTGCACGTCTATTACTGGTGTAATAAACATCTGTGCACGCGTGTACTGCTTACTATACCACTGTGACTCCTTGTGTGTGTAAAACATATTGTTTTTTGTGTTCGGAAGCACTTGTGTACAGCACGTGTACTGTTTCTTATAACACGTGTGTGCGTGCGAGTAAAGCAAAAGAAATTCTCAATACAGAGGTTAAAAATCCATTTTCTTCCTCAGCTCATATACGGTGTGTGTGTGTGTGTGTCTGTGCGCGAGCGTAATTTGACACTTCGTTTCTGAATGGGGATTCACACACACACAGCTGGCAAACACACACACACACACACACACACACACACACACACACACACATGCGCGAGACACACACACTCTGCTCTCCAAAGAAACTCAGCTCAGAGGTACAGTAAGGTGCGGGTTCATTTGCTTGTTTGTTTTACTTTACAGCAGTGATTCTGTTTGTTTGCGCGCACACAAGTGTCATAAGCGATATTTATTGCTAATTTTCAGATAAAACAGTGTAGCGGGAGAGAGACGTTGATTTATGACCGTTGTTTACGGAAATGTACTGTAGTCCAGTGTGGGAGACGCATTGTGTGTGTGTGAACGTGAATGCGAGATGTAAGCTAGGATATAGAGCGTGAATTTTGTACTTCAGTAGTTTTTTCAGTTGCATTTAAGTGCAGGATCCATCCGAAAGTTTGTACTATACCCTGACAATCCAGAAAAGAAAAGAACGGGCATCGAGCAGTTTGTCCATCTCATCATTACACGAGCATGAATTAACGAGCTGTTACGCTGTCGCGAGCAACATTAAAATAAAGTGGAGAAGCTTTAATAATTTAAGAGAGAACAACAGTCTTTCCGTTAATCTGTGTGTGTTTAATTCAGACGAAAGGAGAAAGTTTTACTGTGTAAGATGAGAAGGGGGAGACAGGAGGGGCTGAAAGCAAGAGTCTCCACTTACTCTAGCCTCACACACACACAGAGCCTGCGTGCACAAACGAAAACACTTAGCTGTCTGGATTTATTTTTTACTTTTTTGAAAGGTAAAGTGCAGGTTAATTTGTTTTATTTTTACTTTATATTTTGTATTAATTATTTTTATGTATTTATTTTTTTTGGGCTGTAGAACGAATAATTTAAGTTTCCATTATTTCTTATGGCAAAATTACATTTGGTTTACGAGTGTTTTGGAATACGAGCCCGCTTCCGGAATGAATTATGCTCGTACACGGTACCTACAATTTCATACCCTATTATGTAGTGTCTGTAACGTTTTCGAATTCAAATCTTTCAATGATTTAGTGATTTACTGAAATGAAACTCGGGCAATTTCGATTTCACGTGAAAAGACATAAAACCGAAAAAAGTGTATCATTCTAAAATGCTAAATTGTTAAGCTATTGCAGCAGGGATTTTACATCATGGTTCAGACACTACAGAATTTTCGCTTTTTCGGTAAGCTTCTACAAAAAAATAATTTAGGCAACAGGTCATATGCGCCGAGTAGCTTATACTAATTTTTGTATCAATGCTCATAAAGAAATAAGAATAATTAACATTTTAAATGAGTAATGTTTGAAGCGAGACAGTATCATTCTGAAAAATGGGTATTTTTGAGGCACATGATGCAGCTAAAGTTAGCATGTTGAACTTTTTAGGGACGATCCCTCCCATGTTCAGAAGTAACTACTGTACATTTTTTATATTATATGTATAACATAAAAAAAAGTGTTTTGGCCGAATGTAAGTGTGTGTGTGTAAGAGAGAGACAGAAATAGAAAAATGTTGTAAGTTAAGTACTCGAATGAGCCTCCTGATGTCTTTTGATCACTACTGTGATTAATAATTATGATTGCTGGTGTAACTCGGTGAAATCGGTGCCTTCTGTCTTTAATTCAGCCCGAGAGAGAGAGAGAGAGAGCGCGAAAGGAGGGAGGTGGAGGAGGAGGTGCCTGGCGCATGCGCACTGCGCACGCCGACCACACGCGGCTTTAGTCGCGCCGTTTATTCGGCGTCCACCATGCAGCATTACACAAACAGCACTCCGGCTGGAGGAGGAGGAGCAGCAGCAGCAGCAGCGCGCGGGACGCGAGACGCGAGAGCAGCCCGGCTTGTTGTAGACGCTGCGCGCACTCGTGCTGTTCATCATCCGCACCATGGGCTAAGAGCAGCACGCCGGGATTACGCGCTTCAGCCATGGGGACGCGGAGTGATCTTCTGCTCTGATTGTTTTTTTTTTTCTCTTTTCTTTTTTTTGTCCCCCTGAAAACGGAAGGCGCACAAAATTGAACTGAGAGAGAGAGAGAGAGAGAGAGAATCCTTTAATTAATTAACCCTGTGCGTCTGGGTTTGCTCTGCTTGCTGTGTCTTTTTGTCTTGTTTTGGGGAGAGATGATTGCAGATTTGGTGTGTAGCGCTGTCGCTCTCGTCCTGTACGTCAACACGCTGGGTGCTGATTTCTGCTACGATGACAGGTACATACTCACACACACACACACCGTGCATCCTCCTGCTAAACTCAGAAAACCTTATGACGTCATAACCCCATGCACCTCGTGCCTGGCATGGGTTATTCCTGTGTGCACGTTATATGCTGTCTATACCTTCTTTCATACTTCGTGTGTAATTGAACTATGCAAACTCAGAGAGAATATTATTACACTATAACCTCCTGCACATGGATCTGGCATTCCTTTAATCATGTTTCCATGAACCCATCGGCACAAGATTAATGACTAAACCAACCCATCCTTCATGGAATCGATCATTCCACTATGATTTGACATAACCATCCCTGTAAATCTTCTCTGCATTACTCCCATCTAACTTTGAGTGTGTGTGTGTAATGAAAGCTGTGAAAGCGAGTAACTTGAGATCAGATTGCATTGGATTTATCCGGATCACTTGAAATGCACAGCACTGGCCAAATCTTAAACATATTTCAGTGATTAAAAAAAAAAAAATCCTTTCTTTTTCTTACATTTTTTTTTTTTTTTAAACAAATGCACATTCCTACAGTCGAAATTACAAAATGCATGTTCATATCACATCTGGAGTCGTTGCTTATCTACACTAAACTGGGTTCCTGTACACCACAGGGTCTCATTCAGGAATTTACATATCATTTTTTCATCGCACATCTTCCGATGCTTGTGCTAGTGATGCATGAAGGAGAGATCTTGACCTGTAGCTAGAGTTTATTCAAGCGCCGCTGGTATCAGAAATGTGCAGGATGTGGACGAGCTTCGCTTGAACTTATAATGCACAAGGCTAAACAGTGTTTAAGACAATAAACTCCTGTCAGATGAAGGCACAATTGTTTTTTTAAAATCAGTGCATGAATAATGACGGTAATAATATATATCAATTAATCATCTACTACTTGATCTTCATCCTAATATAACCTCCCTCTGCGTGCATGTTATACAGTATGTTGTATACCATTTTTCATACTCCCTCATAGTGCCATGCATAATAAAACTATTTGCAGCAACTTTTTATAAACACCCATCTGAAAATAATCTCTTCATTCATATTTTGGCAAGTGCACAATTACATTTCATTTATTTATTTTGAAGAAGAAGCAGCCTTTATTTGTCCTGCATGCTTTCCAGGGCATCCAGCTTGCTAGGAAGCTGGGGAGACATGATGGAGAACCATTGCAGCAAAAACATTTAAGGGACTTATTATTAATTGACATCAACAGAGCTCATTAGGTTAACGTAAACACTAATTTATACTTGTTTTTTCATTTAAAAAAAGTAATCCATTTAACCAGAGGATAATGAATACAATGGATGTTCAAGTCAAACCGGGACTTGCGATGACCTATCTTTTGAATGAAGGCGTAAAAAACGATTTACATTTACAGACGATTTTAAGCACAGTACAGTGATGAGACTCTTAGAGCGTTATTCCAGTGAACGCCTGATCCTTGAAAATCGAAAGATAACTTGTTGCCAACTTACGAAAGAGACGCATCTGTCTGTGCACACAACACTGTTCACACAGTCGTTGCCACACACCACTTGCACATTACAGGATCTCGTCTGGGAGTCATTGCCACATCCCCCGTACAGTCCTGACCTCGCTCCAAGCCATTTCCACATGTTTGGGCCATTAAAGGAGTTCCTGTGAGGCCAGCATTGCAGATGTGAAGCAGCACTAGTGAAACGCTGGCATAAGTGCATTATTGCAGTTATGTACAGAAATAAAGGTTGTATTCAAATGCGCAAGCAAAAGTCCCGGTTTGACTTGAACACCCCTATAAATCACAATTTATAATGTCATTTTGATGCATGAAGCAGCTATTTGTTGTTTTGTATGAGGTGACACAATTTAGTAGCCTCTGATGAGGATATGGCTGATCCAAATTGCTGGATCGTTATACCTGTAGAAATAAATCTAATTGGTTGTGATTTTCATCTCTATTCTATCAGCCCTAATACACTGAGAAAGACAACATGTCTAGATTAACGATCAGTGTGGAAGCAAGGTGGTGGTGGAGGTGTGATAAGAGCTCCTAATTCACCCAGCAATTAAACCAGCAATTAAAGCTATAGATAAATAGATTTTTACATGGTCAAACATAGTATTTTTTCCCGTCAGTGTTTGCGTTCTAGTGGTTGATATTACAGCATTTAGATTTACTAGAGAAGCAACACCGATAGGTCTGTGTATTATCTTTTTTTTTTTTCTTTCCTGACCTACAAACTATGATGCCCTGAATAAAACATAATTGATTTAGATCCTGCACTCTGCTATTTGTGTCTTGCTGTGTAACACTATATTCACTCGGTATTACAGTAAGTGTCTCAGCTCTGAGGTGATAGTACTCCTGCTGCTTTGGTTGTTACCTCTAATCTCATTCCCAGCAGTGGTCATGTTAGAAATAATCTATACCGGGGTAAATACAGAGAAATAGGCATGGTCCAGATTGTGTACATGATGTGAAAAAGGAAGACACAAAGCAAGATTTTGTGTTTTGATTACTTACCGTGCAAAAGTCTTGAGCCACCCCTCATTTCTTTATAGTAAATTAAATCAAATGATGTTAAAGAAATGAAATAAACGTTTTACCAGGACGCAAATTTCCTAAAGATTCCAATTAAAAATGAGTTCTTTATGTAAGAACCTCAGCAGCGACCTCATTTCCCCTCTCGTCTGTTCCAACCATTTGTATACTAATCACACCAGCCTGATCATCCGTTATCGTCTGCACCTGTTTCTCACTGGTTCATGCCTAAAGTTTTTATGCTTGAGTTACTGTGTGGCTTCAAAAACAAAAATCATTTCTCTGGAACTGAATTTAAAATGAGAGAGAAGAAAGTTCTTCAAGAAGCCTGGAGAACTATTCCTAAAGGCTACATTAAAAATACAGGAATGTCTGGCTCTTTGGAAGCAACATTTGAAGAAATCAAGGGGTGGGGGTCAAGACTTTCGCACAGTAATGTAGCACCAACAGGTTTTTCACTGATGCCGAATTTTAAGGGGGTATGACATCAAATGCACCAATTAACAGGGCTTCTAACAGAAAAAAAAAAATATTTCACTTTTATATTGAATATTAAATGACATCATATTCGTTACAAATGTACTGTATTTAAGTAATTGTATTTTCTTCATAAAAAGAATGCACTTCTGAGAGGGGGACAAATTTATTTTCCAGTTAAAAGGGTCCTTGAGACGTACTTTAGCGTTTACAGAAACCCTGCTGTATACTGTTACACACATGTTGTTGGTTACAATAGCTTACGGTGTCATGGGATTTTTCCTCAGTCAGTTTGCTCAGCCTGTTTTATACCCCGTGATTGATCCCGTTGTAATTATCGTTCTCTTGTCATACACTTCATATAGCGCTTTCGTGTCATGATGTGAAGATGGATGCAGCGTATTTCATAACCGTCTGCTTATTTATGGATGGGATGATGATACAAATCTACTTGCCTCAAGAAGTTTTAGCCGACCACCTGTGGAGGATTAAAGGTCCTGTACACTTCCCACAGCAGCAGGCTCGTTTCGTGAGATAAACCCTGCTTTATTGTCTTCCGCCAAATTCACTCATGCGTACGGCACGTTTTTCCAATTTCCACATCCCGTGTGCACGTTTGGAAACGCGTGCTATTTTATAAAAATTTTTTTAGCATGAATTGTTTTTCGATCATGATGTATTTCGGTTCCCAATTAGCAGGCCTAATTCCAAACTGAAATAATCCTCGGTCCCTTAGCCTCACCTGCTGTGAGCCTAGTGTGAAGAAAGTGGAGTCGAAAGCATCCCATCGGCTTTGGCCCCGGTCAGAGTCGCACAGCTCAGCCTCGTTATTCTTTCATTCGCTGTGAGAAGGAGCAGATGTGGAGCTGCAGGAAAAGCCGAGTGCTGTAGACGTGCACAAGAGGGAAATGTCGAACAGCGGTATACGACCATACCCAGGGTGGAACGAGCTGCTTTGACTTTTGCAATACAAGTGGAGATTGAAGTCAACAGAACTCCCTTAGATAACCCCGGCTGCTTTATTAAAAACGGGAGGTTGGGAGGAGCGTGGTTAGAGGAGGGAAGGCGAGTAAAGAAGAATAGAAACACAGAGACTGATGGAGTAATTCACAAAACGTACATAGTAAAATATGTGAAATTTCTGTAAGTAAGTAAGTGATGATGAATTTCATAAACGAGAGATTTTTATTGCATCATTCTTCATTATTATTATTATTATTATTATTATTATTATTATATTTTTATTTCTTGACTGTGACATTAAAGTCTTTTTGTCACATATACATTACAGCATAGTGAAATTCCTTTTTCGCATATTCCAGCTTAACTGGGGTCAGAGCGCAGGGTCAGCGATGATACAGCGCCCCGGGAGCAGACAGGGTTCAGGGCCTTGCTCGAGGGCCTAACAGTGGCAACCTGGTGGAGCTGGGGATCGAACCTCTGATCTTCCGATCAGTAACTCGGTGCCTTAGCCCTCTGAGCCACATTTTTATTATTAAATATTCATACCGAATAGCCAATGTACCTACCATAAGCTCAGCGCATTGATTTAAAATTTTTATTATATCCGTAAAAAATCAATTTCTCCTAAGGCAGCGATATTTCATTTCCTCCTAAAAGAAACGTAACATAAAAAAGCCTATTAGTTAATCGAACAGCCAAACGAAAAGGCGATTTGTGAATCAAAACCATTTAGCTAATGGTTAAAAAATTAAAAAGTGATGCAGTCCAGCGTGGACATCCGCGGGGACTCTCTTGGACACATCCGTACGGAGCAATGCCAGAGGATAATACATTATGATTCTCGCTCATATTTATGCAAGCTTTTTATAGTAAGTATTTTTCTCATGGCGTAAGTAATCAGGAAAAATGTCCCGCTTTTCCTCCGCTGAAACGGAGCCAGCGCCTTAGCCAGAGCCGAAGCATAAATTCTCATTAGAGATTCGCGTCAACATGAAAGCGAAGCTCTCCTTTCCGTTGCGGTAATGTGTTTAGGTGAAGGAACGGAGCGCTGATGCCGTCACGTCACCCAGGTTCATGTGGTTCGTAATAAGCTGCGCTCGTTAAGGGTGGGACATGCAGGCTCCCTCAAAGGGAATTGCGTTTGCTCTGTGACTCCCAGCGCTCTGGAGCTGGACACCTGCGATAAGGAGTGCCAGATATTATTTACAAGTTTCTTATTTCCGCTATAGCGAACGCCTCGACCGGACAAACGTAGAAAAGTAGAAATAATCCTGGGTCTGTTGGTGATGTACGAGTCTGTACAAGTCTGTCTCAAGGTTGCTGTGAAGTGATGATTGATAAGATGGCTGCTATTTCAGGGCAGAAGTGATTATATTTAATATTCTTACGGCTGCTCCCGCCAAGGGGTCGCCACAGCGGACCATCCAATCCGCGCAGCAAACTTAGCACGGGTTTAACGCCGGATGCCCTTCCTGATAAGACCCTCCAATTTTTTTAACTAGTGCATGCAGTGGCTTGAACCCGGATCCTCAGATCCACAAATCATCAACCTATACAGTCTTATCCGCCTGATCCACCAGTCCCCTTCTGTAGTGATTATACAGGTTGGAAAAAATCAGTTTGAGCTGGAACCAACCATTCAAAACCTAGCGATTTATAAATTAAACCAGAAAAGGATAAAAATCTGTGCACAATCGTCCTTTTGTTCATTCACAAAACAAAAGAAGCTCCTGTAATTATTGTTGGTTTTTTCCCCTTTTTTATTCCTCACAAAGTGATCTCTAAGGACAACTTCACATCGGCAACTTTAATCACATTGTTGTAATGAGAGGCTGCGGCGGAAACGCACTGAAAAGGTCTACAGCAGTCTGCAGTACTGCATAGTCAAATCCTAGATTCTTGTTTTGTTTACCAGACAATGGTTGCTGTTCATGCTGGCCTGATTTGAAGTTGCATCAAATGATGTCATTCTAAGCAACACAGCCCGCTTCTGTCAAAAGTGATCACGCTCATGTTGATAAACCATGTAGAAATGGAGATCTAGCGAGTTAATTTTAATCTAAAAGATTAACACAGGACAGTTTAGGAATAACCAATATGGACAAAATCTTCTATCAATTTTATATCATATACAATTTGGACACGTTCATATAATAAAATTATTATATATAGCAATAAATTAAATTTAAGAAGAAATATTCATACAGAATGACGACACAGGTTGCTGACTGGTTTAAAATGTCCAACATAGCTCCCTATTAATGTCCAGGTTCCTCCTCATCTTTTACCAGGGCATATGACCACTTTAGACTTTCTCTTCATCATGTTCCTCTGTGGTTGTTTTCGTTTTTTCGTCTATCACTCACCTCATAGCTGCAAACTTTGTCAAGCAAAAGAGCTGCATTTGAATTGTGGCTGCTATTGATGATCTAGGTAAATCTCAAACAAATAATGTTTTTTCTGGTGTCCTTCGATATGCATCATCATGCATCAGCACAGTAGCTTTCAGTGCAGTTGGACAGCATGTGTGGAGGAATCGAGCTCGCTATTATAGTATGAAGTAGATCTGAAGGATGGGTATTAGGATGCTTTCACACTACAGACTCTGGCCCAGACCGGAGTACACTTGACCCTAAAATCCAGTACATTTGTGTGATGTGAACACTCCAACAGCTACAACAGTGCAGTGCTACGTGTCTCGAATCAGATATCAAAGTCAGCTATACCTAGATATGGAAGTAGATTCCATGGCATCAGCACCAGCGTTTGTCTCTTATGAAATTCCTGTGTATGCATCCATCACATTGTCTGACTTATGCAGTGATGGCCGGTTAATTAGGAAGGCAGGTGATGGAATTGCAGTTGAATTGTTTCTCCAATATCAATAATTTGGAATTTCCTTTGGGATTATCCATCCATCCATCCCAATTATATGCCTGCTGTCATCCATCCATCCATCCATCCAATCCCATCCATCCATCCATCCCATCCCAATTATATGCCTGCTGTCATCCATCCATCCAATCCCATCCATCCATCCAATCCCATCCATCCATCCATCCCATCCCAATTATATGCCTGCTGTCATCCATCCATCCATACATCCATCCATCCATCCCATCCCAATTATATGCCTGCTGTCATCCATCCATCCAATCCCATCCATCCATCCATCCATCCCAATTATATGCCTGCTGTCATCCATCCATCCATGCATCCATCCATGCATCCATCCATCCATCCATCCATCCATCCATCCCATCCCAATTATATGCCTGCTGTCATCCATCCATCCATCCAATCCCATCCATCCATCCATCCCATCCCAATTATATGCCTGCTGTCATCCATCCATCCATACATCCATCCATCCATCCCATCCCAATTATATGCCTGCTGTCATCCATCCATCCAATCCCATCCATCCATCCATCCATCCATCCCAATTATATGCCTGCTGTCATCCATCCATCCATGCATCCATCCATGCATCCATCCATCCATCCATCCATCCATCCATCCCATCCCATCCCAATTATATGCCTGCTGTATCAGAGACTCATAGCTAGATTGTCAATTTGATTTCATCTTGGGCAGTGCAATTTTCCGCAGCAATAATGTTTCTTTTATATTACATACAGTATACAGTAAGTATCTAATATTCATTGAAATTCTCTGTAATTATTGTTTATTTTGTAATGTTTAAAAAAAGAATTTGTCATATTTTACAAAAAAGGAACTTGATAACATACGAAATGTTGTCCAATTAGAGTGTTAGACTAACCGTGAAGTCGTGACACCATGACAACGCCGGTGGACCTTTTGGCCATTTGTGTTTATGGAGGAAAAAAAATTACCCAGATTTGACATTTTAAGTATTATATTCTGCAGAGTTTATTTCGGAAAACTGACTTCTGGGCATCAATCTAAACCCGCTAGCACGTGGGCGAGTTTCCAGGCCCTGTGTTGGGAACCTCAGCGATGAGTCGATGTGTGCTGGAAATAGGCTTGTGTGGATGTGCGTGTGTCTTCATGGGTATGTCTGCAATGTCCTCATGCTCCAACACCACAGTTGTGGCGAGATCCGAGGGCGGCAACCCAGAATCCGAACATCTCCCTGTAATTATCCCTCTCTGAAGGAGAGAGAGAGAACGAGAACACCGCTCACCCTGTGAGGCTTCCTCTAATCCTCTAACGGCTATGTCCAGATGGCCGTGTTTTTGCAAAGCATTGTGGGGAAAAAAAATAATAAATTTCGATATTTTCGTTTGGTGAGTAATGAGATGAATGATCTACTGAGTTGTGATGCAGACATCAACACTAGGGGAAGATTGCGATGTAACAGCCGGATGTAGGAGTGAAAGTGAGAAGAGAAAGAGCTGTTCTCACATATTGCTCAGCTTTTTCCAAAATATTAGAGAGACACTGTTTACGGCAATGATTTCACAGCGTTCATTTATTTATTCGCGGATGCTCGTAAACATTTGACCGTTATCATCCTGTGCTCAGTCAACCTGGCTGTCGGAGTTCAGATGTACACGTTGCTCTGTCGTTGACACGCAACATATGGCCTTTGCATCAGTTTTAAACACATTTTTGTTCCCGCAAAACACGCGAGATTAAAGCAGTTCCATGTTATTGGTCAGTGATGAGCGAGGCACAGGAGGATGGATGAGACAAAACAGTGTTATTGTAAAATGGGTGATGCCATAATTGTGAATCGTCAATATTCTTTTTTTTTTTTTTTTTTTTTTTTTCCCCATGGAATCGAATCACAACTAAGATCTTTTCCATGGGGACTTGAGTAACAGGATCAAGTTTCTTAGTAATCTGTGTTGTGGGTTACTTCTTTTACTTAAGTATGCAATGTGCCATAAGGAAATGTATCTTTTTTATTTATTTTAAATTAAGACAAAAATTTAATCACTAGGGTTGGGTGCCAATACAGCACTGGTACCTATATAACCGGTATGTACCGGACCGAAACAGAACGTGAATTTCGGTGCCTCGTTTCGGTGCCGCTTAAATTCCTGCACTGTCGATTGAAATATTTGTTCTCTGGGGCTATGATGACACAGTTGTAATAAGCATTAGATTCACATGTCACACATGATCACTAGTAAAATTTAAATACTGCATTCATGGTGTGTCAGAAATGATCGGAAAAATAAATTATTTCCTTAATTAAAAAAATCTTGAGAACTTCGGAAAGCTTTGATAATACAAATCCAAAACATTGTTGCAGTAATGTTACTGTCCATTTTATTTTTGTAGATTAAAAGTTTAGTAGATTAGACAATAAAAATTAAAAGACCATCCGAGATGCGCGTGAATGCAGCAACTAACGTTACACTCGCTCTGACGGCAGCAGGGGGTCTACCGCTATCTTAGCTTATTAAATTAAACAACTTTTGTTAAAATGCCTAAAACTAAACGGTCGAAAGTGTGGCTATATTTCACAAGAAAGGATTCCGACACCGCGACGTGCAGCGAATGTTTTATTGCAGTTGTGTGTAAAGGCGGAAACACGTCAAATCTACTGAAACATTATAGGGCAGACGGAATAAAGTTAAAAGCAGAGGGAGGCACCGTGTTTAACAGCTTGTGGACAACAGCTGGCACTATCGGTGTGGACGACCCTCAGTCCCAGTCACACCAACTGTAGCAAAAAGGAGTCACCGATTATAATAACGACAGCAGCCTTTCTGCAGGTTAGTAGTAGGATAATGTAATGTTAATAGCAAAAGGCAAATCTTGCATTCGTGCTAACAAATAGTCAAACGATTTGTAAAATACTAATGTAACATGGATTCTGTTTATAATTATGTGACCCCATTTACCATTGTATTTACTTTTAAAATTAAAATTGAACATTATATTAAAAGTTTGAGTTTTTTGTTCAATAAAAATGTATTCTTGAGTCATCCACCATCATTTTGTGGTTTTTGTAAAGTATCGGTTCAGGCACCGTTTTGGCACCTGTACCGTTTTAAAAGTATTGATTTCGCACCGTATGGGAAAAACCCGAAACGATACCCAACCCTAGTAATCACCCATTCTGTTGTGTGCATGCTGACGGTCAGAAATCAGAAAACATTCAAAGCCTGACAAAATGCATAGAGGGATCGTTAGATGACACTCACAACCTCTCAAATCTGGCAGTACAACCTCAAATCCCAGCGCTCTGACTTTTGCTACTCATTTTGCGATATTCCTGTAGCAAAACTCACTTGTGCACTTCGATGCCTCACCAATGAACAACGGCAGCCAAAGAAGTGGGACGTTTTGTGCGTGATGACGTCACAGACTACGCAGAGCAGCTCGTGCCGTTTCGGTGGTGTAGTTCATTGGTGAGGCATCGACCAATAAAATGACTTCATTCCCATCCCAGCCCCGCCCCCGACTCTGCTTTCTCAAGTTCGCGTTTACAAGTGCACAAGTGAGTTTTGCTACAGGAATATTGCAAAATGAGTAGCAAAAGTCAGAGCGCTGGGATTTGAGGTTGTACTGCCAGATCTGAGAGGTTGTGAGCGCCGACTTGTGGTTGTACAGCGAAACTGAAATAAAGCGCAAAGATAAATGTGTAGTACACAATTGTGCCTGTCATTTTGTTCATGTGAGTGACACTTTACACATTTGTCACTATTAATCTGCAACTTCGAATTCAAAACACAGGTGTACACATCAGAGCTGTGAGTATAAATTTCAACTTACAAATACAACTATTAATTTTTACAAGTTCTCACATTCAAATTTGCAAGCTCTCGGGTTTTGCTACTGTTTTACCTTCATTAAAATCTACCACAATAAATTATTTTTTCTTGCAGTGATTTATCCTTTGCTCACACTGTTTTTTTATCATGGTAGGGAACTGGTAGAGGACAAAAGGCACCATTTTTAGAGTTTAGACTAGAGGTTACCCCTCGGCTCCAGCCGCGTACATGAGGTTTACTTGCAGCTCCACCCGCGTGCAGATCCTGGTGCCTGCGTGCTACCGTTCCCTGTGAATTGAATGTGCGGTCAACTCGCTGCTGCTCCTCAAGCTGCTCTAATGTTGCGGCGGCCCCTATCTCTGCCTGTCGTATGCGCTGTTGCAGTAGACACGTTACAGTCTGATCCGGGGTTCAGTAGCTACGAGCTCGGCCTGACCTGAGATGTTTTAGCTGTAAAAAGCGATGATGGTGCTGCCCAGTATTACATTCGTAAATGAACAGAGGATCTACACACACACGCACACTATGAGTCATAATTACTAATAGTCATAATTAAGGTCCAAAATTACTCCTCCTTTAATAATCTACCTTTACTTCTTACATGTTGACATGGAAACTATGCTCCTTAATTGTTGCCATGTGCAGTAGGAAATTCATTAAGTCGAACAAAGTATTAATTTTGATCGTTTTTATTTTTAGATTGCGTATGCCTTAAATAACCTCAAGCTAAATAGAAAAGCTTGGAGCGAAATAAGACCCCCCCCCCCCGGCAGTTATTGTGCAATTCACTATCCAAACATTTGATTGTCTACATCATTGCAAAATTATTTATTTCATTCATTCATCTTCTATACCGCTTTATCCTGTATTTAGAGTCTATCCCAGGAAACTCAGGGCACGAGGCAGGGTACACCCTGGACAGCGTGCCAATCCATCGCAGAGCACACACACACATTCACACACTATGGTCAATTTGGGAACGCCAATTAGCCTAATCTGCATGTCTTTGGACTGTGGGAGGAAAGCGGAGTACCCGAAGGAAACCCACCAAGCACGGGGAGAACATGCAAACTCCATGCACACAGAGACGGGAATCGAACCCAGACCCTGGAGGTGCAAGGCGACAGTGCTAACCACTACACCTATTTATTTATTTATTAATTAAATAATAATTGGTTGTAACCTGAACTGTACAGGTTTTTTGATAGATGAAACGTAAATGCTTCCCATCACAGCTTTCCAATCTGACATGCTGAGCACGTATAGTATAACTTCACAGCCTGTTATGGTTTGAGTCAGGAGTAGGTTCACTGCTCAGATGTAATATAATTGGTGCAGGAATAGTTTCAGGACTGGGACTGTGAGACACTGATTTATCACAGAATTATCACCTTTAATAGTGAGATTTTTTTTTTCTTTGCTCATAATTGGTGTTGCGCAAGTGGGAGGCCAGATTGTGTTTTCTTTTCTTTAACACCAAAAACAGTGACTTGAAATGCTTAGAAGAGCTTATCTACTGCCAAAATAATGTAAGTCATGGACAGCAATATTTGTGATTCTCTGCTTTGTGTTGTCTTGAATTTAGGAAATTTTGGGGGAAAAAAAGTCCTCCTAGCCAATATCGGATCAGTGTGATTTAATCAGTTATTATTATTATTATTGGTATTTATTTATTTGTTTCTTTTGGTTGATTTAATTTATTGATGGGTCAATTTTCTATTTAGAATTGCTTCACACGACAAATTTTAAGTCAAGCCTAAAAATAAAAGGTATAAAATAGTCATATTTCTATATATTTAATGTACCACAGCTTACCAAATGTGCACATTTTTCAGGAACCTTTTGCAGTACGGATACAACTAATGACTATTTTGACAATCGATTAATCTGTCGATTATTGAACCGATGAATCGATTATTCAGATTAATCGAATACTCGCTGCATTTAATCAATAGCTAATATTCAGCTGTCAGCTTTTAACTTTAGCTTGCGGTTGTTTTAACTATGTGCATGTGGTAACTAACAATGAAGATCATGACGATTAATACCTTATTTAAAAAAGATTTCTTTTCAACACTGTGTGAATTTAAATAAAATTCTGTTGAGACCTGGAAATACAAACCTGACTGACAACAACACAGTCAGTAATTATCCACATTTTCTTTAGGTGTGAATCCTCTCCCACTAACCTGCCCAAGCGGCCACGCCCCCGCCAGCACAAAGTCTTTCCCTTTGATTCTAGCGGCTGTTTTGCTCAAGTGAAACAATGAAACGTTCCCACGAGGCGGGTTACACCCTGAACTGTGTTCAAATCCATCGCAGAGCACATACACTCATGCCAATTAACCTATTAACCTAATCTGCATATCTTTGGACTGTGGGAGGAAACCGGCGGAACCCTGAAGAAACTCACCAAGCAGGGAGAACATGAAAACTCCATGCACACAGACCCTGAAGCGGAAATCAAACCCGGGACCTGGAGGTGCACGGCAACAGAGTTTGTGCTAACCACTGTGCACTGTGAAGCACAGCTCGACAGTCTATCTCTGATTCACAATACCAGAGAGAACACGTCACTTGCTTACGTTATCTAGTCTGACCAGCAGGTGACCATCTTGAGCACGACCCAATGTGGTGAACTGTGTCCTGCCATATGCAAAGGTTAAAGTGTTGCTATTGCACAGGGGAGTGGAGATCTTTGTGTAAAACACAGCTCTTGGATTGTAGATGTAAAGGTGATGATAATTAGTGACGGTCTAAAACAAACACATCTGTCTGAAAGTGAAATGGACTGTGGAGTAAAAGCTGATGGAATCGGGTTGTTGGTTTCTAATTGTTTAGGTTAAAGAGGCTTATGTTTACTTTGCATATGTTTGCACAGTGAGTGAGTGAGTGAGAATTCAGAATATTTATTTTCGTGTATATTAAGAGAAACATCCTCAAGTATTGTGAAATAAAATAGCATGAAGTATTGCTTTAATGGAAAATGGGTCGAGCCCGTCAGCTTTTATGGAAACTCGAACCGCTGTGCTGTGCTGTTTATTTTTTGACATGCTGCATAACAAGTAAGCATTACTAGTTATTTTACCTTCTCTTCCTCCACTGAACCTCCCCCTCCTCATCCCCAGAGTCAGTCTCAGGAGCGGGGGGGGAGTGGGGGGGGGTATGGGTTGCAGTTGGATGGCTCATATCACGTTCCACTGGGAGTAAATGGTTAAATGATTGGCATCCGGGTGCCCAGTATGCTCTCAAAGAACCCGTTGTTCATAGAAGATGGGCTTTCAGAGGAACTCAAATCAGACATGATGGGCCAGGCAGTGATTGTGCTTGTAAGAGGATAGAACTGGGGCAGGGGGGGGGTATTCCCAATCCCAATTCCAATTCCCCTTCCTGTCTCCAATCTCTATGACCATACCTTAATTAAAACCAACACCTTATCTGATCGAATTGTATTTTTTCTGGGTACCCTTCTGTTCTTTTTTTTTTTTTTTTTTTTTTTTCAGCTGGTATTAAACCAATCACATTAGCCACTTCTAATTAAGATGGATTCACTTTAATTATTAGCGGATCATTTTCGCCACAGGCGTTATGCTCATATCCTGTACGTCCGGTATCACTGAGACGAGTCTGCGGATTAAGAGTAAGTCTCGTGGCTGATGAAGATTACCGTCGCAATATAATTATTCACCCCAATTCTTTAAGCAGACAATAAAACTTGGCAGCACAGACAGACAGATTAATTTCACTGCTGTTAAGAGGATGCTGGGAGGAGGCTTTTCAGTAAGAGTTCGGTGTAATGTTTCACCCTCCTCAGGCTTCTCAAATCCTTTTCGCTAGGTGGCTAATGACTCCAGACAAGGGCTCTGATTTAGCGCTAATGTGCACTGATGGATTGGAGGAACCGTTCCACATCCATCCTGCCTTTATTTTTAATGGGATTCGAAAGGCCAAAGATTGTGATTTAAAAAGTGTAAGGAAAGGATCTGATCCATTTAAGCACAAAAAAAAAAAAATTCTTTCATTTTATTTCAAGAGAGCTTGGAAAAGAAACTCGCTCTCTTCACTGTGACTAGCCATGTCCTGTTTGACGGCTACAAGGTGGTCTGGTCAGTGCATGCACAGTTGCGAAGGGGACCCATGTTCACTTGGATAGCTATCGTGTACAGATTTGGCACTTGCCAGTAAGGGAAGAAAAACATTCTTTGTTGACTGATCGCTGCGAAGAACAATGGTGGAAGTGTCTCTGTTTTAGAGCGGAGGGAATTTACAGTGCCTGCATGTACCAGGCTGTCCGTCAAGCATCCGATCATCGCTGTGGTGTTGTACAAGCATGGGTGTGTTTGTTGTCTTCTTCTCTTGTTGAAAGAATGAAAAGGAAATAAAACGTGTAGATAAAGATTCATTCAATATACACCTACTGTATATATAGTCAAAAGTTTGGACACGCATTCTAATTCCATGGTCTTTTCTTTCTTTCTAATGCTGCATGCGTCCAAAATATGCAATGATCCCCTTTGAACAGTTGATATTGAGATGTGTCTGGTACTTATTCTCTGTAAATCCTTCATAACGGCTCTAATCTGAGGTGCTGTTTGTTAATTGGTGATTTCTGACTCTGGTGACTCTAAATGAACTTCTACACTGCAGCAGAGGACGTTTTGGTCTTGCTTTCCTGAGGATGGTCTCCGTGAGAGCCAGGTTCATCATGGTGCCTAATGGGTTTTGTAAATGCTCTTGACAATACTGTTCCTGCAAGAACTATTCCAGAACAGTTCACCTTCATGTCTTAAAATAACAACTGACTACTGTTGTTGGATCATTTCATAATCATGTGTTTCATAATTTTGAAAAAATGGATGTCGAAAATAAATCCAAACGTTTGACTGGTCCTGTAAACTATAAAGCGTTGATTAATTTTCCATAGCAGCAGCTCTGAACGTAGTTCCAGGTTATAATTCAAACTACAGGTTCAATATTAATGTTCTTGCTCTAATTCTGAGTTATTGTTTTTTTTATAGTAACAGCTCACTCATACTTGTAAGGTAGGTGATTTTTATATTAGGGATGCATAATTTGATAAGGAAAAAAATGATGAATAAATCACATTGCCATTATTTAGACGTGTTGTGATCGCAATTGAATCTGCAGTATTTAATTATACCATTTCGCATTTGCCTAGGCTAATACCAAATAAAGCAGAAATTTTTTTAATTAAGAGGATGTTTGGGCATATTTATTGAACTCAATAAATAAATTCCTGACCTCCTGATATTAAATAATTGCACAGGCCCATATTGCGATTTCGATGTTTATGCGATTAACTATGAACCATTAAAATATGCTCTTATTAAACTGAAACAATTGTAATAAGTGATATGGTAAAGCTTTCTGCGTTTTTTTAAAAGCTATTATTCATGGAAGGAGTTGCCAGTTTCTGTAAAGTTTTCCACCATAAAATCCCAATAAACCGTCAACTTCTCCTCCATATGCATGTCTTCTTGTTTCCCTTAGTCTTGCTTTGTTAATGGCCCATTTCTTATAGATGCTTGAGGACGTTTTTTTTTTTTTCCCACAATACCTAAGGAACACATACATACATACATACATATATACTAATGTCTTTCACCTGCTTTTGCTTCTGTTTTATTTGTTTGCACAGCCTCAGCTGTTTTGGCTCTGATTAAATATTCCACCCAAGAGCCCGCAATATCCTGAACTCTCATATTCTCTGTGCTTTTATGTTGTTCATGATGAAAATCTTTTTTTTTTTTAAAGGGTTTTCACCATAAACTTTGCTCTTTTGTTCTGCAATATTCTTAAACCATCTGTAACACAATACATAGCTTTCTTACAAGTTTTCTATAAAAATGACCGCAGTGAGAACAAAACAGATTTATCCCCGAAAAGTTTCCCCTTCAAAATTAATTACGCGTTTGCACGAGTCTAATGATCAGCAAATAGTGTAGGGGGAAAACCTGGCTTCTGCTCTTTTGGACAAACACAGCATTCAGGGTTCGTTAAGCTTTAATTACTGTTTGCTTTTGTTGTTTATTTTAAACTAATCATTTTATCCGGCCTATAAGAGGCTGAACTGCCCGAGTAATCCAGAGGATACGAGCAGTTTAGTTTTCATATTTGTGCGGTTGCAGAACTGAATATTAGAGATTTGTTATAAGTGGATAATTCACTGCTGTTGAATAATAAATGTTTGAAACATGCAAAAAAAAAAGGGTTAGGCGCATCTGCTTGTTGAGGTTTTTTTGGAATACTAATGAAGATATTGATACTCAAATATGGGCTTATTCACTCTCACTCACGCATTCTTTCTAGCACTTATCCTATACTTGTCATGGGAGGCCAGGGTGTACCCTGGACGGCGAGCCAGTGCATCGTAGGGCACACACACACACACACACACACACACACACACACACACACACACTATAGGTAATTTGTAAGTGCCAATTAGCCTAATCTGCATGTCTTTGGACCGTGGGAGGAAACTCACCAAGCATGGCGACATGCAAACTCCTTCCATTCCAGACCTAAAGGTCTAAAAACAAACTTACTTTTTGAGTTTAAGTAGTTTCTCCAACAAGTAAACTGCTTTGATTTTACTTTGATCCAGGCACGAGGTGTGTATGTGTGTGTATGTGTGTGTATGTGTGTGTATGTGTGTGTATGTGTGTGTATGTGTATGTGTGTGTGTGTGTGTGTGTGTGTGTGTGTGTGTGTGTGTGTACATGCAGTATACACTATCGCTCAGTAGTTTGGGGTCACTTGCAGATTTCTTTGTTTTTGTTTAGTGATTTATTCTCTACATTCTACAACAATACTGGAGATTTCAAACCTATGTAGTAACACACATGGAATTAGGTAATTACGAAGCAACAACAGCAGACTGTAGTTATTTTTAAGACCGTATTGTCAAGTGTATTTGCAAAACCCATCAAGCCCCATGATGAAAGTGTCTCTCATGAAGATCATCCCAGGAAAGCAAGACCAAAACTTGACTCTAAATAAACTTCTCTGCAGCAGAGGGACCAGCCTCAGAAATGACCATTTAACAAGCAGCATCTCAGATTAGAGCCGTTATGAAGGATTTACAGAGCAGAAGTAGAAGTTACATCTCAGCATTAACTGTTCAAAGGAGATTATTGCATATTTTGGATGTCTTCAGCATTCCTTTACAAAAAAAAATCAAGAACCATGGAGGGGGCCAAAAGAGATGCCAAACTTTGGTCCTAGTCAGGTCATGGTGATGGTGGTTCACCAGGTCATTTGTGATGACCAGCTCGGTTTATCAGAAAAAAAATTCTGCAAGGTGTAAAACAATACTGGAACATGCAGGATTGGTCACTGGTGTGTCTGAATCTTTTTAGGAGCAAGCAGGAATGAGATTCAAATGTCCACCAGCAAAACCTTTAACTTGTTGTTTACTCATGGCATATAGTATAGGAACATATGAATCATCTGGGTTCAGGGATGGCTGTGTACACCACCACCGTGAGGTGAATTGACAATCATTGTAACACCAACAGTAAACTGGTGACAAGATCATGGTCCGACAGAAAAGCCAATTCTGCACAAATCACCAAAGAAATAGTAAATGCTGGCCACACTAATGAGTCACCAGAGCACCCTGTGCACCACAGCCTGTCCAACAGGCAACGAGCCCAAGGCCACTGACCTGGCCTCCAAACTCCTCAGCTCCCAAACTCATTTAGCTGGGATGTGCCCCACCTCACAACACAACCCACAGCACCCAAAGTATCCCCTGCCAACGTCCTGGTGCCATACACCACAGGACACACCCAGAGGTCCTGTGGAGCCACACCCTGAGGGGTCAGGGTGAGCCAGAGCTACCCTGATGGCACAAAAGTAACCCAAAACCTATGTGTTTTTAATTTGAATGGTTTTAATATTATAGCTGATGGGTGTATGTGTTGGACTTTAAACTGTGCTCTGTGTGTGTTAAGTTTGGTTCAATTCAGTGATCATGCAGAAGGAAATAAAACATTTGCATGCATCTCATTTGCAGGACCGGTCGCGAGCAGAATACAATCGTCCATTTCTTGAACAAGTTAACACAGGTCTCAGTTAACTCAAGTGAGAGAATGTATTGCTCATACCTCAAGCTCCCTTTATTTCACTCCGCCTCCGAACGCACCATTTTAGTGTCCATGTAAATGGGTTACTGCTGAGCCACACCCTTCCAGAGAACAGTAGAGTGGAGCAACAAGCCAGGATATAGGGTATCCTCTTATGACATCACATAGGGGGAATGTAACAGAATTGTTAAAACTCAACAAAAAAAAGGCCCAAAAACAGGAAATATATGTGTAGATTTTTTTTTCTCCTCACACACACACACACACACACACACACACACACACACACACTGGAAACCATGCCTAAAAATGACTAAAAAGGGGATCTTGCATAAAAGGTATCATGTCAAGTCCACATGTATTAATTAACTTGGGGGGTTATTACACACAGCCAGCTCGATGTGTTAAACTTGGGATTTTTACGACATGCAATTAGACATGCAATTTTTCTGAGCGTCTCCTTTTCTCTGCTAACACAATCAAGCTTTCAAGGCATGTCGTAACATGATCCGGTAACGTGCCTAAAAACATGGAGCATCTCTCTCTCTCTCTCTCTAGTCTAGTCTCTAAATAATATTCCACTCCAGGATAGCTTATTGTCTAAGAATATTCATTAGCACACACAGATTTTCCACATAAAACAAAAAAACAACTGTGTTTGCTATACAGCATTACTATTGGACTGTATGAACAGTTCTGCAAGTAAGTTGTGTGCTAACAATGTTTTTTTTTCTATGAGACTTGGATGGCTGGGTCGTATCTATGTATTATTTATTATAATAGAGTCATTCTTCACTACGGTCATTGGCTTGCTTGTTTTGGCTTGTTATGACACAGCCTCTATTTTTCATAGGAATTCTTCAAGCTCTTATAATTCTATTTACTGTCTCCTCGGTCTCCGCAGACCATCTCTATCCCCCAGGCTCGATAAAGAAAAGTGAGAGCTTCAGTTAAGTCTTAGAATCCTGCTGACTTTCATCCTGAGGACTGTCTGGAGCTGTATCGAGAAAGGTTTCAGTTTATACCCTATTCAGTGTAGCTGGCTTTCAGGCGTTTGGACGACATGTGAAGGAACGGAACCAGAGATGCCTGCAGGCTCAGTCATCAGTTTCGTTCTCTCCTTACTCTCGGGCTGCCAGATCTGTCGTGGGCATATTGGACAGCAGCTGTGAGAAGCATGCGTGCTATACTGGCTCCTTTCCCAATGGTGATGCTTGTCTCAAGACCTGGATGCCTACAGCATGACATTATTCATGCCTGACATCATCACGGATGATGAAGTTCAATCCACAACATGCTTGTCCTCTGTAGAGATCTACAAGCTAACACGAGTCCAGATGCAAAAGCGCTCACCAGTGGTGGAAGCTTTTTTGAGTCCTGGGTGTTGATGTGCTTTATGGATCTTTAGTGTTCCCTCTGCGTTCAAAGCCTCACAGATCTGTTGTCATTGTTGTGTGCTGTGTTTCTGATTTACCCATAGTGCCACTGCTCACACTCTGGAAGATCACATGCTTACTTTGATTAAGTTTATTTCTTCAGTGATGCCTCTTCAATTTTTATACACGAGTTGCATGGCACATCAAGCACCTGCCCTTATATGGCATTACATATACTAAATACACGCTAATTCTATGTAACTTCAGTCGAAGATCAAGTGGGAATCGTCATTCAGCCGAGCAGATTAGGATGGTTCGGATCGTTTAAACTCAGACTTACATCTCACTACAGTACCTGTAAAACATCCCATAAATGCATGACTGTATTATTGTTGTCCACCCCCCCCCATATAAATGATGAATAATTTATGTACCAGTAGTCTAACTTTTTTTTATTTTCCTGAAGATGGTCGTGACTACAGTATATGCATCACTCAATCAATGCAATGCGCGGAGGAAACAGAAACGGAAGCATGACCAAGCATGGCTTCCTCCATGAAAAGAAAAGTAGGCTATGAAAACGGAACCTTTAAAGACGAATGGACAGATCGATATATGTTTATTCTTCAGATCTCTCTCTCTCTCAAAATATAGATAGATCATCTTTACGGATTCAGATCATCTTTAGAGTTTCAGCTCCCTCCAAAGATTTTCTATTGGATTTAGGTCTGGAGACTGGCTTGGCCACTCCAGAACCTTGATATGCTTCTTACGGAGCCACTCCTTGGTTTTCCTGGCTTTGGGTCATTGTCATGTTGGAAGACCCAGCCATGACTCATCTTTAATGCTCTGACTGAGGAAAGGAGGTTTTTGCCCTATTTGTCACAATACATGGCCCCGTTCATCCTCTCCTTAATACACTGCAGTCGCCCTGTCCCCTTTGCAGAAAAACACCCCCAGAACATGATGCTTCCAGCCCCATGCTTCACTGTAGGTATGGTATTATTGGGATGATGCTCATCATTCTTCTTCCTCCAAACACGGCGAATGGAGTTAAGACCAAAAAGTTCTACTTTGGTCTCATCTGACCACAGGACTTTCTCCCATGACTCCTCTGGGTCATCCAGATGGTCCCTGGCAAACTTCAGAAGGGCCTGGACATGGGCTGACTTAAGCAGGGGAACCTTCCGTGCGATGCAAGATTTTAAACCATGACGTCTTAGTGTATTACTGATAGAAGCCTTGGTAACGATGGTCCCAGCTCTCTTCACGGCATTGACCAGCTCCTTCCGTGCAGTTCTGGGCTGATTCTTCACCATTCTTAGCATCATTAATACCCCACGAGGAGAGATGGGGCCCCAGTCCGAGGGACATTGACAGTCATCATTATCCTCTTCCATTTTCTGACAATTGCTCCAACAGTTGTTCTTTTTTCACCAAGCTGCTTGGCAATTGCCCCGTAGCCCTTTCCCGCTTTTTCCCGTGTCTTGACCGCTCTTTGGTTTTGCCCATGTTGCTTCTTGGAGTTTGGCTGATTGTGGGGTGCACAGGTGTCTTTATGACAGCTAACGGCCTCAAACAGCTGCTACTAATTTAGAATCATGAGCAGAGTGTAGCTGGACTATTTAAAAGCAAAATAACAGGTCTTTGAGGGTCAGAAATCCGGCTGATAAGCAAGTGATCAAATACTTACAGTATTTGACAGTAATTCACAAATAAATTGTTTAAAAAAAAATCATGCAATGTGATTTCCGGATTTTTCTTTTTAGATTCTGTCTCTCACAGTGTCAATGCACCTCTGCTGAAAATTGTAGACCTCTCCATGATTTCTAAGTAAGAGAACTTCAGGGCGATCAAATACTTATTGACCTCACTGAAA